>ML675614.1:46319031-46360756 GCA_007922155.1 Mesoclemmys tuberculata
GATGGCCGCCTTGGCCAGGGCTAGGAGGAGGTTGACGAGGAGGTCCCACGACCTCGTGGGCCTCCGGATTGGGTGCGCATAAATAAGCAGGTGGGGAGAAAAATGCAACCAGAACCTCAACAGGAGGTTCTGGAGGAGCCGGAAAAGGGGCTGCAGCCTAGCGCACTCTAAATAGGCATGTGCCAGGGTCTCCCTCTCTCCACAAAAAGGGCAGGTGTCGGGGAGAGGGGTAAACCGTGCCAGGTATACGCCCGTGCTCACGGCTCCGTGAAGGAGCCGCCAACCAATGTCCCCGACGGGCCGCGGGATCAGGGTAGAGTAAAGGCTGGCCCACTGGGGGTCTTCGCCCTCCACAGATGTCATTAGGTTCCGCCATTTAGTATCTGGGCGGGACGCGAGGGCGTGGAAGTGAAAGGTATGGAGTATGAGAGTATATAGGTGGTTTCTGGGCGTGGTTCGAAAGAGAACCGGCCGCAAATCAGACAGCCAGCTTGGGGCATAAGGAGGGAGAGGCTGAAGGGACTCTCGGGGCCGGGGCCCAATAGTGAACACGGGGGGGCTTGGGCTAAAGGGAGGGCGAGGGGTACCCTCCCGCAAGACCCGCTCAAGGTAAGCCTGGGCGGCGGGGGGTAAGGCCGCCCTCACCTCCCGGAGTACGCGTTGGGGGGTCCGAAGGGTGGAGAGCCCCATGCGCTGGGCCAGCGTCCGAGGATCCACCCAGTCTCCCCGGTCATAGTCTAGGAGGTCTCCGATCCTAGTGACTCCCGCCAGGACCAGCCTCCGTTGCACCGAGGGGGCCTCTGCCACCTACACACGCAGCTGGGGGTTGTGCAGCAGGGGCTCCGCTAGGAGATTGTCTCCCTCAGTGACTGCGAGGGGTCTGGAGGCTGAGACCAGCCTCCAGGTTCGAAGGACGTCCTGGTAAAAGTCTGGCAGCTCGGAGAGGCTTTGTGGAAGGCCTCTCGGGTGAAGGAAAAAGAGCTGTCGGTCGTACCGGTACCCACGAAGGTGGTGGAGAAAGGCACGCCCTAAGTGGCACCATGTTGGACTGTTCACACCATAGAGGAGCCTCTGCAGGGCCTGGAGGCGGAAGGTGTGGACCTGGCTGCGAATGCAACACAGGCCCTGCCCCCCCTCCTTCAGGGGGAGGCTCAGGATCCCTGCGGAGACCCAGTGCAGTCCCGGCCAAAAGAACTCCAGAGCCTTCTTCTGAAGATAGGCCAAGAAGCTCGGGGTCGGGACCAAGGTGCTGAGCCGATATCAGAGCATGGACAGGACTAGCTGGTTGAGCACCAGTGCCCTCCCTCGGAGGGAGAGGCACCGGAGCAATCCCGCCCACTTTCGTAGCCGCCCAGACACTCGGTCCTGCAGCTCTTGCCAATTCTCTACCGGGGAGGGGTGGGTAGCTGACAAATAGACGCCCAGATAGAGCATCGGACCTGCGCTCCACCAGATGGTCTGCAGCGCAGGTGGGAGGGCGCCCGTCTGCCACCCTGCCCCTACCATGAGGCCTGAGCTCTTGGTCCAGTTGACCCAGGCGGAGGAGGCTGCCGAATAAATAGCCAGGCAAGCCTCCAACCGCACCAGGTCGCCCAGGTCCTGGATCGCAAGGAGTACGTCATCAGCGTACGCTGACAGGACCAGCTTGAGTTCCGGCTCTTGGAGGACCAGTCCCGTCAGCCTCCGGCGGAGAAGACACAGGAAGGGCTCAATGGCCAGAGCGTACAATTGGCCAGACAGCGGGCAGCCTTGGCGGACCCCCCGCCCGAAGCTGGCCGGTTCAGTCAGGGTCCGGTTGAACTTCACCAGGCACTCCGCAGAGGTGTACAGCGCTCGGAGGAACCCCACAAACCGGGGTCCGAAGCCGAACGCCCGCAGAGTGCCCAGAAGATACCCGTGGTCTATCCTGTCAAACGCTTTCTCCTGGTCCAAGGACAGGAGGCCGAAGGACAGGCGATCCCTGCGCCCAAGCTCCAGGAGATCCTGGGCTAGATGGTCAAAGATGTCAAAGATGGTACGGCCCGGGATGGTGTAGGTCTGATCGGGATGGATCACGTCTCGCAGCACGGTCCTCAATCGCAGCGAGAGGGCTTTGGCTATGATTTTGTAATCCGTGCTAAGGAGCGAGATGGGACGCCAGTTCCGAAGGTCGCGGAGGTCCCCCTTCTTAGGTAGTAAGGTGAGCACAGCCCGCCTGCATGAGAGGGGGAGCTCTCCGTCAGTCGCGGACTCGGCCCAGACAGCGGCAAGGTCTGGGCCGAGGATGTCCCAGAAGGCGCGGTAGAACTCCACGGTCAGCCCGTCCACGCCCGGGGATTTGTTGGTGGGCATGAGGCGGACAGCTCCCGAGAGTTCGGCTAGGGTGAGAGGTAGCTCCAGCCGGTCCCGGTTGCCTATGCCGATCGCGGGGAGTCCCTCCCAAAGCACCCGGCAGGCGGTGGCGTCGGTCGGGTCTGGTGAAAAGAGGCTGGCGTAAAAGGCTCTGGCCCTTCCCCGCATCTCTATCGGGTCCGTGAGGGGGGTGCCGTCCTCTGCCAGGAGGCAGGTGATGTGCTTTCGGGCCCCCTTCGTTTTCTCCAAGGTATAGAAGAAGCGGGAACCACGGTCCATCTCCCGAAGGAGGTGGATGCGGGATCGAACTAAGGCTCCCCGAGCCCGAAGAGCTTCGAGGGCTCGGAGCTCTTCCTGCTTCTCTCGGTACTCCTCGCAGAGGGATGCATCCTCGGGGTTGACAGCGAGGCGTCTCTCCAGCGCTAGCACCTCCCGCTCCAGTTGCTCCATCCCCGCATTCCGCTGTCGGCTGGCCCCCCAAGTATGGTCGCGGCAGAAGAGCCGGGCGCGCACGTTCCCTACATCCCACCAGCGCCGTACCGTGGGAAAGGCGTGCCTCTGTTCCTGCCAGGCCAGCCAAAAGTCTCGGAAGGATGCCACGAAGCCCACGTCCTCTAGCAGGCTGTTGTTGAAATGCCAGTAGGCCGGCCCCGGCTCCTCTGCAGTGAGGGAGGCTGTCACGGTCACCAGGTGGTGATCCGAGAACGGGGCTATTTGTACGTCCGAGGAGTGGGCTCGCGACAGATGGCGACGAGAAAGGTAGATACAGTCCAGACGGGAGTGGCACGATCGGTTTTCTCCCACGCGGACGTAGGTGAAGGTGACGGCGTCATCCTGGTGCTGGTCACGCCAGACGTCCACCAGGGAGTGATGGTCTATGATCTCTCGGAGGACGTTTGCGGCGGTCAGGCAGCTCTCGGTTCCTGTGCGGTCTCGTTCCTCGAGGGTGGTGTTGAGGTCTCCGCCTAGGACCAGGCATTCACGAGGGTCCAAGGTGCTGAGAAAGGCAGACATTCGCTGGAAGAACCGGACCCGCTCCGAGCCTACAGTCGGGGCGTAGATGTTGACAAGGTTCAGTGTCAGCCCCTCCACGCGGACTCGAAGGTGCAGCAGGCGGCCGGGCACGACGTCAGTGGCTCCCAGCACCTCGGGTTGCAAAGCTGGGGAGAACAGGGTAGCCACCCCGCCTGCGCGGGCTGAGAGGTGGCTAAAGTACACCTGGTCTCCCCACTCAAGCCGTCAGCTTGCCTCGGCGGTTGGCTCTGTGTGGGTCTCCTGCAGGAACACTACAGAGTATCCCCTCACCCGAAGGAAGGAGAGCACCTGGCTCCTGCGGAGGTCCGTCTTGCAGCCTCTGGTATTTAATGTGGCAAAAACAACGGGCATTATGAGGAGGAGTGGAGGGGATCCTCATGGTCAGGAGTGCCGCGAGTCTTCATAGGGCTGCGCAGCGGTTCTTGGCCAAGCTCATGGGTCATCTGGGCATTGCGGGAAGTGTGGGCTCGCTGGGTCCTCGTAGGGCTATGCAGCAACAGTCCATGGCCATATCCGAAGGTGATCAGGGCCTTGCGGAAAGCGCGGACTCGCTGGTATGCTGTGGCGTTCTGCCGCCCGGTCCCTTTTCCCTTCTTCATTGCATTATGTGTGGCTTGGAGGATCTGGTTAAAATCTCCCCAACGTTGCATAGCAAGCTCTGCTCGGTTCCGGGCGCCACGCGTGTGCTGAAGAAAATCGCGCAGCGCCTCTTGTGACACGCCGGGGGGTTCCTCCTCTGCCTCGGCTCCCGCATCAGCTCCATGGCTTGTTGGGGCTGGAGGGTTGGGAGTAGTAGAAGCAGGAGCCGCCTCTTGGGAGCTCTCAAGGGAGAGAGAAGCAGACCCAGGTGTGGCGGGGGGGTGGGTGACAGGGGAAAGGTAGACGGGGTCAGAACCAGAAATGGGAAGGGAGAGTGGGGTAAGAACAATGCGGGGGTTTAAATCTACGGAAGAGAGAGGGTCGGGGTGAGAACCGGGGGCAGGCTCCTGATCAGGGTCGGGGGGGGGGGAACGGGAGAAACAACCGGGTCCTCTATGGAGGGGGCGTCAGGTGATTCGGAGCTGATAGTGTCGAGCTCCTGGGAGGAAACATCTGGGCCAACACCCCCGAGGGGGGACCGAGGCTTCGTAGCCTCGGCCGACACCGCACGGGGTGCGGGGTCCGTGTCCTGGTGGGAGAGGGTAGAGGGTGGCTCGGTGCTACTATTCGCCAAGCCTTCCATTCGGGTGGAGATCTCCTCCCCCCGACAGACTAGAAGGAGACTCTGGGCGTCGGTCTCCTCCGAGAGGAACGAGAGCTCCCTTCTCACTGCCACGAGGGTCTCCTCGGTGGTAAGCGAGGTGGAGGGCTCGACTTGAGCAGTTCTCCTCCCAGCTTCATTGGGTTCCCACTCCTCCTCAGCAACGGGGGAGGGGGAGAGCTGGGAGTCGGCCTTGCGCTTGCGTGGCAATCGCAAGACCAGAGCCCAGCCCCCCCTCCTGCCCATGGCCGAGGGGAGTGAGAGCCCCCACAAGACCAGGAGGAGAGGGGCTCCTGGGGCTGGGCCTGCCGCCGCGCCCCCTGCCGGAGCCCAGAGGGGGACACCGACTGAGAAAGCCGTGGTGGCAGACATGGGCAACACCATCGCCCTCCTGGAATCCCTTCTAGAGGAGTCCCTGCCCGGAACCCCCCCAGCTCCAACGCCACCCAAACCTCTACTGGTGCCGGAGAGGACCTCGGGGTGCCAGGGGGGGCTTTCTTCTCCTCCTTAATGGAGGAGATTGACTCCCTGGGGTTGACTCCAGCTTGCCCAGGGCAGGATGACCCTGCCCCCTGTATGGAGGGCCTTGAGCAGGGCATCCTTGAACCGCCTCTCCCCTCCCCCCCTTCCTGTCCTCAGTTGCCCTCTCTGCTCCCACCACTGGGCCCCCCTCAGTCCCTCTACCCACCACGCTGTAGAGGGGGGACCCATCTCCACAGCCCCCGAGGCGCCGGCTGGGGCTGAATGGCCGAGCCCCGGACCACCGGCTTACCACAGGGTGCCCCGCCCCTTGTTCTGGGCCAGCTGGCCTCCCTCCACCCTGCGGATGCCTGCTTGGCCACCCCCTCATGGGGCCCTGTGACCCCACAGTCTGCCCCCCTGGAGAACATCTGGCCCGTGCCTGCCCCCTCAGCTCCCGGCCCCAATCAGGAGGCTGCGCACGCCGCTGACCCGGCCGTTCTGGCTGAGGGCCCCGCCCCAATTTTGACCCTGACCCCCTTCCCGCTCTTTCCCCCGACCCCTCCCCTACCCTACCCTACCCTACCCCAACTCCTGTCCCCTTCCCCGCTCTCAACCTCTCCCTGGCCCTTACCCCTCCCGTCCCCATACTTCCCCCCCCTCACTGCCTGTACGTCTGCCGCCCCTGATGTTGTCTCTTTCCCCCTGAAGAGCTCCCAGGAGGCGGCCTTTGTCTTTAGCACTCCCAGCCCACTTGGGCCTGCTGTCTTCCCTCCGCTGCCTCTGTCCCCCCCAGCCCCTGTCCCAATGAGCCATAGGGCCGCTGCAGGGGCCGAGCCGGAGGACGCCCCTCCCGAGGCGCTGCGTGAGGAGCTGTGCATCTTTCTCCGGGACACGTGTGGTGCCCGGAACTGGGTGCAGCTTGCTCTGCAGCGCTGGGGGGACTTCCACTGCGTCCTCCGGGCCGTGAGGGCCACTATGAAGGAGGGGAAAGGGACGAGGCGTCAGGGCGCAGTGGCCTACCAATGGGCCCGCGGCTTCCGCGATGCCCTGCTGGTCTACGGCACCGGGCACGGGGCTGCTGCGGAGCCCGACGAGGACCGCTAGCACTCCTGCCCACCAGGATCCCCCCCAGCCCTCCTTGTAATGCCTATTACCATCAGCACATTGAACATGAGGGGCTGCAGGACAGGTCTCCGCAGGAACCAGGTGCTCTCCTTCCTTCGGGAGCGGGGGTACCCTGTAGTGTTCCTGCAGGAGACCCACATGGACCCAGCCACCGAGGCCGGCTGGTGGCTGGAGTGGGGAGACGGGGTGCACCTTAGTCATCTCTCCCCCATGCCGGCGGAATGGCCACCCTGTTCTCCCCTGACCTGCAGCCCGAGGTGCTGGGGATTGCCGGGGTCATGCCAAGCCGCCTGCTGCACCTCCGGGTCCGCATGGAGGGGCTGGCGTTGAGTCTTGTCAATGTCTACGCCCTGACCGCGGACCCGGAGCGGGTGTGGTTCTTTCAGCGGGCGGCCGCCTTCCTCGGCACACTGGATCCTCAAGAATGCCTGGTCCTGGGCAGGGATTTTAACACCACCATCGAGGAGCGAGACCGCACAGGGACCGAGCAGTGCCCGGCTGTCCTCAGGGAGATTGTCGACCATCACTCCCTGGTGGACATCTGGCGCGACCACCACCCAGACGACGTCGTTACCTTTACCTTTGTCCAGGTGGGAGAAGATCGGTTGCGCCACTCCTGGTTGGACCGTATCTACATCTCCCGGCACCACCTTGCACTGGCCCACTCCTCCAGTGTTCGGCCGGCCCCGTTCTTGTATGGTGACCGTGATGGCCTCGCTCACTGCGGAGAGGCCGGAGCTGGCCTACTGGCATTTTAACAACAGCCTGTTGGAGGATGTGGGCTTCGTGGCGTCCTTCCGGGAGTTCTGTCTGGCCTGGCGGGGGCAGAGGGGTGCCTTTCCCTCGGCGCGGCGATGGTGGGATGTGGGGAAGGTGAGCGCCCGGCTCTTCTGCCGTGACTACACTTGGGGGCCAGCTGCGATGGGATGTGGGGATAGAGCAGCTGGAGCAGGAGGTTTTGGAGCTGGAGAGGTGACTGGCCACCAGCCCCGAGGATCCATCCCTCTGCGGAGCGTGCCAGGAGAAGCGGGAGGAGCTTAGAGCCCTCGAAGATCTTCGAGCCCGAGGTGCCTTTTTCCGGTCCTGCATCCATCTCCTTCGGGAGATGGATCGCGGCTCCCGCTTCTACGCCCTGGAGAAAAGGAGGGAGTCCCAGAAGCATGTCTTCTGCCTCTTGGCTGCCAACAGCATCCCCCTCACGGACCCGGAGGAGATGCGTGGAAGGGCCAGGGCCTTGTACGCGGACCTTTTCTCCCCGGAGCCGACTGACGTTGCCGCCTGTAGGGTGCTCTGGAACGAACTCCCCGCGGTCAGCGCGGGCGACCAGGACCAGCTAGAGAAACCTCTCACTCTGGCCAAGTTCTCGGAAGCCCTCCGCCTCATGCCTACCAAGAAATCCCCGGGCATGGACGGGCTGACCATAAAGTTCTACTGCGTGTTTTGGGATGTCCTCGGCCTGGACCTCGCCACTGTCTGGGCTAAGTCCGAGGTTAGCGGAGTGCTCTCCCTGTCGTGCAGGCGGGCCGTGCTCACCCTACTGCCGAAGAAGGGGGTCCTCCACGACCTCCGGAACTGGCGTCCCCTCTTGCTCCTTGGCACGGACTACAAAATAGTGGCCAAGGCCATCTCGCTGCGGCTGGGGTCCGTGCTGCAGGACGTGGTCCACCCTGACCAGACCTGCACCATCTTCAGTAATCTGTATCTGGTCCGGGACCTCTTGGAACTTGGGTGTAGGGATGGTCTGTTGTTCGCCCTCCTGTCCCTAGAGCAGGAGAAGGCGTTCGACTGGATGGACCACGGGTATCTCCTAGGCACCCTGCGGGTGTTCAGCTTTGGACCCCGTTTTGTGGGATTTCTCCAGGTGCTGTACGCCTCCGCAGAGCGCTTGGTCAAGCTCAACTGGACCCTGACCGAACCGGTCAGCTTTGGGCGCGGAGTATGCCAAGGCTTTCCACTGTCCGGCCAGCTGTACGCTCAGGCCATTGAGCCCTTTCTCTGTCTCCTTTGCCGGAGGTTGACGGGGTTGGTGCTCCGTGAGCCAGAGCTGAGGCTGGTGCTGTCGGCGTACGCCAATGACGTGCTCCTCATGGTCCAGGACCCGGGCGACCTGGTATGGCTGGAGGACTGCCTGGCCGTCTACTTGGCAGCCTCCTCCGCCCGGGTCAAATGGGCCAAGAGCTCTGCCCTGACAGTAGGGGCCGGGTGGCAGGCAAGCTCCCTCCCACCTGCGCTTCAAGCCATCCGGTGGAGCGCGGGCCTGCTGCTCTATCTGGACGTCCACTTCTCTGCCACCCATCCCTCCCCGGCGGAGAACTGGCAGGATTTGGAGGGCAGGGTGTCTGAGCGGCTGTGGAGATGGACAGGACTGCTCCGGTGCCTCTCCCTCTGGGAGAGGGCACTAGTGATCAATCAGCTGGTCCTGTTCATGCTCTGGCACCGGTTCAAGACCCTGGTCCCGACCCCGAGTTTCCTGGCCCACTCCAGAAGACAGTTCTGGAGTTCTTTTGGCCAGGACTGCACTGGGTCTCTGCAGAGATTCTGAGTCTTCTCCTGGAGGAGGGCGGGCAGGGCCTGTGCTGCATCCACAGCCAGGTCCACACCTTACGCCTTCAGGCCCTGCAGAGACTCCTTTATGGTGCAGGTAGTCCGGTGTGGAGCCATTTGGCGCACGTCTTCCTTCGCTGCTTCCGAGGGCTCCGATACAACCGGCAGCTCTTTCTTCTCCACCCGAGAGGTCTTCCGCGAGACCTCTCCGAGCTGCTGGTCTTCTACCAGGACCTCCTCCGGACCTGGAGGCTCGTCTCGGCCTCCAGGCCCCTTGCGGTCACCAAGGGGGAGGATCTCCTCACGGAGCCCCTGCTACACAATCCCCAGCTGAGTGTGCAGGCGGCGGAGACCCCCTCGGTGCGACGGCCGTTGGTCCTGGCAGGAGTCACCAGGGTCGGAGACCTCCTGGACTACGCCCGGGGGACCTGGGTGGACCCCCATGCACTGGCTCGGCGCATGGAGCTCTCCACCCTTCGAACCCCCTGACGCATACTCCAGGAGGTGAAGGCAGCCTTGCCCCCTACTGCTTTGATGTACCTCGAGAGGGTCTTGCAGGAGGGTGCTCCCTGCCCCCCCTCAGCCCCGGCCCTCCGGTGCTTACCATCAGGCCTCGGCCCCGCGAACCCCCTCGGGCCCCCCCATCCTCACGCCCCAAGCCGGCTGCTCGATCTGCAGCCGGTCCTCTTCCAGACTGCGCCTAGGGAACATCTGTACGCGCTCGTGCTCCACAACCTTCACTTCCTCGCCCTCGCGTCCTGCCCAGACACCAAGTGGCGGGACCACTTACCACCCTTGGAGGGCGAGGATCCCCGGTGGGCCAGTCTGTATTCCACCTTGACCCCACGGCCCGCCGGGGACATCAGTTGGCGACTTCTTCATGGAGCCGTGAGCACGGGCGTGTACTTGGCGCGGTTCACCTCCCACCCTGACACCTGCCCCTACTGCGGTGTGAGGGAGACCCTGGTGCACGTGTACCTGGAGTGCGCCAGGTTGCAGTCCCTCTTCCGGCTACTCCAGAACCTCTTGTTGAGGTTCTGGCTGCACTTCTCCCCACACCTGTTCATCCACTCACACCCCATCTGTGGCCCCACGAAGTCATGGGACCTCCTCGTCAACCTCCTCCTAGCCCTGGCCAAACTAACCATCTACAAGACCAGGAAGAGGAGGTTGGCAAGGAAGGCTCCCTGCAGCTGTGGGGCCTATTTCCATTCCCTTGTCAACTCACGTCTCCGGGAAGTGTTCCTCTGGGCGGCGTCTGCTGGCTTCCTAGACACCTTCAAGGAGCAGTGGGTGCTGTCCGGGGTTCTCTGCTCAGTGTCCCCTTCTGGTTCTCTTCTTTTAAACCTGTGACCCTCACGCCCTTCCTGGTTTTTCATCTGTTGTTCCCCGTATTTAATTGAAAACTGGTCCAGTGGCTCCTCCCCCGGGCTAGTGCCCACCCACCTTCTCCGATTCTTTCAATAGGCGCATCCTTGCATAGCTGTCTGGCCCTAGCCCCCCTTCTTTCTGCAGCTGCTTTTTTGGGAGACCCTGCTGCTGCTGCTGCTGCTGCTTCAGGGCCCTGCTGGTGAGTCTCCCTCCCTTTAACCGTTGCATAGCCGTCCGGTCTGGACCTGTCACAACAGTTTAAAAATAAAGCCTCAAGAATTGGTGGGTCATTTTTTCCTAGCAACTCAAAGTCATGACAAGTTTAAAATACTATATTAACAACCACCAAAATAAAAATATCAAAGCCTCCACCATACCTTCCATATTTTTTAAAAAGCATTTGTTATAATAACAAACAATGTTATTTATAGAGTGTTTAAAATGGTTGTGGTACGTTCATTTTATTTTAAAAGTGGTGTTTTAAGGTTTTAACATATTTTTTATTTAAAAAAAATTGTTGTAAGCACAATTAAGCATTTAAAAGCTGTGGGTGTTTACTATGGCTGTGGTACAACCATTTTATTTAAAAAAGTTTAAGCATTTAAAAAAACCCAACTAAACAAAAAAAAACTGTAAGCCATTCATTGATATTTGCAAGGTCCTGCAGTCAGAGAGGGGTGCAAAGTAACATTAAGGACTGTTATGTATGGCGATTACTGTTTAATACTATAAGAAGGCCCTACAGTTTTATTCAAACAGGAAAACTTTTTTAAAAAATAGTACCTGGTTGTACAGATCTTAAAAACCAGGTTTGCAGGTTACAAAAGGGAACATTTGGGATGGGATATCCATTAATTCAGGGATGTGGTGATGAAAGCACCTTGCTAACTGGATTTTGAAAGACTCAGAATGGTATAAAAAGCTCAGCTTTTTTGGAAACTGTCCTTTCTCCTACAGACACTATTTGAACTGCTGCTGCTGGACTAGGTATGTTGCTTATTCTTAACTCTGAAAAATGTATGTTTTATAATGTTACTCTTTTGTTCATGCTATCCTTACTAATGATGATACCTGTTTTTATTTCAGTGTGACCTATTGATCAAGGAAAGAGTACCTTCAAGCAGCCTTTCACCAGAGCAAGGTAAAACCCCTATTTTTAACTATATAGTTGGGGCTTAATGCCATTTAGTTTTTAAAACTTGGGTATTAAATAGGTTGCAGGGGTGGTGGGTTTGATGCATTTGTGGTATCAAACTAACTCATATCATGCTTGTTCTTTCATTCAAAAGGTGCAGTTACACATGTGCCAGCTTGTCTTTACCCTGTGGTGGAAGGTAAATATTTGCAATTGGTTTTTAAATGTTTTTTTTTAAAGTTGGTGAGGCTGGGGTTTATTTTTATGTGTTTAAATTGACTGTAGGGATTTTTTTTCATTTTGTGCAAAAGGTGGTGTGTTTTTTAATATTTGTGAGCCATGCCTTGAGCTAAGTTAAGCAGTGGGTTTAAAACGACCTGGAGGATTTTAGTCTGAGTACAGGTGGGGCAAGAGATAAGTGTGGAAGTTTTTTTAAAGTATTTTGATGGCGTATTTTAAATTTTTTTTTTTAAAGTCTGAGTTGCTGTTTGGGACTAGAGATAAGGGCGTTTAAATGACTATGTTTTAAAATTCTGTGCAAAAGGTGGTTTTAAGCAGTGGGTTTTTTTAAAAGTATTTTGGGGTGTTTAAAACTGCCTGATTTTTGTTTTGTTTTTTTAGTCTGAGCACATGGTGATGTTTTAATTGTTGGTTGGTCAGGGGTAGGAATAGTTACATTTGAGGGATTTAAAAAATATTTTCTTGCACAGTTTGTTTTTGGCAGCCTAGTGGCAAACTAGGATACACTAAGGTAGAAATCCATGTTAGTTTGTACAGCCTGAAATAGGTATTTTTAAATAGTGTGGAAAGATTAAACTCAATGAGTACTTTATAATAATGTTATTTTGCTTTACAGTACATTCAAAACATGAAAGAACTTAAAACCTGGGGATAAACAAGCTCAAAAGAAAAAAGGAACATGGAAAATTCATCACTGTCAGCGACTGACAGAGAGATGAAGACCAGTAAATATATTTTAAATAGATATGTGGGGGTGGGTAAGATTATAAAATTACGTTTTCTTTAAAAAAGGTTATATTTGATGCTAAATTGGAACTTTTTGTTTTTTCCTACTCAGACACAGAGAGCTATCCTGATACTGTTGTAGTTGAAGTTCCAAGGCCACCTCCAAAGAACCAGAAATCTTCTCCAAGACTGTTAATGACGACGCCAACTCAAAACAGCAGAGGAGCCCAGATGAAATATAAGGAAAGTCCTGAGCTCAGATATGGCAAGCCCAAGGACTCTGGTAAAAATCACCAACACGCCTCCAGTTCCTCAGCAGTCGGCACCACACCAAACCCTGAGATAACTGTGAGTGAAAACACACACATTCACAAACCTGGAGCACGCACTCTAGGGGTTGTGAATCAAAAACCAAGGACTAAAAACTCCCACGATGCTGGGGTATCTGAGAAATATTACAAACCAGGTCCCTGCTCCAATACATTTGATGCAGCTCTTTGGTATTCTAAAAAGATGTGGGAAAAATATGATGCTGCTTTCAGAGAGCGAATGGGTGAACGTGTCGCTTCGTTCAGAGACTGAACAGGTGAATATCAAACTTCGTTCAAAGAGCGAATGGGCGAATATGGCGCTTCATTCAGAGAGCTGATGGGTGCTGTATTCTCCAGGGTTCCAGAAGAAAGAATAACCAGAAACCATGTAAAAAATGCAAAAGCTTTTGATAAATATGTTGAATATGGCTCTGAATCCACGCAGCTAGTCATGAAAAGGGGCACCTGACTGTTAAAGTGTAATAAAAAAGGGGGATGCCATTTGAGGGATAGCCAAAAATTATGGGCCAGGGTCATTGCAAAAATTTTAAAAAAGGCTAAAGAGGTGATGAGAAGAAAAAAACAAAAAGATGCCCCCTAGTGGGGATTCTCAAACTGGTGTGTCTGAGAATGGGGAGATGGAAACGGACTTGTGGGGTGGTGGTGACTCTGATTCAGAAAGCTGTCTAGGCGGGTCCCCACCTGCTCCTGATGACCGCTTGCAGTCTGACATAGAAGATGGCCCCATTAGAGGAGCCCCCAAATGACCCCAAATGTGTATATGGAGCAGGTGAGAAGCTGGCAAAGGGAGTTACCTAGATTTATGGCTTTGGTGTATTGTGGGGAATTTTGTTTTGTCAATCTTGAGTGAATCAGTTCAGCTGAGCAGGTCATTGAAGCCATGCACAGGGAGATTGTAAACCGGCAGGTGTGCCGCGCCAGTCGCGGTGGCCCTTCCTGGGGCCCAGCTGTTGTGGAAGGTCCCTGCACCTTCCGGAGACAAACGGGGAATTAGTCACAAGCGCGTAGTTTTGTGCCGCGGTCCGTGGCAGGGCGGGCAAGCAAGCAGTCTATTGCCCCGGCCCATGGCAGGGCGGGCAAGCACGCAGTCTATTGCAGGCCAGGGGTGAAGGAGGATTTGCTGGGTTCTCCAGGGAAAAGGGGGAGGGGGAGGAGGACGCAGGCCCATCCGACTCCACTGCGTCCCAGCCCAGGGCCCATAGTGGCAGAGGCGTTGCCACTGTGCTGGCGGGGTCCCACCGCAACATGCCGACAGCGGCTAGCCTTCAGCCGCAGCCATGGCCCGGGCTGCCTCTGGGCTACTTCCTCCCCTCCAGTCCCGGGTACCTCCTTCCTCTGGGTCCGCAGGGTAGACCGCTCGGGGCAGGCTTAGCAGGCCTTCTTCGTTGACGGGCGGCAAGTCGGGGAGCTCCTCAGCGAGGGGCAGCTCCTCCAGGTCACAGGGTTCTGGGGGTGCTTCGGCTTCGGGCAGCTCCTCCAGGTCGGGCCCCGCCTCTGAGGGTTCTGCGGCGGGTAGATCGTCCAGGTCAAGACCTGCTTCGGGAGGGGTTTCCCACCCCAGAGGGTCCAGGGGCGCGTCCCACTCCCTGGTGTCTGGGGGCCCAATCCAGTCGTTGGGTCCCGGGCGGTAGGGCCGCTCCCAGCTCTTTGGTTCAGAGAAGGCCCTACGCTGGGCCTCGGCCCGGCAGGTGCTGCAGCTGGCGGGAAGGCACGTCTGTACCCGCTGGCAGTCTGCCCCTGACTGAGCGGCGGGCCCTGCCTTTTGTCCACTTCTCCCCAGGGGAAGTCCCGCCCTCTGTGGAGGGGACTGGCCAACCCGCTGGGCCTATCCCAGTCTGCCTCCTGGGTTGACGGACAGACTGGGTTTTTAACGCCCAGCTGGCCTGTGTTTGGGGCGACGGCCCTTCCTGGGGCCCAGCCGCTGTGGAAGGTCCCTGCACCTTCCTACACCCCTCCCCCCCTTAAGTCCAGGCCCCGGTCTTCGGGGCTGGCCGGTTCCAGCGGTTCCATTCGGGACAAGGCATCCGCGTTTGCGTGTTCCCGCCCGGCACCTGATGGTAAAGGTGAATGGCTGCAAGGCGAGGTACCATCGCATTATCCGGGCATTCTTGTCCTTCATTTGCTGGAACCATCTCAGGGGTGCGTGGTCTGTGACTACCGTAAAGGGGCTGCCCAAAAAATAATAGCGTAAGGCCTCCAGTGCCCACTTTACGGCCAGCGCCTCTTTCTCTATTGTGGCGTAGCGTTCTTCCCGGGAGAACAATCGGCGGCTCAAGTAGAGGATGGGGTGTTCCTCCCCGTCGAATACCTGGGCCAGCACAGCCCCCAATCCGACGGCTGAGGCATCGGTCTGGACGATAAACGGGCGGGAAAAGTCGGGGCTGTGGAGTACGGGCTCCCGACACAGCGCCGTTTTGAGCGTCACGAAGGCCCGGTCCCGCTCTGGCGTCTAGCTAATATGGAGGTCTTTCCGCAATGTATCAGTGAGGAGGGTGGTAAGGCTGGCAAAGTTCGGTACGAACCGCCGGTAATACCTAGCCAGCCCCAGGAATTGTCGTACCTGCTTTTTGGTGGTCAGCCGTGGGTACCCTCGCAAGGCTTGGACCTTGCTAATAAGAGGCCTCAAGGTCCCCTGCCCCAGGGTATAGCCCAGATAAGTAATCTCTTGCAACCCTATGCGGCATTTCCGGGGGTTTGCAGCCAAACCTGCATCTCGTAGCGTTCGGAGTACCGCGGCCACCTGGTCCAGGTGGTCCTCCCAATCGCGACTGTAGATGACTACGTCATCGAGATACACCGCTGCGTACCTCAAGTGGGGGGCCAAGAGCCTGTCCATCAGCCTCTGGAATGTCGCTGGGGCCCCGTGTAGTCCGAAAGGCATCCGGACGAATTGGTACAGGCCGCTAGGTGTTGCAAAGGCTGTCTTCTCCCGTGATTGGGCTTCCAGTGGGATTTGCCAATACCCTTTTGTAAGGTCCAGCGTAGAGAAGTACCAAGCCTCCCCCAGGCGGTCTAGTAGTTCATTGATCCGGGGCATGGGATATGCATCGAATTTTGATATTTCATTGACACGCCGGAAATCGATGCAGAAGCGGCGGGTGCTGTCCGGCTTGGGCACCAGCACTACTGGGCTCCGCCATTCGCTGTTGGAGGGTTCAATAACCCCTAGGTGTAACATGGCCTGAACCTCCTCCTCCACTGCCGCCTGCAGGTGTAGGGGCGGGGAGCGGGCACCCGTTCGCACAACTTCTCCGGGCCTGGTCTCGATTACGTGATACACCTGGTCGGTCCTCCCGGGAGTTGTGTTGAAGGTGGAAGGAAAAGCCTCGAGCAGATGTCGGGCCTGCCGCAGCTGAGGTCTGGTCAGGGTATTGCTGAGCTGGGGTTCCCCTGGCTCCTCCTGTTCCGGCAGCAGGGGCCCCAGTTCAGGGTCCGGGGGGTATGGGTTACCCCTCACGCTCCTGCCAAGGTTTCAATAAATTGATGTGGTATACCTGTTTTTTCTTGCGGCGGTTGGGTTGGTGAATCTCATAGTTCACCGGGCCCACTGCCCGGAGGACTTCGTATGGCCCTTGCCATCGGGCGAGCAGTTTGGATTCCGTGGAGGGTAGTAAGACCAAGACTCGGTCCCCGGGCTCAAAGGACCGGGTTCGTGCCCCCTGGTTTTAGGACTGAGCCTGGGTCTGTTGGGCCTCCTGAAGGTTCTCCTGGGCTAAGGCCCAGGCTTGACACAGCTTCTCCTGCAGGCCGAGGACGTACTGGAGCATCCCCTGGGAGGGGGATGGGGCTTGCTCCCAGTGCTCCTTCATTAGGTCAAGGATCCCCCGAGGTTGGCGGCCATACAACAGCTCGAATGGGGAGAATTGTGTGGAGGCCTGTGGCACTTCCCGAATGGCCAGGAGTAAAGGGGGAAGTAGCTGGTCCCACTGCCGTAGGTCTTCGGCCAAGAACTTCTGGAGCATGTGTTTTAGCTTTCGGTTGAACTGCTCGACCAAGCCATCGGTTTGGGGGTGGTACACGGAGGTCTGGAGTTTCTGGATCCCCAGGATGGCACACACCTCCCATAGCAGTTGTGAGTTGAAGTTGGTTCCCTGGTCTGTCAGCAGCTCGCGGGGGAGTCCCACCTGGGCGAAGACCTTTACGAACTCACTGGCTACGGTCCGGGCGGTGGCGTTCCTCAGGGGGATGGCCTCGGGAAAGCGTGTCGCGTAGTCGACGAGGACCAAGATGTACCGAAATCCGGCCAGGCTCCTCTCCAAGGGTCCTACCAGGTCTACAGCCACCCGTTCGAACGGTGTCCCGACAATGGGGATAGGTATGAGGGGGGCCCGGGGAACTCCCGCCAGGGCTGCTCGTTGGCAATCGGGGCAGGAGGCGCAGTAGTCCCGGACCTCCCGATACACACCTGGCCAGTAAAATCGGGAGAGCACTCGGGCAAGGGTCTTGTCCACCCTGAGGTGTCCAGCTGCCAGGCCATCGTGGGCCAGCCGCAACACAGCCTTGCAGTGGGGCCGGGGTACCACCAGTTGCGCATGGGGCTCCTGGGTCTGCGGATCCCTCTCTAGGCGGTACAGCCTGGTCCCGGCGGAGCTCGAACCGAGGGCATTGGTCGGCTCGTCAGGCCTCAGTGGGGACCCTGTCCACGGCGGCCAGCTGTTCATACGCCCGGCTGAGGGTCGGGTCCTCTCTCTGGGCTCGGCAGAAGTCTGCCATCGGATCATCCGAGGGTGGCGTTTCCCCCGCCGGGGGGTCCATGTCCCACCGGGGTTCCTCCCTCTCGGAGGGGGGCTCAGGAGCGTGCGGCGGTGGGTCGTCACCATTCGCTTGGTCAGGGTCTCCGGGGATCCCCTCCTCCGGGTCTCTGGTACCTGGGCCTCCTGCGCTCGCCGCCAGCTGGAGAACCCCCACGAGATCTGGCCAATCTCGCCCCAAGATTACTGGGTAGGGTAGACGAGGTGCTAGCCCTACCGTCAGGACCCGGGTCACTGGTCCTACAGTCAGGGGGACCGCCATGGTGGGATAGAAACGTAGGTCCCTGTGGATGCAGCGCAGTCCTACTTCGCCCAGGGGTTGCCCCCCTTCCGGTTCCAGGCCTCGCAGGATGAGGGTCTGGCCACACCCAGAATCAATAAGGGCCTTGACTTGTCTCCCAGCCAGGCCAACGTGGATCGTGGTCCCCGGTCCTGGGGGGTCCTGGGCTCGCCCCTCCCCGGCATACACCAGCCCGTAGGTGCACATCTGAGCCGGGCACTGCCGCCGCAAATGCCCCCGCTGACCACAGGCGAAACACGGGCCCGGGTCCCTAGCCCCAGGGGTTGGTAGATTCGGGGACCGGCTTCGGCCAAGCTCCGGGTCCTGGGGAGGTCCTGCTGGCTTCTCTGCGGCCAGAAAGTCTTCCATCAGGCGGACTGCTCCCGCCAAGGTGGTGGGACGGTGCCTGATTACCCAGGTCCTCCCTTGCGCCGGTAAGATGTGTAGGAACTGCTCTAAGACCACTTGTTCTGCTACGGCGGATGCTGTGGTTTGCTCAGGCTGGAGCCAGCACCAGCCAGCGTCCCAGAATTCCTGGGCTATGGCCCGAGGTCGGGCGCCGGGAGGAAACGTCTTGTCCTGAAACCATCGTCTATAGGTTTTGGGACTGATGTCTAGGGCATCTAAAATCGCGGCCTATACCGCCGTGTAGTCCTGGGCTTCCTCGTCCCCCAGGGTCCGATAAGCGGCCTGGGAGGCCCCGTCAAGTAGGGGGCGAGGAGCGTCGCCCAGTGGGCCGGGTCCCACCCGGCCATTGTGGCCACCCGCTCGAAGGTGACCAAAAACGCCTCTGGGTCATCCGCGGGTCCCATCTTCATAAGACGGGGCTGGGGTCCAGGGATGCACAGTGGTCGACCCGCAGGTTCCTCCAACCCGGTGCTGGCCATTCCCAGGGAGCCGCCTAGGCTCTGCAGGAGCTGCCGCTGTAATTCTTGCTGCTGCGCTCCCAGATCCCGTATCAGCTGCTGCTGCTGTGCGCCCAGGGTCTGGTGGAGCTGCTGTTGTTGTTGCAGCTGGGCCGCCTGCTGTTGCTGCTGAACTTTGGCCCACCATTTGAATAACTTGTCCGCTTCCATACTCGCTTCAACCGATGTCTCCCTTCTGCGGGAGTGTCGGGACGGGCAGCCCCCTCTACTTCGGGGGGGGCAGTGCCTGCATTCTCCACCACGTGTAAGACGGCGGGCGTGCCGCGCCGGTCACGGCGGCCCTTCCTGGGGCCCAGCCGCTGTGGAAGTTCCTGCACTTTCCGGAGACAAACGGAGAATTAGTCACAAGCGTGTAGTTTATGTGTCCCGGCCCTTGGCAGGGCGGGCAAGCACGCGGTCGATTGCCCCGGCCCTTGGCAGGGCGGGCAAGCACGCGGTCGATTGCCTCGGCCCTTGGCAGGGCGGGCAAGCACGCGGTCTATTGCAGGCCAGGGGTGAAGGAGGATTCGCTGGGTTCTCCAGGGAAAAACGGGGGGGGGGACACAGGCCCACCTGACTCCACTGCGTCCCAGCCCAGGGCCCATAGTGGCAGAGGCTTTGCCACTGTGCCGGCGGGATCCCACTGCAACATGCCGACGGCGGCGAGCCTTCAGCTGCAGCCACGACCCGGGCTGCCCCTGGGCTACTTCCTCCCCTCCAGTCCCCGGTACCTCCTTCCTCTGGGTCCACTGGGTAGACCACTTGGGGCAGGCTTAGCAGGCCTTCTTCGTTGACGGGCAGCAAGTCGGGGAGCTCCTCGGCGAGGGGCAGCTCCTCCAGGTCACAGGGTTCTGGGGGTGCTTCGGCTTCGGGCAGCTCCTCCAGGTCGGGCCCCGCCTCTGAGGGTTCTGTGGCGGGTAGCTCGTCCAGGTCAAGACCTGCTTCGGGAGGGGTTTCCCATCCCAGAGGGTCCAGGGGTGCATCCCACTCCCTGGTGTCTGGGGGCCCGATCCAGTCGTTGGGTCCTGGGTGGTAGGGCCGCTCCCAGCTCTTTGGTTCAGAGAAGGCCCTACGCTGGGCTTCAGCCCGGCTGGGCTCAGGCTGGTGCTGCAGCCGGTGGGAAGGCACATCTGTACCCGCTGGCAGTCTGCCCCTGACTGAGCGGCGGGCCCTGCCTTTTATCCCCTTCTCCCTGGGGGAAGTCCCGCCCCCCGTGGAGGGGACTGGCCAACCCGCTGGGCCTATCCCAGTCTGCCTCCTGGGTTGATGGACAGACTGGGTTTTTAACTCCCAGCTGGCCTGTGTTTGGGGCGGTGGCCCTTCCTGGGGCCCAGCTGCTGTGGAAGGTCCCTGCACCTTCCTACAGAGTTACAGTCAGTTCTCGATGATGTTACCATCAGGCTACCCTTGGACGATTACGTTCAGTTACGTTTAGAGTGTCATAATTTAAACAATCCTTTGTTTTTGGTCAAAAGAAATAGGGACGTTCTGTATGCTGAGGATTTCTTAAATCAGGCCTCCAAACTGTTGCAGAGTAATAGAGAGGTGCACGTTGATGGGCGTTACGCCTCGTTGTGACGGTTGTGAGAAACATGGGCGGGAGCAGCCGTAGGGTTTTAAATTCTATCCTCAACAGTTACATCATCCATAAAAAGAGAGTGTTTAGTGGACCTGGCTTAAACCAGTACCAATCTTGGCCATCATGTCCAACTGCAAACCTAGAGATGCAGAATTGTTAGACGGGGCAAGAATGTTGCATGAAAAACTCGGGTGGTCAGGCCTTATATTAGCTGTGTAAAATATTGTGTATTGCCATAAGGCAAGTTTTTTTCTGACCCCAGCTGGTGATTAACTTATACCCTGAGCAAGGAGGAATAGGAGACCTTGTAAATTTAGCTTGTAACTGCATATGCTATTCTTAACCACACCCATGTCCTAAGCCTTTTATATATCTCACTAGGCAAGTCACACATGACAGAACATCTTAGGAATTATTAAAAGCTTTGCCAAGTTCAGACCCTTCCATTCCTCTCACATTAGTCTGTGTTTTCTATTCCTCCAACTTCCTTCTAACGGAAAGCAGCTTTAGCCCCTGAAAAACAGTTCTGAAAGGGTAGGAATAACACTGTGTGCTTGTGACACAGAAGTACATTGGTGCCGGCTGGTAAAGGGTTCACTGTTCTGTGTCAGCAACTCTTGTCAGATCTGACAAATGCACTAACCCTAAGACATTGCCTCACAGTATTTATCCATAAAGTGTCATGCAAGATCTTAAGTGAAAACCAGGATCATGCCGGTCATTAATATCATTATGAAATATGTCATGATGGTATTTAAAAAGTTATGTCTATATACTGCAAATATGTCCTGATAGCATGTATCAAAGTGTTACTCCCCAGAGGAGGTGAAAAACTGGTCTCCTGCCAGACCAGAGATGTTTAGCCATGTATCTGATGAAATGTCAATTAGTATCTCCTTCACAATCATCAGTCTGAGCTAAATGCAGGTGAGATTTAACAGGAAGAGAACAGCAGAGGGAAAATAATTTTGTCATGAGGATGCACTTCAAAGGTTGGCTGGCCTATAACTGGGACAGGGACAGCACCCTGTTAACCTTCACCTGCAGAAGTAACTGGGAAGTGTGATTACAATAATTAAAATGAGATCCCAACCTGTCCTGGTTGGACAGGCTGCCGGAAAGCTTTGAGTGAGATCAGACTGCTTCCAGACAGATGGTTAGCCTGTTAAAGTGAAGTTTAATCTAGAAGAAGCATGTTATACTTCTGTTTTATGTGCAACCATTTCTGTTCCCACTTATTATCCTTACTCACAATTTCTTAAATGCTTGTCTTTAATAATAAACGTATGATGTTTCACTGCACGTATATCTCAGTGCTATGTTATTATAAAGGACCTGATCCTGAGTTGTGTCAGTCAAGCTGTGTGTGACTGTTCTTTCAGGGATAGCAAATCTGGTAATTTGAGTGTCCAGGGACAAAAGGCTGAATACTATGGAGGGACGCTTCGAAAGGGACTCAGAGACTGGGGTACTAGTATTATTACCTCCATGGAATCATAGAATATTAGAGTTGGAAGGGACCTCAGGAGGTCATCTAGTCCAAACCCCTACTCAAAGCAGGACCAATCCCAACTAAATCATGCCAGCGAGGGTTTTGTCACACCGCAGCTTAAAAACCTCTAAAGATGGAGATTCTACCACCTCCCTAGGTAACCCATTCCAGTGCTTCACCACATTCCTAGTGAAAAACATTTTCCTAATGTCCAACCTAGACCACCCCCACTGCAACTTGAGACCATTGCTCCTTGTTCTGTCATCTGCCACTACTGAGAACAGCCTTGCTCCATCCTCCCTGGAACCCCCTTTCAGGTAGTTAAAAGCTGCTATCAAATCCCCCCTCATTCTTCTCTTCTGCAGACTAAACAAGCCTAGTTCTTTCAGCCTCTCCTCATAAGTCTTGTGCTTCAGCCCCCTTATCATTTTTGTTGCCCTCTGCTGGACTCTCTCCAACTTGTCCACATCCTTTTTGTAGTGGGGGGCCCAAAACTGGACACAATACTCCAAATGCGGCCTCACCAATGCAGAATAGAGGGGAGTAATCACTTCCCGTAATCTGCTGGCAATGCTCTTATTAATGCAGCCCAATATGCCATTAGCCTTCTTGGCAACCAGGGCACACTGCTGACTCATATTCAGCTTCTTATCTACTGTAACCCCCAGATCCTTTTCTGCAGAACTGCTGCCTAGCTCATCGGTCCCCAGTCTGTAGCTGTGCATGGGATTCTTCCATCCTAAGTGCAGGACTCTGCACTTGTCCTTGTTGAACCTCATCAGATTTCTTTTGGCCCAATCCTCCGATTTGTTTAGGTCCTTCTGTATCCTATCCCTCCCTTCCAGGGTATCTACCACTCCCCCTACAAGGCAATGAAAGGGCTAGCAGAGCTTTGAGGAGATTGTTTGGGCCGCTAATAGGCTCATGGAATACGGAAGCTGATACTCACCAAGCACAAGCAAGTCTCTCTCTCACTGAGTCAGGAGTAATAAGGTGACTCAGTCTTGGGCACCCTGAGAAGCCATCAGCATATTCCAGGACAGTGTACTGTCACCAGTGGGAGAAAACAGAAGACCCTTAATATTTCTGGTGGAATCCCCCATGTCATAGTTTGGTGGCTTTATCCCCTACATCCTCATGTGCCCCTGGTCAATACCCACTCCTGCTGTCCTTCCCCTGCGCTCATCTTGTTTCCATGTTTGAGTTTCTTTCTCTAATTTTTGGCTCTTTTTCTTGTTTTGCTTCCCATCCTCCACTGACTGCTTCTAACCCGCACCCCCAGCTCACCTGGGGACTATGTGCTGCCCAGCATGGCGTATTCAACAGTGGCTTCGTGGGGAGATCAGGTTGCATGTGCTTCTGTGACTGGGCTGAGGGCTGACAGATGTGAAACAAAGCTTGGGCTGGCAGACTAAGCCTGAGCATTTTACATATGAGGTGCTCCTGTTGGCCACAGTGGTAGAAGCTGTCACAGTGTAATGCAGACACCTGCAGAGGTAGGACTAGAAAACTGACCTTCAACTCCAAAAGCATAGGTCTGCACATTTAGTCCCTTAAGGGACCTCTAGTGTTGCCAATTATTTATGGGCCAGCCAGCAGAAGACACCATGTCTCTCTGTCTCTCTTTCTCTCACAGACATGGTGCACATCAGAGCAGGAGCAAGATCTTCCACTTAACCCACATGGTAGGGCATGGGAGTTGATTCGATCCAGTATCAATCAGCTTTCCTCAACCCTCACTGCTGCTTTTCAGCCCTGTACCAACCCTGTCCCTCCCATAAGTCCCCCACGGACATGCAGGCACAGTCTGTTTCAAACAGAGCTCATCATACTGTTCCTAAAGGTTCTTTCTGGCATCCAGCTCTTCTGTGGCTCCTGGCTAGCCATGAGGCTGCTACTTCCCTACAGATTCTGGCCACTTCCTCCCCTCACCTGCCTGAGGAAAGAGATGTGCAATGGAGAAGGAGCTGATGGGTGCTGTCATTCCTTTCTTACTGGATCCATCACACATCCATGGCCCAGTGCTATAGATGTTCACTGGCCAGTACATTTTTCATTCTCCTATCTTAAAGCAGAAGTTTAAGACATACAGGCCACTGTGAACCTGCCATTGACTCTGATGGAACTGAGATTTGGCCCTATTATCAGGTTCCACTGTAAAATCATTGAACCCCAAATTCACTCATCTCCCATGAACTGCATGTAACTCTCCAACAGCATTCAGTTTCTATTCCACCAAGCTTTCCTCTTGGGGCAGAGGCCTGCATACAGCAAAACCATCCTCAGGAAGCCAGCACTAAGCCTGCATCAACATTCACATCTTTCCCCTTTTACAATGATGCCCTGACCCAGCCACCAGATGTTAACAAGTGGGGAGTATGCCAATCCTAGCCTTAATGGCAGCTGCTATTTTAGAAGGCTCTGTTTTGTTTCAACTGAGGCTTGTTTAACTCATGCATACATCACTGACAGGACTTTTAAAAAGGAAATAGTTGTATGTATTTTTGGAAAAAATGCATGAGAATAAAGGGCCTCAAAGCTTTTTGAATTCCCACAGCTCATCCAGAGGGAACCGTATGGCTTCAACAGTTGCCTTTGGAGGAATCATTTCCCTTAGAATCAGGACCTGAAAAAAAAATCACTCCTAATCTAAACACAACCTATTTTTTGGCAACTGAGAGAGTCAAGGGGCTTTGACAGTAGGGCATGTGCTTCTAAAGAAGCCACAAGCTGCATCTGGGCTGTTCCTGGGAGGGGTGGTGTGAGGGAGGAGGAAAGGAAGAAGGTAACAGAAAGAATAACGTTCTTGTTTTTTTCCTTTCCTTGCACTGTTAATTATTCAAGGGCTGTTCATTTTCTACATCTCCCATGGGTGGCAGCTTTAGCCCTCCTGGCAGCAAATACCTTAGGCAGGTAATGTAAGCCTCAGAAGACTCAGTTCCAAGAGGCTCTACTTCTCTCATTTCTTTTCACATGTGCCTCCGTTTAGTTCACTTTTGAAACATTTTATTTTGAACTCAAGATTAGAAATAGAATGTATCAGTCGTTCTGATTGCTATTGTAGGCCACCCACAAGGAGTTACCTCCCTTCAGGAGATCTGCTGAAGTGGGAACAATCATGCCAGCACCATGCAAAAACCAGTCCCAGAAGTACTTTCCCATTCCCTTTCTATGATGCACAGCTATATTGCTGGTGAAAAGTGCTACACGGACAATGCTGGAGAGTAATGTCCTTCCATTAGCTCTAGAGTTTCTCTTTACTAAGGAGAGACACATATTCTTTTAATCTTTCCTTCAGACCTTAATTTTCTTCCTTCTTATTTTATTTTATTTTATTTAAATTAAAATCCATTTGAAAGTATCTTGTTACTTTCTGTGTATAGGAATACAGTCTAATTCCAGTTATCCGCATTCCCTTTATCTAAAAGTAAGCTGAGTTATCCAAATCCACAGTGTGTCACCCATGATAGTTAAGATAAACTTCCATTTATCCACAAGTTTTGGATGTCCTCCAGGCCAGTCGGCTAAATTGGAATGTTCTGTATATAACAAGAGGTGATTCAGAGATTCAAAAGCTGCCATTCAAATTAATATTCAAAGCATATTAGTGAGGCAGTGTGATCTAATGGATAGGACATTAAACTGGGAATCAGAGGACCAGGTTTATTTTCCTAGTGTTACCTGCTGTGTGACATTGGGCAAGACATTTTACCTCTCTGAAGCTCTCTGTCACTTTCCACTCTTTATGTAAGTGGGGGAATGGTCCCACTACTGTGGGGAACTTTCCTAGCTCATACACTACCTCGGTAGAGTTGGTTAGGAAAAAGATCTGATTCCTTGCTCTTCCCTGACCCACTGATCAATGCATATAGTTCAAAGCAATACGATTTATTAAACAGTAATCAATAAAAAAAATAAAGAGAGGAGAAAGGTTAAAGGAAAACACCTAACGCTGCCCAATGGCACGGAGTCACCATACACAGCGTCTCTGGGATGTAAGGGGCTGTGGCAAGGCACTGTGGCCTTCCTCAGAGCCTGGGCCTGAGGAAGTGTTGCGATGCCCCTGCTGTGCAGAATAAGGCTCTTCAGGTCAAATACCCGTGGAACAAAGGGGTGGAGCCAGGACAGGAATGGGAGAAACCCCCTGAGGCCAGCCCTGACCTGGAGGAGCTGTGTGACACTGGAGACCCACTGGAGCTGTCTGAGCCCGGTGTGCCAGAGGACCCACTAGGACCCTGGGACCTGGAGGAGCTGCCCTCCGCTGATGACCCTGAGGAGTTTTCAGACCTGCCACTGGCTGACGGTGAGGGACTCGTGGGGCTCGTGCTTGCTGTCTACCCAAGCGACCTGGAGGGAGACAATGGGCTGCAGATACCCAGGGAAAGGGTGGGAGGAAGAAGCCAAGGGACAGCTGAACATAGTTTGGCTGTGGCAGTGGCTGAATCAGTCAGCATGTTGCAACTGGAGCACCGCTGACTCAGTGGCAAACCACGTTGCCACTGATAGGGCCCTGGACTGGGACGCAATGGAGTTGGGTAGGCCTGGGTCCCCCTCACCCCTTCCCTAACCACCCCAGGAGTGCTTGGCTCCTCTAAATCTCTGTGCCAGAGGATACCAAGCTTGCCAGCCCATCCTCTCTGAAGGCCGGAGTTATAGACCACTTTGCCGGCCCTGCCCTGCCCTGCTGGAGGGCTGGGGGCCACAGACCACTTGCCTGGGCCTTCCAACAAGTGGTAGAGTACTTTGCCTGCCCCGCCCCACCAGAGGGCCAGGGGCCACAGAATACTTTATCAGCCCTGCCCTACTTGAGGGCCAGGGCACTACAGACTGTGAGGAAAGCCCACCCTGCCGGGGGCTGGGACTAAAGACTCATAATCTGTGAATCTTATTCCCGTAGACCAAGGCACTGTGGCCTTCCTCGGAGCCTTGGCCCAAGGAAAGGTTGCAACGCCCCAGCTGGACCATGCCACCAACCTACTGGGGCATTCAAAGTCTGTTTCTGCAGCAATGCAGAGAGTCAGACACTTGCTCTGGAGGTAGCCACATGCCCCCAGGCTCTATGTGGCAGGGCCCTTCTCCCCGGTGTCAGTCCCCTGTCGGGGTCATGATTCCCTTCCAAGAATGGCCTGTGAGGCCTCTTGGCTGGTGGCATCTCCCTGCACTGGGCCCTGCCCACGGTCCCCTTGCTCTTCCCAGCTGCTCACCACATCCAGCTCCAGACGGCTTCAACCCCACTCTGCTTCAGTGTGGCTGTGGCTCGGCTTGGCTCGGCTCTCTGGGCTGCTCCTCTGACATCTCTGGTTCTGCTGCTGTGGCCCTGCACAGCTCACCTCCCTGGGCTTCTTCTCTGGCATCTCTGCCACTGACTATTGTGTCTCAGCGGCCACTTTGTTCTTAGCTCTGCCCTGCTCTCTTTTGGCCGCTCCAGCTCACACAGAGGACAGGACCCCCTCCCATTTGCCTGTCCACCCTGTCAATCAGGCTGACCTGGAGCGTTGGCCTCTCCCCATTGGCCCTGGGGGCTGTCCATCTCAGGGTCCTGATTTCTCATCAATCCTTCCCCTGTCCTTTGGTACTGAAAGATGGCCCACTAAGAAGACACACTAAGCTTCAGAAGGAACCAACAGCCCCCTTACAGTCATCTTTTCTTTTTCAATTATAAGCTTTTAGGGGCAAGGACCAGGGCCAGAGTTAGGGGCAGGTGACCCAGGTGACTGCCTGGGGTGCTGAGCTTAGGGGATGCTGTGCTCTGGGTGCTGTTTTTGTTGTTAGCAACAAAAGGGAAAATAGAATGTTTGAAGTAAAATGTTTTGGGTATTCCATATGTGGATTCATTTTTCATTAACCTCCTAGAATGTTCTGGACCTTTGTGGAATTTTGTGGAACCTTCCAGATTTTCTGAGAATTACATTTTCCTCAAACCTCCTAGAATGTTGTCAGCCATGCCCTCGCGGGTGTATAAGGGGCAGGGTGTCACCAGTCAGCCAGTGAGATATAAGCACAAACTGACGTGAAGTTGAGAGCCCAGCTGCGATAATGTGAACCTTATTTTATTGTGTAATTGTGAAAGTGTACTTGTGTTTTAAGGCTTGAGGAGTGTAAGTAGCGACTGCTAAAGGACATATTTCTTGAGAGGCCAGAGATATCTATTGATCCCTATCTATGCAACACCATAAAAGAAATACTGTTACTACTTTTACCATGCTTAACAAGTGTGTATTGTCACCTTATTTGACAGGGATAAATCATGCATGCAAAGCATGCATCAAAGACATGAAATGGGCTACAAATGCAATCAAAAATAAGATAATCAAAGTTGAACAAATGGGGCGGCGGGCCGCAAAGACGCTTCTTGCCTGGGATGCCATTTTGTCTACTGCTGGCCGTGGAAGGACTCTCTCTGTGTGTTTGTATAGTACCTAGCACAATGGGGTTCTGATCTCTTGGCACTACTGGAATAAACTACAGTAGAAGGACAAAGCACTAGAAAATTAAAGGCATCATTTGGGTCCTGACAAAGGTGGCAGGATTATGGACTGGATGATGGAGAAGGTTGATAGGTACCTCCTCAGATGTTTTCTTCAGTCCTTCTCATGATGGAGTTTCAGCACCTTCCTCTTTAGAACCTGCTCCATAATGAGAACAGCTTTGAAAATGTCTCCTCTGGGTCCAACCTGACTCTACTCATGTCCCCATCAGTAATGGAAATCTACCTTAACTTCCACTCCCTGGCCCCTTGCTAGGAACTCAGGCCATACATTGCCCAGAGTTGATCTTGCTCTCCCCAATTCCATTGTTTGTTTCCCCCTTGCCCTCTGCATGGCTGGTTTCTACTGGGAACAGAAGCAGAAGTACCATAACACTAGCAGGAAGGCCATTGGCTCCCACCATAGTTCTAGTCATGGGCAGTTGGTAT
Source organism: Mesoclemmys tuberculata (assembly GCA_007922155.1). Taxonomy (NCBI): domain Eukaryota; kingdom Metazoa; phylum Chordata; order Testudines; family Chelidae; genus Mesoclemmys; species Mesoclemmys tuberculata. The sequence goes on from ML675614.1 coordinate 46,347,496, forward strand.
TAAAGGCAGGGGAAGGCTGAGCCTCCCCTGAGGGGCTGTGGTGGCCTCACCTCTTTCCCTGCTAGGAAGGTAGAAGTTTTTATGCTCCATGGAGGTTTCCCTCAGCCTCCCAGGAACCTACCTGCATGGAGCATATAAAGCTCAGCACGCCAGGCACTGCCTCCAGCATGCTAAATTCTCTTCTCTGATCTTAGTTTCAATTTCACTTCACACTCTGCCTGTCACTGACTATCTGGCTGGGTTTGGGCAGTGCAACGGTCTGAATCTGCTCTCAGTCTGCCTGCCCCTAATCTGAGTTGACTCGCTGCTGCAGTGCATTGAATCATAGAATCATAGAATATTAGAGTTGGAAGGGACTCAGGAGGTCATCTAGTCCAACCCCCTGCTCAAAGCAGGACTATGCTCAGCTAAATCATACCGGCGAGGGTTTTGTCACACTGCAGCTTAAAAACTTCTAAAGATGGAAATGCCCCCACCTCTCTAGGTAACCCATTCCAATGCTTCACCACCCTCCTAGTGAAAAACTTTTTCCTAATGTCCAACCTAGACCTCCCCACTGCAACTTGAGACCATTGCTCCTTGTTCTGTTATCTGCCACAACTGAGAACAGCCTAGCTCCATCCTCCCTGGAACCCCCTTTTAAATAGTTAATGGCTGCTATCAAATCCCCCCTCATTCTTCTCTTCTGCAGACTAAACAGGTCTAGTTCTTTCAGCCTCTCCTCATAAATCTTGTGCTCCAGCCCCCTTATCATTTTTGTTGCCCTCTGCTGGACTCTCTCCAACTTGTCCACATCCTTTTGTAGTGGGGGGCCCAAAACTGGAAACAATACTCCAAATGCAGCCTCACCAATGCAGAATAGAGGGGAAGAATCACTTCCCGTGATCTGCTGGCAATGCTCTTACTAATGCAGCCCAATATGCCATTAGCCTTCTTGGCAACCAGGGCACACTGCTGACTCATATCCAGCTTCTTATCCCAGGTCCTTTTCTGCAGAACTGCTGCCTAGCTCATCGGTCACCAGTCTGTAGCTGTGCATGGGATTCTTCCATCCTAAGTGCAGGACTCTGCACTTGTCCTTGTTGAACCTCATCAGATTTCTTTTGCCCCAATCCTCCAAAATGTTTAGGTCCTTCTGTATCCTATCCCTCTCTTTCATGGTATCTTCCACTCTCCCTAGCTTGGTGTCATCTGCAAACTTGCTGTGGGTGCAATCTACCCCATCCTCCAGATCATTAATGAAGATGTTGAACAAAACCGAAAAAACACTGAGCCTTGCAATAAATGATGACAATGTAATGTTGCAGTAGGATTGGAATGGATGAGGCTGCGCTCTGCTCCATATGATGTAGCCAGCAGGCTTCCAAGAAGCTGCCAGCATCACCATTAGTTGTGCAAAATTGCACAGCTGCAGCGGAAGGGCTCCACTCCAGCCCACTCAGAAGGGACATTGACAGGCCCCATCTAAGAGTAAGATCCATCCAGTTACAAACTTCAGGATGCATTTCCCTATGTAGCATCTGCCCCTGATTTTGATCTACCCTTAAACTGCTACTAATGGGCCAGAAAGTTCTGTGTTACAAAAAGAGCAATTCAGAGACTAGAGAAGGGAGAAAGTCAGACTTCTGATTTGAGGATGGACTAGAGTATAGAGTGAAATAAGAAGTAAATAAAAATTATGAGTGAAAGGTGATCACTGCAACCCCCAAGTCTTAGGGCTGCTTTAGCCATAGTAGGCTAGGTGTAACACAAAAGACAGCAAGCTCCAGTTAGAGGTGACATTACTGCACTTTTGCTGTTCTTATTCTCTCTTTTGTCTCCAATAGATACAGTTTATCAAAATAGCAACACCTTCCAAAAAGCAGCATATGTGTGAGGATATGTGTGCTGGTCACAACTTTAGCAGGAAGTCTGGCAGGACAGGAGCTGGGTTTTATTTGAGGCAGAAGCTCTATAGTGAAGTAGGGAGGTGCTTTAGGGATAATATTTGTTCTAATATAGCTCTTTGTTCAGAGTGAGAGAAAGCAACTGTGATTCCTTGTGCCATATGGTGCCTTCCATTGTGGCCTCTGAGGCCAACTGATGTGTTTAAACTGAGTGGGAGAGAGCAGCTCTCGGGGCAAGAGGATAGCTTAGTATTAGCCATTTAGCCCCAAATCCTCAGTGGCATTAAGGCTCCTAATGCCCACTGAAATCAATGGAAGTTAAGTACCTATCTATGCTGGAGGATCTGGGTCTCAGCCCTAGCCTCAAAGAGCACCTAGCAGCTGTAATCACCTTTGGTCATTATTAACCTACTCAGAATATGAGCGGGGGACTTGGAGGTGCCCCATGTCAATGCCAGTCCCCTAAACCATCCATCCCCTCCCCTTTATTTTACACGGTCTTTAATACCAAACTCTCTCTTTGGAGGTTAACTCCCCTGAACTGGCCACTCCAAAACTGCTCTCTGGGCAATCCAAGGTCATTAGAGGGTGCACTCAAAACTGATATAGCGAAATTTAGGAGGGTGGGAGAAGAGAATGGAGGGAGATGAGAGAGGAATGTGGAACATAGGAGGGAGAGCAGCTGACTAGGTGGAGAATATGAAAGGGAAGACGGGAGAAATGCAATATAATGTTAGAATGAGAAATTCAGTTTCTTCCTTCCCTGAACTGGCAAGGGCCATCTGCCACTTTCCAGTCACCTGTGTGGCTCATGCATTCCTGCGGAGAACAGCACTCTTTTTAGATCAGAAATACAAGTTTATCTCAGCCAGGTGAATTCTATCATTATTTCTTTCATTCCCAAATCCCAGATAAGGGAAGAATGTTTCGGATTGCAATGCCTTGGTAGATATTTTTCATAGATGAATACAAATGGAGCATTGCCACCTCATGGCTTTACTGTGCAACAGCAGACATCTGGGAAGAGGAGTGCTTTATGACAGCAGGGATCACTGATCACTGAAACATATTATGGGTCAAAAATGCCACAGGCTGGCAGAGGTTTGAGTCTATTGCAGATGGGATAAAATACCCAAGTTTCTCCTACTCAGCTGGGAAAAATTATTTTAACTTGCATTTTTCTAGGGGTTTTTTTTTGGCTGGGGTGGCGGGGAAGAGAAGGATGATAAGGAGTGGCACCCGGTTTCCTGCACCCCACAGAACCCAAACCAAACCCCTGCACTCACTCAAGCCTCTTGGCTTCACTGTCCAGTTCCATGCCATCAGCCCAGTCACAAAGGGCTCAGCCCCAGAGAGTCTGCCCCTTCCAGGAATGTCAAAAGACACAAACACAGTGCCACACAACTGGACTTAGGTTCTGTTCCTGCAGAGGGCTTCCGTTAAGCTGCAGCCCCAATTTGGCTCACAGGTTAATGTTGAGAAATCATGGAAGGGTCCATCAGCCAAGGACCTTGTGCCTTCAGCCTACCATGGATCCAGAAGCAGAAAACTTGCAGTCTAATTTCCCACCAACTTTGCTGTTTTCCTCCTTTTTTCAGCTCTTCCCTCCGGCTTTTACACCTCTCACATGTATGGCAGGCTGGAGCCACCCGAGCCTCCAACAGCTCATTAACACTGTGATGTCCAGTGTGGGGTTTGTATACCCCATCACAGGGGGTAGTTGTGAGGTTCGACATGGCAGCTGGGCACATTCTTAGGATGCCAGGGGAAGGAGTACCACACTTCAAGCCAGCCATGCAGGTTCAAAACCAAAGAGCATAATTTTAGTATTACTCCCGTGCTGGAATCAGACATGCCAATAACCAAAAAATTACATCCTTATACTTAGCAAAGCTTGCTAAAGGCCTTGTCTGGAAGGTGCCATGGAAGCCCTAGTCCAGGGGTCGGCAACCTTTGGGAAGTGGCATGCCAAGTCTTCCCCCCATCCTTCTCCCATGTGCTGTGGGTCCAGCATCCTGGCCAGGAGCTGCTCCCGGCTTCAAGCAGTGCCACGCAATGGCTGCTCCCCACTCCCGGCCCTGCCCCACCCCTCTCCCAACTAACATGGGCCCAGAGCCCTGGCCAGGAGCTGCTCCTGGCTCCAAGCAGTGCCACGCAATGGCTGCTCCCCACTCCCAGCCCCACCCCTTCTCTGCCTCTCTCCCACGTGACATGGGCCCAGTGTCACCAAATTATACAACCCTGACATGTGCTGCTCAAAATCATCTCGTGCCACAGGTTGCTGACCCCTGCCCTAGTCACTCTGCTAAGTATAATACCTGCTTTAGAGATAGCAAAACTGAGACACAAAGGTCAAGGACTTGCCCCACGTTGCCAAGTGGAAGAGTCAGGAATAGAGCTTATAATTCCCAACTCCTTTGCTGATGCTTGGTTTTAAAATCCCTGCTAGCATCTTAATGAAAAGGTCTGAATTTTAAAATAATCTGAAAAAACCCACACACCATATTTCTAAGGGCTTGTTCTTTCTTGCTGTGTTTGAAGGATTTTTGGGTGGAGCCACCACCAAAACCTGCTCAGACCCACTCCCTATGCCCACCCCTTTCTCTGTGCATGCATGTGCCTAGGAGCTGCAGGCACTTTCTGCAAAGCAGAGTTAAGGCCCAGTGCTTTCAGATGGAAGCATGAGGCACATGTTCACAGTATCACTGACAAGCCATCAGTGTTCACTTCTCCCCACTCCAGCCACTCTGCACAGGGCGAGCGGTTTCCTGTGTAAGAGTGATTACATGTTGCATGATGCCCTTTGCTTTCTGGGGATACAAATGGCTGATGACATTTTATCTAAGTGTGGGTTGAGTGAAAGAATTAAAGGAACTGTAGCTGATGCCTTACCCAAGGCATGATGTGCCTCTATTCCACAATGCTTTGGCAGTCACGTCTACACATCAGCCTAAACATGCTGGAGCAGCTGGTTCCTCCATGGGTGACAAGTGACATAAGTGAGAAGCTAAGTGTCACCTTGCCAGCTTTAATTTCTATGTAAGATGCTTTTGACCAAAAAAGTCAGGCTCTCTAGGCCATGTTATACTCTGAGTTTTCAGAGTCTGAATCAAGGCTCCAACAATGGCAGACAAATACAAATAAGCCCTGCATTTCTGCAGGGGAAGTGATTAATACACCCTAGTTATATTGCTTGGCACATTACTCAAATTTTTACAACACAACACAAGATAAGCTGCTATCTTCTCCACCTCACCTCCCAGTGAGTGCCTTGTGCCAATCTCAGGTCTGTTCAAAAGTTGGGAGTGTTTTTTAAAAGTGGTTTCACCTTTCTAACTGGGGAGAGAGTAAAATTCTAAAATTGGCCTGTTAGTGAAAAAGTAGAGAAATACCATCAGTTTGGAGGAACTTAATCTACAAGCCTGCCTGTGTACCAGCCCAGCATTTAACAAAGAGTAGGAGGTGTTCAGGCACATTGGTGGTTTCAGAGACTCAGAGAGCTGGAATATCCCTTTAGGGAATGGAGCAGATTGAGGCAAACTACAGATATGGATGTTTGCTGACCTCCATGCAGAGCTACCACCTGTTCAAAACTGCAGAGTGGGCATCAAGTTTGTACATGGCACTTTGCATTTTCAACTCTCTGTAGAGCTCCCTGCATTACCAAGCCCACATGGTCAACCATAATGCCTCAGCCCTTCCCCTCCTTCAAAAAAATCACGATGGAAAAATCTTTCATGATGTAGTAAAATATATATTGAAGGTTCTTTTCATTTGCCATCTAGTTTGAACCTTTAAAATGCACTTCAGGTCCATTTCCAAGCTCCTCTCTACAACCATGAGGTCTAGAAACTTCTTTTAAAATGAAAACGAGATTCTCTCCCGTCTCCAGGAACTAGGATAATAAGTAGAGCATCAGATATCCCCAGATTTGCAAGAAAAGGTTGGCAATACTAACAATTACACAATCTTACAAGTTTCTTCTTAGTGTGCAAGCAAGTTTTCAGTTGGAATAAATGCTGTGTTAATTTTCTGATACAATTTCTTCCGGGGACCTGTGGCAAGCAGCAAGGGAGTTTGAGCTCTCAATCTTTCGAACAAGAGTCAGTCCTCTGACTGGCAGAATTGCTCCCAGGGAACTGAGTGTTGGTGTTTTGGCTGAGAGCTCTGAAAGGTGACTTCCTGCATGGTGTTTGTGATCACCTCTGTTCAAGGACAGGTGTATACCAAATGTGCAGATTCCACATCACTGATTTCACCTCCACTTGGAGCACTTGGCAGAACAACGGTATTTTTTTTACCACCATTGCATAGATGAGGAAAGAGAAAGGTGAAGGGAGTTGTGTCAGGCAGGGGTTTTCAAATGTTTTTTGCTGGGACGCCCTTTGAAAATATTTTAGACTGTGATAACCCCTACCCCCCCAAAAAAGTGATGACTAGCCCATGCCATGCCACCTTTATTGGCCATGTGCGGGGGCTGACAACTCATGACATCTCCCTAATAACCTGATGACCCCCTGAAGGATCACGATTTTGAGAACCCCTGGTGCAAGGGCATGGTGATCTAATGGATTGAGGTTGGAGCTGGGAGTCAGGAAATTGGGCAATTATCCTACTTCTGGTGATCACTTGTGAGACCCTGATCACCGGTGCTTCATCTACATAGTAAAGCTAGCTCTGTTTACCTACCTCAAATGAGTTGTATGTGTACAGAGAGGCAGTGGGAAAATACACAGATGTGGACATGTTAGAATATGAGGTCATCCATGTTTTTTCCTTGTTCAAAGCAGAGATCAGATACCAGGTGTGACACTGTCTGGTATACGAGTATCTATTTATAATATTATTGTTATCAATATTGCAAAATTGCAATAATTCATACGAGATATGCCATATCAGGTACCATTGGAAAGGTTATAATTTGCTAGGTATGATAGGTTTATGTGTATGTATCATCTTTGTATGTTAAGTTATGGATATGTGTGATAGATATCTGTAGCCAAACACTTAGTGTCAGCATTGATGACTCATTGAGGGCCATCACCTATACAATGAGCCCGGGAGAGAAGCCAGAGCTGTGCCTATGAGTCATCAGGACATGTAGGGACATGCCTGTGGTCAGGAGGGCTGCAGGTGCTTTTCCCTGCCCATGTGCTGTGAGCTTGAGTTTGAAACAAGCCACATGGAAGACCAGAGACAATAAAATGCAGCTGCACCATCTCCATCTTGTCTTCATTCCTGCTTCCTACCTCTGAATCAACTATTCTACACCTGAAGCTGTGAAACTTGAATGAACTTGACTTAATGCCAAGAATACTCACTCCAGGACTGGATAGCATGCAGTAACAGCAGTGGCGGCAGCACTGGCACCTCATACTCCCACAGCATGTCCCATAGGACATCTCAGAATGTCTTAAGTCATAAGTTTTCTCCAGGTCTACAAAATAAAGGTAGACCAGGTTAGCAAATTCCTACGGCCTCTTGAGTATGTGAGAGAGCAAAGAGCTGGCTCATTGTTCTACATCCAGGATGGAAACCACATTGTTCCTCCTGAATCTGAGATTCAAATAACAAGCGTAGCCTCCTCTCCAACATTCTGGCATAGGCTTTGCCAGGGAGTCTGAGAAGTGTGATCCCCTTGTAGTTGGAACACACCTCTGGTCTACTTTCTTAATGGAGTGAGACCACCACACCTGTTTGCCAATCCCGAGGCACTGCACTCACCTTCCATGCAACATTGAAGAGGCACGTTAATCATGACACCCTGACTTTCCAGTGATTTCAACATCTCTGGGTGAATCTCATCCACCCCAGTTGCCTTACCAGTCTGAAGGCACTTTACCACCATAGTGACCTCATCAACAGAAACAGATCCAATCCCACTGGGAGTTTCTGGCACTGCCTCCTGAAAGGAAGACATGTCCACTGAGTTGAGGAGCTCCTGTAAGTGCTCCTTCCACCTCTCAACAATCTTCTCAGTCACAGTCAGTATTTCACCACCCTTGCTGAGAACAGTCTGGGCAATGTCCTGCTGATCCCTCCTGAGGTGATGAATGGTTTGTGGCATCACACCCAGCCTTCACCCTTTGCCTCACAAAGCGGGTCCATGTCACCTTTTGGGGCTGAGCCTGGCTGGGTTACATGGGTGGTCTGGCCACCAGCCACTTACCTAACACCATCCCCAGGTCTGGCTCCAGAGGTGGGTCCCAATATCCCGAATCCATAACCCTGATCTCCGACGCACACTTGAATGCTTCGCTGCCCAGTGCGAAGTGGTGGGATGAGAATCAGCACCTCCAAATCAGAGGTCATGGTTCTTGCCTGGAAGAAAGTGGAGTGTTCTTTCCAGGTGAAGGGGGAGCAGATGCCCATAGTGGAAGTTTTTAAGTATCCAGGGCTCTTGTTCACAAGTGATGGTAAATGGGAGCATGAGATTGACCAGCGGATTAGTGCGGCAGCAGCAGTGATGTGGGTGCTATACTGATCTGTGATGGTGAAGTGGAAGCTAAATTTTCAGATGAAGCTCTCGATTTACAGGTCAAGCTATGTCCCTGTCCTCACCTATCGGCATGAATTTTGGGTAATGACCAAAAGGACGAGACTGTGGGTACAAGTGGCGGAAATGAGGTTTCTCCACAGGGTGGCTGGGCTGACTCTCCCAGATATGGTGCGGGGGCTCGGCTATTCGGGATTGCCTCAGAGTAGAGCTGCTACTCCTCCAGATTAAGAGGAGTCATCTGAGGTGGTTTGGCCACCTGATAAGGATGCCCTTGATAGGCTTCCTTTGGAACTATACCAGGCATGTCCCATTGGGAGGAGGTCCCAAGGCCACACTGGAGGGATTATATCTCCCAGCTGGCCTGGGAATGCCTGGGAACCCCCCAGGAGGAGTTGGAACCTGTTGCAGAAGAAAGGGAAATCTGGTCCTCCCTACTCTCCATGCTGCCACCACAACCCTCACTGGGAAAAGCAGCATTAAGAAGAAAGAAGAAGCAGCTGTGAAACAAAGGACTGAGACCCACCCAGGTAGTGGGTGTAACTCCACAGGAACTGTACAATCTCCACAGTTCTGCTAAGAACTTGATATATATGGACTTGAAGACATTTGTATGTATCTGTTTGCTTTGATCATTTAATATCTCTCATCTTGTTTTTTTCTGGCAGTGTGGTATTTTGGGTAAGATCCAAACCCATATCAATCTGGCAATGTGGCTGACCCTTTGGGCATCAGGAGAACCTTTTTGGTAAAGGGAATAGAGTTTTAAATAACTTATCTCTTTACTGGACCCAGTTGCTGATTAGGAGCCAGAGACTGAAATGCAATAAAGGGGGCTCTGTATTTCTTTTTTGGGGCTTCCTGATAACCAGTGTGGGAAATCAGGAGCAGTGTTTGTGACTGGTGGGGAATCTAAACTTCAGCTTTAGCCAGCAATTTGAGAGAATTTGCTCTTCTTTTTGCAACCTGCCCTGACTTTGGCATCTTCAGGTGGGCTACCCCCAAGCACAGACAGGTCACACCAGGGTATAAAAGGGTGCTTGACAGGAGCTGCAACAAGTTGGTGGCGGGAAACAGCTTGAGTGGCAGTTTCTGTGATTAGGATCTTTCCTGATGAGTGATGCTGGGAGGTTGTGAGTTCTACAGCCATTTCCTGAGCATGGTGGAATGCAAGCTCTGCTCCACACAACCATAGCCAACTTTCTTCCAGGTTTGGCTTTGGTTGCCTCTCAGATGAAGTCGTATTTCCCTTTCATGTAAGCTCTCTCGCCCTGTTTACAGTCTGAGTCTCCTCTCACTTATACCCAGTCTTACTCTCGATTTACATAGGTGTATCCAAGGACAGAATCAGGCCCTTACTAAGTAGGGTGCTCACAGCAGGACAGGTCCCAACCCTTGAGTTACACCAAGGTTCTTTAGGTTGGAATGAATGCTCCCATGGCACACAAACATGGCTGGTTTTCATAGGTCTTTATTTTGGAAGTTATAGGATCTTTACAGGCACTGTGCGTTGGTGTTTCAGAACAGTTCAGATTGACTCTGCATCACCCAATGACCCAGGGGAGGTGGGAGTGGGAAAAATACCTCACAGCAACAATTCCAGCCTCCAGAAAGGCATAAGGCATCTGGGGAAACAATCCGCTTCTTTCGAAGCCATAAAGGAAGAAATCTAGTTTACAAAACAGACTTAAAAATAATATACATAGATAGGAGAAACACAAAGCTAAACTACAGCTAAAACTGGTACATATCAAGGCTGCTGTTCAAACCCTTTCCCCAAAGCTGGAAAAGGACATTCTAACAACTAAAAATACAGTTAAAAAAAAAAAAGATTCCATGCATTAAGTTGTAGTGTTTTGTGCAATTAAAAAGGAATGAAAATAAATATAACTTAAAAAAACCTTTTCCATGACACTAATGGAACAGGGGCAAGTCCGTAAGGCACTTCCACAGGGGCTAGTCTAAGCAGCATAGGAAACCTGGGCAAAAAGCTGAACAGAGAAACCATTTACAATTGTATCTTAAGAACTACAGAGCCATGCCTAATGAGATATGAACTGAGACAGTCCGACGAGATTTTAATCTCTGAGAGAAAGACTTGTGTACGACTGTGGAACAACTGATGGCTAAATTGCCCCCCTTCCCCTCCCCAGCACATGCTAGCGCTACAGTGAGAGTACCTTCCTGATGTAGGAAGCTGCACCAATCTAACTATGGCAGAGAGAATTGATAGCATCAGTACCAGGGAAAGACATGAGACAATGGTCTTTTGGAATCAGAGGGGCGAGAAAGGTACATGACTTCTGTCAGACTCCCAGATAGTTTACATCATTCATGTAGAAAAGGCTACAGGATTGTACAAGACCCAAGCTCAATACTGTCCCTATGTTCTAAATTCTGGAGAACTCCAAGCTCCCCAGGAAGAGTAAGACGCTCCAATCGCCTTCCCCTCTGGCCCGTCAATAGCTGACCTTTAGCAAGCTAGCTCTGATGTGAGCATGCTGCTTAGTTCAAATGTTCCAGGAAGTTAAAAATTAGTCTCCACCCTAAATAGAGAACTGGCTGTTTTCACAAGCCTTGAAGCAGAAAGGCCATTTATACATCCAGTTTTGGCAAAGCAGATTAGGGAACTATTTGTGAAAACCAGAGCTGGATTTAGTGAGCTAGATGGGCAACAAGGTGGGTGGGAGATGCCTTAAATCCCTATGTCTTACCAGGTGAAACTGAAGTGATAACCTTGAGGGCTGCCTTACTTCTCTACCCCATGTAGAGATGACAGATCTCAAATGCACATCATCTAGGGTTGCTTTGTTTTCACATATGAAAGAACCCTTTTAGATCAGTTAATGCAATTCTGTTTGAGATGTTTCCAGGATTAGTTCTACTGAGCACATGTGTATGTCTGGCATTTGGCAATTTTAAGGGCTAGTAACAAGGATATTACAAAAGATGCTCAAAGGCATTGAAAAGTAATGGGGACTGCTCCACCCATGAACTCCCTTCTGACCCAGATTTACCAGGGGCTCAACGAGTAGTGATCAATGGCTCCATGTCTAGCTGGCAGCTGGTCACAAGTGGAGTGCCCCAGGGGCTGGTCCTGGGGCTGGTTTTGTTCAACATCTTCACTAATGATCTGGAGGATGGGGTAGATTGCACCATCAGCATGTATGCAGATGACACTAAGCTAGGGGGAGTGGTAGATACCCTGAAAGGGAAGGATAGGGTACAGAAGGACCTAAAGAAATTGGAGGATTGGGCCAAAAGAAATCTGATGAGGTTCAACAAGGACAAGTGCAGAGTCCTGCACTTCAGATGGAAGAATCCCGTGCACAGCTACAGACTGGGGACCGACGAGCTAGGCAGCAGTTCTGCAGAAAAGAATCTGGGGGTTACAGTGGATAAGAAGCTGGATATGAGTCAGCAGTGTGCCCTGGTTGCCAAGAAGGCTAATGGCAAATTGGGCTGCATTAGTAAGAGCATTGCCAGCAGATCGCGGGAAGTGATTATTCCCCTGTATTTGGCATTAGTGAGGCCGCATTTGGAGTATTGTGTCCAGTTTTGGGCCCTCCACTACAAAAAGGATGTGGACAAGTTAGAGAGAGTCCAGCAGAGGGCAACAAAAATGATAAAGGGGCTGGAGCACAAGATTTATGAGGAGAGACTGAAAGAACTAGGCCTGTTTAGTCTGCAGAAGAGAATGAGGGGGAATTTGATAGCAGCCTTTAAGTACCTGAAAGGGGGTTCCAGGGAGGATGGAGCTAGGCTGTTTTCAGATGACAGAACAAGGAGCAATGGTCTCAGGTTGCAGTGGGGAAGGTCTAGGCTGGACATTAGGAAAAACTTTTTCACTAAGAGGGTGGTGAAGCACTGGAATGGGTTACCTAGGGAGGTGGGGGCATCTCCATCTTTAGAGGTTTTTAAGCTGAGGCTTGACAAAACCCTCTCCGGGATGGTTTAGCTGAGGATAGTCCTGCTTTGAGCAGGGAGTTGGACTAGATGATCTCCTGAGGTCCCTTTCATCTCTAATATTCTATTATTCTATTCTATGACCTTTTGCACTTGGCAGCTTTAGCCTTACACACCGCAGAGGATAGCTTGCCTGATTATTGCTAGGAATCCCGCACCAACATTGAAGCCTTTTTTCAGTTTCACAATGGTTCCTATAGCCACTTTCACTGTCCCTCAGACACCATTCCTGCTTAGGAAGGCTGGAAGTTGGTCCTATAATGGGAGAGGGATAACCGGAGGAGACAGATGAGAAATTGCTTCCCTGTCACCCAGGCTCAGACGGTTGGCTCCATAGCATTCCCAGCCAGTCTGGCCTAGAAGGGCTGATCCTCAGGCTCAGATCCTCATGTGCCAGCACGCTACCCTCCTGCTAATTTGCTCAAAGGCGATTTCAGTCTGAAGCACAGCTCTAAACGTCTACAGCTGACAACGCAAACCCACCTCTGTGGTTGGAGGGAAGCTCATCATCCAGCACCAGAGAGGTTAGTAAGAGCCACTGTCACACCACACTTGACTCCTGACAAGAACATACTTTGCAATTCCAATGGCCACTGCCATTGACAATAACGGAACAATTGCAAGTGGATAACAAGGTTGCTTGAAGAGAGAGAAACCTAGTTATTAGTTACTCTTAAGGATTCTACACATCTTGCTTCCAAGGATGGAGGATATTAGTAAATATAACTAAATCGCTGCCACTCAGGTACCACTGCTTTCACCTTCTCCAGAATCTGTCTCTTCCTTACTCCACAAACCCTAGGACACTTAACGTGGCAATCTAAAAGCTAGAGAGCCTTGACTGATTTGAGGATAATGAGTTACCAACACTAGCCACTAGAGGGCAGATGATGCTTACAGATGAACAAGTCCT
>ML675614.1:46361156-46415247 GCA_007922155.1 Mesoclemmys tuberculata
AAGTCCTATCATTCACTTAGCTGGAAGGACTTTAATTACACAGCTCAAGAGCAACAGAGCTCAGCTCTGGGACACCATCTTCTTTCAGCTGGAAGGCCCTCAGCTGCACAACTGCTCACTAAAAAAGTTCTTGTTAAAAAGAGATTGACTAAGAGCCAGAAATGCAATGGAAAGAACATGCGTTTGCCTAGCTAGCCAGACCACAGCTGTTCACTGCTCAGGCACTCGCAGCAAGAGCCACAATCTGCTCACATCTACGGAGCAAAGCCAAGGCTTCAAGTTCAGCATTTGTTCTGGCAGGTGATCTACATATGTACAAAAACTAAAAACCACCTTAAATAGGGAAATTATAGCTTTAAAATGGGTGGGGGGAGTGGGAAAGTGTCTTGTAGTGCACTTCAAAAGAGTCAGTTTGCGGGGTGGGATGCTGGGTAGTGGTGGAGTTGGACGTATGGCTTTAATGCAGGTCCTCGCTCTGTGACAATTCTATAAGGATCTCAATGAGGTTGTCCAGCCCCCAGAGGTAGCCATCCTCTCTGTTCCCTTCCACCCAGGGCACGTTGTGCTGGAGAAAATGTCCCTCTGGAAGTGGTGTGGTCTTCCCAAAGTCTATCATCCAGACTTTGGCCTGTTCCTTTTGGTCATGAATGAAGAGGAGAGAGCTCCCAATTACCTGCAGAGGGAAGAGAACCCAGTATTCATGGTTCAAGTTTTAGTTACACATGTACTGCAGTCACCATATAGCCATGTTTGTAGTCACACTTCCAAACCCATTATCTAAAATTGCACCTGCAATATTTTACTCTTGGGTTTTTGCATGTGCAAAAACTTGGATTTGTGAACACCAGCTGTGTTTGCACATGCAAAGCAGACATTTAAAGTATCCAATTTATTCACAAGTCACAGATTTTGTGCATGCAAGAAGCTTTGCCAAGGAGAGGAGCATAACATTTTCAGCATATAAAATTGCAGCAGCAAACTTCAGAAGCCAAGTGGAGGTCCCCATTTGGTGGGGGAGGAGGAGGGAGAAGGGAAAGACATAGGGTGTGTCTTCCTGCAGACACTCAGGAAAGTTAAGGTATGAGGTTAAGGGGTGAGGTTAATGCACATCAGTTGAGGCACATGTGATGCTCTCATTAAAAAGTAAAGTGGCCTTAGTTTACAGTAGCATAATCCTCCTATTTCCATAGTCTCAAAGGAGGATAAAGCTACAGTGAATTTAGGTGTCTTTACTTTTGAATGAGAGGATCCATTCAGGAATTAATGTGCCTTCACTTACACCCATTAACTTCACATTTGCATATGATTTGTCTTAACTTTCTTGAGTGTCCCTGTGTAGACAAGCCCTTTGCTTCAGTTTTTAAAAAAAGGATCTCCACAGCCCAAGTTCTTTATGAATGATCAGTGCCTGGAATTATGCTACACTCACTAGATCTGTACCCTAAGAGATATGATGTACACTATGATACCTCAGCAATTGTGCTTAAGTTCTTGAATAAAAGTTATATGTGGACAAAATGCATCCTCCCAGATGGATGCTTCATCCAGCTACACTTAGAATAGAGTCTGATGTAAGTTTCACCAATGCTCGTGGCCTCTGCAAGTCTACCAGGATATGATACAGGATGGTAGGGTAATAGCCATCCCTTCCATGAGCTGCTGCCACTGCTTTAGCAGGCTGTCTCACTCTCTGGTAAGTCTATGGAAAAATCCTGTCCTCCGGAAGGTGTGCATGTGCCTCTCTCACTGAACCCAGCGGGAGTTTGGAGGGCATTCACAAGTAGAATTTGGCTGTGTGTTACTTTACAAAACCCACCTGAAGAAAGCAATCCATCCGCTGCACTTCCCTCCCTAGGGAGTCCTCATCAAGCCAGCCAAGGAGGGGTAGAAGAGAGCTCATACAAGCTCATGCAGAGAAAGGAACCCCTCTATACTTCTCCTTCCTTTAATGCCTGGCTTTATTTTCAGTTTGGCCAGATGCTGAATATTCACAGATCTCACTGAATCCAATGTGGGTGCTCAGCACCTCTGAAGAGCCAGGCCACTAGACTGTGATATTCACTAGCCCTACTGGGTGAAGACAGCCCAAGTGTGCTGCCTTTCAGATCCCTGTGCCTGGCCTGTCTAAGGTGTTCCCCAAGGTTTGAGTCAGTTTTGTATCAATGCTGTGTTTCAGCTGTGCACTTGGATGCTTATATGACAAGACATTTCATAATCCTCACGGCACAGGTTTGCCTAGCATAGTTTCTATTTCCCCAGTTAAGGAAGAATTCAGCCTGTGTATAAGCCTCACTTCAGGAAAATGTTCAAGTAGCTTCCCAAACACAAACAGAGTCAGGGCCATAATAATGTGTTTCTCAGGTTTGGTGGACTCAATATTGACTTGCACTATTGCTATTCATGATAGCAACTTCTAGCATAACACTGACAGAAGCAGTGAAAGTGGGCAGCTTCATCTAGTCCCTCGAGTAAGGAACTGGGAATGCATACGAGATCTGGAAGCTAGCAAAGAAAGACACAGCCAATTGGAGGAAGCCATTCTTGAACCACAAAAGGGACTAAAGAGCAATTTGCTAGCTGGAAAGGGTCCCAAGAGGAGAAATTAGACTAACAAGACCATCTGACCAGTCACCAGACTGGTCAGAAGATGTTCCACATTAATCACCAGTTCAAGACAGCCTGGGAGGGAGTGTTGGATCATAGCACATCCCCAGAAAAGAACAGTGATACAGCTCTAGAAGAATTCAAGCAATGTCAACATTTCAAAATAAAAGGGTTTATAGTATCACCATGTTTGTAGTATCACCAGTTTTAGGTTTGCCTACAGTAAAAAGTTTTAAATGGAAGCATGTAGAATTTGCACAAGTTGTTATGAATTTACATTTTTGAGAAGGCTTTCTCCCTCACTGCATTGGACCTTGGAAATTTTCCCAGAGACAGACTGGTCTGGAAATGAATGCACATCTGAAGCACTCCTTTCAACTCCTATAGCTTCCCTTTGTCCTGTAAGGCCAATTTAGCTTTAATGAAATTACTCCTACATAAGTGCTTCATTCTTATCTCTTTGGTAACTGAATTCTGAAAAAGCTTCTTCTTCTCACTCTCCAGAGGAAGAACCCCAGTAAAAGAGCTGAGCAAAATTTGGAGTTTCCATCCCATGGGAAAGGCTGACTTTTCAGTATACATTTTAGTCCCAAACCAGAATGAAAAGTTGTAATTTTGAGGTTTCTGGGGGAATGGAAATTCCAAAAGATTTCCATTTGGAAATGTCAAAATGTATTGTTTCAACATTTGCTCAAAAACCCATTGACATTGCTGCAATCTAAATGTTTAATTCTGATTTGTTGAACTGACCCAAAACACTTTGCTTTGAGCAATTTCAACATTTAAATTGCCTTGAGAGTTGTAATTCAGGCAGAAAAACATGTGGGGAAAAATATAGAAGCTATTTTCTGACAATCAATCTGACAGAAGATTTCTGACCAGTTCTTCCCAGCAAGCTCTGTGAGTGCTGTTTGGAGGTACTTTGCCAGCATCCTTACAGGTATCTGGAGCCTTGTTTGAATAGCTCATGATGCTGGAAGCCAACCATTATCTGGAATTTGCACTAGGGCAGACTTTAACACAGAGATACCCTATATATGTGTGTGTGTGTGTGTATATATATATACACACACACACACACACACACATATATATACACACACACACAATAGAATAGCCAGGAATATTCCTGAAGTCACATATAACCATAAGCATTCTGAACAATCATTTACACATGAACTCCTGGACTAATAAAAATTGATGGTCATACATTTAATGGTAGCTTTTACTTAGTGTCAGATGTGACAAGGTTACAGCAAGTCATAGTTTATATGTTCTAAGTGGGCAAATCTATGAAAATACACATTTGCAAAGAAACTCAAGTTTTAGAAATGTGTGTGTTCTAACATTGACTATATCCCTTTCTTGGATAGAAGCTACGCTGTACACATAGAGCCAGATCCGGCTAAGTATCATCTCAAGAGAGAAAGGCAAGTTCTACCTCATGGCACTTAAAGAATGGCGATGTTTCCAGGGTGGCACGGATCCCCTTCAACCGGTTAAGGTAACCGTTCTGGAATTATAAAGAAATAAGCTGTAAGCACTACTGTGAGTTTAAGTCTTTTCAAGCAAGTCAGTGGTAAAAGCTGCATGTCTGGAACTAGGAACATGGTGAATTTCTGGAGATCCTTCAAAGAGCCACCAAGAGATCTTTCAAAGTCCCCTTGCTAATTACACCAATTTTCCTGGTCCAATCCAAAGAGCAGGTTAAGTTATAACATTCTAATGCAGACAGTATTGGCTAACTGTGCTGCCAGCCCCTCTTCAAACTCTGGCTTTGCTGGGAGGCTGCAGGGTGGTGGACTTCAAGAGGTTATCAGTTGGACTGATTAGATTCAATTCTCACTAGCCATGTCCTCAAACAGTATCACAATGGTATGAAAGGACTTCAAGTCCATCTGCATACATAGGGGCAATCTGGCCAAAACAAAGATGGGTTGCATCATTTACAGAACCTAGAATAAGCCCCAGTTAGTTAAAGTCAAAGTAAACAGGCAGATTTGAAGTAGGCAGCACTAAAACCCATGCCATCTAGAGCTATTCGCTAATAGTCTTTATATGGTAGGCTCTAAAATGGAGCTAGTTTATCAAATTGTATATACACCCAGTCAGCGTAAAACATTTACAGCTAAACAGCTAGTTCACTTAGCAATATATTGCAGCACCATTGGGCAAATGCAGGATACATGACTTTGCAACATTCAGGCCCAGGAGACAGACGGCTGCAGACAAGCTGGTTTGCCCCCATCTCCCCAGATGGCAGGGACACTGGTCACCATTACAGCAGGCCTTATTAGGCAGCCAACAGTCTAGGAAGGAAATCTTCTCCAACCACGCAGCTAGCGATCAGAAGTAAGGAACAAATGCAAAGGTCTTGTCTTTCTTCACCAGCTCCAGCCACTACTGACAGAGCTTGTTCTTCACATCCCGGGCCTGCAGCTTCCTCTCATAGAAGATTAGTGTTGGAAGGGATCTCAAGAGGGCATCTAGTCTAACCCCCTGCTCAAAGCAGAGCCAACCCCAACTAAATCATTACAGCCAGGGCTTTGTCAAGCCACACCTTAGAAACCTCTTAGGAGGGAGATTCCACCACCTCCTTAGGTAACCCATTCCAATGCTTCACCATCCTCCTACTGAAAAGGTTTTTCCTGATATCCAACCTAGACCACCCCCACTGCAACTTGAGACCATTGCTCCTTGTTCTGTCATCTACTACACTGAGAACAGCCTAGCTCCATCCTCCCTGGAATCCACCTTCAGGTAGTTGAAGGCTGCTATTGAACCTCCCCTCATTCTTCTCTTCTGCAGACTAAACAAGCCTAGTTCCCTCAGCCTCTTCTCGTAAATCATGTGCTCCAGCCCCCTAATCATTTTTGTTGCCCTCCACTGGACTCCAGTTTGTCCACATCCTTTCTGTAGTGGGGGGGCCAAATCTGGACACAATATTTCAAACGTGGCCTCATCAGTGCTGAATAGAGGGGAATAATAATAATTTCCTTCAATCTGCTGGCAACAATCCTACTAATGCAGCCCAATGTGCCACTAGCCTTCTTGGCAATAAGGGCACACTGTTGACTCATATCCAGCTTCTTGTGTACTGTAAACCCCAGGTCCTTTTCTGCAGAACTGCTGCCTAGCCAATTGTTCCCCAGTCTGTAGCTGTGCATGAGATTCTTTCCTCTTAAGTGCAGGACTCTTCATTTGTCCTTGTTGAACCTCATCAGATTTCTTTTGGCCAAATCCTCCAATTTGTGTATGTTACTCTGTATCCTATCCCTACCCTCCAGTGTATTTACTACTCCCCCCAGCTTAGTGTCATTTGTGAACTTGCTGAAGGTGCAATACACCCCATCCTCCAGATCATTAATGAAGATATGGAATAAAACCAGCCTCAGAACCGACCCCTGGGGCACTCCACTTGATACGAGCTGCAAACTAGACATCGAACCATTGATAGTAATCCATTGAGTTTGAGGGTCTAGCCAGCTTTTTATCCACCTTATAGTCCATTCATCCAACCCATACTTCTTTAAGATGCTCTTACCCTTCTCTGCAGCAGACTTCCCTTCCCTTGGTTTAGTCGACCAAGCCTACTCTTCCGTTCTGTCCCATGTCAGCGGAGAGTCTCTTAATTCTACTAGCAAGTTGCTTAGAGCAAAGTCTGAGTGTTTCCAATATAGCTAATAGTGTGTTCTCGCCTAGCCTCTCCCTATCCCAGCACCTCCTACGGACTAGGAAGGCTCTACTTTGCCCTTCTAGGTGCTATTTTCAATGGGTTCAGGACAGCAGCAGCAAGTTTCATTCTGTGGTCCTTAGCAGCAAGACAAGAGTCCAGAGGAGGAAAAGCCTATCCTGGTACCTGGCAGACATTTGGGTAATGTTTTCCTGACACAACTGCTGACTCACCAAAACGTTACGGTTTCCTTTAGTGAATTCTCTGAAGGCCACTGTGACCTGTTCCTTTGTTCTTGTCTTCTTGAAATCCCGGTTCACTGTGCCATCTTCTTTCTTAAAAGGGGAGAGAGAAACCCGACATATTGTCATGAGAATGGTCAGTTAGAGGAGGTGACTTGTGTTTTAAAGACTGGACATATCATTAAACAGCATGTAGACTGGTCTCCTTCAGGACAAGGAGAGAGGTGGTCAAGATTTAAGTAAGTGCCATGAAATAATAATAATAATAATAAATAAATAATAATAATAAATAATACCTACTCTTATATAGTGCTTTTACAAAGGGAGGTACTTATCTACAGATGGGAAAACAGATTCTTACAGATGGGAAAACAGAGGCACTGAGAGATCACCCAGCAGGGCTAGTAGTGCTGCCAGGATTTGAACATCTCCTGAGTCCCAGTCAAGTGTTTTATCCTCTAGGGAGCAACAGTCATCTGCCTATGGAGGGGCATCTATAGTAACTGTTCACCTTACTGAAGAGATCAGAGGTCATACTGTCCTGCTTTTTAGCTGTTGCAGCAGCTTCAGTATTGCCCATTACTTAACAAGGAATCTAAACAGCAACTCTCCAGTGTCACAAAGACCTGCCAAAGCTGCAAATGATATGGGTAAGTTACCTTCCATGGACCATAGCACTGACTAACCACCAGGAAGTAAATACCACTCATTTTTTGCCATGCAGCTCCTGAATTCCTTCTTCTCCCTGCTGTCTCTGACCAGAACATTTAATAGCCAGCAGCTGCTCTACTGCATTCTTGCTTCAAGAGGGAGCAAGCATATAAGCCATGCTAGGACACATCTGAGGATGGAGGGTCAGAAGAGAAAGGTAGACATATCCCAGAAGGGGACACAAAAATCTCTGTGTAGCAAGTCTGATTTGAAACACTAAGGCAGCTTTTGGGTGGGAAGGCATAATGCATGCTGTAGCAGCTCGCCCATAATACCACTTCATACCTGTTTTATTCCCTACTAAAAGCCTCAAAAAGGTGGGTCTGCATAACATGCAGGAGACCCAGGTCCCCAAGCCATTCATAATGGTCAAAAGTCCTAACTGGCGCCTACCTGCAGGCTGGTTAAGATCACCTCTGTGCTCAAGGACTGGTATATACTGTGTAAAAACTCAGCAAGTTGTGCACAATCTTCCCCCCACTCCAGCTGAGCAGCATTGCTACTTGAACACCTCAGCTGCTCAGGCTGCTAGATGTGACCCAGCACAGCTTCCCAGTTGAACCTGCCTGCTTTCATCTGCTCCTGCTCAGCAGAGTGCACGGAGTACACAAATTGCTCAAGGCCAGATTGCAATCGCGTGGCAGCAAGCAGTGCCTCACTCCAGGAGGGGCCCATTGAAGTCAGCAACTCAGCATGAGTAAGGATGTCAGAATCTGGCCCTGAAGGATTTCTTTCCAGTCATTGTCAGACAAAGATTCATGCTGAAGACTTTGTGACCTATGTAGGCAGATCAGGGGTTGAAGAGTCAGGGCTATCATTAAATACCTTCTCTTCTCCCAAAAGCCACATAGCAAGCAACAAAAGAAGTTAGTTGCAAGAAAAAACATGCATGAATATGCACCTCTAGCTTTTACCCTTGACCTAAACAAAGTGGGATTTAGTGAAGAGGTAAGTGTTAGGCCTTTTTTCCTTAAATTTCTCTCTGTTGCTATGAACAACACAGATCCACAGTGGCAGAGGTGGGCAAGCATGTTTATCATTTGGTCATCAAGGCCTGTTCTGAGTGAGGTGGCTACAGTAGTTGGGGCACCAGTGTCTGATCTATGCTGTTGCACTTTCTGTTAATAGCAGTGGTGGGAAATTTTAAGAGACAAGGCTAATGCAGACACTGCTCAAGTGCAACATGAATACATCCCTGGATTAAATGCTCAATTTCATGGTGCTCTGTGCTCAGCAACAACAGGAATAACAAGAAGACCTTGTGTCAGGGAGCTTACAGGCTACAGGCAGCGCAGATATACACAATGCCAGACTGGTAGCAAGGCAAATGGCAGATGTCAGGCACCAGTAGTGAATCAGTGCAATACCCTTGTAGGTCTGCTTCAGATTTGGGATTATAGCACATTTCCCAGGAGAACTTTGGCCCCAAAATGCTCTTGTTTTACTATTCAGTTCCCAAAGGTCTTAGGGGAGGAAGCATGGCATAGTGGCTAAAGCAAAGAACTGGAAGTCAGGTGATGGGAGTTCTATTCCTGCTCTTCCACAGACTTCTTGTGGGATCTTGGCCAAGGCATTTAACCTTTCTGTGTTTCTATCCCTTAGCTACAAAATGGGGATGATGAAGAATCTCACAAAGAAACTAGATAAGAAAACTATTGTGATGTTAAGTCACTTTGAGAGCCTCAGATGCTGTAGAAATGAATAGTCTAGATCAGTTTATTTCATTGTTTGTCCAGATTCTATAAACCACTGGGTAATCAGAATTCACTTTGGGCCCTTCACTTCCTGGATGTAGAGGCTAGTTTTAAAGTTTGTTCTATACAAACAGTTTGTTTCCATAGCCTAGTTGTGCATGAAGGATGACTTATTTGCCCACAACACTCTGAAAGGATGGAAGCCGGAAAGACATCCTTTTATGCGGGGGAAGATGAAGTAAGAATGAAGAACTGGATCAGAGGATGAGGGAAGAAGCAAAGTACAATGAATATCCTGTCCTGTAGTTCAGATGTCAAGGGGTTCCTTATAAAGCCTTCCCAGGGCTGCTTCAACTATTCAACTGAGCACCATTGCCTCAGAGTAAGATACTGATTGCAGACAAGACAGTAGATGCTGAAATCAACCAGAAATGGAAGGTGAATGTATGTATACAATGCATGAATTGTGGGGGCATTTGACTAATCATGTAAACCAGTGTGCCAAATGCAGTCAGTAAATGATATGCAAATGTAACCCTAGATTATGCACATTATGTAAATTGATTTAAGCATCTGTAAAACCTACACCTAAAATGATGCTTGAACAATCTCACTTGCTAAAGTAGCTTTATTATGCTCAGTGGAGTGGATCTATATGATCCACCTGTGCCTGAAAACTGCTGTTTGTGCAAGTGCAATTGGGAACCATTTATAATACCTAAATTTAGCCCTACATGGTTTGGGACACAACAGTCTGAGATCATCTCAGGGCCTCTGCACCATTGCAGTGGCCAAGATCAGAGAAGCTGTGCTGACAGAACATGCACCCTCAGAGAGTGGGGCCGTATCTTCAGAGGAGATTTCCAGAGGGAGAGTCCACTGGCTGTCAGAGTATGGTGCATGGCATCCAAGTTTGGTCAGGACTGAACTGGTCTTTGGGAAGAGGTTTCTTGTGGCAGATTGGTGCAGTACAGTTATGGGGACTGTCGGAGGAGTCTTGTGCATACTTTGGGGGTCCTTGCCTTTATGCCATGCACACAAGGTAAAAAGAAAGCAGTGTACACTGCTGTGCATCAGTCATCTGAGCCCTTACACTGTTGTCCCTGGACAGAACCTTGCTCCCCCCCCTTCTACCAAGAGGCACCCCAGCCTGATACATTAACCTTTTAAATATTCATTCAAATCTGTCTGTACTTGGTATAATTTTGAGATTGTTTGTAAATGTCTGTACTATGTCCACTGGCCAGTTTATCTGTTAATTTTACCTGCTTCTAATACATATATATTTGTAAAAATCCTATTTTAAGTACAAAAAGCCACACTCTGCAATGTAATGTTTGTATCTAATTGTAAAAGACACTGTCAAAATGAATATGTGAATTCTTCAGCTAGGAGTTGGCACTGAGTGATATAAGTGTGAATGGCTGAGCAATTGAGTTGAGTGGAGTGATTGAACAATTGGTCTGAGTGAGGGGCATCAAAAAAGACAAGAAAACACCAGCCTCACCTAAAAACGTTTGAAGGAAGAAGAAAGGAGAGAAGATAATAGCAACTGGCTGAAGAGGAGTCCACCCTGATACTTTCGGAGCCAGCCCATTTCAAAGGACAAAATCTGATCAGGCTTGCAACAATGTGAGTGATTAAGTATCACACCAAAGATGCAGTTGCAGCACGACAGTGCAAAACCCATAGAGATACATGGGGTCCTTTTCCTATAAAATGGGACAGAAAGATGAAGGCTGGAGGTTCGGGTCTACATCATCACACCAGCCAGGAGTACTGATGCGCATCGGCAGAACCTTGCTCCTCACCCTCGTGCTACAGTCACCTGGCCAGTGACTACCACAAGCACCTAGAGGCTGGATAACATCTGTAGGACCCCTGTGTATGTCTGTCTGTGTATGCCTGTCAGTGTGTATGAGTGTGAATGAAAATACCAACTGGAACATGTGTCAACAAAGTATATTTTATTAAGCAAGAATCTCTGTCATTGTAGTATTGATATAATGTTAATACTATTTCCATAGTGGTTGTATTGTTGATACTATTTAGTTAAAGCACAGTATTGATATTGTTACAGTGTGGATACTTTTCTTTTCTTTGATACTATTTACCAAGTTTCCATATTCACAATAAATGTGGCTTGTTGCCTTATCCCCTAACAAGATCCTGTGATATTTGTTATTTGGGTAAAAACACTCTGGTTGGAAACCTTCTCCTTCGATAAAATAGATATCTATCTGAAAAAGGGGAACCACACTAGTTTCACATAAGATAAGACATTAGCTCAGTTTCAGGAAAGCCAGCTAGAATATTCATAATGCTGCTCCTATAATTACTCCCCTCTTGAAGTTTTCCCTAACCTGCCAGATACAGTTGTGGTGTTTTCAATAGGCATGACATTTACAGGTGTACTAGCCCCAGGGAGTTAATCTTTCCAAAGAAGAAATGAAGGTCTGGTTGATTGGGCCATACAAATTGCACTTTCCTTGCTGCCATCCCACTTTAACATCACTTTTAGCCTGAGATAATTTTAGCGGTGTTAAGGTTAACCTGTTTCTTCTATGGAATCGTATAACTTGCGATCAGAAAGATCAGGTAGCCAGGTTCTTTCTTGAAGGGTGTTCGGGTGGAATTTTCAGGAGCCTAAGGAAGTTAAGTCAATGGAATTTGGGTGCCTATATAAACGTTTATATGTGAAAACAGCCCTCCACTATGCAGACCATATACTTAAGAGAGTGACTGATGCCTCAGGTTAGTTTTAACTCCAGTAGGAATTGGATCCATTTTGAATTTTACTCTGATAATTCCGATAAAATCTGGTGTTCCCAGCCTTTTCAATGCAGGAAAGCACCACTTTTCCCATTGCACAGACAGAGATGCAGCATGGGTAACTTATTCACAGTCACCCAGCAAGCTAGGGATAAAGCTCAGAATGGACAGGAACTGAGTTCCCAAGTCTTGTGGTCTGCCTACTAGACTGAGATGATTTAGCTGAGGATAGTCCTGCTTTGAGCAGGGGGTTGGACTAGATGACCTCCTGAGGTCCCTTCAACTCTAATATTCTATGATTCTATGACTCTATTGCCTTCCTCTGGAATGCAGTAGAACTGTCACTTTGTCAATATTGTGTCAGGCTTTGGCAAGAAGAAGGGCCCCAATGCTAACTCCTAAATAGCATGTCTCCCCATCTCACCAAATAAAGCAGATGTCACCTGGAAAAAAAAAAACCCAACAAAAACTGATACATTCACTAAGGCTGTCTTCATGCAAGTCTTCCACTCCATCTGTGAAAAATTCTGCCTATTGATATTTGCACATAACTCCCAGTTACTACAGTGGGAACTGCTCATGCACATCTGAAAAAAAGATTTAGCACAACATCTTCTGTATCCTGATATCCACTACAGACAACTTAAGGGGTAGATTACTTCAGACAACCCTGTTTTTCCAGGAAGAAACCCATAATGAGAAAATAGGGAAGGAAAAAACAAGAACCCTCTCTAAATAAAACTTTCCTATGTTTCCCCATGAGGCTTCAGTAGCATCTTCAAAATAGTGAATGCCCTTTCTCATCAGGGGATGCTTACCTAGATATGAAGAAAGTAAAGTAATACAATTCAGCAACATCTGCTCTCTGTAAAACTTCTGTTAATAGGCAGGGGAAAAGATCTATGCCAGTAACCAAAGTGAAATGTCAATGCTGTAGATTGAGAAGGGGGAGGAGGGATCTAGAAACTGCGAGATTTAAAGAGAATTGCAGTAGTTAGCTACAAGAGACCCAGTTAGAGCTAGAGGACAGAGAGAACAGGTGTACAAGGTTTAGTCTTAAATGATCCAGCTACTTTTTAGCTTTTATCAAATGCATCAGCCAAACAGTGACAGCTACAGCAATGGGAAATGGGTGAAAGGTTGTTCAGAGTAAGGGCTCATATAGGGGACTGCCTGACAGTGCACTCACTGGTTGGAGGGAGCAAAGAGGAGGGGTTTTAGTGGCGTTTTGAAGAGGACTAGGAAAGTCAGTGAAATGGGGCAGTTCTCCACAGCCAGTAAGGTGGCAGTTAAGAATCAACCTCCAAGAGAACTGGGGGGAAGGGGGAAACTGAGCAGTGGTCAGAACTGATTGAGCAGATGAGGGAGTGTGGATTTTGGCAAGAGGACTAAGGTTTTGTAGTGGGAAGGTAGCCATTGGTGGAGGCCTCTTGGGAAGGGGATTATGCTGCAGCACACCAAACACGTTGAAAAAAATTATTATTATTATTTTAGCACTTTTCATTAAATCCCTCAGTTGCACAGACAGATATAAATGCAATAGCACCTGCTGGTCATGAATCTTGCACTAGTTCAACCTCAGAAAGACCTCTTCTTCTCACAATGGGCTCACCTTCATCACTTGGCATTTTTCCAAGAGAAAATATTTGCTATGAGCTTGGATTTAACTGGTCCAGTCATGGCAGTTCAGTAAAAAGGTGCTTTCAATGGAGGCATGATCTGCACCAGAATGTACACTTGCATTTTGTGAGCTTTCCCCCACCCCAAGTCTCTCAATCTTATGGTTGTGAGGACTTTCCTAATGTAAATGGATGCAATGAAATCTGCCCAATTTTGTAGACAGCATAAAACAGCAGCTGTGAGAATGTTGATTGTGCTTTAAATCCATTGTCTAATGACAATACAAATAATCTCTACACTGTTAGCCATTTCACGGCTGATCAAAGTGTGTTAAGAAAACAGGGTTGTTATTAGAAGGATGACTGAAGGGACATCTCTTTTTTGTTATTATGAGCAGGAGCAGCTTGGATTGTGGGTGTAAATTGGGTGAGTGCCATTACTTGTTTTAACCTCATACCACTTGTTTTAACCTCAATTTGTTTTAATCAATCTGATCACTGGTTAGCAGAGCTGAACGCTTAATCCCTTCTGCTCTTTTCCCCAACTCAAAGCAGAGTTTCCTTCATTTAATTCTGTTTTCCAGCTATAGGATGTTTATCTCTAGTAAAAGTTTTGAAAGCACCTAAGCCCCATTAACTTGCAATGAGACTTATGCATCTAAGGCCTGGTCTACACCTAGAAATTTGATCAACCTAGCTTCATTACTCAACAATATTTAGTCTAGGGCCTGGTCTACGTGTACAAGTTGGATTGACATAACTACAGCAGTCGGGGTGTGAAAAGCCCACACTCCTGAACACCATAGCTAAGCAGAACTAACTCTTGGCTATAGCCTATGGCTATGGTGATGGAAGAATTCTTCTGTCAATCTAGCTACTACTATTTGTGGGGAGTGGGGTGGATTACTTACATTGACAGAAAAATCCTTTCCATCACTGTAGGAAGTATCTACACTATGGCACTACAGTGGCAAAGCTACATGGCCTAGCTCTTCAGTAGTTAGAGTTCCTAGCTCTCCAGTACCATTAGGGACAATGGCAGCCAGTGAAACATGAGAAAGAAAAGCTGTAAAAGCTCTGCACATTTTACTTATGCAGACTTTTGCCAGTTTACTTGTGCCTTTATCAAAAAATTTCACTCATTTCTTATACAACCACATCTTGGGCAATTGCAAGGGGAAGGAGCAGAAACAAGTTCTGCTTTGAATTTGCATAGAGATGGGCTCAAGTCACAGAGCTGGATCAAGACTTTTTTTTTTTTTTTAATATCCCTGAAGTTTGGAAGGAGCTCCGTTCTCTGGTGCTGGGGCAGGTTAGGACCCAAAATTCAAAGCTAAAGTTTAACCAAAGCTTTGACTGTTTTTTGGGTGGAAAGAGCAGTTTTCCAAGGCACTTCCTCAGAAGCCATAAGGTGGCATAAAACATCCTGAAATGCTGTGAGTCTGGCTCAGAGAAATCTTTCTGTGTGCACATTTCACCAAATTTGGTTACAGAAACTTCATGCTACTAATGGGGGTTGTAGGAGCTTTACACTTCTCCCAGGCTGCTTTCCCAAAGAACCCTGCCAGTGACCCAGGTTACAGCGTGGAGGCGGGTTGAGTAGCCTCACCTTTATCCCCTCGATTCTGAATCCCAGTGTTGCTGTAGAACTAATGGTCTCCCTCCACTGCATGTATCGGGGCTTGGTTACCGCATGCTGGGCGTTCTCCTCCTCGGTTGGGGCATCAGGATCAACTTCAATCATCTTCTGATACATGTCCTTCCTCAAGCTTGGCTTCTTTCTGGCCTTCGTTAGCTCCTCCTCCAAATATGTTCTGAAAAGGAGGCGGAAGGGTTATTAGCTATCAATGAGTGCATTACGGTTCTAATGTATTGGGGTCACCTTCTGTACATGTTAATAGCACTGAGGAGGGACAGCAGCCGTTGCTAAGGGACGGATCCCCCAACATAACATCATCCGTAACAGGAAGTCCAAGTGCTTTCAATTCCCACTGACTTCACTTGGAAGTGAGGGCACTCAAGGTCCTCATGGGATCAAGCCCTAAAGAGGCAGTGTCATATGGGAGGTTTCCAAAGAATAAGAACTCCCAGCCCTGGTGTTGCAATAAATATGTATAGAGGCCTCCCATGCCCAGCAGCCTCATGCCATGCAACACTTGAACAGGTATTACAAATAAAAACTCCACATTAGTAACCAGAGATGGGGTACAGGAAGAGTCCATAAGTTGCTATAGTACACAGCACCCTTCAGTTACACCAAGAAAGGAGATCCAGAAGGCAAATTCAGCATGCACACAAAAGGTTTTTATTTCTAGCCCACCTGCCATCATTCAGAGGCTGAGCTCAGCCCATAGATGGCCATTACAATTCAGGTGCAGCCCCACTTTTCCCAAAAGTATAGCATGTTCCCAGGGTAGGCTCAGTAGAAGCAGCTCTACCATTCACAGAGTGTGCCAGGAGTAACATAAGAGAGTGGGACTGCAGTAGTGCTTAGAGGCTACAGTCAGAATCAGAGCCCTGCTGTGTCAGGTCCTGCGTACCTAGTGACACTCTTTGCCCCACAAAGCATGGATCTGGGATAACAGATATCCAGAGAGTAGCTACTTATGAAGAAGTGTGAAGCGATTAACCTACGAACAGACTTGTTTAACTGATCCTGTGCAGTTCAGTACCCCAAGCTCCTACCCTGTTACAAATATTTCAGACCTTCTAAATTTACTCAGGATTCAAAATTAATCTGGTTAAAATCAAAATAGTTCCCTTGCTCTATCTATCCATGCGGACCCTCAGTTCCCTCCTGACAAGTGAGATGGGCTCTGAAGACCTGGGCAGGCCACTAAAACCTCTGCTTGATCTGTTCCAACACAGCTACCCTCCTGTCACTGATAAATATCTAACAGGACTCTGGTACATTAGATTGCATCATCTTCTGATCGATAGGGTAGTGTTAATGTAACGGAGAGGTTACTCTATATGACTTTGCTGAAACAAGTCAAAGATATCAAGGAAACAGATAACCAAGTTTGGTGCTGGACAAATACTGGATAAGCTTAGGATGCAGCAGATGTGGTATTTAAGAGTTCTAGGTTTTCTCCACCAAATGAAGGGACCTGTCCTGCTAGGTACTAAGCACCTCTTGCACAGTGCAATGTTCAAGCCGTGCCATGTCTCTTCCTCATTCCAAAGATCAGCCTTCAGCTAAAACTGTCTGGACCTTCACCATTCCAGTTGCTGTAATCTCTTCTGTGGCCCCCTGCAACACTCCCTCCAACCCATACAGAAACACAGCCACTGGGATCATCTTCCTCAACCACTGAGCTGGCCATAGCTCCTGCTGCACAACTGCATCAAGGTCAAGGTTTTTGCAATCACCTTCAAGGCCCCACATAACTTCCACTCAAGGTTCAGGTTCTTAAAGTGTACCAAATCAGAGGAGGCACTGTCATCAACAAGAAGGGAAGTCTCTCTCAACCCTTCTCCCCTGCAATAAGCTGGGAGCAGATTACTTAAGGTTTGTCTTGGACAAGTAGTTCGGAATGTTGAGCAAACCTAAAAAAGGAGTTATTCTCCCAAGCTAAATGAAGCTTTGAAAATGTGTTCTGTCAGCTGATCATGTACTGTGGAAACTGGCAGGATTCAAGATGAGAGAGAGAAGTTGCTACATCCCAACACTTGACTGTTAACAGCATTTGATGTTCCCTTTGAGAATCAGCTGACGTGCTAATGCTTTGACTTATGTTGAAGTCTGTCTTGTGCTTTTTTCTGCATGTCCCTGCCCCCTCACCACACAGCCCGAACAGGGTGTTAAACAGGATGTTTTCACGCAAAGTTGTTTTGACATAGCTTAGTTTGTCTGGCGTTAGTCTTTTCAGTTGGACTATCAAGGAGGCAAAATCTTGTGCTCAGGTCCTGTAAAATACAGAGCAGACTGAAGAGGTGTAACTTTGAACAGATCTTGTTCCTCCAATGGACATATACGTCCTTTTCCATAGACATCATTGGTCTGGTTGTTTTATCTGAAATTCTATTCTCTGAACAGGCATACCGAGTGTTTATTACCCTTGCTGTGGATTTTGGCCAGTCAACTCACAGTGATACCTATGACAAGTCAGTGGATTGGCAATGAAGTCTTAAAAATGTTTTCAATGATCCTCCAGATAGATGAAAACTGCCACTACCTAGAGAAATCGTTGGTGGGGAAAGGGCAGTCTCTACTAGGACAGAGTAGAAAGGCTGCGATTGCTTCTTTTCAGTCATTAGCAGCATTTATAGCCTGCCTTCAGATAAGTCTCTCTCAGAGCTAATACTTTTGCCAGATCTGTTGAACTAAACAAGATCTGCTACGGAAGAAACTCTGTGCAGAGTTAGGAGTGTCCAGTGCTCTTTACAATGGCCTTACTGTCACAGTCTGCAGTGCTCATGTATATGCTATAGGTAGGCATGGAAGGATTTGCTTTTTATCAGTTTCACGGTACACACACACCTTACCATCAATGATAATCAAAATTTACAGATAAAGAAAGTAAGGAAAAATGCTGCTTGAAAACTTATGGAAGTTTGATTTAAGGATATTTACAATTCGTGTTTTAATGGTTACAAAGGTTGAACTTTCTGAATCTCAATGTCTATTATCATTAAATAATTATTTCTGATTCTTCTATTGTTGCCCCCCGCACAGAATTTCATGTTTCTGTGAACATTTAAATAGCGAAAAATAGAAAAAATGCTTAAACATACACATTAATGATATTATCCATTAAAATTATAAGCACATGAAAATCAAATTCTGCCAAGCCTATCTCTAGGGATCCCCTCCTCCAGTAGCAGAGACATTCAGTAACCTTCATCATTTGCTGCTTTTCAAACAGAGGTCTTGTTCATAATATTAGGCCTTAATCTTCCAACTCATGGGTCCGCCATCCTTTCTCCTAGGCCTTGCCCCCTATGATAAGTTTCACTACAGAAATGCATATGAATCAATATGTCACAAGCTATAATCTCCAAAGCCAACTTGAGGTAGCAAAGAATTTAAAAGAATCACTTAACCTACCCATGAAATACATCTAGCTGTGGGACAGCCATTTAACAGTTTAGGACAGCAGGTGGAAGCCACTCAGTTGAACTGCAGTGGGAATTCAGGAAGGCAGATGTAATTACCAGAAGATGAATTTAGACAGGACACAGAGGGTATTTATAAGGTTCCATGGCACCTTTAATAGCCCCAAGGAATCAAAACCTTGATTTTACATCTCCCCCACAACAGCAGCACAGACTAGTGCCCTCTAAAACAAAGGTTCCCAACCAGGGGGGCGGGACCCCCTTGGGGGGAGGAGGGGCACCAAAGATTCCAGGGCGGTCCATGATGCTTCAGTAATATTGACGTCATTTACCCCCAGGCGCAGCAGCCTCAAGCTCTGTGCCAGCCAGAGTGAAGGAGCAGCCCCCCCCGAACTCCATGCCAACTGGGCACAGCCCTCCTGAGCGCCGTGCTGGCCGGAGTGGAGGAACAGCCCTTCCAGTCCCGCACAGGCCAGGCGCCCAGCTGAAGAGGAGCAGCCTCACACTGGTGGGGCCTGCAGCAGCCCCGGTCAACTTGCCAGAGCCCGCCCTCATTACCGTCAGTCACACATGGGGTGTGCAGTGGTGGCTGCGCCAGGGAAGGCCTAGTTTCTTACTCAGGTAAGAGTAATTTATTATGTAATTTAGTGTTGTTGTTATTAATATTATTATATGTGTTTATAAGGGTTTTGTGTGTTTATGGCTGGTGTGGGGTTGGAGTGGAGGGAGCACATGTTTTATCTAGTGCAGGACTCGACAAATTTGCTTTATATCTAAGAGCCAGCCCATAAATTAAGGAGCCAGATGAATTTTTCAGCTTTCAGGGTTTTATGTTTTAACGACTACCAAAAAAATTCACATTCCACCATTGAATGGTAAACAAGTTATGGGTGAGACACACGCGTATACACCTGTACACACCACAAGACTACAAAGCATCATTTGTCTCACATCTATTATGTGTTTAACACACGAGCACATGAGCCAATCACTATGCTCCTTGCTTTGCACCATGTACCAACAAAATGTTCACCAACCATATACTGCGATACACACGATCACAAATGATCGCTGAACAAAGAATTCGGCACTCAGATGTGCTGCCAGAGATGAGCAGTAATTGGAATGTGTTATTGCTAAATTGTTGCTTGATAACTTCTCCCTGAAACTCTCAATTCATATTTGTATTGTTTTGTGTCAGGGAGGAGAAAGCGTGGGTGAACTTAGCCATCGGGCAGTTTATTATCCTATCTCTAATTTCATCTTCCATTTCCCCATTTTCCTGGATTCTGAAACTCAGATGCTTGAAAACTTTGCATTTTCATAATTGTCTGCCCATCTAGTTTCAAGAATAATTCTCTCATGTTCATTCAAGGGCTGGTGGGTGGCTGTGGCAGCCCCTCCCCTCCCTGCCCCCCTCCCCTCTCCCACCACGTGGGCCCAGCGGGGCACCCTGGCCGGAGTGCAGCAGCCTCTCTCCCCTCCTGGACTCACCTTCCCCCCTGCCTCTCTCCCACAACATGGGTCCAGCGGCAGAGTGCCCTGGCTGGAGCACGACAGCTGCAGTGCTCCCCCCTCCCGACCGCCCCACATGGACACAGTGGCATCCTGGCCAGAACATGGCAGCTGCTCCCCCAGGGACCCAGTCCTTCACTGGGAGAAATACTAGGTGCTAGAATTAAATTCCTAGGTGTCATGGTGATCTGGCACCTGGGGTTTGTCGAGCCCTGACCTAGCATTAAGTGGGGCTTTCACTCAAAAAGGCTGGAAACCACTGCTCTAACATAATGGTAGAAAATTGCTTCAACACTGGCTGAGAAAGAATATCACCTACTGCAATTCCACTCCCTATAACATGGTTTTCAGAAGTCTCTGCTAGTTAATATCCCAGTTCAATCCTATTTGTACTGGGATCCTATCAGAGTTAAGGTAGTTTGGTATGTCAGATTGGATACCCCAGCAAGACACCATGCAACAAATAACCCTGCTGTATCCCTTCACTCTTTAGCAATTCACACCCAGAGACCTGCTACAACAAAACTATTCTCTTAGCTTAGCTATCTAAGGACTAGCTCTCTGCAGATAGGTCATGCTGTTTTTATGTTTGCCTATGTATATCCAGGCAGTAGTGCTCAATCAGAGCTTTACTTCCACACCTCAAGAAGAACACAAGGGTTGGTGCTAGAAAGAATACATGGAAAGGGACTGCATGTACTTCCCCTGGGACCTGGCTAGGCCAGCTTATATCTGTTTCAGAAATCAAGGCATCTGGTCACATGGCATGACTCACTAAAACAAAGTGGTGAAGAGTGTATGTTGGTGTGTGACTTTTGGGTGGAGTGAGGCAGCCTAGTCTCAAATACTCAGTCTGTGAGCATAGGGAGAAGTCCAGAGTTTCTTTAGTTAAAACCTAGGGAAGACAGAGGGAAAGGGAAGGGTATTCATAACTGATCACCCCACCCTAATGAATCTGGTTTTAAGTTGACAGTAACTGGAGACGACCCTTGTAGGCTTCATGTACCTGCAATTATGGGGATAAGCCTCATTTGTATTGTAACTCCTAGGGACTATGAGCAACTATGGTGTTAGGAGCTCTACATAGATGGAAATAGACACCATAACAAGGCCCTGGGGCTCCTGCTCCAGTCCACAAACTGCTCAAAAACCCTTATGCTGCTCAAATGCCTTGTGTAGTTTATTTACAATGGGGGTTCCCACCACCTTCATGCTGTATATAATTCTGCTCCAAAAGTCCTAAGGAGCCCCCATCTCCTGTAATAGGGACTATAATTACACTGTCTCTTTCCTCCTGCTTTCCCCCTTTTCTGTTGTGTCTTTTGTCTATTTGTAGTATCTGCCTAATGACTTAATTAGCCTCCCAGCTCTGCTCCACCCACAAATTAGGCCCAGCTCTGTTTAATCAGCTCCATTCTATACTGTTTGATTGGCACTGCTATGGCCAGAGGGCTGGCTCAGATGTCCTTGCCTAATTCTGTCACACAGATGCCCCTTCTTTATTATGATAATATGTGGAGGCCACAGTCAGCAATCCAAGTCTAGTGGTGGTGCACATATGTGTAATTAAGGTTGGTCTTGCTACAAAGGGAGTCAACAGGGATAGCATAAGGTAACAGAGAAATAATTGTTGTTTGTTATACTAAATGCTGTGACCAGCTGCCTAGCCACCGTTGAGACCCTGTCCCACAGGCTTTAAGAGTTGAAAATGCAATTTGCTGATCTCATTGAGCCACCGTTCTTAAGCTTTGGCATGCACCTTTTTTGCACCACTGTCTTGCAAGTCTCCCCTGAAAGTCAAGCTCTAACTATCTCCTGAGCAATCACCTGCAGATGATTTTGCCTAATTCCACATGCTGATACAGTGTGGCAAAAGAATGAATAGAACTGCCTGCAGTGCTCTAGCTTCACAGCTTGTCAATTACACCAACACAGACCAGGCCTACAGCTCATTGCTGGTGCAAGCAAATGATCTTCCATAATATCCTTGATGAGGATGTGCTTTTTTGGGCAAAGCCTTGGTTAACCCTGCTCAGAATATTTTTCCATTTGTTCATGCAGTAGCTTGAACTTCTTTCCCCTTTTGTAAAACAGGGGCCAACCAAAACTGTGCAACAGAATAGCCTTCCACCTTTCAGAGATACAAACAAAAGCACATGGGCAGAGTTACTAACACAGTGGGTTTTCTTGTGGTGTGTGTGAACAAGATTTAATTGTCAACCCAGGGGAACAGACCCAGTTCCTGTTTCTTTCAAGTTACACTTCAACTCATGCCAGAGGAGGGACATGCCATGAGTTTAGAGGCTGCCAGCACTCCATTACCTGCATTCCCTCCCCCCCTCAGAGGGAAGTATGGTCGTTGTGACTGACAGTCTAACATACCAGCTCATGTTTCATATCAGGAGTTCAAAAGGGGAAGGGGAATAAAAAAAGAAGAAATTCCTCTCTTCCCACAAAAGCTGTCAGCTTTTCCAAAAAGCATAAGTGTGTCTACCACATCTAAACTTTAAGATAGTCATTTATGGGGAGTTACAACACAAGCTGGCTATATCTGGCCCAAATCTGCACACTGGCTTTGGGTTTCAACATAAAAACTTAAGAACCTGATCCTGCAATGCTTGCCCATGTATAATCCTTACTTACTCAAATAATCCTATTGAAGTCAACAGGACTAGTTCCATGATTAAGAAATAAACCATAGCTAAATGACTGCAGGATTAAATTTTAATACTTTGTATATAGTTTTCAAGTAAGACTAGGATAGCTATGCTCACCTTTTGTGAAATGCTTCAAGCCCCAATGATGAAAGACAGAGTATAATATTATATATGCTGTACCCCAAAGAGAATACAACAGCAAGAGAGTAGTAAGGGAAAGTATTAAAAGCTGTCTGAATTCATATTGGAAGTGGAGAGTCTGAGGCAGAGATACAAGAAGGCTGCTAGCTAGCACCAGGGCCTTCATTGCAGCTAGACTAGAGCTAGATCAGGACAAGGAATGCCATATGTCCTGATGTTCTTATTGGGACATCTCCCAGAATATTAGCTGTCCTGACATACCTTGTCCCAGCATGCTAGAACATGCTATGATTATTTAAAACATAGGGTGTTCTTCCTTCAGAGAGGGGTGCGATTCTTTGGTGCTCTTCACAACAAAGCCAAAGGTGAGCATGCAGCCACACTGCTTGTGCTTTAGCTAAGGTGTGTGAGGTCTAAGAAATGGTACCCCTTCCTTGTCTTAAGGCAACTTGTGGTGGGAGCTCCCAGGCAGATCTTCCTCACTGTGTCTCACCTGCTCACTTCTTTTTAAATCTTCTTCATTCAAGGATCTCTACTTTGACCCATGTACAACTCTTGAAATGCCCTTCACCCACTGCCCCTTAGATCAGTGCCCCCTGTGGTTGAGAGAGATGGGAAAGGTACCCTCTCAAAAGCTGCCATCTCCAGATTCCTGGAACAGCAGGGGGCTTCAAGTGCAGATTGATGCAACATCCCCTTCACTCCAAACAACCCACTTCCACGGTACACCACAGGGTCACCGACTTGTGACTGCAGGAGTCGGTTTTACCATTTACCAACCCAAGTTTCCTCTTGTGTCTCTCCCCCATCCGCACCAACTTGGCTTCCCTCTAGAGGCCTGAGCAATAGTCATTCATGGCCAGGTGAGCCTATTAGAGTAGCGGTTTTGTTCTGGATATTCTTTACTTGGATATTAAGTTGCTTCAAGCACTGAATTTGGATTCTTGAACACATGTTGCTCATTTTTGCTTAGGTACAAGCCAATGCACCAAACAGCACTAACCTGACTCCCATCTTGCAGTCCATAACACAGGGGGAGTCAAATTCAGCCAGCAGGTCTTCCATCTGATTGTATCGCTCCCCATCTTTCACCACGTCCCCGTGGTAGGCAGGAACAAAGGGCTTAAGGACATCGTTCATCAAGCGGTCCAAACAGCGCTGCTCAGATTCACAGTGCTTCTTTAGTATACTGCCATTGGCTGCAGCCTTGAAGCTACCTGAGAGACAAAGGGCAACACAGTGCTTACTCGGGTGCAGAATACAATGGCACCTTCACAGACGAGAGCAGGCAGAGAGTCATAAAGCCACCTGCTCCTGCTTACATCCCCACCCAGAACAATCACAGGTACAGTGCCTGGAAAGGTGTAGTGAAATGCTATTGAGTTTCACACAGTGTCAAAGATTAACAGACATAATTGCTGACAGACCTCAAATGAGAGTTAAGGCTATATGTACTACTCACTTTTGGGGACTCTATCACTCCTTCCAGGCCCCCCAACCTACTAAGTGTGGTAGCTCTCAGGTATTGCCAAGTAGAAGGGTTTGAACTTGGGACCTTCCTCAGCTGAGCACAAAGCTCCACTGCTTGAATGACAGGAGTAACTCCAGTATCTGGCAGCAGGAACAGCATCGCACTTTCCTAGCATGCTACATTGGGATCTCCATAGTGTACAATCTAGCATTTAGATCAGGCCCTCCCTCAAGCACCTGCTTTCCCAAAGATAAGGCTGATTAAATGTGAACACTCAGTGAGCTACAGAGAGTCAATTTAAGCTAGTACAGCTAATTAGCTTAACAATCAGGAGACTTCCCAACATTTCACTAGTTTCATGCCATGGAGGGTCCTCTTGATGATATGGCACAGCTCAACCATCCATACCTGCATGTCCTGCTAGTTGAATCCAAGGATACTTTTTCTTGAAGGACATAACAAAGGGGGACCAGTGCACCATATTTTTGATCTTCCGCCATGACTTGCTCTAAGGAAACAGAGAAATGCATATAGTGGGTCAATTTTTTGCCGTTCAGAAAGCCGGCTCAGAAAGCATGTTTGTTTTTTGGACAAGGGAAAACAAAGCCAACAATGAAGGATGGAAGAGAAAGGAGGACGAGGAACACTGCTCCTGCCCCTTCTCTTCTGCCTCAGTGCCAGGCTGGATTAGAAGCAAATAAGTCATTGGATCTCAATTATCAGTTCACACCGGCATAAGTCAAGAGTGACTCCACTAAAGTGAATGGCCCTTCAATGTTACACTGGTAAAAGCAAGATCAAAATCAGACCTACTGGTTCAGTAGATCACTCATCTGCATTACATACAGCAGAGTCACCTGCTATTCTTTCTCCACCTCTTAAATTTCCCCTTTAAGAGAGGCCAGGCTGTCAGCTCATTTCTGGGTTACACATTGGACAACTCTTGAGTTAGAATTCTAGGAACCCTGGTAAGATTTTGTAAGTATGCCAGCATTTTGCAGGCTGGTAAAACTCAACTTCAGATCCATGAACTAGAAGTCACACAAAACAGAAGCCTATTTTTGTTCCCCATTGGAAGACAGCTGTTTTGGTCATTGAGCATTGAGTGTGTGAGTGTCTGAGGGACCAGTCAAAACAAGTTAATAACCACGTTTGAGAGAACAGTTCATTTCTGACATATGGTATTTGTTGTTAGATAGATTTATTAGTAGAAATACTTGTGTGCACCACAATGGGGTTGTGCTCAAACATAGGAAAGCTTCATTCAAAGACACAGTCTTTCCTGAAGAAAGTTGTTTTCCCTAGATTGCTCTGATGGAACACACAGCTAGTAAGAGGCAGAGATATTTCTTATCTCAGCACCAGAAGGCTGTGCAAACAATCCATGCAGGATATATACAAGAACAATGGAAATATGCCTAATTGCACAAGATGAGGCAACCAGCGGTTTTGTCCCGACAATTCAGGAGCAACTGAG
This sequence comes from Mesoclemmys tuberculata, assembly GCA_007922155.1. Taxonomy (NCBI): domain Eukaryota; kingdom Metazoa; phylum Chordata; order Testudines; family Chelidae; genus Mesoclemmys; species Mesoclemmys tuberculata. Next base: position 46,386,791 of record ML675614.1, read on the forward strand.
TTCAATTTGGAAATGCACATTAAAGTTATCCTCATTTGTTCACCTTAAAATTCACATAAGAGAACAGCTTCCTCACTCCATATAGTCTGTGTGCAAGGGATGAATGAGTGATCCAACATTCCCATCCTTAGGGCACTTACTTGGAGTGAAGTCACAGGCCAGAGCCAAGCATCCAATGTGGTAGCCAATGCATTTAGGGAGAGGGAAATTGATCTGGGTGGAGAAAACAGATCAAAGTTCTTTATTTCCTAAGCCATCCAGTTGGAAGTTACCATTGTATGAGTTGGTAGTGTTAGGGCCCCTGCATTCATCAAGGTTGTTAAGAGCAGTTGTCTGAAGTCTCAGTAATAGAGGAACAAAGATGTGGAATGGCCATTTGTCTGAAGCTCTGATCTCAGTTTTGAGAGAGCAGGCTCTCCTACTACTATCTTGGTATGATTTTATAGAGTGCAGGGCCAGGTGGCATTAGAAGTTTTAACATTAAACCTCAAGAAGCATGCACTGGATGATGCCACTTAGGCATGGATCCAAATACAGGGTAGTGTGAAGCTGCATTGCCTCCAGGGGAGATCAAGGAATCCCTGCTGGGCAGCCATATGCAAGAAAGCATAGGCTGCATCATACTTTAGACTGGCCTGTGACACTAGCAGAACAGCCAACATGTATGAGTATGACCCATAACAACTGAACAAGAGTCATTGCAATTGTAACCAAGACAATCCACTTAAGTATGGGTATCAAAGAAATGTTAATTAGACTAGCAATCACTTTGTATGAATAAGAATGAAGAAGTTTGCTAAGTGTATTTGTCTGTGTTTACTTGTATCCTTATAGAAGTTTACCAATGTAACCAACTAGCTTTGAGAAGCTAATTCCCTTCCATGTCTTAATTGCCTTACGTTATGTATGCATCCTCATTCAGTCAACCTTAAGATCAAAGATGTAAGATACTGCAGCAAATAGTATTACCTACATTGTCTTCAGTTCAACTATCTCTGTTATAATGGAGGACTGGTTATCTGTCTTATGTAAATAAGTGTAACAAGTTTACCTGTGCATGCACAGGAAATAGGAGATTAACTTCAAAGCAATGGTCCATAAACTACCTGCATGGCCTATTCTCCCTCAGAAGAAAGCCCTGCTGTGACAATTTCTATGAAGAGGTTTTCAGCCTTCTAGAGAGCTATAAAAGAAAAGCCTTGGGCCTAACCCTTTCATCTCAGATCTGCTTAAACTTTAACAGGGAAGGTCTAAACCATAGGACTGAGGTGTCCAGGTAGTTATCTGAATTACCCTGGAATTCTCATGAAAAAACTCTAGTTGCTACACCTGAACTGCCTTTTGGACTATAACCCACTGAAATGACTCCAGAGAGACTTTTGCAAACCAGCAGATCTGATCTATGAACTCTATGATTCCTTTACCATTTATAACCCTCTTCTTTCTTTTGCCTTTTATTAATAAAATCTTAGATTTGGTTATTAGGGATTGGCTGACAGCATGATATTTGAGATTCATATTGACCAGACGGTGAGCATCTGACTCTTTGGAATTGGTAGAACTTTAAGAACAGCGCACAGGTTTTTCAATAACTCCTCACTACATTAGACTTGGTTGTCTGGATGGGAGCCCAGGGCTGGAATGCCTAACGGGGACTGTGTTTGGCTTTTGGTTAACCAGTGTGTTACCACAGAAGCTCTTTTGTCACTGGCTTGGTGAATCTAATTATAGAATAAACCACTAGTTTGAGGGATTGCCTGCCCTAGTTCTTGCATCTGCCCTGAGTGTGGCATTCTCTGTGTGGTGCATCTAGGCAGCCAGTCACACATTCCAAAAGTGGTAAGGGAGGAGGCAGGGCAATGTATCCCTGTGGGATACAGTGCGAGAGCAGTCCTGCACTCCACATGGGGTCCAACTCTTACATGGGATGCACATATTGCATCTTGCATATATTGACGGTACTTCAGCTCTGCCAAACAGTCAGATCCTTAACCCAACCAAGGAAGAGTGACGGTGGGGGAAGAATCTGAAGTCTTATTGAATGGCCTTGTATTTCAGGAACGGAGATGTTTACTTAGTGCAGCTGTATGGACCATTTTGAGTACAGCAGCAGTGTTTGTCTCAAACTGCAGAAGTCAGCTCCAGTTGAATTCAAATGACCTTGGTGAAACAGCAGTAAACTTGAGTATGTTCTTGTGTGCCTACAACTTGCTAGAGTTTTCTATGGGGATATTTGAGAAATTTCAGGCTATGATTTACAGTGTTTTACGTTAACTCTGGTCTATGGGAATAAATACCCTATTATAGATTCAGCCTATCAGATACCATGTGCCTATTCCCATGTCATCACAATCCACCCCACTTCACAGAAGCCATTTCTATCTGGTTTCTCAGAGGAAGAAATTCACTTGAACTTTCCCAGTAGAGAAGACAGAATGTGCTTTGTCTCAGCCGCTGCACAGTATATAAATCTAGCAGGCAACAGCCTCAGCATGCTGCGATTCCTTTCGGAGCCATCTTTATTTTACATATAGCTTCAGATAAGCACCTCCCAAGTTTACTAGGAAAAGTTTGCTTCACCAATAAAGTTCTCTTGTGCCATCAGCCCCAAGGCCAACAGTGTATCATTCCCAGACAAGGATGCAAGAGCAGTTTGTTTTTCTGACTAGCTCATTAGGGCTCATTTTATTGGTTAGGTGAAAAACAAGTGTTTGTCTGTTACTGTAGTGGTTAACAAGCAATAATTTTTGCCAGGGACAACCACCCTAAGGAATCAGGGGGGCTGCCTTACACTTCTGTGCACTCTAAAATGAGATCTAACGTCTCCTGCAGGAGACACAGGGATTATTTTGCTCTGTCATAATCAGACTGTGATCACAACCCTTCCCATGGCTCCAGAATCCATTTGAAGAGAATCTAGCCCTCCTCAGACAGGGTGTCATCTTCACAACCCATTCTTCACCCCAGAGCTTTCCCCTTAGAATCATAGAAGACTAGGGTTGGAGGGGACCTCAGGAGGTCATCAATCCAACCCTTTACCCTATTCATATCTCCCACATGGCTCCGAGCTTGTCTGGCTAGGTGCACAGCACTCTCATCCAAAACCCATTCTGATGCAAAGGGGGGATCCAGGCCCTTGTGTGCCCAAGCACCTCCCACCTGCGTGTGGGAACACAGCAGTCCAGGCAACGACGAAAGGTGGGCCGGGCACTCAGCTGGCAGTCTGACTAATACTGGTAGTAGCAGGCAAACAGTGATAATGACTAATGCCAGCTGTGGTAAGCCAGTACTTCAGCTAGAATGGCCCTTTCCCAGGACAGATTTAAGAATCATGGTGCAGTCTCAGTAGTCAATACTGTTGATAAGTATGTCTTTCTTGGGGAGATTCTGTGCCAGCATGGGTGGAAGTAGCCCCTCTCCTCCTCACCTCACCTTCCTTGTCATTTAAAATACACATTATGCCAGGCACTTATACCTGCAGGTTCTGGATACCAGGTGAGGAATAAAAGCACGCCCACACCAATTAGGTACACTTAGCTTTAATCACGGCTTACGTTCCAAACAGCAGAGGGAGACCCTAACGAAGCTCTGTGAAGCGGCTGCAGGGGAAGAGCCAGACACTCCAGGTGGGGTTCATGGCTGAGTCTCTAAGCAATTACAATAATTTCAAGCTCTTATACTTTAGGAAACAGCAGAAATTGGCTTATGTACAACAAATAACTAAGCTCATGCTTTTGCTTTCCTTGGCACCAAACGCAAGTAGACAACAAGCTTCAAAACAACTTATGTAACTTATTTACTACTTAACTGGCCTTGACTAGACTCACAGTATCACTATCTCTAACACATCAAAACATCTTGCACGACCTTCACTACAATAAGTTTCATATGTTTGTTACTGGGCCAGCAGTGGAAAAGGCCAGCCCATCTGTGTTAAGTGATCCATTTTTGGTCCTGCCACTAAGCATGAGTGGCACAGATGCAACACAGTAACCTTTGGGTACACGGCCCATGGGATCCTTTGAACCCCCTGGTGATATTTAGGAGTTTGTAGTGACCACAACCACAGGTGTTTGTGCTTGTGTGAACAACAGCTTGTGTTCACATAACGGCGAACCACTGCAAATGTATGTTGTGGGATTCATGAACAAACTAGACCCAACATGGGATTTTGCAGAACATAGTAGAAATCAGAGTCCCAAGGGTTTGCACTGCTCCAGTTTTACTCCCAGGTTGAGACATCAGCAACTCCTTGCACCAATATTGGCTGCTGCCTTTACCCACAACATGAACTAATAATACGCACCAGGAGTGTTAATGCTATGTACAGCAAACAAATGTTTTTTAAACTAGTCTTTGATGAAGTGTTCCATGGAAAAGCATCACCTCCAGGCTTTTATGTAACTTTGTTTGTACTTCAAGATGCTATTCTAAGGTAGGTATAAGATCAAGCCTACAGTTATGTACGTAGATGAGATTGCATATGTAGTTATTAGAGGAGTGTTAGGTGCAGGTAATTGCTCACATAGTCAGACTAAATTATTGATGGGAACACCAGGAAGCAGGCATATTTGGAAGAGTAATGTGATATTATAGAGTAGTGAAGTATCACACAAGATGGTAGTTTTGGTGAAGTTAAGCATGTGTTTGACCATTTCAGGAAGGTTAGTATGCACTGAAGTCAATGGCACTACTCATGTGGCTAAAATGAAGTATGTGTTTAAGTGCTTTGCATGATCAGGCTCTATGACATGCACAGCCATGCCATGTGTATGGTGTCCTTAGGTGAGGTTTTGAAGACCCAGTTCTCCAGTTACCTTGCTTTCTAGCCAAAGGTCTGGTGCAAGGGTTAATTTAGCATAACTTGGCAGCACCAATCAGGTTAGACAGTGAATACATGGGGCAGCTATGGAAGATGTTATAAATGTAGTGTTCCTTCACTGCATCCAATCTGTTTTAACAGTAGCAGCAAATGCAAAGTGATTAGCTAGTTTGTGCTAAATAATTCAGAAGTGATGAAAAAATATTCAGTGAAGAGCACCACTTTTCATGCTAAGATACTTATGTGGCAGTCAGACTAAATATTACAGCTGTAGAAGTAGACTCTCTAGCGTTACTTCTGCCAGAACTCTTAGTAGCTGCCGATACACGACTTCTTGCTCTGCCCAAATAAGGCAGTAGCAACTTATTAACTTTCTTCTGTGCATCTTTGGATGCTAGTTTCGGGCCACTCCTGCTAAGTTTCCTGGATGTGGGAGGCAGCTCAACACCTTCAAGGTCAGAGGTTTAATTCTAGTGCTCACTTTTGGTGTATGGGAGAGGGGGGTAGAGAAGACACAGTTTTATCTACTATGTTTACCTTGCTTATTGGGAGTCTAAAACAGAGTGTAGGGTTCCCCTATCTGTCAACAGAGTTTTATATGGAAAAACCGTACAAGAACTCAGTGCCAATCCAGCAATTCAGAGGAAATATTTTGTTTCATTAGATTAAACAAAATGTGATTGCTGAGCCCAAAGTTTGCTGTATATTTTCCCTATGGCAGGTAGCTTTCTTTTAAGCAGGTGGAGGTCATGCCTGCTCAAAGGAGCTGTGCCTTCTGAGACCATCCATCCTCTTCCCTTTCCTTGTATAGATTTTGAAAGTGTTTTATTCGTATTATTTTCCTTACAAATTGCTTTGTGAGTGTCTTCCCCTTCCTACGGATTGAGCCAAAGATCCGTGGCAACCAGGTTAATTAGCTGCAATTATGGCATCCCACAGTTTTATAGGACCAATTGTTCCTGCAAATTGCTTTAGTCAGGCTTGTCCTAAATTATTTCTTTATTGTTATTTAATTGAACAAGTGCTCTATTTAAAATGAGTACGTTATGTTAGTCAAGGCTTACGTCAACCTCAGGCTTGGAGAAGAAGCAAGTTCAGGGGCACTCTCAGTTAGTGATTACTCTGTATCCTAAAAATAACTTCACCCACACACTCCTGTTAGATTTTGAAAGAGAGTCTGGAGTCGGAACAGACAGAAGGAGATGTCAAGAGGAGTTTAGGCAGTCTTTAGAGGAGACTATGGTGACCAGTCCAGTGCAGAAATGCTGAGCAGCCCTTGTTTCCACTCCCTTCTCTAGAGTTGAAGACGCTCAGCTCTTCTGAAAGTCAGGCCCTAAATATAATGAATCTATATTGGAAAGAGTGAATGGAGACACACAGACGATAAGGTGAGTCAAGGGCAGAGACAGGGATAGAACCCAGCTTCCTAACTCCATTTAGAGACACTCCCTCTCATTTAGGTTTTGACAGTTTCTCTAGGTTTCTATTTTCACAAGCAAACATGGCAGGAAAGAGTGAACTTAAGTAACTTCTAAAATCTGTACACGAAACTGGTACTGAGTTTTATCTTTGCTGGGCAAGCAACCTAACTAGTTCTAAAACAGAGCTTGGCAAATGTATGAACAAGATTATACACAGTGGAGTTGCCTGCCATAGCAGAGGCCTAGACTTAGTGACCCATGAGGCCCCCTCCAGTCCTGTTTTATGTCCCTGTGTGTGGCACATTAGCAGTCAACAAACCCAACACTTACTGAAAAACTGTCCATGGCCACCCATGCATTTAGTGATGTCCTTAAAATGACCACTGCATGCCAGTCACATCTCATGTAATTCTTGACAGACTGCACTGTCCGCAAAACCTGCAGAGAACTTTGTCCCCCACACCTCCCTCACACACATCCTGACACCCCCCCAATCCTTTAGGCTTGCTAGGAGTCACAGTGTGCTGTTCAAAATACCCTCAAGGGATCAGTGTACACCTGCAGTGCAGGAATTCTCTCTGCCCCTTAGATTTAAAGTGAAAGCATCAGCCCTACCAAAAAAGGGAACTCCAGCCACTGGAGTTGCTTGGTTGCACTGTGACAAGTCACTCAAAGTTCAGTGACTTTCAGCAGAACTCAGTGTGCTTTTGTGGGGGAAAGGGTGAGGTGGTGTTCAGTTAAACAACTCTAAGTTTAAAGGTTAGCAATTTGTTTCCAGAACCTATGCCTTGTCTGACAATAGAGAAAAGCAGATTTTGTACAACGTTCAGCAGAGTACTAAAAAGCAGAGTGTGTTTGCCCACAGAATTCACTGTGTGTCAATCTGTTCTGAGGCCATAGTACACACAGCCAAGGAAAAAGAGACCATTTACTTTTCCATGTTTAAAAGAATGGATGTGTTTTCTTTTGGTCTTTAAAAATTTGTTTAGGTTTCCCTAGTGATGATTGCTTCCCTTCACAAGGAAAACCTTATACCTCCAGAGGTGATAAGGACAGCTTTATTCATTGTATAAAAAGCTGATGTCCAGATTGCAACAACACAATCTGTATGCAAGCCCTGGCAGGTAAATGCTTCAGGCTAAATAGCTCACTTCTGAAACGAGGTTGGAAATCTGTCTTCAAGAGCACTGGAATGTTCTGGCACACAAGAGAGCAAAACAATGTTGACCTAAAGAGACTTTAAATAGAAGACACTAGTGTGACATATCCAAAGAAATCTGTAACAGAGCCAGATTGTGCTCCTTTTTTCAGAGTTGAGAATGTGCTATTCCTTCTTTCCAATCAAGGGGAAAGATTACAAACAGTGATTTTATGGCTTCTTTGTTTCCATCATACCATTCCTGCTCTACATCTGCTTCCATATTGGACATCCAGTTGGTCCAATCAGCAGCTTTGTTGTCACCTGCAATTTTGACAGACACAAAAAGAGCCCAAGCCATCATTTCAATGGAAACCAGAAGGCAGCAGTTACATCATGAAAATGAACTGCCCTTGAGATCTTCGGGAGTTGACACTCCACAAATCATACCCATTGTCCCTCAGTTGGGAATTCTCCCTTCCCATGTCTCTTGCTGTTAAGGACAAACTGGCTAGAGATTGGTTTATTTGTTTGAACACTAGCTCAGAAGGGAAAGGCTTTGGATCGGTAAACACTCTTTTTTTGTCTAGTCAAATAGGCATTTAATTCATGTATAACAGGGATTCAACCTCAGCAGCTCATTCAAAACCTGGTCCTAGGCAAATTCCAGTCAGGTTCTTACACTGCACCCATCACTCATGGTGTCTGCAAAGCAAACATACTCTTATGACTAGTGCCAGCTTTTGCACAAAGGATGGTCAGTGGTTACGAAATTAGCCAGAGACTCTGGAGACCCAGTTCAAGTTCCTGCTCCACCACAGACCCCCTGTATGACCTTGGGCAAGTCACTCTGGGCCTCAGTTCCCCCTCTGTAACATGGAGATAATTGCTGTGCCTTACCTCAATCTTTAATGTATTTGTGTCCCCATAAATACATTAAAGATTGTGAGGCACTCAGATACCATGGTATACTACCCGGGATAGATCTACTCTCATTATCTTTCCTAGAGAGTCAATCATGCACACAGACCAGTTACTACATGGACCTGGGTATCCTGTGTATTATTTCTGTGAAGTTAGATGCTATGCATTTTCAGAATCAGTATAATTCTACATACCAAGGGGCTGGTTCACCCTGTTAAGCTGTCCTACAGTGGCTAACAAGCATAAGTACCAACGTCAGGGCAAGCTGTTAAGAGCCAGGGCACAAACCCCAATTGGTTGTGAGTTGTATACTTTGATTTCACCAGCCAATTATCAAGTGTAAACCCTTCAGACACTATAACAGCCTTAGCATGGAGTCACAGAGAGTCCCCTCGGGTACTCCGCTCTGTCTTGCCACCCAGATGAGTCTACCTTTGTGACCGATGATCCCTTACACTATGAATCAGAGCAATATTTTGGTTACTCCCAGTCCCAAAAGACTAGTCACTTACCCAAGGTCAATTGCACCTTAGATCTCAAACCAAAGACAAGGCTTGTAGCCAATCGTGTCATGAACTATATACAGATTTATTATTAGGAAAAGGAAACAAGAGTTATTTACAAGATTGAAGGAGGTAAACATACATACACAAATGAGTTACAATCTTGAATATCCAAAGTAATAGAAGCTTCTCTGATAAGCAAGCTCTATGTGTCCTTTAGAGATAGCACAGGTTAAGCAGTAGGGATTTTGTACTTATACCTGGTAATCTTGGTTCCCCAGATTCCAAGCAGCATAATGATAGAGTTCCTCCTTGTTAGGAGTTTTTAATTCCTTTTCCCCTTTCTGCTTTGAGCTGCAAACTCAGCCAAAGGGAGGAATTCAATTCAGTTTCCTAGGGTAGGAGGGAGGTAAAGAAAACAACAAGTTTTTTGTTCTCTTTAATATTCCACTTTAGTCAGTCTGGTGCTGATGGGCCTTCATTGTTTCAGGCAGGACATAACCCTTGTTGGAGACCAGCATTTCACACTAACTAATGTCTCCCTCCTGTCTAGTGATGTACATAATTAAAAAGACATACAGGGCAAATGCTCAAATATTACTTAACAATACAGGATACAGGTGTTATAAGTGAGATTATTGAATGTTTGTGAGTTGCTGCATTAAAGTCTAAACATTTTCTCATAATTCTAGTATTTTAACACACAGGTGAGCAAGACTGTTTTCATCTATGTATTTGTCAGTGTTCAACTGAGGCACAGGGATCTTGACATGAGCTGGCACCTCCAACACAAAAGTGGCATAGCAAGGGGTGACACCTCAGGGTCTCCCTATTCTTAACAAGGCATCTACCACTACATTTTCTTTTCCCTTGATATGGATGACCTTCAAGTCAAACTCCTGTAGAATTAGACTCCAGCATAATAGTCTCAAATTGGTCCCGTGGGCTCAGTGCAACCGTATTAGCAGGGACTAGTCAATTAGAACTCACATTTTCTATTATTCACTCTGGCAAACACCTCCTTAATGATGGGCAATTGCTGCAATGGTGCCTTGCACCTTTAACCTCTTATGCTTCTGACATAAGAAAATTCTTACACTACTTTTTTTACAGTCTCACACATGTGAGGCCAATAGAAATTCTGTTGGAGCCTATCACAGGTTCTCTCCATTCCTAAGTGCCAGTCAAAGGGCAATCAGGAGCTACCAGCAGCAACTCTTTCCCTTACTTATCAGATACAAGCACCTGCCTACCAACTTCACCAGGGCATCTCTTTTCCCTATTGAAACCTATCTGTACAACAACCCTCCCTCTAGAAAAAAATGTACCCTTTTCTTCCTCAGCTGAGATATTATTCTGAGCCACATTCCTCTCCTTGTCTAGGGAAGGACCAGCCTGTTGAACCTCAGTAAACCCCTTTTGAGATTCACGCAAGTTCACAGCAGACTGGCAAAGCAATGGACTCTCCAAATCATTCCTCTGGGGACATACTGTTACTCTCAGCTGACAAAGGATTGAGGGCATTTCCCTTCCCCTCACAGCCCTCCCACATACAAGCTAGAGGAGACAGAGCCACAGTCCCTCTGGCTGCAAGTTATGATATTAACTTGCTTAGACATGCCGAAAATATCATTATCTATTAAAACATCAGTGGAAAGTAGATTCCTAATGCCTACAATTCTATCTCCCTCAAATACACAGTAGACCTTGGCCAACTTGGTACAGTTCCATAGAATTTGGCCAAAGATAATATATTTTAGCTCTTACCAGGACACCTGTCTTCCTCTCTTACTAAATTTTCCTTGACCAAAGTGACTTGGGACACTGTCCCTCCAGCCTTTACAATCTATACCATTTACTTTAGCATTCTTAATACATTCTTCACTACCCTCCCAAGGCTCAGTCCTAATATAGTTCATTATGATTTCCTCCTGCTCTACTACTGTCTCTGGAGCAATGGTAGTAGCACCCACTATGGCAGGTGAGTGTGTGGATCACGGGGTCAATTTAAGCTTTGGGCAATATGTTTGCATATGACTGAAGCCCCATAGTGATGGCAGACCTCTTGCTTTCCTTTTGGTAGGGAGCTTTAAATCTTACTCCCTTGCGATTTTTTTAAAATTGAAGTTGGAGTTAGGTTTATTTCCAATCCCCACTTCATCTGGGTGACATGAAGATTTCCCTCCCCCTGAAATTTATGCCCCCCATGAGCCCTAGATTCAACATATTCATCAGCAATTTCATCAGCCTAGAAAATGGTGGATGGTTTTTTGGTCACAGATGGCTGCTTTCACCTCATCTGTAACCATTCATAACAATTGCTCCTTGGCCATCAGATCAAACAATGTTTGAGAACTAACATCCCCCATTATCCATTTTCTCATAAAATTACACATTTTATGCACATTTTTAACATGAATGATATTGTCAAACATGAGGTTTCTATACTTCAATCAAAAGGTCTCATGGCAATATTAAATCTTTAAAAAAATTTCTTAGACACCTTAACATCACCTTGTTCCCTGTTAATCTTTCCCCATCACTTTCCCCGTTAATCTGGTTAAAGAGGCTAGGCACCTGTTTATCCTCTGGGATATTGCGCATCACACATAGTTTCTCAGAGATGGACAGGAACTCTTCTATGCAGTTAGTTTCTTTATACATTGGGCAGACATTCTCCCATTCCCTTAAGTTGTGGGCATTGGGAGGGTAATACTCTGGGTGGGGAAGCTCCTTTTGCTGCACCAGTAATTTGAGCTGCAGTGTATGAGCATCCATCTGCCTCCTGTGTGTCCTCTCCTCAGTTTCTTTAATGGGTCTAACTGCTGCTAATTTTTCCGTGTATCTTTGGTGAGCTCTCTCTTCATCTTCTTTGCTGGCTTTGATTACAGGCTGAGCTGCCTCAGTCTCCCTGCTCTGCAATTCTGCCACCAATCTGGGGCACTTTTTCTGGGCTCTCAGGTGCTGCAATCGGGCCAGTTCCACGGTGGTGGTCTCCTCTGCAGTGTCTGGAGCAGAAGGGTCTTCAGATTCTATCACCTCTTCTTCCTCTGGTGCCTGGTCAAAACTCATGAGCAAAGTTCTCGGCTCCTGAACTGGGTTTTCTTTTTACAGGATAGTCTCCTCACCCCTATAACTGCTCAAGTTCTTTTCTCACAAGACACCACATGGCTGTAGTTCACTCAGTGTCTATTCTTTAACTTTAAACTCTCAACATCAAGTTTAAATTTACTCCAATCTGTCTTGACACCCAGGTGAGTCTACCTTTGGGATAGATGGTCCTCTACACCACTAATCACAGCAATATTTAGGTTACCTCCAGTTCCAAAGGACCAGTCTCTTACCCCAGGTCAATTGCATCTTAGATCTCACACCAAAGACAACACTTGTAGCTAGTCCTATCATAAACTATATACAGATGTATAAATAGGAACAGGAAACAAGTGAGCTTTTTACAAGGTTAAAGCAGATAAATATACATACACCAATGAGTTATAATCTTAAATTTCCAAAGTCATAGAAGTTTCTATGCTAAGCAAGCGCTATCTGTTCTTTAGAGCTAATCCAGGGTAAGCACTAGGGATCTTTTACTTATGCCAAGTAATCCTGCCCCCCCCAGTCCAAGCAGCATAAAGGTACAGTTCCTCCATGTTAGGAATTCACTTGCAAGCCTTGCTTCATGCAGGGGGGGAGGGGAGGAAAGGAGGGTCTAAAGAACAAAGTCTTTTGTCCTCTTCTAGTGTTCCATTCTAGTCAGTCTGGTGTCAATGGGCCGTCCTTGCTAGGCAGGACATTTCACCAGCTGTTGGAGACCAGTGTTTCACACTGATTAATGTCTCTATCCTGGCTGGTGTTACACTATTACAAAGGCTTACAATGCACATGCTCAAATATTACCTTACAGTATGGTATACAGATGTTAAGTGAGATTAATGCAGCAATTCACAAATGTTCAGCAGAGTCTACACACATTCTTACAACTGTAATATCTATTTTAACAATGCTAACACACAGGCAAGCCAGACTGTTTCATCTACTATTTGTCAGTGTTCAGCTGAGACATGGGAACCTTGGCAGAACTGGCACCTGGTCTGCTGGCATCACACACTCCATGTAAGATACAAGCCACTCCATTTACCCTCAGTGGGAGTGATCTCCAGCTGGAAGAGGAGGAGCAGCCTCTCCATGATCCCACCCTCTGAGGTCTTTACTCTTAACACTGCAGAGTGCTCTGCCTTCTTAGTTATTCCTGCTGGACTATGAAGACTGATGCATCAGCCTTGATGCTATTTGTGGAATCTAGTAACATCTGTTTGGATCACTGAAAAATATTCCAGCATTCTGGGAGATGGCAGCATGCAAGGCAGCTAGACTCCCTCTTCATGTCACCCACGCAGGAAAGAAGAAACCGGCTGAAAAAATGCAGACATGAGAGAATGGCCTACTATTTAGAAGGAGATGTAGTGGTCAAGGGAGCCGGCAGAGTATATGTTATCCTTGGCATTTCTGTAAGTTACTGTGTGTTTACACTCCAAGCTCAGCTTCCTAGCTGTAACGTGGGGATAATGATATTTACCTAATTTACAAAGCTCTGCAGATGTATCTAAACAACATTGTGGAGCCTGTGGGAGTGAGCCTTCCAGTCTGGATTGACAGACTTGGGCTAGCTGAGCTTGTGCTCGCGCTCTAAAAATAGCACTGGAGCCCAGCTCAGAAGGCCACCCTGCTCCCTTGGTGTTAGGGCCTGCGCTGCAGCCAAAGCCACAACTTCACAGTGCTGTCTACACAGCTATGATTAGAGTGCTAGTGTGAGCCCCGCTAGCCCACATCTGTCAAGCATGGGCTGAGAGGGTCACTCCTGTAGGCTCCAGATGCTGCGTAGATGTACCCTTTGAGATCCATGGAAGAAGAGGACCATAGAAGAGCTAGTTATGACTGAATTGTAGAGACATTAAACCTCAATCTTAGGTTTTTCATACTGCTGACCATCACTGTAGTAACAGAGCCTCAATACTTCCCCGTTTCACAGTGGGAGAAACAGAAGCAGAGAAGTTATTTAGCCAGGGCTTTACAGAAAGTTCAGGGTAAAGCTGGGATTAGAATTCAGAAGTTACTAAACCCCAGGCCCATGAGTATGTCCCCAGTATATATTTCCTCCCAAGAGAGAGTGCTTACTTTAAAGTAACTGCTGAAAATTTCCTAATATGGATTAGTCATAACTGGCCTTCCAGTAAAGCTGGTTAAATTATTAGTTGCAAAAGATTTAGACAAGTTTAGCCTATTTCTGTTTGGGAACCAATCCAGATTTCTGTGAATATATTTGTCATTCATTAGGTATACACTGATTCGTTTGGCTAGCCAGTTTTCAGCCCGAGAGTTGGAGTAATCTATGAACAGTCATTTGCTATTTTAGGTGGCCATCACATACTGAAGTCACATGATTTTTCTGTTCTCTTAGAGGATGGCAAATATCCTTGGCTTCAGTTAGAATTGCATACTCCAAGCAACTATCCCCCCCAAAATCCAGGGACCTGGAGCCTATCTGTGTGAAGTGCTCATGAATAGTAAGCAAAGCACAGATCAGCCATTCAGACATTTATGTAGTGTTCAGATGGCTCCATTTCCCACGCTTGACAAATGCAACACACCCTCGTGGGGCCTGAGCCGACACCACTGATGTCAATGGGATCTATTCCAAGGACTTTGGTGCAGCAGCATTAGGGCTCTGGAGACTTGTTTGATTTCTTTACACCGGCAGCATTATAAGCTACATCCCCTGTTTCTTCATCTCCAAGTTTGACTTCAGCTCAACAACTGCCTCTGCTGTAGTCTGTCTAACTTTCCATTAAATAGCATGAGCTAGAGATTAGTGCTGTTCCACAGAAGAGCCTAAAAGTGCTGAAGCAATACCGATTTCACCATTTCCCATTGTCATCTTATCTGTCCTGCAAGGACAACTCTCCCTCCCTGCACAATCAACCCATTAACTCAATCCCTGGCCCTTCTGCTAATATAGCAAAAACAACGAAAGTTCTGTAGCACTTTCAAGACTAACAAATTTATTTTTTGCAGGCATAAGCTTTCATGGGCTTTAACCCACTTCATCAGATGCAGGGAATGGAAATCAGATAGATGGTATATATAGACAGTCAAGGGGAAGGTACAGTAATGGGTGGGGTAGGTAATAGCAAAGTCCATACAGTTACAGTAGCTGAGGACTATTCACAACCATTGATTAGAAGGTGAGAATGTTTGAATAACGACAATTACTTCTTGTAATGAAGTAACCATTCTGAGTCCCTATTCAGATTCAGTCTGATAGTGTCAAGTTTGCAGATCAGTTCTAGCTCTGCAGTTTCTCTTTGAAGTCTGTTTTTGAAGTTTTTTTGTTGAAGTATGACAACTTTCAAGTTGGCTACAGAGTGTCATTACAAGTCTCATTACAAGAAGTAATTGTCATTGTTCACACAATCTCACCTTCTAATCAATAGTTGTTAATAGGCCCCAGATACTCTAACTGTATGGACTTCTGCAGAAAAGGATCTGGGCATTACAGTGGATAAGAAGCTAGATATGAGTCAGCAGTGTGCCCTGGTTGCCAAGAAGGCTAATGGCATATTGGGCTGCATTAGTAAGAGCATTGCCAGCAGATCGCGGGAAGTGATTATTCCCCTGTGTTTGGCATTGGTGAGGCTGCATTTGGAGTATTGTGTCCAGTTTTGGGCACCCCACTACAAAAAGGATGTGGACAAGTTGGAGAGAGTCCAGCAGAGGGCAACAAAAATGATTAGGGGGCTGGAGCACAAGACTTATGAGGAGAGGCTGAAAGAACTAGGCCTGTTTAGTCTTCAGAAGAGAAGAATGAGGGGGGATTTGATAGCAGCCTTTAACTACCTGAAAGGGGGTTCCAGGGAGGATGGAGCTAGGCTGTTTTCAGTGGTGGGAGATGACAGAACAAGGAGCAACGGTCTCAAGTTGCAGTGGGGGAAGTCTAGGTTGGACATTAGGAAAAAGTTTTTCACTAGCAAGGTGGTGAAGCATTGGAATGGGTTACCTAGGGAGGTGGTGGCATCTCCATCTTTAGAGGTTTTTAAGCTGAGGTTTAACAAAACCCTCGCCGGAATGATTTAGCTGAAGATAGTCCTCCTTTGAGCAAGGGGTTGGACTAGATGACCTCCTGAGGTCCCTTCCTACTCTAATATTCTATGATTCTATGCTACAGACCTCCCATTGTTTTTGCGGTATCAGACTAACACGGCTACCCCTCTGCTAATATAAACATTGAACTGAAATTACAATGGGTTATCATCTGTGTTTTGGGAGAACAGAAGCCATCCTTTCTTGATGGGAAATGCTTATTTCAGTTCCACCCATACCTGTGACTAGAATAGCTGAACTAAAACTTCAAGCTGGTATGCAATTTCAATAACCCCAAAAGAGTCTAGGGCTGCAGTTTGAAAGGCACATGAGATTCAGCTCTTAAAAAGCCACCTTGAAAGTTTCTAGGTGGAGGACAACTCTAACAGAGAACAAGTTCATGGTAAGAGCCTCCTGGAGCACAAGAGGCAGCTGTGTTCTTGAAGGCAAGATAGCTTGCAAAGTGGGCAGCTGTGGGAAAATGCTTGATGTTGCTGGTTTGTACTGTACAAGGGAGCTATGTGGCACTGGTGCCATGACATGGAGAAAGCATACACAGGCTTATAAAGTGTACAAGTGCTCACAGTCAAAGCAGTGCTAGGAGATTCAGAAGTACATCTGAGACATTTTGTTAGTCTCTCCCATTTTGTAATGCGTGGCTTTTATAGGCTAGTTCAGGGGTCCCCAAACTTTCAGCTGAGAGGGCCACACTACTCAGTCTTGCTCTTATGGTGGGCCAGAGTGGCTGGGCCCACGTTACATGGGAGAAAAGAGGGGGGAAGGTGCAGGGCTGGGAAGGCAGAGCAGCTGTCACAGTGCTGCTTGGGGCCGGGAGTGGCTCCTGCCCAGGGCACTGGGCCCATGTCACGTGGGAGGAGAAAGGGTGGGGCTAGGAATGGGGAAGCAGCCACTGCCACACAGCTGCTTGGGGCTGGCAGCAGAGGTGCTTGGCCCATGTGTAAGAGGGGCAGTGGGAAGGGGGAGCGGGCATGTCAAAATATGTTGATGGACGATACTTTGGGGACCCCTGGGCTACTTTGTTTAACCCAGAACACTGTTATTACTTTGCAGATTCCTTAGCAACATTTGGTCAGAGCCATTGAAAATGAGATATCAGCCAGTCAGGAGATGAATCCAATATGAACTACTAATATTTGGACTTGGACTTCTGTGCTGGCCTCATACTCACTTCTGGGTGCAGTTCAAAGTGTTTCCTACTATCTATAAAGGCATAAGTGGCTTGCAACTTAGGGAGGAATGAGAGACTTTCCCCTATGTATCACTAAAGCTGTCATCTCTGGAACTGAAATCCCTAATGTAGGGCATTCTTGTTGGATGGTCCTCATCTTGGAGCTTACCCCTAGACTCAGGCCTACCTTGGGCAACTTCTAAGGCATGATAATACAAGATGCATCTGTTTAGTCTGGCACTGTAACAGGCACAGATGATGTTGCCAAGGAGGAGCTGACTGATTTATAGTCATGTTGATTAGCATGATAAAATAGCGAATAGTATTCCAGAAGTCAGAGATCTGTAAATACTAGTATATTGTTTTGCATAAGCTTGTAAGTCTAATAATGTTATTAAATTATTTAACTTGTTTTAAAGCTGCTTACATGATATTGCGCAAAAAAGTTCCAAGTCCCATTGAAATAGCCCCAAAGTAAAAGACTTCTACAAGCCCTATTTGGAAGGCGTACTCAACAAGAGAACTTTTCTCATAACAATGCACTCAGCAGCCCCACAACAACTCAAAATGGAGGTACAGTACTTTGATTTTTAAAAATATATTTCCATTCAAGATCTTTTGTGCAGTTCATCCCCCTTTAGCCAGTCAATAGCATTACACTGTTTGCCTTTAGTTAAATTTCATTATTTAAAATATCTATAATTCACCAACAGAACGAGAAATACTGAATGAGGGTTTTAAATGTTTCATGCTTTTTTGAATAAATAAATAAATAATTTACAGCATTTGTCCTGCAGTGAATCACAAGTTTTCCTTAATCACATTTGCTTGGAACAAGCAATTCAGTCACGAGACCATGTGTTTACCCACATGCATTGAGTGTAAGAAATGGATTTTTAAGAGATGGTGGTTATGAATTTCACTGTTATGACTAAATCCTAAAGATGAATAAGTAATGCTGAATGGCCCTGACCTCTTAATTTCTTTCAAGCCAGTTTAGTTCTTTCCTTTATATTTGGAGTTATGAGTTCATGTTTGGATAGCACTTTGAAGATTTAAAGTGCTATTTAAAAAGTTTGATTGTTTCTCCCACACTGGAATGACAACTGCAGATGCTTTGATAATTGGAGTGAAAATTCTCCACTTTCACAATAGCTTCTGTAAATCAGAGCCTCTGCTCAACAGTTATTGTAGTAGTCGTAGCTTCCCCTATAGGAAAAGGATGCATGGGAGAGATGAATATGCCCCCCTCCATGGCCAAAGGCCAAGGTGACATTGTTATGTCTGGCTAGAGGCCATCAATATGGTATATACATTGTACCAAGCACAGAATCCTTTCTTTTTCTTTTCTTTTTTTTTTTTTGGTAAGCAAAATCCTCACTTCACTGAATACTGAACACCAGTGTAGATGAAAAAGTTGTCACTTTCCAGATGTATTCCCAGATCGATGTTTAATCCTGCCCTAACAAGACATAGCCATGTAAGTAGAGGCAGGTAGAAGGGCAGGACTGGCCCTTCCTTTGGCATTGGAACCATCTAGCTGTTGCAGAGCAGACCTATGAACTGTCCAGCGTACTCTACTGCTGCTCTGGAAAAGAGTGGCATGTATGTCTGAGCCTTGCCACCGCCAACCACATGGATGTGTCTTGTGCTCATGAGCAGGAGCTGGTCTTCCTCCCTAGGTTCCTCAAAAATTAGGTTGTGTTCCTGCCCTGCTCTGCACAGTGATGGGAGCTGGAGAGAAGGCGAAAGACATTCCTTGTACCTTCATCCCACAGTAAGGCCACTGCACAGCACAGAGGACAATTTGGTCCCAGACATGCTGGACTGCTACAGGAGAAGACAGATAACTTAGTGTCTGCATGGCTTGCTCCCTGGATTCTTCTTATATTCTCAGAAAGGAAAGTATCTCAGTGACATCTAAATTGATTGGCAGGTTCCAGAAAAGGGCAGTGTTTCAAAGAGACATTTAAAGGAAACCTGGACAACTGACAAAAATCATCGTTTCTTCATGTCTGCCAGAGACCAAGTCTCAAAGGGACACCATGTTTAGGGTTGGCCCAGTGTCTTCTATGTTGTATTGATTCACAGAAAGCCTCCATTTGAGAGTTCTGGCAAACAATTATAAAGATCTTTTAGAGACAAGCATGGTCAGATGTAAGGGCCGAGCCAAGACAAATATATATGAAGCTCTGTTCCTAAATAAGTGGTCTGATTTTCAGAGCGTGCTGAGCGCTCAGAAGTTCCCACTGACTTCTGCATGTGTCTGGGAGCTCAGCACTCTCTGGAAATGTACATAATTTATCTCGCTACCTGGAGATAAACATTGCTCTGGATCCTAGGTGCCCATTTATTTTTAAAGTTCTTGATCAAATTGGATGATTTAGTTGCTGTTGGTTGGTCCTGCTTTGAGCAGGGATTTGACTAGGTGACCTCCTGAGGTCCCTTCCATCCCTAATCTTCTATGATTCTATGATCAGGAGTTTTAACCTCAACAGAAACTGAAGTTACGACACCTTACTTTTGTAGCTGCAATTCCCAGATTGCAGCTGGAGTTAAATGTGAACTTGTGACCTTTGATAACAGTTATCACAACAGGTGTGTATCTACACAGCCATCAGTGATGAATGTGAAAGTTGTATGTGCATAACTGATTGAGCCCCTGGGTTTAAGCCTAATTTTTCCAGTGCTACCTACCATCTGAATCAAAGATGTGCAAGTGAGAGAAACACTAGTAACATACAGCAGTCACATTCCCACCCTGTCTAACTGTAGATTGTATCAGAATTTTATTAAGAGTGAAGTAAATAAATCTATGAGTAACAAGCAATTATTCAGCACTCATGTTCCATCTCAGAAGACTCAGATCCTTTGATTTTCCTCCACCTTTTCAGTTGGCATGCACAGCAACAGGGCCTAATAGAAGTAGAGAAAATTGGTTGAGGAAGCCTATTTCACATGAGTTTATGTTTGTTCAGACAAATAAGTGAGTGAAGAGATGCTTTAGTGCCAAGTAAGGTATATCTTCAGACCTTCCCACTGCCCACAAAATTGGATCAGGGTTGAAAGATTAAGTGCTGGTGGAAGGTGTATAATTGGATAGAGGATATCAGTTTCCAGGACTGTCCAAATAGCACAGTATGTGTTGCGGAAGTACAAGCTTCTCCATACTTGCTTGGAAATATGGCTCATCCCAGACCCAGAGGCATCACCTCTTGACCAAGCTTTGAGGAGATCAGTCTTTGGCACCCATGGTGCAATCTTGGGGCAGCCAGTTAGAACCAATTGTAGTGTTGGTTGCAATGAAAGAACTAAAATAAACTCATTTTATCCCAAGAGGCCAGATGAAGGATTCTGTCACATTGCCTACCCCCAGACTTCCATCTATTTTTTGTATTGAACAGGAAAAAAAAATGCACAAAGCACACCAGGCATTCCCTTTATGAACAGCAGTTCACACAGAATCTTCTTTTCAGTACATATTAATCGGAATCTGCATTGCAGTCATGTGATATCAAAAGCATGTCAGAATTTGTATTTTTTCACAAGCCATTTAATTACAGGGTTTGAAGAAATGACATCTCACATGGTTTGCCAGTAACTCCCACAGCTCTCGCAATTCACATGTACAGCAACTTCAAATTACAGTCCTGAGGCTAGATCCTCAGCTAGTGTAAGCTAACATATCTCCACTGAGTTCAGTTGAGCTAGCCCAGTTTACACCAGCTGAAGATCTAGACCCCATAGTCATTTTTATATAAACCTATTTGCTCCCAAAGCCTTTTACACCAGTACATGCTTAGAAATAGGTGTAGTTAACTCAATGGGAGTTGATAGAAGAACTTAGCTGAAAAGTCAGAAGTGAGCCTCTGTCAGCTCAGTATATGGTATGGACACCAAGGACCTTTGGGACTAGACGGAAGAGACATTTATGTGAGTGGCAGACACACCGAGTGCTCCCTAACCTACAAAAGCAAAAACTTACGTGGAGTCATACCAGCAGTGGTCAGATCCCAGGGACAGCCTCAATATCAATTTGTTCTTTGTTTAACTTATCCTCCAGAAACTGAAGATGTCAATCTTTCTCTCAAACACACACACACACGACATTAGTTTATTTGGGAGTTCTTAAAATGCCACTTTCAGGTTTAAGACTAGAATCCTTGTTCAAGTTTACTGTATATAACACTGACTATTCAGATGGACATGTTGCTCAGTGTACGCATTAGTATTATAGAAATCAGCAGCAAAAAGCCACATTAATGCAGAGTTAAGGTTGCTTAGTGGTATGTTGTCCCCTTGCAGAATGGTGAGTTGAGCAAAACTCAAACTTCTGAAAACCAGGAAATACACAGGTAATGTTGCCCTTGCAACCTTAACTCTGCCCTCTTTCAGCAATGCTCCCATATGCCCTGTTAACACATATACCTTCACTCTGCTGACCTCCAGCTGATGAAACATGCAGGCTCTTCATTTCCTTTTACAACCAATTCTCTCTCACTCACAGGACTCCATCTAACACTGCTAAAGGACAAAAAAAGGCGGGGAGGGGGAAGTTACCCACATCACTTTCCCTCTCCTCCCCTGAAGCTGGCAGGAGCCAATGGGAATTAATCGACTACATCCAGGTGCAGTCAGGATGTTAGGCGTACCTACCTATGTTAAATAATGGAGGCAGTAGCTGGGCCTCCATGGTAAAGGTGTGTTTGTGATATGAGAACAGGTGTGGATTACCCTGAGTTATGTGACAGAGCTGTCATCGTCATAGGTGGAAATATATATTTAGCACCCTCTGATGTGCATGAGCAAAGGGAAGAGCTGCAGGTGTCCCTTCAGGAACCAGTATGCATCATTTCAATGCAGAATTGTGCACGTTATATAATTAGCAGGGCAAGACGTCTCCCACATGGGAGGGGAGAATCTGAGGCTGACTGGTGCTCCTGCATTTATTGTCCCCCAGTCTCCCTGCTACTCACCCCCATGTCCCTATTTCCAGTGTCCCACCCTTCCACTCCCTCAACCCCCAGTCCTCCCTCACCTGAGCCCCCTACCTCTCTACCCTCCTCTACCATCCATCCTCATTAATACATTGCTGCAGCCCTAAACCCTTCTCCTCCTCCTCCTATTCCTCTGCCCCCTATACCGCACCTAGGAAGCATTCATATGGCTAATTTTTCCTCAGAAAAATTACTTGGATTATATTCCACACAAAATAAAATTGCCACCTGTGACTCGAATTGTAGCAACCTCCAGACACTAAATTCGAGACTCCTTTTGTTTTAGGTGGAGAGTTGGGATTAATGTGTCCTTAGTTATGTTAACTGAAGGGTAAATTCACAGGCAGCCAGCCATCTCAATGAGGTCTGTGATTCGTCCAGTCATTAGTACCTCTCAGTTAAACGGAACAAGGCAGCAGAAGGAAACTTTTATTGGGGGTCTTTAATTCGGGATCCCCGAAGTCACTTGACACCAAATTTGGGTCACTGTGCTCCCATAAGGCACATCAAATTTCAAGGCAATCTGAGTAACTGGTCAGATTTTAAAGCAATTTACAAGACTGCAACGTTAAAGCATATAAAATGGCAGGAATGGAAACCCTTTAGCTGTTTTGCTGTATTCGGATAAGCACACTGTAAAATAGATACATTATCTTTAATAGCATTTTCAATTTGGCCCCCCCCAGAGATTTGATGGGTGCCATGCACTAGCCTGGGTAAAACTTGACAGATTGACTATTTTGATATGCATCACATCAGTAGTTTGATTTCTAGCTCTGTGCAAAAATTCCACCTAGAAACTTTCTGGAAAATGGGTATTTTTTAGGGCTTATATTACTGCAATCCCTATTTCAAATGACCTCAAATTTGGGTCACTAGTCCTACCCTGCACCCTCCTCAGACAAGCCAAATTTCAAAAG
Organism: Mesoclemmys tuberculata; assembly: GCA_007922155.1. Classification (NCBI taxonomy): domain Eukaryota; kingdom Metazoa; phylum Chordata; order Testudines; family Chelidae; genus Mesoclemmys; species Mesoclemmys tuberculata. The sequence continues at coordinate 46,409,842 of ML675614.1, forward strand.
ATTCTGACTAAGCATTGTCAATTTTAGAGGATTTAGAAAGGTGGACCTTTAAACAGAAGTCATGAGGCAATCCTAGCTATAGTGGAGGAGAAGTGCAATAACCACGTACGAAGACATCCACATGAATAAGCAAGTCAAACAGTTCTCCTTGCTGAACATGGGGATGGCAGTAATGATATTCAGATGTGATCAGAGAGCTGTGGTTTCCCTTTAAATTGACAAATGTGGCAGATGAGTAGGTAGCACACCGTGTGAGGAAGGCAGGAGGAGTAGAGGTGGGAGAAGAAATTGAGACAACAAGCCAAGATAATTCTCATAAATTGACAAGAGGGTTTTCTATGCTTATTCTCTTACTTTAACCTGTTTGCTTTGGGTTGTCAATTGGAACTACTCAGTTAGGCTTCCATGCATTTAAAATACAGTAGTGAGACCATGGATTCTGGTCTCCACAGAGCTCAAAGGAACACTGTCAAAACTGACCAACCCAAAACTTAACTAAAATTGTTCTGAACACTGATGGCTATTTTCAGCTAAACCCACTGATACACAGAGATATAGCCAAAAAGACAATAAGAGGACTTTAACTCTAAACACTTAAGGATCTTTAAAGAAAACCACTCTGTATACAGCTCCTACCTATGTAAAACATTAGAATCTGAAGGGCAGATGCCCATAAGTCATCACCCAAAAGCTCTTCCAAAAAAAGCTACTGGCTCCTGTATGCAGTATCCCAACAACACCAAATGAAGGGGACAATAATAAGTACTTTAGCATGTTCAGGTTAAAAAAAAAGGAACCCGAGAAGACTCAAAAAGGAATTACTGCTTTAACTCATGTTTACAGTGTTCCACTGGGTGCTGAGGAGGAAGTGGTTTCTGTAACCCAAAGGGGAAATGCTCATCTGAAACAGGAAAATGGAACTTTCTTTTGAGCATTAATAATGGAAAACAGTGTCTCCAGGGCTGCTTATATAACCACTGACCAATGCGAAGAGAACACCTGAGGAAAATGTTACCATTGTGGAGTTAGCCCATTATGGATCACCTGTAATAAAGATTCTACAGGGGCTGTACTTAGTCACACCTATGCAAAACTACTGATGACTGATTGCACAGGATAGTGCACAGCTAGGATGTAGCAATGCAACTGGAACTTGGATCAAGTGCTGCTATTTCCTTGGTGTAGATCTGCAGTAACTCCCCTGGCTTCAAATGTACATAAGTGTAAGAGCTGTATAAGTATTGATAGAATTAAAGGGCCAAGTTCCAGACTAGAATCCAGCCCACTCTCTCACAGTTGCATTGATGCTGCTGGAATAAAGAAATTGTGGCTGGTAGATGTTGCCTACAGGTATAGCAGAAGAGTGATGCAAATACAGAAAGCTATGTGTAAGATCTATTAGGAATGGGATGGGGAAAATTTAGTCATCTTCTCCACTTGTCTCCTTATCTCCTCTTATTTTTTCATGTGTCTCAGCAACAAATGTTGGAGTGAAACTTTAGGCCTGACCACGTATTTTTAAAGGAGGTTCCTTCTAGAATAAGCAGCTGATCAACATGTATTGAGTAGGGTGTGAGCAAAAATGGCTAGCAGTCACCACTGGTAAATGAGGTCTTTCTTGATCAAAGACATGATTTGTTACTACAAGCACAGTGTGAGGAAAATTCAGAGAAGGCAGTGGAGGGGAAACGGAAGAACGGGGAAGAAAATTGGCAGCATGTGACCTCCCGAAGAAAGAGAACCCATATGCCCACCGTGCAGATAGAGGTGCGGAATCGTTCTCAGGCTCTCTGCACAGGTAGTATGGCGGAGAACGATTTGCAGGACTCATCTGAGGGAATGGATCAGAAGGAGACCCTGTTGATTAGAGGGCAAAGGATTCCTTGTCCTAGGGATGGGGGTTCCACAACCACCACTCCCAAAAGGAAGAGAAGGGTGATGGTGACTGGGGACTCCCTCCTGAGGGGGACGGAATCATCCATCTGCCGTCCAGACCAGGAAACTAGAGAAGTGTGCTGCTTGCCTGGAGCTAGGATTCAGGATGTGATGGAGAGACTGCCGAGACTCATCACGCCCTCAGACAGCTACCCTTTCCTACTTCTCCACATGGGCACCAATGACACTGCAAAGAACATCTTTGAGCGGATCACTGCGGACTATGTGGCTCTGGGAAGAAAGATAAAGGAGTTTGAGGCGCAAATGGTGTTCTCGTCCATCCTCCTGGTTGAAGGAAAAGGCCCAGGTAGGGACCGTCGCATTGTAGAATTAAATGTGTGGTTATGCAGGTGGTGTCGGAGAGAGGGCTTTGGATTTTTCAATCATCGGCTGTTGTTCCAGGAAGAAGGATTACTAGGAAGAGACAGGATTCACCTAACAAAGAGAGGGAAGAGTATCTTTGCAGACAGGCTGGCTAACCTAGTGAGGAGGGCTTTAAACTAGGTTCAATGGGGGATGGAGAACTAAGCTCGAAGGTAAGTGGGGAAGTGGGACACACAAGGAAGCAGAAGGAGGTGGGTGCAACAGGGGAGGCCTCCTGATTCGTACTGAGAAAGTAGGGCAATTGGCTAGTTATCTCAAGTGCCGATAAACAAACGCAATAAGCCTGGGAAACAAGCAGGAGGAACTGGAAGTCCTGGCATAGTCAAAGAACTATGACATGATTGGAATAACTGAGACTTGGTGGAATAACTCACACGACTGGAACACTGTCATGGATGGGTATAAGCTATTCAGGAAGGACAGGCAGGGGCGAAAGGGTGGAGGAGTTGCACTGTATGTAAGAGAGCACTATGATTGCTCTGAGCTCCAGTGTGAAAATGGAGATACGCCAGTTGAGAGTCTCTGGGTTAAGCTTAGAAGCAAGAACAATAAGGATGATGTTGTGGTGGGTGTCTGTTATAGACCACCAGACCAGGAGGATGAGGTAAATGAAGCTTTCTTCAGTCAACTAGGGAAAGTTTCCAATTCACAGGACCTGATTCTCATGGGGGACTTCAATCACCCTGACATCTGCTGGAAGAGCAATACAGCAGAGCACGAACAATCCAGGAAGTTTTCGGACTGTGTCACAGATAACCTCCTGGTGCAAGGGCTGGAGCAACCAACTAGGGGCCGTGCTGTTCTTGACCTGCTGCTCACAAACAGGGAAAATTTGGTAAGGGAAGTAGAAGTGGGTGACAACCTAGGCAGCAGTGAGCATGAGATGGTCAAGTTCAGGATCCTGACAAAAGGAAGAAAGGAGAACAGCAGGATACAGACCATGGACTTCAGAAAAGCAGACTTCGACTCCCTCAGGGAGCTGATGGACAGGATCCCCTGGGAGGCTAATATGAGGGGGAAAGGAATCCAAGAGGGCTGGCTGTATTTTAAAGAAACCTTATTGAGGGCACAGGAACAAACCATCCCGATGTTCAGAAAAAATAGCAAGTGTGATAGGCGACCAGCTTGGCTTAACAAAGAAGTCATTGGTGAGCTTAAACACAAAAAGAAGCTTACAAGAAGTGAAAGCTTGGTCAGATGACTAGGGAGGATTATAAAAATACTGCTTGAACATGCAGGAATGAAATCAGGAAGGCAAAAAGCGCAATTGGAGTTGCAGCTAGCAAGGGATGTGAAGGGGAACAAGAAGGGTTTCTACAGGTATGTGAGCAACAAGAGGAAAATTAAGGAAAGTGTGGGCCCCTTACAGAATGGGGGAGGCAACCTAGTGACAGAGGATGTGGAAAAAGCTGAGGTACTCGATGCCTTTTTTGCCTCTGTCTTCACAGATAAGGTCAGCTACCAGACTACTGCACTGGGTGGCACAGAATGGGGAGGAGGTAAACATCCTGCAGTGCTGAAGGAACAGGTCCAGGACTATTTAGAAAGATTGGACATACACAAGTCCATGGGGCCAGATGCAATGCACTTGAGGGTGCTGAGGGAGTTAGCTGATGTGATTTCAGAGCCATTGGCTATTATCTTTGAAAGCTCGTGGCAACAGGGGGAGGTCCCAGATGTCTGGAAAAAGGCAAATATAGTGCCCATCTTCAAGAAAGGGAAGAAAGAGGATCCAGGAAACTATAGGCCGGTCAGCATCACCTCAATCCCTGGAAAAATCATGGAGCAGGTCCTCAAGGAATCCATTTTAAGGCACTTGGAAGAGAGGAAGGTGATCAGGAGCAGTCAACATGGATTCACCAAGGGAAAGTCATGCCTGACCAACCTGATTGCTTTCAATGAAGAGGTGACTGGTTCTGTGTATAAGGGGAAAGCAGTGGACGTAATATACCTCGACTTTAGCAAAGCTTTTGATACATTCTCCCACAGTATTCTTATCAGCAAGTTAAAAAGGTATGGGTTGGATGAATGGACTATAAAATGGATAGAGAATTGACTAGAGCAAAGGGCTCAATGAGTAGTGATCAATGGCTCCATGTCTAGCTGGCAGCCAGTCACAAGTGGAGTGTCCCAGGGGTCGGTCCTGGGGCCGGTTTTGTTCAACATCTTCATTAATGATCTGGAAGAGGGGGTAGATTGCACCCTCAGCAAGTTTGCAGATGACACTAAGCTAGGGGGAGTGGTAGATACCCTGGAAGGAAGGGATAGGATATAGAAGGACCGAAACAAATTGGAGGATTGGGCCAAAAGGAATCTGATGAGGTTCAGCCAGGACAAGTGCACAGCTACAGACTGGGGATCGACGAGCTAGGCAGCAGTTCTGCAGAAAAGAATCTGGGGGTTACAGTGGATAAGAAGCTGGATATGAGTCAGCAGTGTGCCCTGGTTGCCAAGAAGGCTAATGGAATATTGGGCTGCATTAGTAAGAGTATTGCCAGCAGATAGCAGGAAGTGATTATTCCCCTCTATTCGGCATTGGTGAGGCCGCATTTGGAGTATTGTGTCCAGTTTTGGGCCCCCCACTACAAAAAGGATGTGGACAAGTTGGAGAGAGTCCAGTGGAGGGCAACAAAACCGATTAGGGGGCTGGAGCACAAGGCTTATGAGGAGAGGCTGAAAGAACTAGCCCTGTTTAGTCTGCAGAAGAGAAGAATGAGGGGGGATTTGATAGCAGCCTTTAACTACCTGAAAGGGGGTTCCAGGGAGGATGGAGCTAGGCTGTTTTCAGTGGTGGGAGATGACAGAACAAGGAGTAATGGTCTCATGTTGCAGTGAGGAAGTCTAGGTTGGACATTAGGAAAAGTTTTTCACTAGCAGGGTGGTGAAGCATTGGAATGGGTTACCTAGGGAGGTGGTGGCATCTCCATCTTTAGAGGTTTTTAAGCTGAGGCTTGACAAAACCCTATCCGGGATAATTTAGCTGAGGATAGTCCTGCTTTGAGCAGGGGGTTGGAGTAGATGATCTCCTGAGGTCCCTTCCAACTCTAATATTCTATGATTCTATGGTATACTCTGCCATGCAGAAAG
>ML675615.1:1513-13232 GCA_007922155.1 Mesoclemmys tuberculata
CCAACACAGACGACAAGAGTAAACGATCCTATATGGCTAAAGAAGTTAACAGAATCAGCAAAAACGTGTAGTAAGAGACACGCCCACTCCCCTCTGTTGTCTGTGAGTTTTGTATATTCAATCAGTCAGTTGATGAGGAATAAACGCATCACTACCTACATTTCCGAGAAGGAATAATTTATCTGTCTGGAAACCTAAATCCACACAACAAAGCTTCTCTGAATTCCTGTAATATGTGACAGATTTGACGTTCTTCCATATACGGAGCTAGATTTTGATCTCAGTTACAGCAATGTAAAGGCAGAGGAACTCACCTAAAGTGAAGAGGGCAGTCTGGTCCAATAGCTAATATACAGCGATCGGAATCATGAGACCTGCGCCATACTATGCCTTTGCCATTGTTTGGTGTTGGACTAGTAATTTAAGTTCTTTTTATTTCATTTTCCCCATCGGTTAAGGAGGATATGACCTTGGCTACCTACTTTTGCAAACATTTTAGATCTGTGGATGAAAATTGTTATTGACGTGATAAATGTTATCACTCCAAATTCATATCTATGTAAATGAAAGCAAAATATGTCCCCGTATGAGATGAGAAAATATAAACAATTGAGAGTTCTAAACCAGAAACTAAAAAAGGAAATTCAATTAATTGATGTGTCTGAACTCTCATGTTTTGATAGATTTGTAATCCAGAAGGTGTAGTCTGGATATTTAGTATGGTATCCTGTGTAATTCAGGCAATAGAATTTAACCCAATGAGTCCTACAGTAGAGGATATTGATATTCCATACTGTATCATTGACACTATTTAGACTAATAATTTATCATTGCACTAGATCATCTTTTCTAGAAAAGTATGCAATCTTGATTTAAAGACTCCTAATGATTAATTTACCACTTCAAATGATAATATGTTCCAATCATTAATTACACTAACTGTAAAACAAATCCATCTTATTTTCAATCTGAAGATTTCATGATCTCAGCCATTGTCTCCTATGGCTCTGTCTGCTATCTTAAAAATAACCTAAAATCAGTTATATTCTCACTGTGTTGTTATTTATACATCATAATCAAGTCCTTTCTTATTCTTTCCTTTGATAAAGCTCTGAAAGCATCTCACCATAAAGTGCTTTTCCCAGAGCTTAAATCAATCTTGTAGCTCTCTAAAGGCTGTCCGATTTTTCGACATCTTTTAAAAAACCAGAACTGGACAAAATATTCTAGTGATGATCTCACCAGTACCCAGTTTAGATGAATCGTAACTTCTCTTGATATTCCTCTCCTTATATATTCAAGAATTACTGATGCTGATGGACCAGGTGTCTGCTCATGCCTAGGTCCCCATGTCTCAACTGAACACTAACAATTAGATAGCTGGAATCAGTCTGGCTCAGCTGTGTGTTAGTATCTGAGAATGATAAGAATGAGTTTACTGCTCGGACTTTATTGAATGCTTTTGAGTTGCCGCATGCATTAATCTAATTTATAACACTTGCACCCCATATTGTAAGGTAATCTTTGAGTGATTGTATTGTGCACCTCTGTGACTGACAAGGAGGAAACATCATTTAATGTGAAGTGCTGACCTTCAACAGAAGATGTTACACCCCACCCCAAAAGGAAAGGTCCATCCATACCGGATGGACTATTGTGGACATTGCAACTGGAAGATCTCTACACTGTCAAGAAGAGGACAAAAGACTTTTGTTGTTCTGTCCTTCTCCCTGTGAAAATGAGTCATGCAAGTGGACTCCTCCCATCAATGGCAAGGGGGATTAAAAACCCAAACAAAAGAAAAGGATTATTTCTAGCTGCTTGGGCTGTAGGAGGCAAGGCTCTTCTAGACATAAGCAAGAGATCCCTAGCTACTTAGCTTGGATTTGCCTTAAATGATATATAGAGGTTGCTGATTTTAAAATCTTTTACTACTTTTTGAAAGATGGTTGTATCAGTTTTGTGTATGTGTATATATTAACCTGCTTTAACCTTGTAAAAATGTTTGTTTTTTATTCCTATTTAGTAACTCTTTATAGATTTTATTATAGGATTGGTTACAGTGTTGTCTTTGGTGTGAGATCTAAGGTGCAATTAATCTGGGATAAATCACTGGTCCTTTGGGACTAGAAGTAACATGAACATTGCTGTGATTTTTGGACTAAGGAGCCAGCTCTCATACAGATTCGCTCATCTGGGTGATGATAGATTGGAAGACCCAAATGACCTGTCTGTGAGTCCATGTTAAGGGTTTCATAGTGCCTGAGGACTTTCCACTTGATAACTGCTTGGTGAAATCTAAGTATAGAACTCATAACCAATTTGGGGTTTGTGATCTGCTTCCTAACAGTCTTCCCTGACGTTGGCACTCATGATCTGGAGTCACTACGGGTAGCGTTACATGGGCATTCACATAATACAGGTCAGTTAGGTTTATAGATCATAACTCTAGAGCTGTTAAAGTTTAAAGCTGATATTAAGAGTTTTAAAGGTTGAATAATTAGTGTACTGAGTGAACCACAGTCATAGGATAGTCTCAAGGAAAAAGCCCTTGAACATTTATGTTTGCAGAATGGAATATCTTTTAAAAGGAAAAGCACAGATCAGGAGCTGAGAGATTTGCTAATAAATTTTGACCACTTGCCAAGGGAAAAAGAGGAGGTGGAGTCTGATCAGCATTGTCACATGCTGCCGAGGCAACCACTGCAGTGGAACTGGCTGGATTGCAGTACCTGAGAGCCAAAAAGGATGAGAGAATGATGGGGAAATTGCGGATCAGGGAGATGAAAGCAACCAAGGCAGTTTAGAAGAAATCTCGCCGAAGCCACATGAAATAAATAGCAGCAGCCAAAGCTAATGAATAAGATGACTAGAGGGCACAGAGGAGGCTGATAGAATCTCAAGCAATGCTGCTCAAAACCCTGGAGCAGAAAAATGGGCTTCCCCTACCTGTGACTATACCCACCCACGACACAAGTGAGTGGAGAATATCTGCCCAGTTTGTCAAAGGTAGATTTCTATGTAGTCAGACTTTATAGACTATGCAGGATGTGCAATATTCCAGAAGATAAACAGATGCCTATCCTCTTATCCAGATTAACTGGGAAAGTAAGACCATTTTTAATAATATGGAGGAGGTGATGCTGACATGTACAAGACATTTAAAGAAAATGTATTGAAAATATTTAAGATTATGCCTGAGACATATCGATTGAAATATGGAAACTGCAGAACGTTTTACAATGTCACTCAGGTTGAATGTGTACATACAATGTGTAATTTTATGAAAAATGGATATGGGGGCAGGGGCTAAAGGTGATTATGGAAAACTATTTTATCTGAGTGCCCTGGAAAATTTTTTATGGGTAGTTAGGAAAAAATTCCACAGTTTGAGAGGTTACAGAAATTGATGATGAATATGTTGAATCAAGAGCCCATGGGGGTGGTGGTGTGCAAATCCATGGGGAAGGGAAATCCCCATGTTACCCAGGTTAAGAGGAAAGAGGGTACTGGAAATAAACTAACCCGAACTTTGATTTAAAGAAACCTGAGGGGAGCAAAGAATTTTAAATCCCTCTACCAAAAGAGAAGGCAAGTAATCTAACAGCACTGGGGCTCCTGGCTGTATGAAAACTAACTGACCAAAATTTAAAATAATCCCACCATCCACATCTTCATCTGCCACAGTGAATAACACTACCATTGCTCCAGAGGTAGCAGTGGAACAGGAGGAAATCCTAATGACCGATATTAGGATTGTCTTGGGAGGGCAGTGAGGAATTAATAAAAATGTTAAGATAAATGACATATTTTATAAGGACTGGAGAGACTCAGCATCCCAAGTTACTTTGATCAAGTGAAGTTTGGCAGAGGAGGAAAACAGACTTCCTGGTAAAAGCTTAAATATATTAGCGTTGGCAGAATTCTCTATAACTCTGCCTTTGGTCACCTCTACCTCCAGTGCAAGGATTTTAAAGGAGACATTGTGGTGGGCATTAGGAATCTATTTCCAGCTGATGTTTTAATAGATAATGATATTTTAATCATGTCTAAGCAGGTTACTATAACTCTCAGCCAGAAAAAAACATGGATATGCCTCACCTGGTTGTCTGTGGACAGCAAAGGCAGGGATAAATGTATTCAGTCCTTTGTCAGATAAGACTGACAGTTTGTCCCCTGAAGAGGGGTTTGGAGAGTCCATTGCTTTGCCGGAGTGTACTTTTAACTTAAGTGAGATGCCAAATCAATTTACTGAGGCTCAACAGGCAGCTCCTTTGCCCAAGGAGAGGAATGTGGCTCAGAATAATACATCTGCTGGGGAAGGAAAGGGTAAATGTGTCCTAAAAGGAGGTTTATTGTACAAGGAGGCTCCCATAGGGAAAAAGAGATGCGCTGGTGACATTTGCAAGCAGGTGCTTGGGCCTGATAAGTACAGGACAGACCTGCTTCTAGTAGCTCATGATTGTCCCTGTGCTTGATAGTTAGGAGTGGAGAGCAACTGTGGGAGGCTTAAACAGAATTTCTTTGATCTTATATGTTTGAGACAGTAAAAAAATCACTGGGAGTTGTGTGGAATGAGGCGTATCGAGGCAGAAGTATACACTTCTATGATTTTATAATATAAGGTAATATTTGAGCACCTGTGTTGTGAGCCTCTGTGACTGTGTAAATCACCAGACAAGAGAGAGACATTATTTAATGTGAAAGTGTAATGCTCTTCCCAAAAAGAAAGGTCCATTAATACCAGACAGACTATTGTGGACATTGCAACTAGAATTTCACTACATACGTATGTTCAACAAGAAGACAAAAGCTTTTGTTGTTCTGTCTTCCTTCCTGTGACTATGAGTCATGCAAGTGGACTCTTCCCATGAGTTGAGTTTGCAGCTCCAACAGCTGACAGGAGAGGAATAAAAACCCAAACAAAAGGAAATTATCATCTTTGTGCTGCTTGGCCTCTGGGAGGCAACACTTTTCCAGGTGTAAGCAAACATAGGATTGCAATTAATTTGTTTATCTGCTTTAAGTTTGTAAATAACTCTTTTGTTTCCTTTCCCTATTTAATAAATCTTTATATAGTTTATTATAGGATTGGCTACAACTGTTGTCTTTGGTTTGAGATCTAATGTACAGTTGACGTAGGGTAAGTGATTGGTCCCTTGGAAATGAGAGTAATCTGAATACGGTTGTGATTCTTGGTGTAAGGGCCCAGCTATCATAAAAGTACACTAACCTGGGTATCAAGATTGATCAGCGCTCCCATGGGGACTTTCCATGACTCCGTATTAAGGCTGTTATTATTCCTGAGGAATTTCCACTTGACAACTGGTTGTTGAGGTCTAAGTATAGGCCTCACAACTAATTTGGATTTGTGCCCTGCTTTCAAACAGTCCACCCTGAGGTGCTACTCATGCTCTTTTGTCACTGCAGGCAACATAACAATTGCATTAGCCCTTTTTGTTATAGGTTCACACTGGGAGCTGTGATTTAGTTGATTATCTACAATGAGGCATAAATCCTTTTCAGAGTCACTCTTTTCCAGGGTGCTATCCACTAAGTATGGTCTATATTCTTTATTGCTAGAAAGATTACTTTGCATTTGACTGTATTAAAATACATGCTATTCAATAACATCTATCTTACAAACAGTTCATTCCTTTATATCAGTGGCCTGTCTTCATCATTATTTACCAGTCTATCAATCTTACAGTTTTCTGCACAGTTCATCAGAAAACATGTGTTTTCCTTGAGGTCACTGGTAATTTTAAAAAAATATTAGACTGTGAAATTATCCCTGTTGCTGCCCACCAGAAACATTGTCATAATTTGTGATATCTCCTTTACATTTAAATGTTGAGATCTATCACTCAATAAAATTGAAAGCCCTTTATTATGGTTTATGTCGACATCTCTTTGCCAAGTGGTAACATATTTAGGTGTCTTAAGGATGGTTCTCTGTGTGGAGACCACACTTGAGTTTGCTTGAGTTTCTTCCTCTTTCAGAAATCTTGTCTGAAACACTAACATCCAGTTTCCAGGAACCAACCCTGCACCAATAACTGACTCTATTTAGAGACAATAAGATGAATAGGAAACTTTCTTGTTGTTAGCAGCTTCCTCCCAGAAGAGAGCCAGCTTTACAAAAACTAATAATAATACAACCTTTAATTAAAGACTGTACATTGCTCCCATGCTAAGCAAAAGAAACTTGTAAGATGATGAGTAACAGTGCCATCTGCTGACTCCAAACACAATAATACCTATTTTGAATAGTGCTAATTTTTTAATCAGTTGGTCATGGAGTTTTTGATCAAACTTCTGACAAAAATCTCTATATATTACATCAATACAATTACCTTTATCAATCATACTTCTTATATAGCCAAAGAATGACATTGAGTTTGTTTGAAAACATCTATTTCTCAGGAGACCATGTTGATTGGTGGTAATTATATTTCTGTCCTCTACTTTCTTACTGATAGAACCCTGTATAAACAATTACATTATTTTTCTCCAAAATAACCTCAGGTTAACTAGCTTATAATTACCTGGACCATTCCCTTTTGTGCATTTAAAATAGCTTATTAAAGTATGTTAAAACATTCTTCTTTTATTCTTTCTTTTGGTCTGAGAATTAGTCTTCTTACAAGAGACAGAAAAATGTTACAAAATGAAGGATGTGCGCTTTCATTCTGAAAAGCAAATGTATCAAACACACATTAGGCTCCTGATAGGACTGTTATTGTAGGATGGTGTTTAACTCTTTTAAGACAAATAGTAGGTTTGGGAAATAAAGAATATCTGAAGTATCATTAGCATATTCCTAATAAAATGAGGTCTATGCAAACCAAACTCTTATGCCTAATGTTATACTTAAAAATATTAAATAAATTCACTGTACCGCATTAACCACATATACACAAAGAGAACCAGTTTCCTCCCATAACACAGTTGATATCAAAGCCAGTAAGTGAAACAATACACAGAAGTGTCTGAACTTTTCCACTTAAAAAGGGCAAAATTCTGCTGATACTAAACTATATGTGAATAGGGGCATGTTAGCAATCAGCCAGGTAACCAAACCACTGTCAATTATTGGGATGGACTACCAATTATTCTGCTTGCTGCTTTTAGCCATTATCAGGCCTTTGAAGGAATTTAGCATAGCTAGGCAACCTGAGAGAGGGAGGAGGTAAACAGTGAACACCTGAAATGAGCCTCGTTTTATGGGTTCTCTCTCTAAATATGCTGGACATCTGTCTAAAGATGTCTGTGAAAAACAGGAAGTCTGGATATGTTTCAGAATCATCAGTATGGGGAAATTTAGCTATCAGACTAACAGCTTGAAACTGCTTGCATAACAATTATTTTAGGGACATCTGTAACTCCTGCTTCTATCCAGTGATTGATTTGTTTGGTCAGCTATGTAACATTATTTTGATTAACATGTCTCTGTAACTTTTAGGTATAAGTGGGAGGTAGCAAGTCTGGGTCAAGCAGACCACTTCATGGACACATTTGGAAGGCTCTCCAGGCACAGAAGGAAGGACTGGCCAACCAGAAATCTGAGACTGACTCACCCAAAGACTACCTCAGACTAGTGGGAGTAACTATTAAATTTTGGGGGTACTCTAGTCACCTATTGTATTTGTATGTCCTTAAAATTAATAAGTGGAGACTTCAGTAAAAGTGTCCAATGGGAAGTGCTGGAGAACATTAAGTAAAACTGTAAAGTTAAAGCACTTGGTTTGGATTTGTCTGTGCTAGCCATATAGCAGGCAGAAGTACTGTGTTTCCTTTGGTTTATTTCCTGTTACCGACTCTCAGAGACTAAAAGTTACTGGGTCAAGGAATCCTGGGTAACACATGCAGCCAGGATAACGTCTATAGGAAGACACAGAGACAGAGTATAAATCAGAGGAGAATTTGTCCTGAAGTCTTGATATAACATTCAACAATTGTCTGAAGGCCCAGTTTTAGGACACCTGAAAATCCCTGTCCCTCTCCATGCATCCCAGTGTGCTGACCCAAGCTACATTGCTCCTGAATTCTTGATAGTAGCCTTCAACTACCTGAAAAGGGGTTCCAAAGAGGATGGAGCTAGGCTGCTCTCATTGGTGTCAGATGACAGAACAAGGAGCAATGGTCTCAAGGTTTAGTGGGGGAGGCATAGGTTGGATATTAGGAAAATGGGTTACCTAGGGAGGTGGTGGAATCTCCATCTTAGAGGTTTTTAAGGCCTGTCTTAAAGCCCGGACTGGGATGATTTAGATGGGGTTGGTCCTGTTTTGAGCAGGGGGTTGGACTAAATACCTCCTGAGGTCCCATCAACCCTAATCTTTTATGATTCTATGCCTTGCTCTTCTCTTCCTTGTGCCTAGCATCCTACATTTACTTCATTCTTCTTGCATTTTCTATCGATATCATAGCTCATTCATTCACTTCCTCTTTCTTCCTACCCAAGACTCTCTCCTTCCAAGACCAATTCCAGTTCCATTCCACCCAGACTCCTACCTCCAGTATACATCCTTTCTAACCCATTATCTCTCCTTCATATCCCCTCCCAGAATTCTGTTCTTCCACATTTCACCTCATTTCTTACCCTCCACAATTCATGCCTGAAGTCAATAGTGAGTTTATATGTAAAAACATTTTAAATTATTTTCAACCTTGCTCTCATTACATGGGCATACAGTTCTGTATGAGTATGACCCAAGATGTACCCACAATCAACAGAAAAGGGGGTGAGGAGAAAGAAATTGGGGCAAAAAGAAACAAAAATTTTGCATCCATCCACTTGAAGGCACACAATACCCTGCACAGATCATTTGTTCACCCAGCATAAATTGCATGGGGTTAGACCCATTCTTTTATCTTGATCCAATATTCCCTGCCCCCACCTCCACCCCTCTTGCACTCCTAGCTAGTAGTAGACAGCTTAACTTTGCTCTAGCTCAGTGGTTTCCAACCTGTGGTCTGCTGATCGCTGGTGGTCCATGAGGCTACTACAGGGTGTCCACAGAAAAGGAAAATAACATCCTCACCAAGGAAATGTACAATTTCAAATAAAACTAGTAGCATGTGGTGGTCCACAAAGTGCTTGGAGATTGAAAAGGAGTCCACACACTCAAAAAGGTTGGGAATTGCTGCTCTAGCCTATATAAAACACAAATATTCATTCATTTTAAAAGTTTCTTTTAAGCAGTATATCATTTTTCAGTTCTAAGTTTCTCTAAATTTCTTGATATCATGACAGAGTTAGACAAACACTTCCTCTTCCTATTTTCTTCTGAACCTCTCCCACAGCAGTCCTTTGGCTTCTTTCTATAACTGTGCTTTAATGAGTCCCAATTAATTTCTTTCCTTCCTGGGTTGTGTGATATAGAACAAACTGCTTCAAGTTTTTATTGTATATTGTTGTAGGTTTTCTACTATGTCCCTGAAAATATCAAAAGACACTTCTACTCACCAATGGAAACAAAACAAAACAAAGCAAATCAAGAGTTTCTAGGCCCAATATTTTTGTAGCTCTTATGATTCAAACAAGTTAGAAATAGTTCCACAAGTGAACTATTGTTATATTTTTCAGGTTTCTGGATGCAGTCCAGACCACTGAGATGTTGTATTACCACTTGCCCTATAACTCTTTGTCCAAGAAAAAACCTCTTTCTCCTTTTGTTTGGTCACAGACTTTAAAGCATAATATCATTGAGTATTAATAATTACTCATCTAGTGTCAATACATCATTTTACAATGATATTAATAATCAGTGTGTCATTAGCTTTCATAAAGGTTATCTGACAAATTTTATAATACAGTAATTTTGTACACAATCAGATTATTCAATTATTTTTCATTTGAAATTCAGACTCCCTGTCTTTAGAGCCCAGTAAATCATTTTATTTCTGGGAAGATACCCATGCAGTCTGGTGAAGACTTCATGCTGTTTCCTCCCCTTGTTAGCCTGATGGCTTTGTTTACCTTCTACATAAATGTACCTTTATTGTCTCAGCCTGAGGTCCTGGACAGTCCGCCAAACAAATACACATATCCCCTTGTCTAGGGCAGACTGGGATTATGCATTTGTTGTCTGTGAAGGGACATGCCCTCTCTCTTGCCCAGAGGAGGCTAAGGAGCTTTTCTGGGCCTGTGCTTTACTAAGAAGTTGCACATGCACAGTTTATTCCTCCTGGAGGAGGAGGGGTTTTTATGGGGAAGTCTACCATATGAAGGGGTGGTGGCAAGTAAGAAAGCTGTTTCATGCAAATACTGCGAGTAACAGAAGCAGGCCAGCTGAGGAAGAGATAGCCATAGACCACATCGCTTCCAGAGCCACCCCAACTGACAGCCAATTAACACACCCCAGGAAGAGGGGTGTGAGGTAAACACCACAATAGAATTTCATAGACTGAGCCTGTAAAGCCCTATCCAGGAGCAATCTGAGAGGCTGACCTCTGATCCAGCCAGACCCTCCTCTCTAACAAGGGGCAGGGAGAAAGAAGAACCAACCCTCTGCCAGGTAGCAATTGCCACAGAAAACTCCCCTAAGTGCAGCCACTGGGGGAGTAGAGATGGTAAATGAAGGATAGTGGGACCTGCAGGATGTGTGTCTAGGGGGTCCCACTACTTCTTACATTGCACCACATTTTAAGAACATAACACTAGTTCATACTCTTTACTTTTTGTACTTACATCACACAAGAATATTTGTAACTGAGTTATTAGTTTTCCAATCATATATAAACACACTGCCTTTTGAGTATATATCATGACAACAGTGCGCTAGGTGTAGTGAATATGTGAGGTCTAACAAGACCTGCTGACACAGAACAGTGAACTGCCAATGGGCCTCCATGTCACAACATTATAAAAACAAGATAACTTACAATTAATTTTATTATTTTTGTCACACTCCACAGACATGCTTTACTATGGGGTGACATGTGGCATGGTATTTCAGGGAAACAGGTTTTCTTTTGGGTGAATTTTAAGTGGAGTTCAGCAATTTGGTGTAAAAATAAAAGCTGTCTTCAACTTTTAATATAGAGCAGCTCCCATTACTCCATAAAAATAACTCAGTGACACATTCTACAACCTATTTTATCTTTCAAATAGTGTTAATTAGTAAAAATAAACAATCATATTTTTGGCATATTTCATTACATTGGTCCATTAAATGAGGGGTATAAGTAATAATGATTGCAAATAAAGAAGTGTGTTTTCAGCTAAACAGACAGTCCAATACCTAAACAATTGATTAATATACACATTTCCATATCTTAGCAACTTCCCAAGCCATGTAAATGTGCATATGGGTGCAAAAATAAAGTTCCCACATTCAAACTATAGCTCAGCAAATGCTTTTCTTGGAAAAAAGGCAAAATTATATAAATTACATGAAGGATTCAAAGAACTGTACAAATATAAAACACTAGCCCAGGACAAACACACTCGCTTTCGTCTGTATTTATCAGATAAAAAAAGAATACAATGAATACAAGTTCTAAACCACACTAAGTAAAGAGGCAGACTCACGTGAAGTAAGGGCTGATCCCCACTGCTCACACTTAAATCCTCCGACATGAGGACGGATTCATTTTTCTTCTCAATTGGTTGACACGTTAGGGTACTTGAACAGTTTAATTTTGGCAGGGTGAACTGGCTCTTTCTAGAGTCGGTAGTAAGAGAAACCTCATGTGAGTAAGAGTGGAGAAAAGC
>ML675615.1:23232-35328 GCA_007922155.1 Mesoclemmys tuberculata
ATATCGGGTTCCCACAGCGGCCAACTCACTGATTCTAAATTCTAATGCATCTTCCTGGAAACTCGGCGCATTGTCATTAATATCTGTTACTTCAACTTCAACTCTAAAAACCTTCATTTTGTCCTCCACTATAATTTCAAAATGCAACAGACACGTCTCTATCTGGCCACATATTTTTTCTCTGTCTATTCTCTCCGTGGAATATAAATGGCCGCTTTTAAGATTCAAATTGAAATACTGACTCCTACCTCTGCCAACAATGCGGACTCCGCGGTCTGAGAGTTCCTTTACATCCAGCCCCAGGTTCTTTGCGATATTCCCCACAATGGAGCCTTTCTGCGTTTCCTCAGGAATCGAAAATCGAATCTGTCCAGAAACTGCTTCCCAAACAGTAACCAAAATGAGGCAAAACAGGGCTCGTCCTTTGTTTTCCGGCAACATGTCTATATTCGCCATTTCCAGCTCTCTACAGGGACATCTGAGATGGAACCAGGACACAGAGTTCGGAGACAGGCAATCTTTCTTTTATTGGGTTATAATTCAAGCCGAGTGCGGAGAGGACGTATTCAGCGATGCTGCCGTTTGTATCCTGACTTATTTGAAGATGTTTTGATCTCTCTTCTGTGCTGAGAAACGCAGAGACGAGTCTGCCTCTTCGACTCCCATCGCATTTCTCTCCTCGAGTGGTAAACAGCGACGCTCAGAGTCTCAACTAATAATTGCAACTGCTCAGATAGATAAAGCGGTATCTGATTTTGTGTGTGCTCCTGCTTACTTTTTCAGCACTGTATATGACCTTGATGTCCTAATTAAGGTGTATATTAAAATTGAACACACAAAGCAAAACTATATACTTTAAAAATCAATGATCAAAACACAGTTGTTCCTTATAACCCCAGATATTAGTGAAAATGTAATAAAATGTTTTCGGTACTGAGATGAAGTCTAAGTTTTTTTCCCCCCAGAGTAAAATAAAACTACAACATTCTTGTTGGTATGTATCAGTTTATCACAAGGGGGAAAATCATTTTCATGTACACAGGGTTATTTAAATACAAGCACATACATGCACACATCTTTATTTTCTCCCAAGAAGGCCTATTTCCTTCTTTTTTTCTGAGAATACATCATGTCTTTTCTTATAGTATCATGTTCATGCAAGTGTCTAAACAATTATATCGCACAAAAGAGTTGGGTGAAAGTCTTCTTTAAAAAGCATACTATTAGATGCTATTTATACAACACTATGTCAGCTGGAATGATACACCTGATGGTAACTCGTCCAGAGCTTTTCAGCATGACGGCTAGTTGTGCTTTCTCCTTCTCTCAATATTATTAGGCCCCGATGCGAACCACTTCCAAGCCAACCTAAAGACTTTCAGTGAGTTCGATGTGCTTTGATTCAGGACCATTGGAAATTGTAAGTTCATCTCCAGAGTTTGAATGAGTAAAGAGAGAGTGTGAGGGAGCAAGAAGGATGCAAATATTTTTCCTTTTTGAGAAATTTCTTTTTCTCTTGTTTCTTTGTTTGCTAATCTAGTCTTCTTGTAGATTGATGCTTTTGTCCCTCATTAAATTAACAAAATTTAAAGAGAAAGACATAAGTGATTTTAAATTCTGGTGGTTTTACCTGTTTTATATATATCCTCTCTATAGAATTCATGTAATAATTCGAGTTGTAAGTGTACAGTTGTGAGTAAACATAACCACGTTCCACAATGCCAAATGTTATAATAACCTATTTGTCCTTAGAATAGAGATCTATTCTCCCATTCAAATCTATCACTAGATGATATTTTATCATAACCTACCTGAGAATTAAAGAAAATGGGTGCTGTGTCTTCAATTACACTGACACATTTTGATCATTCTATTCTAGTGTCAGTCAAATAAATCCAAATATTCAAGAAGAAAAAAGTGACACCTTATAAAATTAAGCATTAATAAAAACCACTTCAACATTTTGAAAAGGGGTACTTAAAGTTAGGCTCTTTTTACATCTCACATCTAGGAACCTAAGTGACTTCTACGGAGTTTTGTGCTCCTCTTGAACATCCCATTAGTAAATCCTTATGTGGACATCTCAAGAAGTGCCTTATCTTCAGAAGTGCTTAGCACCCGTATTGCCAAGTGAAGTAAAGCAAACTGCTGGGTTCTGAACACTTTTTCTGGGAAAAAAGGGAGCACATATTTAGGTGCCCTTATGCAGATTGAAGAGTAGAATTCTCCTCCTCATGTTTTCACAAGTTGGCCAAAATTATTCCAGAGATCACTTACTCCTAATCACAGTATGCTCTCTTAAACGTTCTTAGAACTAATGAGTACTTAGTTAGTACTCATTAGTTCTGAGTACTAATTAGTACTTAGAACTAATGAGATTTTAACATGAAACCAGACATCCTAGCACATCATCACAAAACTCACATCTAGAATTGTGCAGCCGTCAGCTTTTGGATCTCTAATGATGGTGTTATTGCTCATAAAAATAATTTCACAGGCATCATTACAAATATATTTTCCGCTCTAACGTTCCAGCTGTTGGGCCTGGAGAAATTAAACACCTTTATTCTGAAGTCTATGGTTAAACATAGATTATAATTATAAAGTAAACTCCCATTGCAGTAGTTTTGTAGATATTCAGGAACCGCCTAGGGAAACTGATCAGAACAGAAACATTGCAAGAGAGGGGTTCTTTAAGATTTCATCACAATGGCCAGTGTAACAGTGTGATGTTGTATGATTAAAATATGACCATGTATATCATTGTTTCTATCACTGTTATTTAATTAAAACAAATCTTATATAACATATGTCATGTAAAGTATCAATGGAAAAATTAAAATAAAATATGATTATCCTGTTTGTATTCATGTATCATCTTTGTATCTGAAGTTGTGAGTATTGACTATCTACCTGTATTTCAAATATATCTAATCCTGGGGTAACACCCACAAGGTAG
This sequence comes from Mesoclemmys tuberculata, assembly GCA_007922155.1. Lineage (NCBI taxonomy): Eukaryota > Metazoa > Chordata > Testudines > Chelidae > Mesoclemmys > Mesoclemmys tuberculata. The sequence continues at coordinate 26,192 of ML675615.1, forward strand.
TTTGTATCTAGTCTATCCAGCACATTGTGAAGGGACTATTCAAGTTGATGGTCCATTAAAGAACATCTAGCTGATTGAATGGGCTATAGAGGGAGTTTGTCCCCACTGCCAGAATATGGGTAATGGCTGCTCCTATGACTCAACAAACCATGCAAGGACTCCATCTTGTGCCTGTAATTTTCCACAAGCTAAGATTGAGAGCTTTCCCTCCACATAGGAGAAAATATAGAAGGCCCTGGAAACACCTCCATTGTGTCTTCATTTCCTGTTTCATTTTGCTGAACTGGATTTCTAAGAAGGAAGCTCCAAGCCCGAAATGTTTGAGTGGTTTCTAGAGAGACTTTTGCACATTAGCAGTTCATGCATCATTGCTTCAAACCTGATATAAGAACTTTGAAATGCTTGCATGTGTATGATTTCTTTGACAATCTGAACTCTCTCCTTTTTTCCCCTCTTACAGATTAACCTTTAGATATTAGCTGCAAAAGGGGTTTGGCAACAGCATGATAATCGCACAAGGGCTGAGTTATATATTGACCTGATTGTGTGACTGACCTCTTGGGATCAGAAGAACCTTTTGTGTGATGAAACTGGTTTCCAGTAGCCACTCATCATTACATCTAGTGTCTTGTTGGTGGAACAAGGGCTGGGATACTAAAAAAAAAAATTGCATTTCTGACTTCTTGTTAGCCTGTGTGGTAAAAACAGAATTTTACTTTTGTTACTGGCTTCATATATCTTATGGCAGAATAACCACCAAATTGGGGTGGGTCTGTCTCATTTCTTAGCAGTTTTTCCTGAATGGGGTATCCTCGGCTGTGACCCACTGAGGCAGGGTGACAAACTGTCAAGAGAGATAAAAATGAGAGTGAGACTAAAGCCAACACCAAGAAAATCTGTAAATCATACTGAGATGTTGAGTCACTGGACTGGTCACTTATTTCTGGAAAAGCCTCTTGGAAGTCAGCTGCTAACACCATGTTGAGAGTCACTGTGGCAGAGAGGCGGCTGCCCAATATTCGTTACCAAGGTGACTAGCCTGTGCTGCACAGCATCTCTGTCTGCAACTCCACAGGCTGTCAAGAGCCCTGGTTCAGTGGCCTGAAGCAAATGGTAGGAGATCCAGATATTGTGTCCAGAGTCAGCATCCACTGCCACCACCTTAGTCACCAGATTACCTGCCTCGGCCGAGCGAGGGACCATTTTGAACAAGTCAGACCCATCCACTTGTAGGGAAGAGTACAGAATGTGAGGGGCATTATCAGTCTTAATAATCACAATAAACAACCATACCTGAGTTCGCTATTGAGAGGGGAGCCTACTGTCTTGGTTTGCCTTCAGTAAAATGCCTTAATTTGCATTTCAAATTTCTGGAATTGCTCATAGTCAAAGGAGCACTGCTACCACCACTCAGTTGTGGGTGATCTGACCTAGTGGTAAGAGCAGGAGTGTGAAGTTCCAGGGTTAGATACGAGGAGATCAGAGTAGAAGACAGCCCAGAGGACAAAGTAGGAGTCAGGTGTTAGGAGACAGGCAGGTTCAAGTTACCAGGAAACAGGTTTAGGTAGTGCAGGAGAAGCAGTCCTAAGCAGTGAACAACTTCCTGTTCTTATGGTCGCTTTAAATAGAAGCTGTAAACCAATGAGGACTCATTCCCCAGGGCCAATAAGATTTCAGGACTGGAGTCCTCTGTGAGGGATGAGTTATCAGCTATTTGTAGGTCACTGAGGGGGCAGCTGGGAATTTACCAGCGCCTAAGAACAGTGTGGGCTGGGGTTCATGACCCGTTTCCTGACAGTTGCTCATAGATAGTCCCTGTGTGGGGGTTAGTAGCATTGTAGGAGGAGAGAGGCCATTCTCTGTTGCTGTCCAAGATGTATTCGGGTGCTCTGATCCATATCGGAGCCTTTCACAATGAAAGCTGAGGACCTTGAGGGATCATTGTCTCACATAAGTGGTTTAGGAAGGTTTCTCAAAGACAGGGAGATTGTCATTTTTATTCAAGGTTTGTAATCGGATGGTTTTCTGAGCAGAGATAGGGGAAGTGTCTTTGTCTGTGACAATTACTGTAATATTATATGTAATTATATGTAATGTCCTTTCTCTGTCCAGAGTGTTCTCCGTGACCAGTTTATAATAATTATTAGGCGAGGATATTATTTGAAACAGAGAGATACCCTTTACATGACATTTGACCTTGCCATTTTCTCCTGCATCTCTGACGAATACACAGATCAGAGCTCTCTCTCTCCAAAGGAGACAGTCTTCGAGAATTGGGCTGGACATTGATGCAAATATCATTCGGGGGGCTTTGTCCTTCTGATCAACAACATCACTTCTATTCTACTGGATGCAGCTCCGAAGATGCATTTATCTGCCTTTTCAAAATCCAAAATTCCTTTAGTTATAATTTTATCATTTTCAGGATCCACAGTAAATATTTGCAGACCATTTTCTTGTATGATGCCTAAAGTACATGCGAATTGTGCGTTAAGACCTTCATCGTTATTCCTGCCTTTCACCTGCAGTACGAAGAAGTCCCGTGGTAGGTTTTCTCTCATGCTCACTTTGTAGATCTATTCAGCCAATACGAGGGGAAGGGAAGGAGGAAGGAATTATCATTAGCGTCAAATTAAGCCTAATTTGAGCAGTCCAGGTTCTGACTAGGTCTCCCCCATCCATAGCCATCAATTACTTGTCTTTCCTGATCCTAGTGTTTCTCTAGCAATAATACTGCATATTTACTGCCATCCTGTCTACCTTTCACTGAGTAGGGATATACATATACATACACACCGTCCTCATCCCTCAGGCAAATGCCTAAATGAACAGAGGGGCGCTGCTTTTTCAGTAAAAGAAATTCTTAAGATAACAGTATAAATGGAAAACTACTATTACATTGCCGAAGCTAGCACCAGCACATCAGCTAACCTCCACCATGACAGCAGATTGTATGTGCCGCTATTGTATGTGAAGTTACAAAGTTTTGCTGTTTATGCCCTACTGGAATATGTTGGAAGGAAGGGAACACCCGTATCGATTTTTTAGCTACAATGGAGTAGCCAGGTGTGCTGATGGCCGATTAAGGGGCATCCGCTCTCCAAACAGCCATCCCAAAAGACTTCACAGAGGAAGCACTTACATAATAGAGATTGCTTGAACAATGGGGGGCAGCCCCCATGTCACATGCATAAATTTTTCCAAGATGGAAGAAGAAGACATTGCCTATGTATCAGGAATCTGTAAACCTGCTTGTATCATTAGCTAGGGTGAGATACTGCTGATTCAAATTGTGTTTCAGGCATAAGAACTTAAACTGCAAAGTTATTTTTATTTCTTTGGTAACTATCTCTGATCCTATAAGCCAACTAATAAACATTTAAAATCTATCTTTCTGTAGTTAATAAATCTGTTTTATAATTTCACCTAAAGCAATGTGCCTTGGATGAAGTGCTTGGAAAATCTCAGCTAAATTAAAAGAAGCTCCCCCACATGGGCAGAGAGGGAGAAGAAGGAAGAGTGTGAACTGATTAATGAGCTCTGTTTAGTGCAAGATGTATAGTCCTGTTAAGCAAGGTTTGGGAGCTAGGGAAATTGGCTAGTGCCTGCCTGTATCCATGGTTGGTTCGGGAGTGGCTCAAGGAGTAGCATTCCTATAACTCAGATGGGTGTGTCCCTGCCTAAAAATGTCTGTGTAAGCACAGTACCTGTTAGAGGTTTGTGACTTGATATGACCATCACTAGGTGAGAGGGAGCTCAGGAGGCTAAGCGCTACCCCTGTCTCAGGCTGGATAAGAGGTGGACCCATCACAGCTAGTCCAGAGGGGATAACATAATGACTTTGAAGGGCCTAACCCTACTGATGACCCATGTGGTAGGTTAATATGGTTCCACACAACAGAAGTTCTGATTTTTCCCCAAAATTAGTTTTTTTTTTAAACCTAGGAATATACGTTGAATAATTAAAATACCAAAAGCTCAACCTATATTAATAGAATATTAAAGTTGTGAAATCAAGCACTCAGAAGTCAGGAAATGCCAGAATTAAGGTTACTTCAAGTGTTGCAAAATTTGGAAGTTGTATACTTCTACTACAGGAAGAGAAAGGAGGCTGTGATGGTTAAGGCCATTGAATGCCACCCCAAGAACTGCATTTTATTTCTGCATTTCCCATGAGCTCATCTGTGATGGTAGGCAAGTCTCTCTCTCTCTCTTTTTTTTAAACTTTTCACAAGTGGCCACTAAATACTTGGGGCCTGATTTGCAGAAGTACTGAACATTCACAACTACAAGTGAAAATGAAATCAATAGGCACAGTGGTTTGAACATATACAGTGCTATAAAATGTTAAATAGTGTGAAAAATCAGGACTTGTCTCAAACGGAGTATCCTCTTCACTATTCTGACCTTAAGTTCTCTTTAATTGGGGACAATAATGCCAATTTAACCCACAGGACTGTTATAAAGATCAATTAATTTATGTTCCTGAAGTTCTTAGACACTATGGTGATGAAAGCCCACAATAAGAAAGCCTGTGACGAAATAATCATTCAGTAGGATTTCAATAATAATGTAGGATTTAAATTATTTGTGGTAAAAAAGTTATGAGGCCACACGTTGAATGTTAAGTATGGAAAGAATAATTGAATAGCTTCCCATCCACTGAACACAATCCATGCATACTTTAAATGAGGCAGGGGGGAAAGTATGTAATTAAACAGGTAAAGACTGTGGCATAATGCACACACACAGGGAAACAAAATTAAAGTTGCACGGGCAACCTTAATTCTGTTATTTCTTAACTTCTCAGTGCTTGACTTTACAATCTTAACATAATGAAAGGCTTTAATATAAATAAACAAATAGATAATTAAATATGTGCCCCCATCGCCTTCCCTAGATACCATTAAGAGTGTGTACGGAGGATCAAATTTTGCTCCCAATCACAGTAGTATAAATCCCTGTTCCTGCATCTTTATTCAGTAGCAGAAGTCCATACACCATTGCACCATGCCTCCATTGGACTCCAGTGGAAGTCAGTGTGACTCTTCCTGGATGCAATGGGCATGCTAGGGGACCCCGTTGCAGGGTAAGGAGTTAAATTTCTTGTAATTAAAATGATTTAAGTATAGGAAACACAGGTATACCCTGCTGTAATTGTAAATATTATGTTGCCCAGAATGAGGGATGGAACTATAGGATCCTTTCCTCATTCACTGAACCCTGCCTCATTCAGTCTCAGATTCAGAAATGTATATAAGCATCTGAGAATTCAACTTTATTCTGCAATGAGGGAGGTAGAGTATTTCTAAATTAGTTATGAAGGAATGCACTGTACTGCCCTCTTTCATTTAAACCTTAGACCATAGTTATTTAAAAGTGTTTATGTCTAAAACCAAACAATACAATGTATGAATAAAATATTATTTTAAAACCATTATCAAACTAGTTTACATCAGGAGGATGCAAAAAAAAGTATGATCTTCCCGAAAATTGTCTACTTTGCACTCCTCCCTTCATAGCTAGAAGAAGCCACTGAAATTCTTTTTAATAAAATGAAAAGGTAAAGAGTTTTAGCACAATCCTCATTATAAAAAAAATGGGTGAACTCTTTTTGTCTGAATTTTCCAGAAAGATTCATTCTAAATTAGAAATAGAAACTTGGCATTATCAGAACATAAAGTGTTTTTTTAAATAATAAAATTGTAAATAAATAAAAATAAGGTATGAAAATAACTCACACTATCCATAGCATTCGGGCTGGAATCAACTTTTAAATACCAGAAATTATAAACACAAGAGCAAAAAAATATTAGCAAAATTTGTTTCCTAACTGAAACTGGTATAATTGGATAAAACAAGTTAAAAGATATAGTTGCAAAATAAAATACTTTAAAAATCTAGAAACGACATAGATAAAACTGTCCATGATACATCAAGTCTACCCCTTTTGCAGATATAATATAATATATTATTGAATTATGTGATCACAGATTTTTTCCACAGGGTACCTGCCTCATTCAGTCCACAAATCGAGGTAGCTTGGTATTTATTGTCATAGTCTTTATTCACTCTCTGGTCTCCTGCCTCATATCAGCATGATCCCTACAGATCCTTGCCACCTTCCCTGCTCATCATTCAACTTCTGCACTCAGTAAGTCCTTGCTTAGCTCACTGCTGAATTCTGACTCATTCACTGTTCAGTTTACAGGCTGTGACTGAGGCATGGTCTCTTAATAAAAAATATTGTATGACCATGAAATAAAATGTTGTACCATAATGTATATTCACAAAAGGGTTGCATTGGCAACCTTAACTTTGGCATTTCCACACTATATGTTTCACTAGGCAACCTAATTTATTTTTAACATATACTTTTGTATGACAAAACATGGATTTTTCAATTTCCTTAATTTATTATAGAACAAAGAAATGAGAGCTATTTCTGAGGTAGAAGTGGAATGTTCTGACCAGAAAAAACTGCCAAAATTGTAGGAATGCTCTTTTAAATATCTTCTCCCATTTAATGTACTTTCCAGATCTTTTTCACTTCATGAGATATATCAAATTGAATGAGGCAGGGTTCCTATAGAACCAACCTTCACTCCATAATCATATTTACATATGATACAGAACATGCCAATTCCATATATAACATCACTTAACATGGAGTAAAGCATAGCTCTTTTGGAATTTGCTGCAGTTAATGTACAACTCTATAGATAAAATGATATTTCACACATCCTGAGAGCTAATCAAATGCTGCTAGGGACTATGTATTGAAAAAGAATCTGAACTCACATTATGTGCACAACCAGTGGAATACTGGCACATCATAAGTAATCATCTGTTATTGTGCAACAAAAACCAGAGCAAATGCATGAAGTTTGGAATAAACCTTTAGATATCCACCAGACAACTGAAAGCCACAGAAGTGACTAAGAAATTGTGTGTCCAGAACATTTCTATATTATGTCATGTCTCACTGAGATACTAGGATACTAACAAATGAAGGACAACAATTTTAGAGAGGCCAAAAGTTACATTTTTAAATTATCTATTTTTTTTCCTAAAAACATAAAACACTTTCAAACATAAAAAATCGTACAAATTAAAGGATAAATAAGAACACAAGTCCAAAAGGCGGAGGTTTCACACAATAATAGAGCTCCTTTAAAAGACCCCTTAAAATGACTCTTCCCCCCCCAAAAAAAACCTCAACTTGTACTCATTAACTAAAGATATACTCTACATTCAGTCTAACATATATACCATTGTGATGCTCCAACAGTGGTACAAGAGCGTGAGTCTCAACTGTGATGTTGGCAGACCAGCTCATGCCAAGATCCTCATGTCTCCACTCAACAATGGTAAATAAATAGCTGGAACCAGTCTGGCTCATCCATGTGTTAGTATTGTTAAAACAGATGTTAGAATCATAAGAGTGTGTTTAGACTTCATTAAATGCTTGTAAATTGCTGCTTGCATTAATCACAGGTATTACAGCTGTATCCCACTTTACAAGGCAATACTTCAGTGTTTGCATTGTAAGCCTCTGTACAGTGTACAGGAGAGAGACATTAACTAGTGTGATTTGATGATCTTCAACAGAAGGCGTTAATCTTGGCAGACAAGGAAGGACCATCACACAAGATGGACTAGAGTGAAACATTAAACGGGGGAAAAAAACAGTTGTTTACTCTCCCCACCACCCTATAAAGATGAGACTTGCAAGTGCATTGTTCCGATCAGCTGAGTTTGCAGCTCAAAGCAAAAGGGGAAAAGAGAATAAAAATCACTAAGGAGGAAGAATGGTGTCTTTATGCTGCTTGGATTCTGGGGTTCAAGGATAGCATAAACAAAAGACCTCCAGTGTTTAGCCTGGGTTAGCCCTGAAAGATATATAGAGCTTTCTAAACATAGAAGCTTCTAGCACTTTTTGAAATTTAAGATTGGAACTCATTTCTGTGTATATGTTTACCTGCTTTAACCTTGTAAATAGCACACTTACTTCCGTTTCCTGTATAATAAGTTTTTAGATAGTTTATTATAAGATTAGCTACAAGGTTGTCTTTGGTATGACATCTGAAGTGCATTTGATCTGGAGTAAGGGACTGATTATTTGGTATTGGAAGTAACCTGAATATTGATGTGATCCTTGGTGTAAGGGATCATCTATCACAAAGATGGTCTTACCTGGGTGGCAAGACAGAGGTACCATAGGGGATTGTCTGACTCCATGTTAAGGCTATTATAGTGCTGGAAGAGTTTACACTTAATAATTGATTGGTGAAATTTAGGTATAGATCTCGCAGTTGGACATTTAACCTCAGGGCACACTGTTAAAACCAGGACATGGCCCCCACATTGGTTGTGAGTTCTCAGAAGCAACTCCCAAGCATTTAATACAGTCTAAACACTAAACACTTTCTTATAATTCTAATACCTACTTTATCAATAATAACCAACAAGTGAGCCAGACACATTCCAGCTTTATATCTGTCAGTGACCAGCTAAGACGTGTGGATCTTGGCATGAGCTGGCATTTAGCATGCTAGTATCACAATCATATCAAGAGACACTTCTCAAAAATCCACAGCCTTTTACTAGATGCTAGGTAAGAAGCACAAACAAAACAAATCAACAAAAAATATTTTTTCGAGATTAATACACAATCTTTTAGATACTAAACATTTTAATTAAGATTACCAATATCAAGTTTTCCCTTCAAAATACGGAGACATGGAAAATAAGAACAAGAATACTAATGGATCAGTTCATTTGCTCACCTCCAGTAAAGTTTCGGACTGAGCATTTGGGTCGTCGCTGTTACCGCTTAGATGCAACGTTCCAGAGTTATTACTGCACAGAATATTCCCTCGTGTATCATTTTGACCATCTGTTTTCAAGAAATTCAGGCCATTATCGCCGGTACTGGTGGCTAAACAGAGATTGTAGGAATAAGGTAAAGTCCCATTGCAGTACTGCGGTGGGTACCTGGGATCGGCCTTGGAATAAATGTTAGAATTCAAACATCGAAGAATTCTAGATTTTCCTGACCTTCGCAATTTCATCACAATGGGCAGTGTAACTGTCAGGAGGAACAAAAACGAGATCAAGGCTAAAGCCAACACCAA
>ML675615.1:45328-116519 GCA_007922155.1 Mesoclemmys tuberculata
AACGACAGAGTAAGTGACTCTGGCGTTGTCCCCCCAGTCGGGGTCATTTGCCTTTACCACAATTATGGAAATTCCTTTTGGATTATTCTCTAGGATATAAGAGACGTAGGTTGTTTGTCTGAAAATGGGCGGGTTGTCGTTTTTGTCTAATATCTTCAATAGGAAGAAGGTGGTTGTAGCGAGGGGAGGAGTGCCCCGATCTGTGACTGTGATAGTTATATTGTAATCCGAGACTCGCTCCCTGTCCGGGGCTCTGTCAATCTCCAAACTGTAATAATTATCAAATGACTTCTGTAATCGAAATGGGAGATTATCAGGGATAGAGCACGTGATCTCGCCATTGTCGCCGGAATCTCGGTCTTGTACATTTATAAGGGCAATTACAGTTTCGGGAAGAGAGTCTTCAATGATTTCGCTGTGCAGGGACGTTACTGTAATCTGTGGGGCATTATCATTTGCATCAATGACTTTTAACAAGATTTTGGCTCGAGATGATAATCCACTGCCGTCTTGAGCTTGTATTTCCATTTCATGTATCTCACAGTCCTCGAAGTCCAGATTCCCTACAACTGATATTTCTCCCGTCCTAGAATCCAGCTGGAATATATAGGAAGCTTTGTCTTCTATTTTTCTAAATGAGTATGTTACCTCTGAATTAATTCCTTCATCTTGGTCAGTGGCGTTTACTGTAAGCACCAGGAACCCGACAGGGACATTTTCCACAACAGCCACTTTATAGACAGACTGGCTGAAAATTGGCGCATTGTCATTTGCATCCAGAACAACAACTCTGATTTTCACTGAGCCAGACTTGATTGGATCTCCTCCGTCTGCAGCTGTAAGGATTAGCTGATGAATTTTCTCTTCTTCTCTGTCCAATGCTTTTTCAAGAACCAGCTCAGCGTATTTGCCACCACCAACTCCGGTTTGCACATCCAGAGAGAAGTGTTTATTTTTATTAATTTGGTAGCTTTGGAGGGAATTGAGTCCCTTATCTGGATCACGAGCCTCTGGCAAAAGAAAATGCTCCCCTTTTCGCGTGGTTTCAGTTATTTTTAACTCCAGTTCCTCTACTGGGAAACTAGGCGCATTATCATTAATATCTGTTATTTCGACTTGAACTGCAAAAAGCTTCACTTTATCCTGAACAAGAATCTCAACATTTAATAAACACTTCTCAGTCCGGGCACAAATCTGTTCTCGGTCTACTCTTTCGTTAATATATAACTGTCCATTGTTCAAATTGAGAGCAAAATATTGCTTCATACCTCTTGAAATTATCCTGACTCCGCGGTCTGAAAGCTCCTTTATATCCAGCCCCAGATCCTTTGCGATATCTCCCACTAAAGAGCCTTTCTGCATTTCTTCGGGAATTGAATAACGAATCTGTCCAGAAATTGTGTCCCAAACGGTAACAATTATGAAGTAAAGCAGGACTCGTATTTTCCAATCCCAGCTCCTTTCTTTATCCGCCATTTCGAAACCACCTAAATATTTTTCCGATCCTACTGATTTCCCCAGATATATAGGGATGGTTCGGAAGATGCAAGCATTAAGTCCAAATCAGCGAAGAAGCAGAAGCATTCACCCATCTTCCGCTTTCTCACCCAATGTGAGAAATCAATGTGAATCTGATTTCTGTGCTGTGCTTTGTAACAGCGGAGCTGGGCTGGCTGGATCTCTCATTGCATTTCTATCTTATTGGGGGAACAGCGACTCTCAGAGTCTCAACAAATAACTGCACCGACTCAGATTAACTGTGTATCTGTGTGCTGATTTAATCTTTGTCTCACTGTATGCCCTACTTTGCACTACCGTTTTAAAGAGATCATACTCTCAGGATCAAATTTTAAATCTGGAATAGGGTGATGATACATACATATAGATAAGCTTATCATATTTAGCAAATCATGACTTTTCCATTGATACCTACATGGCATATCTTGTAAGATTCAGTGCAATTTTGTCATATTGGTATCAACATTATAAATGGTCACTCATATTTCATAGAGCATCACAACGTCACCAGGCACCATGGCAGTACATAGGCTAACAGCATATAGGCCTGGGTGGTAACAGGTCATCAGCAGCAGCTTGGCTTTCTCTGCCTCTCATACCCTCAGGAGTGAGAGATCAGCTAAAATCACCACCACTTGTGGCAAATGTGTCAGTATTCAGTTCCACTGCCCTACACACATATACTTATGCCTGTGAAATATCCCCCCTCATTTCCACAACCTCCCCCCACTCCTAAGGTCCATATTCCGCTACCTGGTGCTATGACTGGCACCCAAGGGGAAGAGAGAATTTAGTGATTACAACTTGTGAGGTTTAAGGGGAGGGTTTCTTTGTTTCAAAGCTTCAGCTCTGGAGGAGTTGATCCAGAGCTAGGAAGCAGGAATGAAGACAAAGTGGAGATATATAAAATGAAGCTGCACTGCCTTCTCCTATGTGGGTGAATGCTCGTAGCCTTAGCTTGTGGAAATTTGCAGGCACACGACTGAATCCAGGGTCACATGCTCCTGCATGCATTGATGAGTCATAGGAGCAACCCTAGTCCATGACTAGGCTAAAACATTCACAGGAAGTCTCACTGGGTTGGGAGAGGCTTAATCTCTGGTCTATTGTGCAAGATAAGTGTTCTTTAATGGGCCATTAACTTGCATAGCCTATTCATAGGTACTTCAATGTAGATTTTATCTGGTGGGTGTTACTCGAGAATGCAGCATATATGCAGGATGCCAGTACATAGTCAATAGCTATAATTTCTGATATAAAATGATATATGCATGTGAATAAGATAAACCTACTCAGCAAATCATAACTTCTCCATTGACACCTTACATGACATACTTTGCATAAGTTTTGTTGCAATTGTATAACAATGATATATATGGTTATTTCAATCATACACCATCACAATATGTTCCATGAGATGCTGCAAGCCTGTGCTGAATCAGAGAACAAGATCAGGGCCTGAAGGCCTTCCAGACAGTGTGGAGAAGGAGAGTGGAGAGGAGAAAGGCCCAAGATTTCAAGCAGGAAAAAGAGAGGGAGATGCCTCTGGATTATCATGGAGTTTCTCACTCACCAAACAAAGATGCTATGGGCTCTGGTAGACCTGCAGGTCCAATCATTCTATGCTCACCTCCCTCTGCAGCTCATCAGCAATTCAATGCTGGGACCTCCCTACAGCCCCCTTCAACATTCCATGTGGCACCAGGGGCAGCTGCACTACCCCGAACACCTCAGGGGACATTAAAGACAATCACAGCTGCACACACGGACCTGTGAAAGACACGGTTGGTGTCTATGTATCTGAAGAGGAAATGACTGTTTCCCCCCGCCCCGTTGGTCAGGTTCCCTTAATTTATTAAATTTTATAAAGTTTTAATTTTTTTTATTTGCTTGGTTCATGCCACAGAATCAAATTCTGTTTTTGGAACACAATTCATCTTTACTAATTCACAACATATTCTGGCTGGTAATGAGCAGGTCTAACACCCAACAATTTCCTGTAACTTCATTTTGTCACAGAACTCATAATGTCATTCTCAGGAATGAGAGTTCAGCTAAAATCATCACCACCTGTGTGAAACTGCTGTCAGTATTCAGTTCCATTGTAGGAATAAAATTGTAAGCCTGTAGATTCTGTACGTAATATTTGAACTCCCCTCAGCCATACTCCATATTGTAAATGTAAAACCCCATTTTGACCAAATGTATTCTATCTTGTACAAAACTCTTTCTAAACTTTTAGATGAATAGGTAATCTTATCTGAACAAGGTATGAATGGAAGGTGTATGTACGTGTGAACCAGACCCAAACTGCCAGCTTCTCCTGATGAAGTGTGGTGTCCACCCTAATGGCTGAAGAAGTGTGAACACATCCCTAAAAAGCTAAAGAAGAATCCACCCCAGAAAACAAAAGAGTAAGCTTAATCAAGACACCAGGAACAGCTGAAAGTCACGTCTGCTATTGTCCAGCAAGCAATGGACACAGAGAAGCGACGTGACTCAGCAAAACTCCTAAATTTAAACTGAAGTAAAAAACTTATAAAAGACTGGGTGAGATTGCAAGGCTTTTGGGGAGAGAGAAACTGTTCTGCAGACCATCAAAGAAGAGCATCTGTGCGTGCCTGACAAAGACCCCACTCTCCTCGTGCCCAGCTTTCCTGGCCAGGTAGCTGCCACGACCCACGAACTCCAGCAACAAACTCAAGCTGTGATCTCAAGCCATGATAAGGATTGGTAGCTATACAACCTCAGAACATTTCCTGGTGTGTTTGGGTCCATGTGTGTTTGTGTGCATAGGTTTAAGATAATTATTGATTTAGTATCTGTTAATAAATGTGGCATACTGCCTTTTCCCCTTAAAAGGGTCCTAAGTGCTCTTTTTGCACACCATTACCCTACACACAGACACTCAAGCCTGTGGACTATCCCCATCCTCATTTCCACAACACCACCCTCCCCCCAGATAGAACATTGTCAATGAACCTATTTCTACACTCCCAGTACTTACTTTAAGATTCATACTGGGCTGAAAAAGAGCAAGGCCAAGTAGAGCACATTACAGCAATATACAGTACTCTGGGTCACTGTAAAGGGCCCATGCTCACCCCTTACTCCTCCAAGCTTCTTCTCTCACAAACCACATGCAGATGCCGCTTTGTGCTCCCACTAGGGCTCTTCATTTACACGCTCTCTTGCCACCACCAACTATTTACAGGTGCAGTCTCTGGCTTGGGGCCACTTAGTCTCAGACACCAGATCAGGGCAGCTTAACTCCCACTGAGATTTTTCCCATTCTGGCTGCCAGCGCACCCCTTCCAGCTACTTCCTTCCTTCTGTGAGCCTCTAGTCAGCCTCCTGAGCCACTTCCTGGGAGCCTTTATAGGGCCTGTCTAATTAGCCTCACAGCTGGTCCTCATTAGCCCAGTCCCTGCAGGCTCACTCAGCTGCTCCATTCCCCCTTTAATTAGGGCTCCAGTAGCAAAGGGCTGGCTTAACCCTTATGCTCAGCCAGCACCGTCACAGTCACTAATAAAATGATCTTTCCAAGCCTTCCTGAGCAACATACCTCACACTGAACTCTTCTTATAGGCCTTGTATTTGTCCGTTCAAATTCAGCAGACAGCTGTTCCACCTCTGCCCTCCACTGAAGCAGAAACTTTCCCCCCTTTGCTTCACAGATATCATGCAGGGCACAGCAGGCAGCTATCACCATTGGGATTTTTTTTCCAGTGAGGTCCAATCTCATACGTAGACAATGCCAGCAACTTTTCAAATGACCAAAAGCACATTCAGCTGTCATTCTGCACCTGCTAAACCTCTACGTGAAGCATTCCTTGATGCTCTTGAGGTGGCTGGTGTACAGCTTCATTAACTGTGAGAGAAAGGGGTAGGTGGAATCCCCTCAGATTACCACTGGCATTTCAAGATTCCCAATGGTAATCTGCTGGATGGGAAAAAAGTCCCTGTTTACAGCTTTCTGAACAGTCCCGTGTTCCTAAATATGTGCATGTCATGCACCTTTCCTGACCAGCCCATATTGACTTCAGTAAAAAATCCATGGTGATCCACCAGTGCTGGAATTACCATAGAAAGGTAGCACTTTCTGTTGATGTACTCTGTGGCAAGGTAAACTGGTGCTAAAATAGGGATATGCATGCCATCTATCACCCCATGAAAATTCAGGAACCCCATTGCTGCAAGACCATCCACTATGGTCTGCACATTACCCAGAGTCACAGTCCTGGGGAGCTGGTGATTAATAGCCCTACACACTTGCATGACAACCACCTGGTGGTGGATTTCCTGCTCCAAATTGATTCCCAACTGACTAGTAGCAAGCTGATGTTGCAAATTTCCATAGTGCATTGCAATCTGCATCCATACAAGTGCTTCTGGGGAGGACAGCCACCACCAGGAACATAGTGTGCACATGCACCAGCGACATAATAACTGCAGTGGCTGTATGTGCCAGACTTAAATCAACATAATTTGTAGTGGGGATGTGGCATTAGTAGATTGGATCTTCTTAAGTATGCAATTCTGGCGTTATCCCTGTAATCTGTGTCCTTCATTAAGCAAAGGACATTCCTATTAGATTTTTTCCATTATATAAATTGTATAAAAGGACTGAAAAAAAAAAGGTGGGATGTCATTTTTTTCTGAAATTAGAAAACTCGTTGTGGTTACAGATAGAGAAGGAGCCTCTCGATCTGTCACTTTTATAGCTACATCGTATTCTCTCACTAGCTCCCTGTCCAATGTTCAGACAGTCACTAAACTGTAACAATTGTCAACTGACATTTTTACCTGAAATGCGCTATTTTCTGGGATAACATGTGACTTGACCATTCTGCCCAGTATCACGATCATGCACATTAAAATAGTATTAACTGTCCCTGAGGACCTGTCTTTTGCTAAATAGGTGACAAGGTGGTTTATTGCAATTGCTGGGGTGTTATTATTAACCTTGATAACTTGTAACAAAATTTTGCACCAGCTGGACTAGCCTCCATCCTCTTATGCTTCGATTTCCATTTAATAGAATTCAGCATTGTCCTGCGCATCATCTAACGAAAACCACACTCCGTGCGCTGTGATTTCACTTATTTTTAACCTTTTTTGTTTGGGGAACCTGGGAACTTTATCATTTATATCCATATTTTCCATTTCCATTCTAAAACTGCATTAGATTCTCAGCAAGAATTACCATATTCATCAGACTTTTAACGGCTCCAGCACAAACCTCTTCTCTATCGATTTTCTCATTAATACAAAAATGACGATTTTTCAGCCTGACAGCAAAATACTGTTTTCTAACTTTGGAAACAATCCAGACTCGCCGATAGGATAGTCCTTTAGATCCAGTCCCAGATCCTTTGCTATATTTCCCACGAAAGAACTTTTCTCTATTTCTTGAGGAATCGAATAATGCATCTGTCCAGAAACTCCCAAACTAGTTTCCAGAACCGTAACCATTAAAAAGTAAAAGAGGATTTTCCCTTTGCAATTCCAGCTTGTTTGTGTTTCTCCCATTTTTAGCTGGCTGAGGAGATGCTTTGGATCCCTTTACAGATTTCAGACTTGAATGTTATAGATATGCCAAGCCATGTCTCTCTCTAAATATATCTCACAAGTACCACGTGATAAAATTATTTAGCGGATAGTAATGGAGTGCCCGTGCAGTAATCCTGTCCTTTCTGCAAATGTCTGGTGTATCCTTTCTTCCTTGTGTTTGGAATAATTACATGGGTGAGTTTGTTGGATCTCTCTGTGCATTTCTCCAAGTCTGGTGATCGGCGGAGCCTAGAGGCTCAAATGATAATTACAGAAATACTGAAAGTAGCTATAGGGTTTATATCAGATTGATTTGTTACTGTCATGTAAAATATCATTTCTTTTCTTAGTGGCAAAATTTACAGTACCGATGCATATATAATCATCCATTGATTCTCTTTGCTTTCATTCGTTTGAGCTGACCTTTTCAGAAGTGTGTTTAAAGAACAGTATTGCTAACAGATATCTACTATGTCCTTTTAATCTGTGCAAATCAATTTCATTCACAAAATTGATTTTCTGCTATAGCGCAGGAATAACTATCTTCAACAAGTTTTGGATTACTTTTTATATATTAAATTTTTCATATATATACATTACACTGATTAATTTATTTTTAGATATTTATGTGATTGTTTTTCTATTTGTTTAAAAAAGTCACAATCTCATAAAATGAAAGAGAACTTTTTTGTGTTTAGCTTTATATTTATAATTGCCTTATGAAATATAAAGTTACTACTCTCTATATGGTGCACAAAAGGAAAAACTACTTTTAAATATAGAACCTGGAATATATAATATACAGTCTATAGTGAATAATTAGTTCCAGAGTTTGCAGATCTTCTCCAGTGAAAAGCGTCACTTGGAGTCATTAAGAATTTTGTTAGAGTAAAAACTTAAGGATTTTGCCCTATTTTTTATATTTATCCAAAAGAACCTGTCTAAACTCTAGGCATTTACACATTATTTTAAAAGCTCCTACAAGAGCTTCAATAACCAAAAATAGACCCTTCCAGCTCATCACAGTAACAGTCTCTCTTTTCATCTCATTCAGGTGTTAATTCAAACTACCTTACTAGGGAAAGCCGGATGATATAGACAGGCCATGCGCTTCTTGTAAATCCAGGCTCTGTCAAACTAAAACGGAGAATAAGATCGAAAACCCAGAACTCTTCAAAATGGTCTCCAGTCTGTCCCTCCTGTTTTAATTTGTTACATAAACTACCCTGTTAAACTTTAGCTGAAGTGACTCCATTTATCCCAGATGTTACAGTAGTACTGCAAATTTCATCTATAAACCAACTGTACTCCAGTGCAGAGCAATGAGCACAATTGCAATGTGTTCCTTTCCAGAACGCCCAGGAAATGCATGTATATCTGCATTCTGCATTCACTGAAGTTTCCATGTGGTCCTCCAGTGTAGCCCCATGGATACAGACCACTGAAATAATCCAATGTGAAACTGATAAAAGAATAGCTAACTCCGGTGAAAAAACAAACAAAATCCCAACCTTCTTGACACATGCAAACAAACTAACTCTTGTCCATTGCTGATGCCTATAGGAAAAGCACTACTGAGCACTCATCATGATTCCAAGTGAGAACTTTACTTACATATGACAGGAACACTCCCTCAATCAAGGCAGTTGATATAATCTCCCCCATTTCTCCCTGTTCTTTAAAATCAACACCAGAGTCTTCCTTATCTATGAGAGTGGACAATTATTTCTACTCACGATTTGTCATGATTCTTGCATTCATTCACTTATTTCTCAAACCAAAATGTTTAGTTCAGCACTGGATTTTATTTTTAATCCTTCTGCAATCACTTTCTATTTTAATTCTCTTTTCTAGATGGCTACAATCTCATTATTAATTTATTATTGTTATTCCAGGATAAGAATATCCACAAGGCGATTTTACCGGCATTATTATATTATCATCATTTATAATAGCATATGATGTGTAATACTCTTCTATATTGCATAAATACAGTTATATTATATAAGAATATATCCGTATATATTATTTATTATATTTCAATTATATCTGCATAGCTATGCACATGATTTTCCCATTGTAGCACAAGCCTTTACACAGTCATATCAAATGAATCTTAAAATGTATAAAAAGCAAAACGGTTTTGTTTTTCATCCATTTTCCTTCGCGTGTGTGCCACCACCGCTCAAATTGACTCTGCACACGTCTCTGAAAGTACCTAAGTGCCTAATCATGCAACGCTTCCACCTCTGGACAAGAACATTTAGATAGGAAACCGCACTAACTGCCTTTGGTTTATGTCCATCTCCACGAGCTTCTCACTATACAAGTAGCCCCTTGGTCAGCGTTCCTCTTAAAAAAACATTTTCTACAGAGCATATTTCCAGGGTGACGAACTGTCGCGAGAACTCGACGCTAACTTTTAAACGTGTAACACCTTCCAATTAGTAGGAACACTTTAAAGTTTATTTTAACTTTGTGCTTTTATCGCTAAATCCACCCATGGTTGAAAACATGTTTTTCACAAGAACACAAAATACCAAAGAAAACTCAAGCACAGACTTTACATTCTCAGTCGAGACAGTAAAAAATAATATATTTTACCTTGCATTTACATATCATTCTCTATATAGAATCTCATCTCATAAATTCCCATCACCTATAATGGGATTAAAGGCATGATCATCTATTTAAGGAATTAGCTCCAATTCCTATGCAAGACTCTTATACAGTGATATCGTAAGCAAGAATAAAATGGATTTAAATTTAGAAATATTCTAAGGCAGCCTGGAGTGGGCAATATATTGCCAGCGCTAGAGATCTCTTTTATACCCAGGCCCTTCAGAGCAACTGGTAAACGGCGACTCTTACATTTTTAGTCATACAGTGCAGTAGTGTTTTACTTAAGGCAGTATACTGGTTTACGTTTAGTTTTGAACAAAACTTGTGAATATAAAATCCATATAAAAAGTTATAGATTCATCATTAAAATACTTCATTTCTTCGGCCAGGGATGAGGACTTTCATATTTTCTGAGAGAAGGAGCTGAGGACGCTTCCACAGATTGGTCAAAGGTTTTCTGAAAAAAAAAATTGTATCATATCACAGCGAAGGCAAGAAAATCCAGGAAGCACCTGAGGTACAGTGGTCACTCAGTGCACAGAAAAAATAGAAGCTTCCTCACAGTTTCAATAATTGAGATGAATATTACAAGATATAAAAGAGACGGAAAGAAATTTTAATGAAAATCACCAATAAATTTGCACGGCAGTTGTTTAGTTCCAGAATGTTGTTAGATAATGTTGTTATTTTGCATTGTCGTATTCCTCTCTAATTAATCTACAACACGTTCGAAAACAAAATTATAAATTGGTTTAATCTGTGAGTGACATTTAACTTCTGCTATGAAACTGCAAATATACTTACTACACTGGTCTTTTGTCACATTCATAGTTTAATCTCGCATTTCTTGTTTAACTAGACATAGAAAAATGAACATGGAGTCTTCAGATGTCCCTACCCCCACAGTACACACCGGGCAAGTGAAAAAATTCAAGATTAAAACTCTTGAATATGAAAAAAATTAACATTTGAATATAAAATTCTGAATATGAGAAAAGGCCAGAGTAGCACCTTTTAGGTACCAAAAGATTTCAGAGTGACAAAGCTATTTTATAAATAAACAAAGCACTCAAAAAGAGGGAAATTGACAATACTTTTTCAATGCAGGAAAACTTTGCTCACAACACTCATACTGCTTTGGTTGAACAAATTCAATAACATATATTATGCTACTTAAGACTTAAAATATCTAATTGTGTTGGGTCGTTTAAAAAATCAGCAGGCATTCGAAAATTCTAGGGAATCCTTATCTGAACAAAAACAAAGCGATCAGAAACACAAACGTACAACAATGAGGAAAAGGAGTACAGACTCTAAGGGATCAGTGCATACTCCTCAGTAGACATTTTCATAAATGCATAGACTATAAAATCAGTGGATCATATATTCTGACCTCCAGAACTTCACCCATCAGTGAACATTGCCCAATAACTTGCAATTGAACTAGAGCAAATATTTTAGAAAAATATCCAATTTCTAAGTAAAGATGCCAAATGATGGATAATCTACCACTTTCTTTGGTAAACTATTCTAATAGTTAATTACCCTCATTATTAAAAAAGTGTACCTTATTTCCAGTTTGAATGTGTCTAAATTTCAACTTCCAGATACTGGATCTTGTTAAGCCTTTGTCTCCTAGTTAAAAGAACCATCTAATATTATATATCTTTTCCCTATGTAAAGACCTGGATCAGGTTTCTCATTAACCTTCTCTTCCATGACATAAATAGAATGAACTCCTTAAAGTCTGTCATGTTTTCTAGTTTAGGAAACTCTTGTAGCTCTTTCCTGAAGCACTCCAGAGTTTCCTCAACATCTTTGTTAATTTTGGACACAGTATTCCATGACTGATCTCACCAATGTCATATACAAAGACAATATCACCCTAGAGAAGTATTAACTATTGTACAAGACACTGATAAGGCCTTATATAGAATACCGTGCACAATTCTGGTCACCCAGTTCAAGAAAGATGAATGTAAACTGGAACAAGTGCAGAGAAGAGCTACTAGGATTCACATGGGAACGGGGAGGCCTATTTTATGAGAAGAGACTGGAAGCATGTGGCTCATTTAGTATCATTTTGTCTGAAAAACATCAACCCACTTCATAAACATATGTAACAAGATTTAATGAAAAATAATACAAATAGTATTGTTGTAACATTGTTTCATTTTATAATTAAAGTGACCCAACTCCATTTTAAATTAATAGGAATATAAACTCATTGGACCAAAATGTAAAATGCTAACTGCTTTGTATCAACCCCCAGCGGGCCAGGTATTGTAACAAAATCTCTGTGAAACTTACCAGCGCCGGGAGGAGTCAGCAGGCCATAAGTACTAAAGGCAATGTAATCAGAATGTAGCCTTTGGAAAACCTGTTACTTCAAACCCAGTAAACTTCATCTAAATAGTATCAATCTCTGAGAAACTTCCTTTGAACAGTATCCATTCATTATTGTAGCAAAATCTCTGTGACTCCAAACTCAGTAAACTGCATTTGAATAGTGTTTAGACATGTATTGCAATGGGTGATTCTTTGTCAGCAGCAAACAACAGCTGGACAATTAAGAAGAATAAAATCGGGTTTCACTCTGTCAGTTTCCCTGTTTCAGGGTGCAGTCCCCAATTACCCCATCGCTCTTGAAAACTTCTAATTGGCTAAAAAGTGGGCATATGGTTGTGAGGAAGAGAATATAGGTGATCAAAAAACAGGAAGTAAACTGGAGATGTCCTGTATCTTTGGAAGAACAACAGAATAGTTCTACATGTAGGCGTGATCTACCTACTGTCTCTCCCCAGCTTGCCGCTCAAACCTAAGTATAGAGTGTGGGGCTGTGTAACCTGAGTGTGACAGTATTTTCCACTCAGATGTGTAACCTGAGTGTGACAGTATTTTCCACTCAGATGTAAACCCGGGAATCATATTAGTAGAATTGGAGTGCTGTTTTACTGCTGATAAACCTTGCCATTGCAGTGTAAGTATAATAGCATAAGTATAACTCTATAGTGTAAGCTAGCTTTGTAAATATAATTGTATATTTGTAATTGTGATTGTGTTTTAAGTAGTTAAGTTGTTGTATTAAATAAGAATCAATGGTGATTTTTAAATTGTAATTATTGATGTATAAATTGTTGTAAGTAAAACAAAGTTGTATGCAAAGCAATCTTTGTCGCTCCTTATTTGAGGGATCCATATAAATCGAACCTGACAGCAAGCTGGTTCTTGTTGTCACCTCAAGTATCAACATATTTTCACTTGATTTTCTGAGTTCATCTCCTTATTGGGATTAAGAACATGGTGAAAATCAGCTTCTTTCTCAACATTGCCTTCTATATTACAGCTCTGAGCTGGGAGACTGGGAATGGACGATTTCTGAAACTTGAATTCGCTGTTACCCGAACCAGTTGTTAAACAGACTTCATAACGTTACGCGTGGGACAGAGTCCCCATATCATTTACATCAACCATGTTATTCCAAACGTTACAATCGCCATAAATCATAGGAGAGGCTGACATGTAATTCTCCTTATACTGTTTTCTATAACATACCTTAACTATGAGTATCATTAGAGAAAGCAGGAAAAGAAGTGAAATTAAAGCCAATTAAATTGCTAAATGCATAGTTAATGTACTGCGTTTTTCCTCTCCCTGGGTCGAATCAGTGAGTGGCATTTGTGCGTCAGAGAATCCCCCTACCGGAAGGATATTCAGCATGGCAGTAGTGGAAAAAGACGGTTGTGTCTAACAAGGATGATGAGTTTCTGCTTGAAGGAGTTTCGCTGTTACATGCCTGGTGGATGTTATTTCCCAGTTTTGAAGCCCCCCCCCCAATGAACAGACCAGGATCAGATGTCCTGAAGAATTGGTAGGAAAGCCAAGAATTCTGACCCATCCACAGCCATTACCTTAATTACAAGATAGCCTGCCTCCGCGGGCTTGGGAGCCAAGGCAACTGAGGCAGAAGAGCTGTTCTGCAGGGGGAACAAAATAACTGGGGAGTTGTCGTTTCCGTCGGTAATGATGACATTAACTGCGACGTTTGTGCTTAATGGAGGAACCAAAGTCTGAAGCTTGTATTAAGACATGGATTGTTGTAACAAGCTCATAGTCCAATGGTCGTAAAATAAATATAATTCTGTTTTCAGAATGATTAGACACGTAGGAATATAGGGACTGGTCACTTTGGCATTCTGCCCTAAATCTTGATCAACAGCCGTTATGGTGACAATTAGAGCAGGTCGGTTATTGGTCTCATTCATATGCATGGTTTAAAATGCCTTAGTAAACGGAGGGGTATTGTCACAGATGTCCAATATTTGCACCATAACGGCTTTGGTGCTAATGAGCGAGGGTGACCCTGAATCTGTAACGGTGGTTATAACATACTGTTAATCCTTCTCTTTGTCCAGAGGTTCTTCTGTCAACACTTCATAATAGTTCTTGAAAGCTGGTTTTAGAGCAAAAGGCCGTTGATCTTCAATGGAACATTGTCCCCGGAGTCGAGATCCTTAATGCTGAAAAGGGCCACCATTGTCTCAGGAGATGAGTTTTCTGGTATTAAGCTCGTGAGCGATTTTGTTCTGACTTTCAGGGGGTGTCATTCACATCCAAAACTTCCACAAGCACTTTGCAGAGCTCTGACAGATCTCCGCAATCTGTGGCTCGAATGCTGATCTCCTATTTTTCAGTAAATTCAAAGTCCAGAGGTTTTACGGTTCGGATTTCACACTCACAGGGTTTATTCTGAATGCTGAATGGTTCTACCCTGCATTTTGACTGAATGAGTAAGATATCTCACCATTAAATCCTTTATCGAAATCAGTTGCAACGACAGTGACAATCAGAGAATCTTCCGGGCTGTTTTCCAAAATCTTAACTTCGTGCAATGACTGAGTAAAGATAGGAACATTACCATTTACATCCAGAACCATGATGTGAATGTGGGTTGTTCTGGAACTGGAGGGAATGTGATCCACCAGCATAGCAGTGAGAATGAAATTGACCTCAGACTGTTTCTCTCTGTCCAATGATTTTTCCAGTACTAGTTCTAAGTATTTATCACCGTCATGTTGATCCCGAAAATGTACGTCAACATATTCATTAGAAGGAATTATATTATAATTCTGTAGGTTGTTATTTCCCACGTCAAAATCCTGAGCGCCCTCTAATAGAAAACGAGATCCAGGATCAATTGTTTCCAGGATCTTGAAAATTAATTTATCCTCAGAGAAAACTAGATGACGGTCATTGATATAATAAATTTCCATTTCAGCTCGGAAGAATTTCAATGGATTTTCCAATAATAATTAAAACTTATAGTGCATCTGACAATTTCCCTCCAAATCTCCTGCCGATCTATTCGGCATTTAATGACCAACCCCGCCCCCCGTACTGCGCTCAAACTGAAGTGCTGCTTGCTATATTCTGAAATAATCCAGGCCCCAGGAGCAGACAGTTTTCTCAAATCCAGCCCAGATCCTTTGCAATATTAGCTACAAAATTTTCTGAAATAAAATCTAATTAATTAAATTGATAAAATCGTTGTACAAATTCTGGATGGACAAAAAAGCTTTCGTTCAAAAATGAAAAATACCTGGCCATATATATAAACCTATATACATACACACATATAATATAAATATAAATTAAGGAGACTATATTACAAACAGAAAATATAAATATAAATTGGCTTTGCAAAATGTCTTTGCACACTTCAGTTACTGATGATCATTTAAAAGTAAGAAATACAACTACGAATACATTCTTTCATAAACAAATTATATTTGTTTGTGCTGTTTTACTAACGCCTGTTTATGAGTGTATGTAACAATCCTATCCTTCCACTACATTATCTTGGAGATAATTTATTAGTTGTACTTAGCAAGAGGAGTAAAATAAAGTTGAATTTCTCTTGTCTTCACCCGTTTTACAAATACATAACATGGCATTATTTGATTGTATTGTCATGTCCCCATTACAGCCATCACCAGGCATGACCTAATAGTGGAGGAGGCTCCAGACGTTCTTGCAGCAGGGAGAGGTGGCTGGAAACCACTGCAGGGACTTTGATGGCACAGCTCATTCCTACCAAATACGCATTTCAACCGGAAATCAGAGTCAAGAAAGGAGCCATACCGCATTCATCCACTCTCAGGAGCAGAAGAGGCCCTACTTCAAGAATGAAACCATTTTAAATCATACTATATATGAATCAAAAGAAATTCATCAGTAGTTTTAAATGCCCACGTAGGTAATAGCACAGAAAATCTGTTTCAAAACCTCATATTCAGGAAAGCAACAAGATAATTTTCCTAGATAGTCATTGGAACTACACACAAAGGCCACATACTGGGCATTATATTTGCACCGGGAGTAAACATGGAAGAAACGATTTCCTGACCCGATCACCATTTCCTTTCGATAGAAGTCGTTTCTCTTCCCAACCCTTGAATCAATAAATAGTCTGAAAAATAAATGGCCCTAACCATCTTCCTCTGATTCATAAAAGTTCATGATTCTACAGAACTTCCAAATGGTCCCAAAGGATAAAAGGAACCAGACACAGACCCAAAGTTCTGACAGCCATTAGGGGCAACATAAACATCTGATGTCCTATGTCACTGATATTTTGCTCTTAGTGTCTCACCGCAACACACATGGATGAGCTGTGCCAGATGATGTAGGAAAGCAGAAGGTAAAAATGTCGGTGGCTCAAGGAAACACTTTTTCAGATCCACAACAGCACAAGAACAAGGACTTCTTGAAAACACAGACCTCAGCAATTGTCTTCTTTAAAATCACATTATCCACAAATGCCATGTGGGAGGTCTCGGCCACGATGTGTGAAATGGATCTTTGCCCATATGCTGCTGAAAACCTGCGAAGAGAACATCGGTCCCCTTCTGAAGGAAATAATCAATTTATCCTTCAGGGAAGGCACTCTCCTAGGCACTCTGAAATGGACCATAAACAATCTGATTCCCAGGAAATCGTCACTGCATGTCAATAAACCTTTCCGATCTTTCCTTATCCTACCTTCATTGGGTAAAAACAACCTGTAATTAGCTGGACTGCTGGACTTTTCCCAGTCCGAACTCAGCTCACATAGCTATGCTGCTGTTGATGAATAACCACCACGAGAACAATGACAACAGACAAACATGAAGGCTTAGACTTCCGGATCTATCAGCTCCCCTGGGGATCAATGATCACAAGAAGTTGCTGACACTCTTCAAAACCGAGCATGACTAGAGAGGGAACTCTTCTACGGTTCCCATTCAATAGATTCCAGGGAGTCATAAAGGACAATTACTTCTCCTCCTCCCCTAAAAGTCTTCCGAGATCTTACTGGGATCCCTTATATTCTGAGTTCCCCATAGCAGGCAACATGTTTTTACGTGTTTGAAAAGCACCAGCAGGTATTCAACACAAGAGTAAATACATGAATACGCAGTCCGTCTCTTTTCCTTTTCCGTCTATATATGAAATCTCTTTAAAGAAGGTCCAGAGCGTTCATAAATGCTTCGAACACATGGATAAATGTCTTTAGGTTTCCTCACATCCTTCCGACTCTAATCATAAATTTGAGCAATGCTTTTTCCTCTCTCCAGGCATTATAACAACTGAATAAATTAAATTCGTGGGCCAAATGAATCTAATAAAGAGCAAAATAGCTTAATCGTAAAGTAAAAATGTTACAGTTTCATGACAAAAAGAGTTAAATAAATCAAATATCTAAAATCTAAAACCAAGTAAATCAAAATAGTTTACCTATATCTATTAAACATATACACAGGCATCTATAAGCAACAAATTAAATATCACATGTGTCACATATTGGAAAAGTAAATAAATAGAGTTGATTGGCAGTACATAATAAAATGGATGCCAAACACTGAAAAATCCTGAGGAAGGTGCTGCTTCATAAAACAAGAAGAGAATTGTATAAGCTAATAGTTCACCTGGTCATCGGTAAAAATTGCAAAGAGTTATTTTGAAAATCTGGGTTATTCCGAACATGTGTAGCATCTTTGAAATGTTGATTTAGGAGACTGAGGACAATGTATTGGTGCTAGTGCTCCCATCCCATAATAATTAGCATTTGCTCTATACTGTTCGAATTTCTTATTACCTTAATGGTTCTTATTTCCCCATTGTGGAGTTCCAGAATGACCTGGTTCAGAGGCCTTCAGCGTTTGGTAGGAAAGCCAAGAATTCTGACCAGAATTTTCACTATTGACAGCACAAGGTAACCCGCCTTGGCTGCTCTGGGAACCAGGTCATTAGCAGGGAAAGCTCTGTTTTGAACAAGGTATAAAATGAAGGGGGCATCATCATTTGTATCGATTCTAAAAATTCATTAAAAAAGTATCCACCTCTCATGGAGGCAAGGAAAATTATGTAAAGAAGAACAGAATGAAACTAATACCGGAGAGACCGGCTAGCTTAGTCCAAGTGGGTGGGGCTACAATGTGTGAATGGGTTAGGAGGCCCCTTATGGAGCATATTTCGACTACCTTAATTGGGCTCTGGGTAACAGTGAGTCAACATAACAGTGTGGAACTGGCTGACATTCATTTAACATCTCCAATTCTCCGTCAACCCACAATTGTGCCGATGTCTGATTTTTTAATAACACCAGTACTCCCTATCAAAGGCATAAACCAATACATGCCACGAGAAGATTCAAGAATAGTTCCAAAAACAGTAAGCTAATAATGTCCTTATCACATGCACACACAATGCACCATTAGTATTTTAGTATTCTCCAAATCTTTTCACTTCTGTTCATTGCTGAAGACATCTAATAATCCAAATATTTCTAAACCAAAACACAAACTACCAAACATCAAAGCTACACAGTTCAATACTAAACTCACATGATATGAACCAATATCTAAAAGTAAGTTAGAGGGAAAAGGAGTAGCTTTCTGAATAACTTCCAAAAATAAAAACTTCTCTGATATTATCTTTTAATGATGGGCACACGTTAAATAAATAACAACGAAATGAAATAAAAAGACTGTAGAAGATCAGAAATTAATCTTACCTGGTTCGCTGATTCCATGTCCGTATTAGTAAGAAGATCCTGTTCTTTCTCTGAGTCCGTCCCAGCACTGACATGCTGAGGTGGAAGAGAGGGGATAATGGGTCTGAGGAATTTGAATTCGCTGTTTCCTGATCCAGTTGTTAAGCAAACTTCATAACGAAAACTCTGAGAGAGAGTTCCGTTACCTGTTACATCTACCAAATTGTTCTGGAAGTTGCTATCACCATAACAATTGCCAGAAGCAGACATGTATTTTTCTCCATAACGTCTTCTATAAAGCTTGATAAATACAACTACTATTATTGAAATTAAAAAAACAAACGATACTAAGCACAAGGAAAGTATTAAGTAGGTAGTTAATGTGCCATTCTCCTCCTCTTCCACAGCTGCATCTGTAAACTGCATGTATAACTCCGAAAACCCGTCCACTAGAGCTATATTTAGAGTGGCGGAGGAAGAGAGGGGCAAATCTCCGCTGTCTCTAACAAGCACAATGAGTTTTTGCTTCATCGAATCGCGGTCTGTTATTAGCCTCGTGGTTCTTATTTCACCGTTTTGGGAAGCCATAGTGAAAAGACCTGGGTCTGTGGCCTTCAACAAGTGGTAGGAGAGCCAAGAATTTTGCCCGGAATCCCCATCTACAGCCACCACCTTAGTTACCAGGTAACCCGCCTCCGCCGATCTGGGAACCAGGTCATTAGCGGGGGAGGTGCTGTTCTGCAGAGGGTATAAAATGAAGGGGGCGTTGTCATTTGCATCAATTATCACAACTCGGACAATGACTTCAGAGCTCAGTGGAGGGGAGCCGCCATCTGCCGCTCTCACCGCAACCTGGAACTCTTTTATCTGTTCATAATCCATGGACCGCAGAGCGTACACATTCCCGTTCTCCGAGTTTATCGAGATATAGGAGAGCAGCGGAAGGCCACCTACCTCCGCAGGCAATAGAGAGTATGTCACTTTGGCATTTTGCTCTGAGTCCGAATCAATGGCATTGACCTTCCCTATCAACAGGGCTGGGCCGTTGTTTTCTCGGACATACATAGTGTATGACGTTTGAGTGAACTCCGGGGAATTGTCATTAATGTCGGATATTTTCACGGTGATGGTCTTTTCAGTAGAGAGACTAGGAGATCCCAGATCAGTTGCTGTGATGGTTATGTTATACTCCGATACTTTCTCTCGGTCAAATGTATTTTCGGTCACTAAAGAATAGGAATTTTCTGAGGTTGGTTTTACAGAAAATGGAATATCATCTTCTATGGAACAGACCATTCTGCCATTGTCCCCAGAGTCCCGGTCTCTGACATTGAAAAGAGCCACCACTGTCTCAGGAGACGAATCTTCAGGTATCGGGCTATTAAGTGATGTTACTTTCACCTCAGGGGCATTGTCATTCACATCCACCACCTCTACCAGGACTTTGCTGTGCGCTGACAGCCCTCCGCCATCTGTGGCTTGAACGTCTATTTCATAGGTTTCCGTTTCTTCAAAATCCAGTGGTCCCAAAAGTCGAATATCTCCGGTTACTGGGTTTATGCTGAATGCGTTGACATTCTTTTTGGCTTTTTGGCTAAATGAATACGATATTGCTCCATTAATTCCTTCGTCTGAATCAGTTGCAGAAACGGTCAAAACCACGTAATCTCGTTCAGAATTTTCCAAAATCTGAGCTCTATAAAGAGTTTGGGAAAACTCGGGCACATTGTCATTGATATCCAGAACAATGATTCGTACCTGTGCGGTACCGGACCTCGGTGGGGAGCCTCCATCTATCGCAGTCAGTATGAAGCCAATCTCCGCCTGTTTTTCTCGATCCAAAGGTGTCTCCAACACCAGCTCTGCGTACTTCCTGCCGTCGCTGCGATCGCGAGTGTGTACACGGAAATGGTCGGCTGAACTGATGGCATAGTTCTGCAGGCTGTTGTTCCCAACATCTAAATCCTGGGCATTTTCCAGAGGGAATCGGGACCCAGGCGGAGTGGTTTCGGGCATCTTTAGAAGCAGTTCATTATCTGAGAACTCTGGAGAATGATCATTTACATCAAAAATCCTCACCTCAGCCCGGTAAGACTGCAAGGGATTTTCCAGGATTATTTCAAAATGCAGAATGCAGGGATCCACTTCCCCGCACAATTCCTCTCTGTCCGGTTTCTCTTTAATAAATAAATCCCCGGTATTGCTGTTTAAGCGGAAATGCTGGCGGCTGCCTTCGGAAACCAGACGGGCCCTGCGAGCAGACAGTCTCTGAGGGTCTAGCCCTATATCCTTTGCTACATTAGCCACAAAGGCCCCGCTTTCCATTTCTTCAGGCACAGAATAGCGAACTGTTCCGGATCCCATCGCCCACACGCAAAGAAATAAAACGAGAAACATTACTTGCCTTCTGAAAGCTGTTCTCCTCTGCTTATCCGCCATTCTTAATGTGAAAATATAAAGAGCTTTGTAGTGAAATTATGTCACTTGCTGCAGTCTCCTCTGCAGTTCCGGAGAGCTATAGCTCCTGCGCACATAAACTATTCCAGTCGCGCGAATGGTTCAGGTTGTGGATCTCTGTTCGCCTTAGCCAATACTGCCACCAAGCGCCTCAGTTGATAGTGGTTGGATTTTGAATCCATTTACCAAAATCTGGAATTTTGTTGTATGTTTGCCATCATCTACCAGTCTCCCGTGTGAATTAATTAACATGGAAACAGAACAATCTCATTTGCAAAATATTTAGATCTGTTTAGTGTAGAACAGAAGTGAATCTAAAAGGGAACTTAAAAGGCAGAGATCGAGGTCTCATGTGCAAATTTACAGTTTGAAGATTCTGATTATTTTGAAAATCCCGTTCCTCCTCTGGAAGACTCTTTTATAACACAAGAACTTCACTTGGAGGCCAGCTGTCAGATTTTTCAGTTCCTTACAGCCGCCACAGAGTTACTAAATCCGTGAAAAGAGTATCCAGCCACTACAGGACTTTCTGAATCCACTGGATCTTTAGAGATCACCGATTAGAAAAATAATAAATGTTTGATATGTAACTTGTAATTTTTATTTTTGGTACATCGCTCAGGACAGAGTTATTTCATTAGTTAGCGATATATTCCCAGGTATTTCAAATGTTGAGCCATATTCTGCCTTTGCACTTTAAGTGGGAATTCTCATTGACTTCACCCCGTAATAACATGTCCTCTCTGAGCAATTATTACCCAAGCGAGTCTTGGTTTGGGGTTGGTGTTTTTCTTTTTCATTTACTCTGTCATACCAGTCTGACTATGTTTCCCTAGATTAATATGTTCAGTGTATGTTAATACGTCACAGAATCTGACTAGAACACGAAATGTTATTCTCGAGCAAAACTAACGGGTGTGACAATCCTTATTTTCACAGCTAATAAAACCTGTCTTTGAATTCCTTTTATAAGAGTTCGTCTGATCGACCTGGTTGGGTCACTGCTGAATTAGAGTGCTAATTCTATTCCAGAAATTAGCATATTAAAACAAAAATCTGTAAATCTCTTTTGGACTAGGATAATTCCTCAGGAGTCTTTAAGAGGAACAATCATGTCAGGATTTCACCTTTTTCAAGTTGACAAGGCTATCTTTTCCTCTTTAGTTTAGAATGGGGACGAGGGAGAGAGAGATGCTTCTTTTTTGGGAAAGATGAGGGTTATATCTTTAGTTGGAATGTCATAGGATGTACATAATATTTTATAACATTTACAATTGTACATACATATGTCTGTGTTATACTCTGTATATATATACACCAAAGATACGGAGGTGATATCAATGTAATTGTGATGCTGGCACACCAGGTGCCAGCTCATGCCAAAGTTCGGGTGAATTCACAGATGTATTAGTATAGATCAAAGTGGTTGTTAAAGGTATAAGAATGTATTTAGTGTTTAAACTACATGAAAACTAATGGGATATTATATGCATTGTTTTCACTTATATGTATCCTGTTATAATGTAATAGCAAACAGTTACAGTGTACTCCTGTAACCCATCAAAGGAGAAATAAGCCTTGTGTAATGCGATAAAGAACTTTAACAGGAAAGTGCTAATTTTAAGGTAAGTGGTCATTGTGTGTGTGGATCAAAGCTTCTAAATGTATTACTATCTGTCCACCAACCAAAGAAAAAGTCCACGTGGGAGATGACCCTGTCAGCTTGTTTTCTATGAGAAGACCCTATAAGTATGAATTCAGGGAAAGATCCTGCATCTCTGGTCTGTTTGGACTCTTACAGGGAAGGGTACTAAAAGCAAAGCAGAGATCTGCAGAAATAATCTGGCTGAAAAGTCTTTTGGGAAACTGGCAGTTTATTATATTTCTGCTACCATTTGAAATTTTAGACTGTGGTTTATCTGTAGGTATATTTTACCTGCTTTAACCTCTCAACAACTCTCATTTCCTTTTGATAAACCTATATAGTTAATTTACTATAGAACTGGCTACCAGCATTGCCTTTGGTGCAAGATTTAGAATGCAACTGGACCCAGGTGACTGACTGTTCCCTTGGAACTGGGAGGGGCCTGAAATGTGTGCTTTTTGGTATAAATGACCATTTACCATTAAGTCTAGTTTGTCTGGCTAGCACGATAAATTGGAGAGTCTAAGAGGATCATCTGTGACTCCATGGTAAGACTGTTACAATGATGCAGGAGTTCACACTTCACTGACTTGGTGAAATGTAACCCTGAAATCCACCACCAGTTTGGGGTGTCTGCCATGCTTTTGACAGGCTGACTTGAATTAGGCCCTCAATGTCCTGAGCCACTCCAGAAAGCATGACAGTAATATATTAAAACAGCTTTTGAAAATTGCACAGGCATCCTGCCAGTGTATTGTTTTCCTAATAAGCCACATCCAAGGCTTAATTTTTTTTTGTTTCTTTTTTGAGCTCCTGATGAGCTTCCAGTACTATCCACATTTTAAAAAGTCAACTAGAAAAATACTTTGCTCCCCAAATTTTGCATTTTCCTCTAAATAATCCCTTCCCTTTTCAGTAGGCCCAGCAAAGTTGTCTACCTCTCAAGGCCATATCTACAAGTCCTTGAGGTTATAACATTTTTACATAAATAAAGCTATTCTTGGTCATTTCAGGATGTTTTACATTTATTAGTTTTATTTCCCCCTATTTTTAAGCCCTGCACTTTTGGGTTCATAGTAAAAAAGGTATCTGACTTTATCACTGGATGGATGTAAGGAAAACTCCTAATAACCATTTTTTGAAAGCTTTCTAAAATATCTCTAAAATATTTTTCTTATAACATCTCATTTAATACTACCTAATTTATTGGTTAGCTTTATGAACACTCCTTTGTGATGATCTGTATGTGTCATCTTTGCCTTCTTGTTCATCACAAACTCCTGGAGATAAAATTACTACAGCACACAGCATCAAGAATGGAACAAATATGTGAGAAGAGACAGAGAGAGTTGTCCCGCAAACATATTCTTGATAAAACAGTTGCAGCAAAATCAGTTATATATTTGTTCATTCATTTATAATTGTGTAATGAGGTTGAAATGGATCTGGAGATTGGGAGAAAAGACACTAGAGATAGCCAATGTTACTATCAACTTCTTAACGTGGATGGCTTTTCAGTGGCTATTTAGTGTTTCTGTGAAGTCATCTGTTGGTTAGAATCCTGATTGTATAGTGGAGGAGAGTCGGCATTAGGAAAAAAAAGCAACATCAGGTAAAGCTGATTGTCATCCTTTTCCTGGCAGTCTCAACAGAAAGGACTGAACTACTAATTGAATTCATGAGCTTCTGGCTGATGAAGAAATTGCCATCAAAGTAAATAGAACCCTTTACTTTTATACAATCCAGAAATGGGCACCCACACTAATATTTACTTATTATTGTGATTCAATCTTATGTCCATTCTAGATATAGGGAGAGGCAAATTCAGCCATAGTATTAGCAGATACAATTTCAAAGAGAGTCCAAGCTAATGGACAACATTTTCTCTTGTCCTCAACACTCGTGTGTAGATCCTGTGACCAGTCTGTGCCTAAGGTAGCCCAGTGAAAATGCCAAGGTCAGGACAGGCTGCAAAAAGGAAAGCAGATTCTCCCAAAACTGGTGGATAACACTGAAGTTAAATTCACTAACCACTCACAAAAAATGCTCCTGATTCCCCATACTGGTTATCAAGAAGCTAAAACAAGAAAAGACACAGCCTCTATAGTGCATTTTAGCCTCTGGCTCCCAATCAGCAACTAGCTCCAGTGAAGAGATAAGTTATTTAAAACCCTATTCCCTTTACCAAAATGTTCTCCTGATTCCCAAAGGGTCAACCACATTGCCAGATTAATATTAATTTTGATTATGCCCCAAAAGTCATGCTATCAGCCAATCCTTTAGTTTTTAAAACTAAAGGTTTATTATAAAAGAAAGAAAGAAACAAACAATCTGACAGATATCACTGGACAACAAATTTTTTCAAAAGTGTTGCTTCCTCAGAAATTTTTTAGATTATCCTAGACTGCTTGAAGCTGAACACAAATATAATTTCAGACTATTTGTATCACGTAGGAATTTGGAGAAACAAGAAATTGACTTGCATTGAATGTAATGCATTTAATGGCATAATGGTGCTGATGCTTTGCAATAGTTCAACTGAGCTAAAAATGTTTTGTTGATATTTTCGTTTGTACTCAGTGTCTGAGGCTTCTTGTTTAAGTGTCCAACAATAATCGGCCAGCATTGATGGATTCCAGTTGCTCTGATACCGTTTTTCCGTGATCGCAATGTCCTGGTGAAACCTTTCACCATGCTCATCACTGACTGCACCAAGATTTGCAGAGAAGAAGTCTAAATGAGAATGCAGAAAATGAATCTTTAGTGACATGTTGCACTCCATGGTTTTGTATGCTTGAAGCATGTTGTCAACCAGCTGCACGTAGTTTGGTGCTCTGTAGTTGACAAGAAACGTATCGCAGCTGTTGCGACATTGGCGAGACATTTTGCTATCATGAATCCTCCTGAAAATATAATTGCTTTATTATTGTGAGTACACACACTATGCTATGTGCATAGAGCATGTGCATCAACATGAATGCAAACTGATATAAATACAATGCATAGAACGGTGTGTGCGAAAAGCTTTTCTAGCCTTTCTAAAACCTGTCCTGCCAGCATCCGCCCTGTTTAAGCCTTAGCATTCCCACTGCATGTTGCGTGGCCTGCACTAGGTGCAGTGTCACTGCATGCCCAGGCATGCTTGGACACAAGATAGAAAACTTTTCAGCTTACATTGTGGGCAACATTTTAATAGACTTAAATTATGAATTGAAATAACAAATACAGGCAATTTAAAAAAAACGGTACATGACAGGGAAATTTCATGGTGATTTTCGTAATCAGTAGCCCAAAATCCATAAGATACACCCAAAAGTATTCAGGAAGCAAATTCTTTCTTGTCCAGTGTATTAAATGATCAGACTACCATATACATACATACGAGTTCAAAGTCCATATATATCAGATTCTCAGCGATTTTGGAGTTTGCAAGCTCGTACAGTTCCTGTGGAGTACATCCAGTACCTGGATGGGTCTCAGTCCTTCATATCACTGTTTCAGATGTAGAATAGTGGATCCAGAAGTAGGAAGCAAGAATTAAGACAAAATGGAGATGGTGAAACTGCATTTTATAGTTTCTGCCATGTGGCTTGTATATCCAGTGTTTCAAACACAAGCTCATAGCACACTGGCAGGCAAAAGCTCTTAGAGTTCCTATCCACAGCATTTCTCACATGTTCTGATGATCGACAGCTGTAGCCGCTGGCTTCTCTCCCGAGGCCCATTCTATAGCTGAGGCCCCTGATTGGCCCTCAGTCAGTCTGGACAGTGCTGAGACTAATCTATTGGGGGTGTCACCCAGTAGCACAGCACAAGTTTTAGCTACAGAATATCATACATATTCATAACTTATAGTACAAAGATGATACATACATATAGATAAGATTATCATACTTAGCAGATCGTAACCTTTCCAATTATTCCTGACATGCAATATCTCATGGGAATTATTGCAATTTTGGAATATTGATATCAATAATATTATAAATATTCACCCCAATCCAGACAGCCTCACAGACACTACTGTGCACGACTATGTGACTGGCTCCCAAACAAGTGTAGGTGATGGAAAGGAAGGATTCTTTTTAAACTGAGGGCCTGATCCAATTCTCACTGAAGTGAATAGAAGACCTCCACATCTTCCAAGTCAAGAATGAGAAAGTGACACAATCTTTGCAACTGAGAAAGATTTGGCCAGCAAGGAGTGAACTTCATTCTCACCATATGGGTGGCAAGAGTCTTGGTTGAGTAATATATGGGACACATGTCAAATACAGCCATAGGATGGAAGCCAGCCATACTCTCTATCATCTCCCAGCAGTTCATAGATACAATAGAAATTGTTAGTTTCCCCATTTTGGTTTATCTAGAATACTTCGTGTTATACACTTCATTACCAGAACATCTGCTCAATTTCATGTTTTGTTTATTAGTCCCTATTTAATTTGTAAGCGGCAGGAGAAGAACAGTATACAAATCAACATGAAATGTACTGATGTTGTGACTACATCTACCTCCTGCACTGAACATCGAAAAGAAAAAACATGACTAACCTTCTGGGCCGACTCTCAGGTCTATGGATTCCCTCATCTCAATTCTCTACTTTATCCCGAGAAGAGATATTGGGTGAAATCCTGGTCCATTGAAATTAGTAG
This sequence comes from Mesoclemmys tuberculata, assembly GCA_007922155.1. Classification (NCBI taxonomy): domain Eukaryota; kingdom Metazoa; phylum Chordata; order Testudines; family Chelidae; genus Mesoclemmys; species Mesoclemmys tuberculata. The sequence continues at coordinate 72,813 of ML675615.1, forward strand.
GAATTTTGCCATTAACTTCATTTCACTCATTCAGTTCTTTCTACTTCTTGCATTTGAAATCAGGTCCTTCATTGAACCTCATATGTAATTATAGCACATACGATCACTCGCTCTCTCTTTCTTTCTGTGAATGTGTGTGCACCGCAAACACACACATAATTAATACTCAGATAATGCACCAAAATGAAAGCATGAGAAAGAGAGACAGAGACAAAGAGAGGCAGGTAGAAAGACTTACAAACAGACGAAGGATGTATCCTTCAAAATGCAAAGAGTTATTTTCTTATCCTCAGTGCCTCTTGTCAAAATACTATTAAACCATTCTGTATTGGCACTGAAATCTTCACCAAAACGAATTATTTTATGCCAATTTTTTCATGATAATAAGACTATAATTTGAATGTTTGTATAGCTTGCTAAAAGTTTATATATTTGTCAATATTTTAAATATTTATTTTGTCCTAATTTCTCTTTTCTATAACTGGTTAAATGTGCTCTAAATCAGATGGAATAGCAAGGAAGAAAAGAAAAAAGAAATGCAATTTACTAATACATTTAGCAGGATATGAAGGATTAAGGTACTGATTCACCTTTCCAGAAACAACGAATGCACAAAGAATTGAAAAACACACCATTAACCCGTGCATAGAATAAATGTAAGGAAAATAACCTGAAACTATTAATTCATATTTTCAAAACTTTCATTAATGGAGTTTGACTGGTCAGTGGGCGTCCTTTTACGATTCCTAGATATCGATCGCAGAGCGGAATTCCATTTGAGAAGTATTAACTAAGCATCGCCAGAATTTGAATACTAGAAATGCACCAGGAAAGATGCCTCGTGAAATCTTGATAGCCCAGGTCAACAGCGATCTATAAGGGCACAAATCGCTGCTCTCAAAACAGCTGATTACACTCTGAAGAGCAGTAAATGAGGATGCTCTTTACTATCTCCTTAGAAAACACATCACTCATTTTCGCACACACTGACTTCTGTTGTAACCGATCGTTCAGAATCCTTTGTGCACTCTCTCTCTTCCCATCCAAAGATTTAATGACTATTTTTCAATCAGTGAAACCCTTTTAATTTAACACGTAAAGAAACGTTTTAAATTCCACTTTGAGAAATTAACAAATTAACTCTTTAAGTAACATCGATATTTCAACTAATGCCTTAGCAAGTAAAAATGATATAGCTAACTACTACCAGTATTAAAATCACTTCCATACACCAATACACATATACTGGAGGAAATGCAGAAGGAGAATGCCAATATTTCAACAAAAAAGCTCAATCATTATTATTGAAATCTAGAAATATCCTAAAACAATAATCAATTCCATATTGCGCTAGAAAGAGAGAGAGGGAATATTATATATAAGCAGTACAGCGTCTCACCTGGCCGGCAGATTCCATTTTGTTATTCAGATGCGAGTTAGTAAGACGATCCTCTACTTTCACTAAATCCGTTCCAGAATTGCTGTGTTCAGCTGGGACGCTGGAGATAATGGGCTTCAGGAATTTGAATTCGCCAGTTCCCGAATCAGATGTTAAACAAACTTCATAACGATAATTTTGAGACAGAGTTCCGTTACCCGTTACATCTATCAAATTATTCTGGAAGGTGCCATCACCATAAACATTACCAGAAGCAGACGTGCATCTTCCTCCATAATTTCTTTTCCGATATAGCTTGACCATTGAAAATATTATTATTGAAACCAGAAAAAGAAACGAAATTAAACACAAAGAAATGACTAAATACATTGTTAATGTGTCGTCCTTTTCCTCTTCCTCAAATACATCAGTAAACTGCATATAGGAGTCTGAAAAACCATCCACTAGAGCTATGTTGAGAGTGCCTGTGGAGGAAAGTGGTAATTCTCCGCTGTCTCTAACAACCACAATAAGTTTTTGCTTCATCGAATCGCGGTCTGTTATTAGCCTCGTCGTTCTTATTTCACCGTTTTGGGAAGCCATAGTGAAAAGACCTGGGTCTGTGGCCTTCAACAAGTGGTAGGAGAGCCAAGAATTCTGACCGGAATCTCCATCCACAGCCACCACCTTGGTCACCAGGTAACCCGCCTCCGCCGATCTGGGAACCAGGTCATTAGCGGGGGAGGTGCTGTTCTGCAGAGGGTATAAAATGAAGGGGGCGTTGTCATTTGCATCAATTATCACAACTCGGACAATGACTTCAGAGCTCAGTGGAGGGGAGCCGCCATCTGCCGCTCTCACCGCAACCTGGAACTCTTTTATCTGTTCATAATCCATGGATCGCAGAGCGTACACATTCCCGTTCTCCGAGTTTATCGAGATATAGGAGAGCAGCGGAAGGCCACCTACCTCCGCAGGCAATAGAGAGTATGTCACTTTGGCATTTTGCTCTGAGTCCGAATCAATGGCATTGACCTTCCCTATCAACAGGGCTGGGCCGTTGTTTTCTCGGACATACATAGTGTATGATGTTTGAGTGAACTCTGGGGAATTGTCATTAATGTCGGATACTTTCACGGTGATGGTCTTTTCAGTAGAGAGACTAGGAGATCCCAGATCCTGAGCACTGATGGTTATATTATAGGCGGACACTTTCTCTCGGTCAAGTGCACTCTCAGTCACCAGAGAGTAGGAATTTTTGAAAGTTGTTTTTAACGAAAACGGAAGATCATCTTCAATGGAGCAGACCGTTCTCCCGTTGTCCCCGGAGTCCCGGTCTCTGACAGTGAACAGCGCCACCACGGTCTCCGGCGGGGAGTCCTCAAGAATCGGACTGATGAGGGACGTGACTATCACTTCTGGGGCGTTGTCGTTCACATCTATAACGACAACAAGCACTTTGCAGTGCGCAGACAGACCCCCGCCATCTGTGGCCTGAATGTTTAACTCGTACGTCTCAACCATTTCAAAGTCAATTGCGCCTGAGAGTCGAATTTCTCCTGTCACTCGGTTTATATTAAAGGTTTTGCTATTTTCTTTGGATTTTTGGCTAAAAGAATAGGATACTCCCCCATAACTTCCTTCATCTAAATCAGTAGCCGAAACAGTGGCAACCAGGTAACCTTTGGGGCTGTTTTCCAGAACTCGAGCTTTGTAAATGGCCTGAGAGAACACAGGGAGATTGTCGTTGGCATCCAGAACAATGATGCGGATTTGCGCCGTGCCGGACCTCGGAGGAGAGCCGCCATCTACAGCCGTGAGCAAGAAACTCAACTCTGACAGATGCTCTCTGTCCAATGCCTTATCCAGCACCAGCTCTGCATATTTCCTGCCGTCATCGTCTTCACCGGTATAGACATGAAAATGGGCATTGGAACTAATGCTATAGCTCTGGAGGCTATTGTTTCCCACATCTAAATCCTGAGCGCTCTCTAAGGGAAACCGAGATCCTGGGGGAGTCGTTTCTGGGATTTTAAAACATAGTTCACTTTCCAGGAACACTGGAGAATGATCATTTATATCATAAACTCTCACGTCAGTTCGATAAGATTGCAAAGGATTTTCGAGGATTATTTCAAAGTGCACCGTGCAGGGGTCAATTTGCCCGCACAGTTCCTCTCTGTCCAGTTTCTCTTTAATAAACAAGTCGCCTGTATTGCCATTGAGCAGGAAATACTGGCTACCGTCTTCAGTCACAACCCGAGCTCTGCGAGCAGACAATCCCTTCAGGTCGAGCCCTAGATCTTTCCCTACATTAGCCACAAAGGACCCGCTTTCCATTTCCTCGGGAACAGAATAGTGAACTGCTCGGGATCCGGTGACCCACACGCAAAGAAATACAACGAAAAACACGACTTGCCTTTTGAATGTTGTTCTCCTCTCGGTATCCGCCATTGTTTATCTAAACACACACACACACACGGCGATCGTGAAATAAAATCACTAGCCGAGATTCATCCCAGGATTCTTATTTGTGGAAGATTCAATATGTCCCTTCTAGAGTTTTAACTGATCGGAATCCTTTTGTGGTGTTCTCAGCAATTTCAGACACAGCATCTGCGCTCCTGAGGTGGAGGAATATTTCATTCCTTAGGGGTGCATTACAGTCTGCAATTGTAAACCCTTCTTAGCCAACAGCGCCACCAGGTGTCTGAATTGTATGTTCGTTGCTTTTTTCCTGTTTGTTTGTTTAACGTATACAAATGGTATGTTGTGTAGTGTCCTATTTGCTTGATTTGTTGATAGAGATTTATGTAAAATCAAAAAATAATGTGAATTGAGTTTCTTCTCATAGCATATTAATATAGTGTGCAAGTACATATAAATACTGGTTGAAAAATGAAAGTATTAAACTCTCATATCTATGGTATTTTGTTAACTGGTAATCCAAATTATTTCAGTTCTAAAAGTTCACGTTCCTTTTAGAATTGGAACGTTTATCATAGATTAGGAGAAATGTGAAATCTTGAATTTTTAATATTCTGCTTAAACTGGTAAAACACCTTAAAACAGCATATTTTAAACTGAAGGAGATGCTTCCTCAGACCACATTAATTTGAAAATGTATAATGGATCTTTCTATTTTATCCTCATTTATTTTGGCTTTAATTTATTTATTTCGTGTGTGCTTTGTATTTACTTGTTTCACAACAGTTACTTCTTTCCATAGCTAACCATAAAGATGTATGTAATTAAGAGAGACACAGATTCCAAAGCCGAATGAAGCATTGTTCTCATATAGTCTGATTTCCTGTATAACACAGGCTAGAGAACTTCTTCCATATAACTCGCAGAACGTATCTTTCAGAAAAACATCCAATCTTGATCTTAAACTTGTAGGTGATGGAGAATCCACCACAACGCTCAATAAATTGTTCCAATGGTAGATTATTCTCACTGATAAAAATTTACACATTATTTCCATTCTCAACTTGTCTAGCCTCTACTTCCAGCCACTGGATCCTGTTATACCTTTCCCTGCTACATTGAAGAGCCCATTATCAAATATCTGTTCCCTTTGTAAGTACTTACAAACTATAATCTAATCGTCTCTAATCTTCTCTTTGTTGTTAGAATGAGTTCCTTGAGTCTGTCACTATAAGGCAAGTTTTCTAATCTTTTAATCATTCTAGTGGCTTTTCTCTTTACCCACTCCTGTTTATCAATATCATCTTGAATTCTGAACAACAGAACTGGACACAATATTCCAATAGCCATCATCACACCAATACAGAAGTAAAATAACCTCACCCTCTACTCAAGATTCCGGTTTATGCATCCAATAATCATATTAACCATTTTGGCCACAGCACTGTGCTGGGTGCTCATGTTCATCAGATTATCCACCACCTCCACATCTTTTTCAGTCACTGTTTCCAAAGATACAGTCCCCCATTCTGCAAATACAGCCTATGTTCTTTGTTTCTGTATACCTATCTTTTCACTTAGCCTTATTAGAAAGGCATATTGTTTGCTTGTATCCAACAGATCACATGATCCAGATCACTCTGTATCAGTGACCTGGCCTCCCCCAATTTTTGTGTTATCTGCAACCTTTAACAGTGAGGATTCTTCCAGGACATTGATAAAAATGTTAAACAGCATAGGGTTAAGAACTGGTCCCTGTGGGGCCAAACTATATAAAAACACTTTTTATGATGATTTCCCATTTACAATTACATTTTGAGACCTATCATTTAGCCAGTTTTAATCCATTTAAATGTGTGCCATACTAATTGTATTGGTCCAGTTTTTTAATCTAAATGTCATGTGGTACCAAATCGAAGGCCTTACAGAAATCTAAGTATAGTATATATGCTATTACCTTTATCAACCAATTTGTAATCTCATCAACGAACGATATCAAATTAGTTTGACAGGATTTATTGTCCATAAATGTATGTTGATTGGCATTAATTATATTACCCTCCTTTATGTTTTTATTAATGATGCTCCATTATCTTGCCAGGGAGCCATGCCAGACTGGCAAGTCTATAATTACCTGGGTGTACTTAACTGGGGTATAGGTGGTCTGGCCAAATGGTCGTAGTTGGGCTGGGGTCTGCACATCAGGGATAGTAGTCACTGCACAGGAGTCAGAGAAATCCCAACAGCCAGGTTCAGTAAGGAAAAGTGGGGGGTCAGAGTCAAGATGAGTTTGGAGACAAGAAGTCAGAGGTAGTACCAGGATGGAATCAGGAGGCAGGAATCCAGAATCAGAGTCAGGCTAGGAATGGATACTGGAGATCTGGAGACAAGGCAGAGTCTGGAGTCACAGCAGGCCAAAGTCTGTGTGGTTGTCCGGACAACTTCCTGGGGCAATCCCTGGGATTAAAAAGGGCACTTCGCCTTGGCCAACAAGAGGGCTGCAAGATACTATCACTCTGGTTCCCTTGGTTGTACTTCATGTGTCACCTACCCTCCAAAGTGGTCCCTGGGTGTGGCTCACTATCACCTCTTGGTAGAAATGTGGGAATGTCAGCTGTCAAGCTCTGCAAACATAGGTTCTAGACTTTGGACCCTTATACTAGGTCATTCTATTTACCCTTTCAAAATATGGGCACAACATTTCTTCTTGTCTTCTGGAGATTTTGCAATGTTCCAAGACTTTTTGAAATCCAGGTCCAGGGAGCTCCTCAGCCAGCTCTCTTAAAGCTCCAGTTATATAAGGACCAAACTTTAGTAGCTGCTGTTTATCATTGTCCTGAGATGTTAAGAGAAGGTTTGCATTTTAATAGGTTGATCACTGTTTGATGTCCCCATCACAATCACGAAACTTTCTGGGAAGGCAAAGAGTATTCAGCATGTGCTATTACTTTTCTGTTTTTATCTGAATATAAGAAAGACTAATAATTTTTGTCATGTGAGTTCCCAAAAGGTATGGATTTTTCTCTAGGAATTTTTCCTGAGATAACATTCAAAAGATTTTCATAATGAATTTCAATACATGTTTTCATCAGGAGTACAGTTTTCCTTGAGCCAGTATAAAATGCTCCCTTTCCAATACATATACTGCGGTCACCTATACATTCCATGCCTGAGCGGTGTCCTCTTTGTCTGTTTCATTCATTAGCCTACAAAGCCACAGAAGTTCTTTCATTAAGGGTAAAATCCTCTCATTAGGTTGCTGGGTAAGGTCTTATATATCATCTAAAATGGCAAATTATGCTGATTGTACATAGAAAAGAATCTTTTGCCTATGTTTCAATTTCTAGTAGGGATTAATTTCCACAGCCTTCACCCTACATTTCTTTACCCCAATGGATTTCCAGATGAAGTTTGTAGCCAGCCATTTGTCAATTGATGTAGGCACATGCTAAGTAAGGTATAAGTATAAATCAAAGCAACAACACAAAAGCTTACAGGCCCCAAAGCCTATAAAACAATAGCTTACTCAAACTAATTGAGTCCCAAGACCTAAAACACTTTGCATAAGCAACTAACCAGGAGTGACCTTCTGTCACAAGATGGAATGCTGTAATACACAAGTATGGCTTAACTGCTGACAAGTAACCACAACATTCCAGTTTATGTTGCTATGGGGTATTTTAAGATATGAATATCAGCAGATGTTCCACCTCAAGAATGCTATTGGTAACCATTTGTTAAGGTAAATTGTAGGTAGCCTGTTTGAGAAGGACATGCCAACTTTGTTTGGGTGAAGAAGTTTAAAGATGGATATTGGGGACTGAACACCCTCATGAATGTGCATGGCAGTCCTACATCAGGACTGATATAAAGGAACTGACTAGGCCTTAGCCATTAAGCTCTTCCTGTCATGCCAGAGCTAGGATCACTCAGATTATCTGTCTCATCGGTTTTAGGTTGCTGCAAAGGATGTTGTGAGTATGCATTTAATGCTAGTCATTTTATTATCTCAGTCTATTTTTCTGGATTGTAGCGTTTGTAATATTACTAATTGTGCTAATAAAAATTATGGTTTCAAAGGGTCTTTCCTAAGTGTGAGTGTCTCTCCTGCACATACCTGGGTACTTCTCCTAGTACTAATTCTAATAATTCTGTGGTTGATCTAGAGACATCTGAACCCTGCCAGACCAGGACTCTAAGAATACCTAACCAACAGATCAGGCAACAGAGTGTACTCTCTTTAAAAAGAATAAAAATTGACTATTAGACTAAAATTACAGAATCTATTCTATGCTCATTGCAAGTACAGAATTGGAAAATGTTATTGTCTAGAAGTGCTTAGAAATTAAAAATTTAAGTGAAATGGAATAAGCCACTGCTCCAGCAATTTCTAACACACATAAACTAAGCAAATGGAAAGGCATTTGCCCTATCTACAAAATTGCTTTAACAATTCTGAATATCAATTCTGGAAGTGAACACTCCTTAGAAAATTGTTTTAAAGCCTCATAAAACTAAGCTGGAAATGTGTGAAATGCATATTTTTCCATCCACGGGTCTAATACATAACCATTGGCAATTGAAAACATTCCTCACTCACACATTCAGAAATGAGTGAATATTTATCTCTCATAAAGAAACTTAAAACCAAAAAATCAAATTACCTTCCATTGTCTCTTACAAATGATAAAGAGCCTCATGGAGACAGTTTTCTATTGATTATTGTTGACTGCAAAGTGTGCCTTAATACCACATATTTCCAAATTCCATGCAGATGTAATACAGATTCCTGCTGCAATCTAGTAAATTTGACTTGCACATCAAAGAAGCAAAAGGATTATGAAAACCTTGATTTTGTCTATCCCATGAAGCCAGTTACCTTTTTATAGTACCTTAACATGTGAGGAAATGTAGCATGAGTGGCGTATCATAAACAACAGCATGTCATATCTTTTCCACGTTATCTACATGAATACAATGTTTTGATCTAGTTTTAATAGACTATTTGCTGAGTAACAATATAATTAACATTAAAACTTAGAGGTGTTTGAGATATTTTCTAAATCTCAAACAATAATTTCCAAAATATGGAAGAATAATATTTTGTCTCTTCTTAAATATTCAAACAGAATCATATCTTAACCGTGTTAAGTAATGGAGGAAAAGTATAGCTATCCTTCAGAAAACTCCGTTTCCCTACCCCAACAAACTCTGCAACTTTGTTTAGAGAGAGTTATTAGATCCAAATATAACTGTCATTATTATTTTAAATGTTAATGGTTCCAGTGATATCCACTGGAAACTTCCATTAATTTAAATTACTCTCCAAAAATATAACAGTAACTGGATATGAAATGTTGTCACAATTTAAAACGTTTTATGTTAAACAAACCCTAGTCTTATAATTAGGCATCTTTCAATTACTGAATTTCAGATATAACAATAAACTTTGTAATTAAATTTGAGCCTAAAATTGCAAATTGCCTTGATGTAAAGATATGTAATTATACCAAAAGTAAAGTATTTTAATTGGGCATAATATATTTTCTATACATGCAACAATTTAATTATTATTAGGCTAAGTTAATATTAATGAGAAACTATAACACATACCATTCAAATTGATGTTATTTTGTCATCAGTGACATATTTTACATGAAACACCAAAAACATTCAGAATATAAGGAAAAGAGTAAATTGTATATAAAATTTCGTAATGTCAGTTTTATGCACGTTGCCTATTCAAAAATTGGTGAAAACCAATTAAATTCGTGGTTAAAATGGAATACCAATATTTTAAATTCTAACAAAGATCCTACCTGGTTCATTGACTTCATGCTTTTATGCAAACGGGAGTCATTAGGAAAATCCGAATCCTTGTCGGCCTTCAACTCAGAATTAACATGAAGATCTGGGAGACTGGGGATAATAGGCTTCAGGAACTTGAACTCGCTATTACCAGAACAACTAGTTAGGCAAACTTCATAAGGATAATTCTGGGACAGAGTGCCGGTACCAGTTATATCCACCAAATTATTCTGGAAGTTGCCATCACCATATACATTGCCAGAAGCTGAAATATATGTGTCTCTATACATTCTTCTCTTGTATATCTTCATAATTATAAAAATTATTACTGAAACCAGAAAAAGAAATAAAATTAAACACAAGGAAAGAACTAAGTACACAGTCAATGAGCCGTCCTGTTCATCTTCCGCTTCCTTAGATGATTCAACAAATTGCATATAAGGGTCTGAAAATCCATCCACTAGAAGTATATTTAGTGTTGCTGATGAGGAAAGTGGCGATCCTCCGTTGTCTCTCACAAGAACAATTAGTTTTTGTTTTAGCGAATCTCGTTCTGCTATTAGCCTTGTGGTTCGTATTTCACCATTTTGGAAATTCACAATGAACAGACCTGGGTCTGTGGCCTTCAGAAGCTGGTAGGAAAGCCAAGAATTCTGACCGGAATCCCTATCCATAGCCACCACCTTTGTCACAAGGTAACCCGCCTCCGCCGATCTGGGAACCAGGTCATTAGCGGGCGAGGTGCTGTTCTGCAGAGGGTATAAAATGAAGGGAGCGTTGTCATTTTCATCAATTATAACAACTCGGACAATGACTTCAGAGCTTAATGGAGGGGACCCGCCATCTGCAGCTCTCACTGCAACCTGAAATTCTTTTATGTCTTCATAATCCATGGATCGCAAAACGTTCACATTCCCATTTTCCGAGTTTATGGAGAGATAAGAAAATAAAGGAAAGTCACCTACTTCAGCAGACGCTAGTGTGTATGTCAATTTTGCATTCTGCTCTGAATCTACATCAGTGGCATTTACCCTTCCTATCAGTACAGCTGGGTTGTTGTTTTCTGTGATATACATAAGGTAGCATGTTTGATTGAATACTGGGGGGTTATCGTTAATGTCGGACAATTCCACGGTTACAGTCTCCTTTGTAGTTAGACTGGGAGAACCGAAATCCACTGCCATAACAGATAAATCATACGAGGATTTTTTCTCTCTGTCCAGTGGGCCTTCGATCACTAAAGCGTGGTAATTCTGGAACGTTGGTCTGAGGGCAAAAGGAACATTATCGTGTTGGATGGTGCATGCTGTTCTCCCATTGTCCCCAGAGTCACGGTCTCTGACAAGTAGAATGGCCACTACGGTCTCCAGCGAGGAGTCCTCGGGTATGGGGCTGATGAGGGATGTTACTTTAACTTCCGGGGCATTATCATTCACATCCACCACCTCGACAAGGACTTTAGCGTGGGAAAAAAGCCCTCCGCCATCTGTAGCCTGAATATTTAACTCGTATGTTTTAATCGCTTCAAAATCCAGTTCCCCCTGGAGTCGGATTTCCCCTGATTTGGGGTTTATATGAAAATATTTCCTCTTTTCTTCGGATTTCTCGCTAAAAGAATAGGCTATTTCCCCAGAATTTCCTTCATCTAAATCCGTAGCAGAAACAGTGACAACCAGATAACCTTTGGGGATGTTTTCCAGAACTCGAGCTTTGTAAATGGCCTGAGAGAACACAGGGGGATTGTCGTTGGCATCCAAGACTATGATATGGATTTGTGCTGTGCCGGACCTCCGAGGGGAGCCGCCATCCACAGCCGTGAGCAACAGACTAACCTCCGGCTGACGCTCTCTGTCCAATGCTTTATCGAGCACCAGTTCGGCGTAATTCCTGCCCTCACCTTGGTCATCGCTATACAAGTGGAAATGGGGATTAGAGCTAAGGCTATAGGTCTGGATACCATTATTTCCAACATCTAAATCCTGGGCGTTTTGCAGTGGAAACCGAGATCCAGGGGCAGATGTTTCCAGGATTTTTAAAAACTGTTCCTTTTTAAAAAAGATCGGAGAATGATCATTTACATCATAAACGCTCACCTCAGCTCGATACATTTGCAACGGATTTTCCAATAATATTTCCAAATTTATTGTGCATGGGTCTATTTGCCCGCACAGCTCCTCTCGGTCCACTGTCTCTTTGATAAACAAATCCCCGGTGTCTCGGCTGATTTCAAAATACTGTTTGTTCCTTTCAGAAAGAACTCGGGCCTCCCGAATAGACAGTTTTCCTATTTTCAGCCCTAGGTCCTTTGCAACATTAGCGACAATAGACCCAATTTCCATTTCCTCAAACACAGAATACCGAATCGTTTCTGAGTCTGCTTCCCACACACACAGATAAAGAAATAGACACAGGACTTGCCTTTTCGGTGCCAGTTTTCCCCGAATAGCGCACATTTTTCGTCAGTTTCAGTTAATACTGTTACTCTCCGAATTACGGTCATGCATCCATCAGAGGTAGCTGGGCTTCTTTAGCTAAAATGGCCTTTGTCTCTTCCCGAATGCTGTGCTCGCCTCTCGCTCACCGCCCTGATAATGTCAGTTCTGCTTTTTTGAGTCTAGTGGAGCAACGGAGTCTCTACCCAATGCCGCTGTTTTTTTTCTGCGCCTTCTTGGGCAGCAGCGCCACCAGGCGTCTGAACCGAGAGTCACACGAGTTTTGAAAAGAGTATCGTTTTTTCTACATATACTATGTTCCATCAAAAACATAAATGCAGAGGAGATATATATTTTGAAGACTGCCCGAATGAAGGAAATCCTACAATACATATAAAATATTATACTCGTTCATGCATTAGTAAAAGTCTGCATGAAATAAGGAGACTATTAATTTCAACCCACTTGGGTGTTTGTGTTCAACTACATTTTAGCCTATACCACCAGTTATGTTCACCATTCTCTTCTGTACGTTCATATTTTGCAGATAATTATTAATATTATTACATATTATAAACTTTAATTACGTTCCCCTGGGACTAGTTTCTGGGGTTTAGAATTATTTCAGTATTGTAAAAAGCAGAAAAATATAATTTTTGGTACTAATAGTAGTATCCCTCAGTATTACATTATGGAGTTTAAAAAAAACAAAATAGCCTTCACAACATACAAGAGTTTTAAGCATAAAAAGATGAAAGCTACTGTCTAAAATTTATTCCTATAATTCTCCAATAAATCCTGACCATGAACCAGCTCCATAGGTTTGGGGAGTCAGGAGTTTGTTAAACTTGTCGCAGGATTCCTGCATTTTAGGTGTTCAAAGGCACTTGTTCTCCTTTGACTTTTCTTACAATTCTTGCGCTGCTAAGAGAGCTGTCTTCTGGAGGTTGTGACTCTGACAGACCAGGTGCCAGCTCATGCCATGGTCCCCAGCTTTCAAGAGACCAGTGACAAATACATAGCTAGAGTCAGTCTGGCTCACCTATGTGCTACCATTGTTAAACGGGTATTAGAATCATAAGAATGTGTTTACTGTTTCGATTTTATTGAATGTTGGTGAGTTGTTGCATCCATGAATCTCACTTATAATGTCTGTATCCCCTATTGTAAGGTAATATTTGAGCAGTTTTATTTGTGAGCCTCTGTGACTAAATCACGAGCCAGGACAGAGACATAAGTGTGAAAGGCTGATCTTCAACAGAAGGTGCTATGTTCTTTCCATAAGGAAAGGTTCATCCATATCATAAAGGGACTATTGTGGACATTGCATCTGGAATTTCCCTACAAACTATTAACAAGATGACAAAAGACTTGTCTTGTTCTCCTTTCCTGCCCATGAGGATGAGTCATGCAAGTGGATTCATCCCATTAGCTCAGTTTGCCGCTCAAAGCACATGGTAGGAGAACCCCAAATAAAAGAAACCTGGTATCTCTATCCCGCTTGGACTCTAGGGGGAAAAGTGTTTCTAGGCATAAGTGAGAGATCCCCACCTGCTTAGCCAGGATTAGTCATGAAGAACATCGAGATTGCTGGTCATAGAACTTTTTTGCACCTTTTGAAATTTAAGATTGTAACTCATTTGTGTATATAGGTTTACCTGCTTTACCCTTGTAAATAACTCTCATTTTCTTTTCCTCTTCAATAAATATTTATAGAGTTTATTATAGGATTAGCTACAAGCATGGTTTTAGGTGTGAGATATAAGGTGCAATTGAAATAGGGATCTGGGAGTAACCTGAATAGTGCTATGATTCTTGGTGTAAGGGCCATATATCACAAAGGTATATTCACCTAAGTGGGAGGACAGACTGCAGAACCAAGGGGACTATCTTGAGTCCATATTAAGACTGTTATAATGTCTGAGGAGTTTACCCTTGATAATTGGTTGGCGAAATCTAATTATAGAATTCACAACCAATTTGAGCTTGTGCCCTGCTTCTTAAGAGTCCACTCTGAAGTTGGTACTCACACTCTTGTGTCACTACAAGCAGCATTACAGTGATGTTTTACACTCCTAACATGTTCCTGAGCTGCTCATTAATACCCTTAGTGAATGCTCCAAGTGCCCCAATAATCATTGGGATTCTTTTTGTTCCAGTTTTCCATAATCATTCATTCCACTTTGTGGCAGAATTGTTCATACTTTGTCATCTTCTCTTCTCTTGTTCCCTTTTTATGCTTCTGTCTGCTGGTATGGCCAGATCAATTACCTTGTTTGTCTTCTTTTCTACAACAGCTTTATCCAAGCTGTTTACCTCCACCATTCAGTCTGTGACAATTAACAGATCCCATAAAATTTTAGCCTCTTGATTTCTACAGCACTTTCAATTTGGTGGTCATAATGCCACATAATACAATAAGACCATCTATTCATATATTCTTTCCCAGCCAGGAGATGCTCAGAGCACATGCTGCAGTTTAGGGAGCAGTTCTGTCAGTCAATTTTGTTTCAAACATAATTAAACCTTAAGGACTGCTCCTGTACTCCTAATGAGTCTCTCTCTCTTGGTATCTTCCACAAAGCATGAGTTTGTTAACCTTCCATTACAAGTGAGTTCCATCTCTCACCATCACTTTACCATCACCATTGATTTATGTGTAAATCTTTTGACTCTTTCTTTGTGATTTGCTTTATCCTTTTCTGTATGCTTTTTTGGGGCTGGAATGCAAACTTGGCCATCATTTCTTATTCCAGCCATATGATCTATTCTGGCAGACTCTTAATATATGTTATGTATATTCTTCCTTCTCAATTGCTTCCTCCATAGATAGCAGACCTTTTCCTTTCATTACTCTGTGCATAGCCAGGAGCTATCTTGTTTGGATGTCAGGTTTTTTTTCCTTCTCCTCTTGCTTCCAGTGGATCACTCCAGAGGCACGTTGTACTACTGATATCACCCACATATTAATGTGTTGGATCAAATTCTTTGAGTTTTCTCCTTAAAGTAGTTCTTATTTCATCTGTAATAATCTTTCCTAGCATCTTCTTTGCTTTCCATATGTTCCAACTCCAACAGTCCCCTGATTCCAAGGTATTTGTAGAGCCCATGATAAGAATACTTTATATAGTACCTGTGAAGTTATATAGTACCTGTGAAGTTCCCAACAGTGAAACAAGAAAATGAGTACCAGCCGTCATGTAGATTGTTAAAAACCTGGGCACAGACCCTAATTTGGTTGCAAGTTCTAAACTTAGATTTCATCAACCAACCACACCAACTTCAAACTCCGCAGGCACTTTAACAGCCTTAACACCAAGTCACAGACAATCCAATCTGTCTTGCCAACCAGTTGAGTGTATTTCTGTGATAGATGGTCCCTTAAATGAAGAATCACCACAATAATCAGGTTTCTCCCAGTTCCAAAGGACCAGTCACTTACCACAAGTCAATTGTACTTTAGGTCTCACACCAGAGATGAAGCTTGTAGCCAATCTTATAGTGAACAATATGAAGATGTATTATGTAGAACACAGGTATCCTCCTTCAGGAGGGGTGTAACAATGTCTGTAGAAGAGCAGCTCTTCCTATTAAGTAATGTCCCGCTCCTCTGTGGGAATTAATACAAAAAGTCACAGAAGCTTGCTATACAACCACTTAAATATTGCATTACAATATGGAACACAGATATTACAAGTAAGATTAATACATGCAACAACTCACAAGCCTTCAACAGTCTAAACACTAAACATTTTAGCATTCTAATCCCTATTTTATCAATATTAACCCACAAGAGAGCCACACGGATTCCATCTATCTATTTGTCAGTGTCCAACTGAGACAGGAGGACCTTGGCATGAGCTGGGACCTGGCCTGCTGAACATCACAGTACCTTTGTTAACTTGCATGCCATCTTATTTCACTAGTTTTCCTCCTTTACAGGTAATTACTCTGTATTTAGTCACACCAACCTCAAGCTTTATATCTTAACCAAACTTTTCTACATGTCATCTGTCTCTATGTCTCACTGGCAGTCCTCTGTTGGGGTTAGTTGGTGAGGGAGTGCCGCCTACTGGTCAGGGCTTAGGCCTGTGACATGCAGAGGGGTTGCTAATAGAGGAGTTCAGGCTCTCCAGCTCCACTGGGATCCAACCAAGGGCCCTTTGGGAGCTATCAGTGCTCTCAGAGCCAGGGATGCTTAAGGTGTGCCCCTGGGACACTTCCTACCAACTCCCTGCAGTTGTCCCATGGTCACCATCTGGGCTAAGGCAGTTTGCAGGTTGTCTGCTCACCCCAAGGCACCATCTGTCAGCTGCATATAGTGAGGTCATTCTTCTTCCCTCTCAGGTGGCAACTGCCTCCTGTGGTATGGCCCAGCCTCCTGGGGCCAGCTCAAGCCCTGCTGAGGTAGTCTAAACAAAAAACAAAAGGGGATAAATCAAGTCTTCATTCATATAAGAGGGAGAAAGGAATGCTTTCCACACAGACTGTCCCTGCAGTAGGCCCTCCCTTCCCTCAGGGAGGGACATTTGGGCAGTTGTTTAGGGAGAGATTCTGCCTTTCCTCACCTCAGATCATCTCTCCGGGAGCTGCCAGTAGCAGGCACATCTCCTACAGGTGCAGCAGGCTGGGGCTGTCTGATTCCAGAGCATTTCCTTAACCTCTTGTTGCCCAGTGTGGATGCATCCCATGAAAATTCCTTTTGTGGTGGTTCATATAGTTTCAGATTAACCATGTGTCACACACGGTTTACTGATGGTTGCTCTGCATTGATTTGATCACCGCAATTTATCTCACCAAGTATCCATGTCAGCAGTAGCATCACTACCATAAACAGCACTGGTGATAAGGAATTCCCTTGAAAGTTTCTTCTTCTAGTTTGGATCTCACCAATGAAAGTCCCTTCAAGGCACAGTCTCCTGTGCCAGTCAACCATAGATTGCTCCAGAAAGGAAATGTTATTTGGATGAACCGTGTGAATTTTCAGTTTCTCAGTGATCCATGAATATAAGATATTGTCATGTGCTTTTTGGTAGTCTAGCCATACCACCTCTAAATTTTTGGCTTCTTGTTTTGCTTAGTCTGTGATCCTCCTGTTCTGCCTGTAATGGTCTTTTGTTCCTTTCATGTTTACTATGCAGCATCCTTGCTCAGGTCAGGAGGCAGCATTCCACTGTGAGATAGCACTACCTAGATCTTCTTTGCCTGAATTGCTGGTAGAAGTTTCCAGATAGTTGGTGTTGTAACATTGTTTCATTTTATAATTGGAGTGACCCAACTCCATTTTAAATTAACAGGAATATAAACTCACTGAACCAAGATGTAAAATGCTAACTGCCTTGCATCAACCCCAGCAGGCCACCTATTGTAACAGAATCTCTGTGAAACTTACCAGCCCCGGGAGGAGTCCACAGGTGATAAGTACTAAAGGCAATGTAATCAAAATGTAGCCTTTGGAAAACCTGTTACTTCAAACCCAGTAAACTTCATCTAAATAGTATCAATCTCTGAGAAACTTCCTTTGAACAGTATCCATTCATGTATTGTAGCAAAATCTCTGTGACTCGAAACTCAGTAAACTGCATTTGAATAGTGTTGAGACATGTATTGCAATGGGTGATTCTTTGTCAGCAGCAAACAACAGCTGGACAATGAAGAAGAATAGAATCGGGTTTCTCTGTCAGTTTTGCTGTTTTGGGGTGCAGTCCCCAATTACCTCATCGCTCTTGAAAACTTCTAATTGGCTAAGTGGGCATATTGCTGTGTGGAAGAAAAATATAAAAGGTGGTCACAAACAGGAAGTAAACTGGAGATGTCCCTGAATCTTTGGAAGAACAACAGAATAGTTCTACATGTAGGTGTGATCTACCTGCTGTCTCTCCCCAGCTTGCCACTCAAACCTAAGTATAGAGTGTGGGGCTGTGTAACCTGAGTGTGATAGTATTTTCCACTCAGATGTGTAACCTGAGTGTGACAGAATTTTCCACTCAGATGTAAACCCAGGAATTGGACTAGTAGAATTGGAGTGCTGCTTTGCTGCTGACAAATCTCACTGGTGCAGTGTAAGTATAATAGTATAAGTATAACTCTATAGTATAAGCTAGCTTTGTAAATATAATTGTACATTTGTAATTGTAACTGTGTTTTTAAGTAGTTAGTTTGTTGTATTAAATAAGAATCAATGGTGATTTTTAAATTGTAATTATTAATGTATAAATTGTTGTAAGTAAAACAAAGTTGTGTGCAAAGCAATCTTTGTCACCCCTTATTTGAGGGATCCATATAAATCGAACCTGACAGCAAGCTGGTTCTTGTTGTCACCTCAGTTGGTAAGCACATGATCCGTGTATAATTCATAGAACCACTATGGTCTTCTGTCTCTCTTTTTTGTATGAGGATGTTTATCCCTGTCACTGTCCATTTTTGACATCCATTATTCAAACATTTGTTAAGTAAACAACCACCCTGTGTGCTTCAAGTGCTTTTCAATTTTTCATTCCCCTCAGTACCTCATCCATTTCTTTCTTGGATATTCCTATGTTTAGTTGTTACATTTTTCTCTCACATTTTTACTCCAGTCTACTTTGTCTAGTTATACTGATCATCTTTAGATTAGATTTTCTTTTAGTAACACTGAAACTCTTTCACATTGTTTACTGTTTGTCAGTTTTATTAATTATTATCATTCTTCTTTTAAGGTTGATCTGACCAAAGAATCTCTTAGGGTCTATCCTAAAAAGTCTGTTCTTGTGGTACTAACAACTTTGTTCAGAATTTCTCTTCAGGCTGTGGCTCAATGTATTCAGCTTCTGTTTGCATTTTTCTATCACAACTCTCACATCCCTTTCAGTCAGCTGATATTTCATCTCCAGGGTTGTTTGCTTCTGTTTTCTCTTCAGATTATTTTCCTCAAATATATTCAAATATATTGGTGTAGCATAAATAGTATAATGCAACAAGCTAATACACCATATTTTCTTGAGTGCTTCATTCAGTCCTTGCTCTTTATCATCCAGTCTTCGCCAGTCTATAAATTTCATATTTGGTAGTGCTGGTTGATGCACAATGACTCTGACACTCTGCATTACCTCAATTAACAAATCATTTACATTTCCTTTTCTTCAAGTGATGTTTCACTTATAATTGCCCTTGATATTTATTCCATTTGTGGCTGCTCTTCATATTGTATAATTGCTTCTGTGATGCTGACTCTTGCCTCCTTTTGCCCAGACTGCAGGCATTAGCTAAGACCTGACAACATTGTAGCTGGAGACCAGACCATGTATCTTAGTTTTGCTCAAAATAGGTATGAGTCTAATAGTAATTTATTTAGGGTTTAGACTTTATGGAATGCTTGTAAATTGCTGCCTGCATTAATGTCACCATGCTATAAGAAAATATGTATGTTTTGCTTTATAACTTTAAAAGTGCTTGCCCTGGGCTTGTGAACTCAGGCAGAGGAATCAGCCCTCTCTCCCACCCATCAAGAAGGACTATCAAAATCAGATGGGCCATCAAGAATCATCACAATACAAAGGCCCTACCACACTTAGGAAATGCTACCTGCAAGGAGGCTTCTCCTGTGAGCTTGGAAGCTGATGAAGGAAATAAAACAAAGTGGCAGGAAAATATTCAGAAAAGGAGTTCGAAAGTTATAGAGGTTTGGATGTTTAGCTAATGTTCAATGTTTGAAGAAAATCCTATTAAAATTGCTCACTGTGTTTCCAAAATGACTTTGATTGTAAATGCCAGGTGTACTTTGTTTTATCAGCCTTATTGAAGGTAATTTATATTTTAGGTTTTGTTGTTGTTGGGATGGGAGCGAAGGAGTTTAAAACACTATAAAGATCTGGTTTTACCTTTATAAGGAGTGTTTTTAAACCTATTCTCAAGCTGTCCAGCTGTGGTTCAAGTGTGAGAGTACTAACTTCCTTGTTAGAAAGCAGGGGACAAATCCAAATTGGTTGTGAGCTCTATACATAGATTCACCAGCACCCACCATTTATTAAATATAGGCTGATACGGTGCCTGAGGAGTTTAACCATGGAGTCACAGATAGCCTCCTTAATATGCTGATCAATCTTGCCATCCAGCTAAGCTTGCCTTTTGATAGATGGTTCCTTACTAAAAATCACAACAATATTCAGGTTACTGCCACTCCCAAAGGACCAGTCTCTTATCTCAGGTTACATGGTAGTGGGAATGGAAAGAGGGCAAGGGACATTGAGGTAGGGTCAGGAAAGTAATCACAGGAAAAGAATGCAGGGGACCATGAGTGAAATGGTAGGGCAGTGGGTTGGGACAGATATGGGACTGGGTCGTAGGAATGAGGAAGCATAGAGGGAAACTGGCAAAAAAGGTATTTTCTATATTTTAAAAAATGCAAACACTTCACATTTTTTAGATATATAATCTGAAATGTCTAATTTTTTCTCTTTGGATAAAATCTTCCCCTCCATTCATCCTCTACTATCTGTCAGGTATAAGTCCCATGGCAACATAAACTTCCTATCAACTTGCTAACATATTTAGGACAGCAGCCCTACTTAGATGGATTTCTAAAGATGTGTCAAACAGCAGAATCCAACTGTTATGGTTTCTGAGAGAAGAACTTTTGAGAGAAGAAAATTCCAAAATAAAAAATATGTTAAAGCACGAATTAAGGAAGGTTGAAAGTGAATTTCAGATGAATCCAGCTAACACTAAACACACACACATTTTTACAAATATTCTACAACAGTAAAAGAAAAAAATAAGAAGTCTGGAAATCTGTCATATAATCTTTCACCACCTACTATTATAACACCAGAAATTGCAAGATTGCAAAACTACCTGGAAAGGCCAAGATAACAACATAATAAAAGAGTTTAAAATTCCTTTTCCTATTCTAGGAATCTTTTTCTAATATACCTTAATACTAAATAAAGTTACATTATTCATTACAAAAAACAAACCAAAATACCACTGTAAAATACAGTTTAAATACAAATGTGCAAGTTCTATACTACACAACACAACACCATCAATGCATTTCACAACACCAAGTAGATCAGTCACTCAATTTCTCCTAATAAAATAATCTGCTGCTGTACTAAAACATCCTGAGGAAATAACAGATAGAATTCTGATATGATTCAATATACCCTGAGACTATACGACTTTCGATATATTTTCTACAAATATACTATACAATATATAGAGTTAACAGTATACAGTGAGATACTTCCATTAGACAATGAAGCAGTATGAGAAACTTAAGTTGGCTTGATGGCATAATTTGGTGACATCAGGGACTCCTAGGGCCCCCAACTCCTGGATTCACGTGATTAGATCAGAGTCTTGGTGTTTCGCTCTCATGGGTGCAAGTAAAACTCTAGAAAGATGGACTGAGTGTAACTGATTCCTGCGACAGCAGCTAGCTGAAAAGTGGATCTCATCCCAGCAAAAGTAGGATCTCTCCAAGTGAGCTGCTCTACAGTGTGTGAGTGCAGTTATGGGGCACCATATGGAGTATGGCGACCTCGATTGCCTTAATTCGGTCTTGGCTGACAGTGAATGATATATAACAATGGGGAAGTAGCTGGATGCATTAATTTATCATTTACAATTCCCTGTTAAACGTGTGCTTGTGGCAAAGCCTGTATCTTTAATAACACCAGAATTCCTTGCTCAGAAACAAAAATCAGTTATCCCTTCTAGGATAGTCAAGAAGAGTAGGCTAATAATTTCCTTATAACATGAATATTCAGTGGACCGTTAGAATTTTAATAGTCTCCGATACTTATATATGCCGTTGCCGTAGATTTCTCATGTTACAAACGTTTCCAACCGAAACACGAAATTTATACATATCAATTAGCAAGAACCAATAGAGCAAGAAAGTAGCATTCTGAATAATTTTGAAATACGTATTATGTTTTCTTTTAATGATAGGCATACGTTAGATAAATAACAACGAAATGAAATTTAAAAAAGACTATAGAAGATCAGAAATTAATCTTACCAGATTCGCTGATTCCATGTCCGAGTTAGTAAGAAGATCCTGTTCTTTCTCTGAGTCCGTCCCAGCACTGACATGCTGAGGTGGAAGAGAGGGGATAATGGGTCTGAGGAATTTGAATTCGCTGTTTCCTGATCCAGTTGTTAAGCAAACTTCATAACGAAAACTCTGAGAGAGAGTTCCGTTACCTGTTACATCTACCAAATTGTTCTGGAAGTTGCTATCACCATAACAATTGCCAGAAGCAGACATGTATTTTTCTCCATAACGTTTTCTTCTATAAATTTTGATAAATAGAACTACTGTTATTGAAATCAAAAAAACAAACGATACTAAGCATAAGGAAAGTATTAAGTAGGTAGTTAATGTGCCATTCTCCTCCTCTTCCACAGCTGCATCTGTAAACTGCATGTATAACTCCGAAAACCCGTCCACTAGAGCTATATTTAGAGTGGCGGAGGAAGAGAGGGGCAAATCTCCGCTGTCTCTAACAAGCACAATGAGTTTTTGCTTCATCGAATCGCGGTCTGTTATTAGCCTCGTGGTTCTTATTTCACCGTTTTGGGAAGCCATAGTGAAAAGACCTGGGTCTGTGGCCTTCAACAAGTGGTAGGAGAGCCAAGAATTTTGCCCGGAATCCCCATCCACAGCCACCACCTTGGTCACCAGGTAACCCGCCTCCGCCGATCTGGGAACCAGGTCATTAGCGGGGGAGGTGCTGTTCTGCAGAGGGTATAAAATGAAGGGGGCGTTGTCATTTGCATCAATTATCACAACTCGGACAATGACTTCGGAGCTCAGTGGAGGGGAGCCGCCATCTGCCGCTCTCACCGCAACCTGGAACTCTTTTATCTGTTCATAATCCATGGATCGCAGAGCGTACACATTCCCGTTCTCCGAGTTTATCGAGATATAGGAGAGCAGCGGAAGGCCACCTACCTCCGCAGGCAATAGAGAGTATGTCACTTTGGCATTTTGCTCTGAGTCCGAATCAATGGCATTGACCTTCCCTATCAATAGGGCTGGGCCGTTGTTTTCTCGGACATACATAGTGTATGATGTTTGAGTGAACTCCGGGGAATTGTCATTAATGTCGGATACTTTCACGGTGATTCTCTCCTCAGTGGAGAGACTGGGAGACCCCGAATCCCGAGCACTGATGGTTATGTTGTACTCCGATACTCTCTCTCGGTCAAGCGCATACTCAGTCACTAGAAAGTAGGAATTTTTGAACGTTGATTTTAGAGAAAACGGAAGATCATCTTCTATGGAGCAGACCGTTCTCCTGTTGTCCCCAGAGTCCCGGTCTCTGACAGTGAACAGCGCCACCACGGTCTCCGGCGAGGAGTCTTCAGGTATGGGGCTGATGAGGGATGTGACTTTAACGTCTGGGGCATTGTCATTCACATCCACCACCTCCACAAGCACTTTAGAGTGGGAAAACAGCCCCCCACCATCTGTTGCCTGCACATCTAGCTCGTATGTTTCAATCGTTTCAAAATCCAGTTGGCCTGTGAGTCGAATTTCCCCTGACACTGGGTCTATATTAAATGTTTTACTGTTTTCTTTGGATTTTTGGCTGAAAGAATAGGATATTTCCCCATAATTTCCCTCATCTAAATCAGTAGCAGAAACAGTGGCCACCAGATAATCTTTGGGGCTGTTTTCAAGGACTTGATATCTGTACGTGGTCTGGGAGAACACAGGGGGGTTGTCGTTGGCATCGAGGACAATGACACGGACTTGTGCTGTGCCGGACCTCCGTGGGGAGCCCCCATCCACAGCCGTAAGCGTTAGACTCACCTCTGGCTGCTCCTCGCGGTCCAGTGGTTTATCCAGCACCAGCTCTGCGAGTTTTCTGCCGTCGCTCCGAACCCGCGTATTAATATGGAAATAATCATTATTGCTAATGCTGTAGTTCTGGAGGCTGTTGTTTCCTGCATCTAAATCCCGGGCATTTTCCAACGGAAACCGTGAGCCAGGGTCAGAAGTCTCCAGGATTTTTAAAATAAATTCCTTTTCTGAGAACACTGGGGAATGATCATTTATATCATAAATTCTTATCTCCGCGGGATACGCTTGTAAGGGGTTTTCCAGGATTATTTCAAATTGTACCGTGCAGGGGTCAGCTTGCCCGCACAGTTCCTCTCTGTCCAGTTTTTCTTTAATAAACAGGTCCCCCGTGTTGCTGTTGAGCTGGAAATGCTGGCTGATGCCGTCAGAAACCACACGGGCCCTGCGAGCAGACAGTTTCTTCGGATCTAGCCCTATATCCTTTGCTACATTAGCTACGAAAGACCCGCTTTCCATTTCCTCAGGCATAGAATAGTGAACTGTCTCGCATCCGATGGCCCACACGCAAAGCAACAGAACGAGCAACGCGACTTGCCTTTGGATTCTTGTTCTCCTCTCGGTAGCCGCCATTCCTAACAGGAAAGAACACGCACAAATTGATCCAAAAATAACGACATTAGTGGAGATTCGTTGCAGAATTCTGGTTTCCGAAAGATTTACTTTAGTGTGTAGAGTTCCTTTCCATCAATCCAGTGAATCCGACTCTTTATATTGTTGCTTTTCCTCAGCAATACCGGACAAAGCACTTATATCTCTCTCTGCTCCTGCATTCATGAGGTATATACACTTATGGCTCCAGAGTCTCCTGTTGTAATCTTTCCCCTTCTTAGCCAACAGCGCCACCATGTGTCTTCCTCGCCATAAGGTTGGAACATTTGTTCTATGGTGTCTCCATTACAGAATGGCAATTAAATTGTTTTATTTTAGATACCCTGAATTAATATACTTTATATAACACGTAAATCTATTTACATAAACATACTAATATGGAAAATAAGAATAGACATGCTGAATATTTCATCTGCATGTTAGCCTTTATTTTTAAAAAAATAGTGCCTAATCCGAAAACTCAAGAGGTACAAAGCAGCCGAAATTCATCTTGATGTTAATGCGCCGCTGAGGCTGCCCAGAATAAAAGCTCTGGTCATTGTTTCTTAGACTGTAAAATATGTGGGGCAGAAGTTATTTTGTACTCCATATAGCACGCTGTGGGCATTAAAGAAATAGTAAAATAAATAAAATAAAATAAGTCTCTAAAGTATGTCTGGCAAACCGCTTTCTGACCCAGGGTGTCCTCCCGAATGTTGTTAGTAGTGCCCTGTGCTGTTACTTTTTCCAGTGTTGCTGTTTTTGGAGCTCAGATGTCAGCTAAAAATACTCTTCACTTCCTTAAAGATATGGGTGACACCAAGATGGGAGGGCTTGCAAGCACTTTGACAGACAGGATTAGCATTCCCAAGGACCTTGAAAAATTGGAGAATTGGCCTGAAATCAACAAGATGACATTCAGTAAAGACAAGTGCAAAGTACCTCACTCAGAGAGGAAAAAATCAAATGCACCACTCAGGGTGACTGTTTTGACAGGTGAAGAACAAATTACGGAACAGTTATTTCCACCCCTGCACAATGTATCATTTAGTAGATATTAAAAGTTGTCTTTGTTTTTAGTAAAGAAGCAGCAGCTGGCAGACCTTGGAACTGAAGCCACCACCAGCTGCTCCTGCTACCTGGACAGGGGCTGGCAGTCGAGCACCAGGCAGGCTTGGAGCTGGGCAGGGGTCATGGACAACCTCCCCCGGGGGAGGGTGCGGAAGGCACAGGCTGAAGGTCTCATCCCTAACTCACGCAATCGCTCTGTAGCTTGGTCTTAATTCCTGCAACACTG
The DNA here is from genome assembly GCA_007922155.1 of Mesoclemmys tuberculata. Classification (NCBI taxonomy): domain Eukaryota; kingdom Metazoa; phylum Chordata; order Testudines; family Chelidae; genus Mesoclemmys; species Mesoclemmys tuberculata. The sequence continues at coordinate 98,597 of ML675615.1, forward strand.
CCATGGCCCCACCCATCATTGGTTACCACCGGAAGGCCCTTAACAAAAGTAGGCCTATAAAATGCCCTGCTAACAAGGCAGCTTCTTGAGACATTATTAGCTATACCAAGATATGAGCCTTGTTCTGCATGACATTTTTCAAATTGGCTGGCATTGCATTTTTCTTCTGAAGAAAGTGAGTTGTTACATTTAAATCAAATCACAATTTGTCCTTAAATATTATCAATTCAATAAAATAATATGCAAAATGTGTTGTGTAGCTGTTGGCAATTCTTGATTAGGCTGCAATTCTCTCTCTTGGACTGATGAGCCATCCCTGGCTCAACAGCAAAATGAGAATAACTGGCTGGATGGTAATACTGCTGAAAAGGATTTGGTGATTATAGCCCATCACAAACTGAATGTGAGTCACAATGTGATGCAGTTCTGAAAAGGGCAGATCTCATTCTGGAGTGTATTAACCGGCCTGTTGTAAGTAAGTCATGAGAGGCAACTGTCCTGCTCTCCATGGTACCATGAGACCTCAGCTGAAGTACTGCATCAGGTTTTAGATCGCACACTTTAGGAAAGGTGTGGACAAGTTGGAGCCAGTCCATGGGCCAGCAACAAAAATGATAAAAGATTGAGAAAACCTGACCTATGAGGAAAGGTTAAAAAAACTGGGCATGTTTAGTCTTGAGAAAACAAGACTGAGGTGGAACCTGATAATAGTTTTCAGATATGTCAATTGTTTTCCATATCTGCTGCAGGTAGGACAAGAGGTAATGGGCTTAATTTGTAGCAAGGGAGATGAAGTTTAGACGGTAGGAAAAACTTTCTAACTGTAAGGGTAGTTATGCTCTGGAAGAGAATTCCAAGGAAGGTTAAAAATTGGAGGTGTTTAAGAACAGGTTAGACAAAGAGCCAGATGGGATGGTCTAGGTTTACTTGGTCCTGCCACAGCACAGGGTGTTGGACTTTGCGATTTCTCAAAGTCCCTTCCAGCCCTACATTTCTTTGGATTCCATTATTCCAAGTGACTTCAAATGAAATTCCACTAATGGAGACTCTCAATAATTATTAACACTTTTCTGAGTGGTATCACTTGACATGATGTAATAAACGATTTTCCGAGGTTATAGTAATCATTTTACTGTCCTCCACTTCCTAAATGTGTCACCATTTGGTAACAGAAAGACCAGAAAAAAATGTTTTAATTAAAAGGAACTTTGTGTTTGCTGCCTAAAAATTTTCCCCGTCACACCTTTTATCCTAGTACATTATTGTAAGAACACCTAATGTATTCAGTGAAAACAATGTGATACTCTGCCAGCACTGTGGAAGCATTTTTCATTGTCCCCTTCCTTGCGTGAATATCGCAGTGCTGCTGAGCAATGGCATCCACAAGTCCTCAACACAGCTCCAACAGGCCTTTTAAGGACCACGCAAGGAATGGTTTGGTGAAGTCAAGGTAGCAAGATCAGGTCAATGCACTATGATTGTTCTATGGAACCTGGTGCTTAGAGTTCCGCCCTACATTCATACAGATGACCAACATACCTGTAGTTTATCTAGCATCACAATTCACTTTAAATAATCAAGTTCAGAGAATTATTAATAGCTCACAATCAGGTTGGGAGTAGGTCTGCAGTAAGTTTCACATAGTGCATTCTGGTACAGATAATATTCAAAAAGGGGTTGGAGGAAAAAGTGAACAGTAAATAAATTGGTGAATATGTAACTAAGCATAATCCTATCTACGTCCAAATATACAGTACAAGTTTAATAAACTGAGGTGGGGGTATCAATAATAGGATATTCAGCAAAGTTAATGTAACATGGTAAAGGTAAAAAAGGACAATGCAATTAAAGAATATCAAGTGGGACTGCTGCTTGTCCATGACAGCGAAAACTATCTGGTTGGAATAGGAATTAACTTGAGTAAGAATCTCAAACCACAATTTCATAATGTCAACACACAGACAGAGCAAGCGCCATACTGTTTGTATTCACAGGGTTTTCATCTGTAAGGGTTTTCAGTTCTGCTTAGACTTCAGGTATCCATCTTTGGACATTGCGTTTTCTAAAAAGTGCCAATTGGTGGTTCAAAGGAGAGCAGAAAATGTAGATGCTTTGGAAAATTATCCCCCTCTGGAAAAGTCGAGATTAAAGAGAAAATAAGAGAGAGGGCAGTAGTGGTAAGTATGTATAATTCCCTAAAATATGATGTAGAAACATCCGCGTAATTAATCAAAGAACAGTGAGCGAGAAGTGGTATTAACTTGAAGCAAAGGAAATATAGATTTTATTGAGTTTAAGGAACCGAGAACATGCAGTTACAATACACATGTTATTTCACTTCAAATCGCTTTATCTTATTGCTGATATGTGTTTATTTCACATAGAGACGCTTAATTTGAGTGGATAATGATGTAAACAATTACAAATTATATGCCATCGTTTTAATGCTAAAAGTGCTAGTGGGCAGGGACCACAATATCAGCCAGCGATATGGGGGGTAAATCTCCCTCCGGGTTTGGTGAACGATATGGAAAGTGAATAATTGTGAGGGCCACAGGTAAGCCTGGAAGGGGTCATGCCTCTGGTGTGAATAACATGTTAGGTATCTCTCATATCGAAGAATATATGTTAAATATCAGATTTGTTTTTAACTGAAAGAATATGCAGAAATTTGAAAGAGTTTGCAAAGGTGGTTCAGAGCTCACCCATCAATGTAGAAGTTAAAGGCCAGGGTAATGGTCTACAAAGTCTTTAAACTTTAAACAGTCTTTAAAGTTAAGCATCTTCAGACTTCTAAAGAGGCATGGTCTAATTTTCAAGTTAGTGAGCTCCTGCAATTCTCACTGAAGAAAATAGAAGCCCAGGGGAAAAAACGCTACTTATATTCGGGTGCCTGAATATATGTTTGCTTGCCTGTAGTTAGGACCCCAGCTGGAAAACTGTGATCCAGACATACATGGTACATTCTATATCTTGGGCAATTTAGGAACAGTGGGTCCATGGCTTCCACAATGTCAGTGGATAAGATCAGCAATGGCATTTAAAGTCTTCAAGGTGATAGCGATTCCATTCCTACCTTCCAGTCCTAAAAGAAATCAGCCAGGATATTTGCCTCAGCTTTCTGCAGGTGACAAGATTTACACCCATGTTGCATTATAAGACTGGGACTTTCAACTTGGAAAAGAGAGAACTAAGGGGGGAATATGATAGAGGGCTATAAAATCATGACTGTTGAGGAGAAAGTAAATAAGGAAGAATCGCTTCTTGGCCTCTGTGGCTAAGATGGCGGTTTAAAGGCTATGATCACTGTTGTTTAAAGGGCAGTATCAAGCGAGCAAAGATCGGTGCCCTTTTGGGCTAAGATCAAGAGAGGAAGTTCTCTAAACATATCTGTTCTTTACTTCTCATAACACATAAACTAGGGGTCACCAAATGAAATTAATAGGCAGCAGATTTAAAAGGAACAAAGGAAGTATTTCTTCAAACAACTACAGTCAACCTGTGGAACTCCTTAACAGAGGATGTTGTGAAGGCCAAGACTATGGGGGGGGGGTCCAAAAAAAAGAACTAGATAAATTCATGGAGGATAGGTAGCCATTTGCCAGAAGCTGGGAAATGGGTGATGGGATGGATCACTTGATGATTACCTGCTCTGTTTATTCCCTCTGAAGCACCTAGCATTGGCCACTGTGGGAAGACAGGATACCGGACAAGATGGACCATTGGTCTGACCCAATAGCCATTCTTATGTTCTTATTATATATTCATTCATGGAATTAAGTGACCTGGTGACTATATTTCATGAACCTTATCAAGTAGAGTTTAAACCAGGATCATTTTTTATAGACTTCACTGGAGTTGAGGGAGTTACACATTCTTTATCGGACAGAAATAACTTTTTAGAGAACATTTCTTTATAGATCTAACCCAAAAGGGTAAAGATCTTAGATAATGTGTCTCTTAGGTAATGTTTCTCACCTGATAGTGGTCTTTTAACAACCGTGATCATAGCCTTTAAACAACCACCTCAGCCTCAGTGGCCCAGATCGAGGCCAAAAGGTCACTTGATCTTAGCCATAAGGCCGAGAAGAGATTTCAATTTCACAACAAAGGGTAAAATTTTCAGAAGTGCCTAAGTGATTAAGTACTAAATCCCATTTTCAAAAGTAAGTTAGGGATTTTTGGTGCTTTTGAAAATTTAACCAAAACTCACTAATTTAAAACTATATTTTCTCTACATACAAGGACATCGCTACCATCATCATCATCATCATCAACAACAAAAACAGATTTCTATGAGAAGAGGACTATTCATAATTGAAGCACAAAGCAAAGGCGTGAAAACTGAATAGCAGGGATACATATGTCTTAATAATTACTATATACAACCAAAATGTTTAAAATTCAGTAAACTCACTAATAAGCTTCAAAGAAAGTTTGGAAAATTAAATATTATTCAACACAAGCAGATGTTCTTTCCTGACTCACTGATTTTTTTGAACATCCGCATGGGAACTATGAAGAAAATCATTGTCTCTGACGATGTCTATTTCAGAATTCTGAGCAGGAAAACTATGGATTATTGGTCTGAGAAATTTAAACTCGCTGTTACCCGAGCCGTTTGTCAAACAGACTTCATATTGATAAGGCTGGGTTACAGTTCCGGTTCCACTGGCATCTATTAAATTACTGGGGAAGCCGTTACCACCATAAAAATAGCTACAAGACGAGTTATATTTTTCACTACAATTTCTCCTCTTACATACCTTAATAACTACAAATAATACTACCGAAAAGAAAAAAATGAATGAAATCGTAGCCAAAGCTATTACTAAATACGTAGTCAATGTGCTGTCCTTCTCTTCTTCGCTGGGTAATTCAGAGATTTGCATATACGCGTTTGAAAATCCATCCAGTACAAGTAAATTTAACGTCGCCGTCGTAGATAGGGATGGTTCTCCATGATCTTTAGCAAGGATAAGAAGTTTCTGCTTAAAACTGTCTCGTTCGTTTAATGGCCTGGTAGTCCTTATTTCACCATTTTGAGAACCCACAGAGAATAGAACTGGCTCCGTGGCCTTCAGCAGCTGGTAGAAAAGCCAAGAATTCTGACCGGAATCTCCATCCACAGCCACCACCTTAGTCACCAGGTAACCAGCCTCCGCCCATCTGGGAACCAGGTCATTAGCGGGGGAGGTGCTGTTCTGCAGAGGGTATAAAATGAAGGGGGCGTTGTCATTTGCATCAATTATAACAACGCGGACAATGACTTCAGAGCTCAGTGGAGGGGACCCGCCATCTGCCGCTCTTACTGCAACCTTGAAACTTCTTATCTGCTCATAATCCATGGATCGCAGAGCGTACACATTCCCATTTTCCGAGTTTACGGAGATATAAGAGAGCACAGGAAGGCCACCCACCTCAGCAGGCAATAGTGAGTATGTCACTTTGGCATTCTGCTCTGAGTCCGAATCAATAGCCCCGACTTTGCCAATCTTTATCCCTGGGCCGTTGTTTTCTGTTATGTACATAGTGTATGATGTTTCATTAAATACGGGGGAATTGTCATTAATGTCTGATATTGTCACGGTGATGGTCACTGAAGTAGCGAGACTGGGAGATCCCAAATCCTGAGCAGTGATTCTTATTTTATACTCCGACTGTCTCTCACGATCCAGTGTGCCTTCAGTCATCAGAGAGTAGGAATTTTTTGATACTGTTGTGACAGTAAAAGGCAGATCGTCCTCTATGGAGCAGACTATTTTTCCATTTTCCTCGGAGTCCCGGTCCCTGACGTGGAACAGAGCCATCACTGTCCCTGGCTGGGAGTTCTCGGGGATAGGACTGGTGAGAGATGTTATTGTCACCTCCGGAGCATTGTCATTCATATCCAGGACCTCCACAAGGACTTTGCAGTGTGCAGAGAGACCCCCGCCGTCCATGCCCTCTACATCTATCTCATAGTTTCCTCGGTCTTCAAAATCTAGTGGCTGTTTGAGTCGAATTTCCCCGGTGATGGGATTTATCCTAAAAGTTTGGCGATTTTCCTCTGAATTTTGAATAATAGAATAGGATATTTCCCCATTAATTCCTTCGTCTAAATCGGTAGCCGAGACCGAAGCTAGCAAATAATCTTCAGGTCTATTTTCCAAAACCTGGACTTTATAAAGAAGCCGAGAAAATACCGGATTATTGTCGTTTATATCTACTACTATAACTCGAATTTGGGCTGTACCCGTCCGCGGTGGGGAACCACCATCGATAGCTAGGAGTATGAAACTGATCTCCGGCTTCTTCTCCCGATCCAGGGGTTTATCCAGCACCAGCTCTGCGTACTTTCTGCCGTCACTGCGATCCCGAGTATAAATCTGAAAATAGCCATTAGAGCCAATGCTGTAATTCTGGAGACTGTTGTTGCCCACATCTAAATCCTGGGCACTCTCCAGTAAAAATCGGTTTCCAGGCATAGTACTTTCTGCGATCTTTAGAATAAATTCATTGTTTAAGAACACAGGAGAATGATCATTTATATCACAAACGCTTACCTCAGCTCGATAGGACTGCAGCGGATTCTGCAGTAATATCTCCAAATGCACCAGGCAGGGGTCGATCTGCCCGCAGAGCTCCTCTCGGTCAATTTTTTCTTGTATAAACAAATCCCCGGTGCTGCGGTCGAGCTGAAAATACTGTTTTTTCCCTTCAGAAATAATCCGGGCCTGCCGAGCCGACAGTTTCTCGGCTTGCAGCCTCAGATCCGTAGCAATATTCGTCACAAAAAGCCCGCTCCCTGTTTCTTCAGTCACAACATACCGAAACGTTTCCGTTCTCCCCTCGGACACGCAGAGGAAAAAGATCAGAGACAGAAGCTGCCTTTTCAGTCCTTTCTCACTATTCCTCAGCTCCATGTTTGCTTGTACCTGAGCCTCTTCTATGTATACCTGTTCTCTCTTTAAATAAATGTCAGCGCTCCTTAGTCGCGGCTCCAGAAAACAATCTTTGCCAAACACCGTCTCGATCTGAAGCTCTTTCAGAACAGTGCCGTTCACATCCCGGACACAGCACTGGATCTGCTTCCCTGTCCGGCTAACAGACGCTGCCTCGGCGAGTAATGGAGGGAGCTAGAGCTGCACTTCTCTTTTTTCGCCTTCTTGGTGAGCAGCGCCACCAGGCGTTTGAATTAAAAAATACGGAGATATTTTCCAATGGAAAACCGGTTTTTACATTTCATGTAGTCAAAACCGCAGTAAAATAAATGAAAATGTAAATAGAATAACATCCAATTAGATATACGTAAATACTATTAGCCTTACTATATTACAAAGATTAAACCGTCGCTTCGATGGCTGTTTTTTTATTTCAGCATGATTTTAGGTACTTTCCCCACCACACTGATTTATTCCTTGTGTAACTCCATTGACCTCAGTGAGGTTTAGAGCGGGAATAAATTTTGTTCAATGTGCCAAAGGAACTTCCTTTAGTCATTCTCATCTATTGACCTGTATATAATGTCAAAAGCGTTCCATAATGTATTTCAACAACTCATTTCCAAAACATTTACATGTTTATGTCTAAGCGTCTAATATTAGTTGGGGATTTTTATCTGAAATCACTACGTCATCCTGGGGACAATTTTCCTTTATCTAAATATTTTCTATATTCCCCCCTGAATCTAATTTCTGCTCGGGGTAGATGGTTATACACTTCTTAAGGTAGGCCCACGATTCTGTACATGCATCCTGTGTAGGCTTGCGACACCTGGGCTGATATGGCAGATTCAGCCTGTCCATTAGGGAGATTCGTGTGCTTTTTAATCCCCTTTGTCACAAGCAATAGCACATAAAAAAATTATTCAAACCCTAGTAGCAGACAAGATGCTGCTATAGATCCTTTGAAATGAATCCAGAACAAATAATCATTTATCGATTCGTTACACAGTTGGGAGGGGAGTTGGAACCCATAGGTAGCTTTTAAGCATAGTGGTTTCTCTCTTAGGTTGCTATCTTCTCCTTCATAATCCCAGATTTCCTTTCAGAATATGAAAATCTCTAGCCGTTATAGTTTTAAAACATGCGCACTCAGTGTAACCCATAGAGATATCTATGCGAGTCCGCAGAGAAGCTGAAATAATAGCTCTGAGTGGCGTGACCTGCGCCTGCATGTCAAGGGAGACTTAGCTCAGATACCCAATAACAACTCAAATGTCAGTCTTTTAAAATATTTCCTTCTTCGGAGAAGAAAGGAGAAGATCACAGAGCTACACAATTTACAGTCACTGACACCTCAGTTTGCTGTCACAAGTGGGTGGCCTTCACCCTTGTCCCGCAGTCACGAGGAGCCAAGTGCAAAACGCTTAGCATATGGCCACATTCAGATCCCACTGAGGGGGATCTAAGTTCCGCAGGCCCAGCGAAGATGAGAGGCCGCACACGACCATATTTTGAACAACTGCACAATCTATCATGTCATATTTTGGTGACCGACATGCTTGCAGTTTATTTTTAAGGTGAAGTTCCGAAGAATATAATCACCTTTTCTGCTAACTGGCCCCCTGCTGGCTAAGAATCAGACCTGTACTAGCAGTTTCATGAGCATGATCTAAAATGTATTTTAAGGGCTCTCTAGTTGGCTTCCAAAACCTTTTTCCTTTTAAAATAATATTCTATTCTTTATAAAGTAAATATAGAACCTTTACCAACAACATCTGGACTGATATTATGTAACTGGATTATCACTTACAAGTCAAGTTCCCACCTGGTGTGACTCCATGGACATCAGATACGAATACATTTAGCTGTACCCCCGTCTACAGATGAAACGATTTCAATGTTTCGCAAAGCGTCCATACATTACATATGTTCTATTCCTTTCTCGCTTTTCAGGGATCGTGCTTTACCAGAGGATGACACAAACAATCCATTATCAACAACAGTAATGTCTTAAAATATAAGTGTATAAATTCAAAGACAGTCATATACAGACATTGTCTTTTAAACAATATTCCTCAAAATTACAAAACTAAAACATCAATGATTTTTCTGTATATGCACCTATGTTAATTAACAGAGAAAAGAAGAATGTTTATTGTAAATGATAAAAAAATAACAGCAATAGAAAATTAAGAATATTTATGTAAGCATTTTCAGATTCACTTAACAATCCCTGTACTTTAATTAGTTAATAAAGAGGCAAGTTGCTGAAGTAAAATCATCATTTTGCTTTCAAAATTAATACAATATTCTTACCTGACTAGATTACTTCATTTCGTTTCCCCTGATAGAGTTCACAGGAAAGTTCGAGTTCGTTTCTCCATTATATTGTTGTTCCGGGAGACTGGGGATAATGGATCCGAGAAATTTGAATTCACTGTTTCCCGATCCAGATGCCAAATTGTGGAAATTTCCATCGCCAGAAAAATTACCAGAAGCAGAGAGATATTTGTCCGTACAATTTCTTCTCTTGTATATCTTAATAATTATAAAAATGGATTACCGAAACTAGAAAAAGAAATGCAACTGAAGACAATGAAATTACTAAATACACAGTCAACGTGCCGTTCTGTTCATCTTCCAGTTGCTTAGGCATCGGCAGACTGCGTACAGGCGTCAGAGAACCCATCCGCTAGAAGTATATTTAGCGTTGTTCGTGAGGAAAGTGGCGATTCTCCTTTGTCTCTAACAAGCACAATCAGTTTTTGCTTCATGTATCTCGGGCTGTTATTGTCCTTGTGGTTTTTCTCTCTCCATTTTCAGATCCCACACTGAAAAGGCCAAGGTCTGTGTCCTTTAGCAGCTGACAGGAGACCCAAGATTTCTGACCCGAATCCCCATCCACAGCCACCACTTTAGCTACCAAGTAACCCGCTTCCGCCGATCTGGGAACCAGGTCGGGGGAGGTGCTGTTCTGCAGAGGGTATAAAATGAAGAGGGCGTTGTCATTTGCATCAATTACCACAACTCGGACAATGACTCCAGAGCTCAGTGGAGGGGAGCCACCATCTGCAGCTCTCACTGCAACCTGGAACTCTCTTACCTGTTCATAATCCATGGATCGCAGAACGTAAAGGTTACCATTATCGGAACTGACAGAAAAGGAAGAGGATACAGGGAACATTCCTGTCTGATCAGGTAATATTGAATAGATCCCTCTGGCATTTTGCGCTGAATCTAAATAATTGGCCTGTACGTTGCCAATCTGCATAGATGGACTTTTGTTTTCCCGTATAGACATGATATAGGATATTTGATTGAACACCGGCGCGTTGTCATAGATATCTGAAATCTTGGACGGTCTGGATTTGTGCAAAAAAATCTGTCTATCTATAATAGTAATAGTTGCACTTGTGCAGCGCATTTAATCTTCAAAAGCGTTACAGTTATTAAATAATCTTCACAAATCCAGGATAGGTATTCTCATTGATTATTTTTTACCAGGGTTCTGGAAACGGTTCCTGACCTAATTCGTTTTTAGGATTCACACAGTCACAAGCCCTACAGAAATTTAACGGTGATTTTGTTTGACCACTTTCTTCCACAAACTCTATAAGGAAAGTAGAGACTCGCAGTTTAACATTATTCAGATATTTATTGTGATTAATATCCTTATAAATATCACAAACACTAACAGAAGTAGAAATATAATTTAAAACGTCACATGCTTTAGCTAATAATCCTGTTCTGCTTCTTTAGAACATTTTCTTCATTTGATAAAATGTCTACATGGCTCCTGAAAAGCCATCAATAGGACAGGTACCTTGCAATAAAGAGCTTCCATTACTTTTAGAAAAAAATAACGGAATTTCGAAATAGGTTGGAAACTTAATATTTTGATAGTTTCTCTGTTCCGTCAGATGTCAATCATTTCAAAAATGTCAAAAGAAAAATGCTAAACGACTGCAGAAATTTCTCTCTCGCGCTCCTCTTCGAATGTGTGGTGTCTGACGCTAGGAAAAGGCAGCCATGAACTCAGCTCAAAAATGTTTCAATACTGGGATAGTCACAGTTGTAATTGCTCAACTTTTCAGAATGTTTCTATGCTCTATTTAATTGATGCTAGCACGTTGAAAACACACGGGTTCCTTACATATTTTATCTCATGTTAAACATCCTAACCCGATGGCATTTTCCAGCTTTCTGAGTAAATACATTCACCATACAACCAGGTATCCTGATCCCACTGAAGTCAGTGGCAACATTTCTTTCACTTCGATGGAAACACATCGGTCACTAGTTCTGTAGCCATAGCAGATACGATGTGGAAATTGCTAGGACTATTTCCCAAAGACTGCGAGTTCCTGAATGAAGGACAGAAAAGTCTAATAAGACTCCTGGAAAACGTGGAAGATTAAAAACGTCAGCTAGAAGTGGAACCCCTGAGTGCGATAGCTAGAACCAATGCGCAGCGAAGATACAGCAAGTTTGGGAAATTTACTATTAAAGGCATCTGGAATCTAAAACCAGCTGAGCAGCGCACGTTCCAAGAAGGAACTCGGAAAGCAGAAAGAGCGCGAACACCGTAGATGATTTCAAGGTGAGGATTGAATGGAGGAGCACAATAAGGAAGAAATCCTACCTCTACAGCTTTTACAAGTTATTACTGTGAGAAGCTGATGACTGCTCTATTAGCGAGATGGCGGTTATAATAATTCACAATTTTAGGAAGCAAACCTGTGCTATATGCCCAGAAAGGAACTCTGCAGAAAAAACATGTCCAGAGTCCACCCACAATAATAAAAAATAGTGCCCAAAAGGTTAAATGTCTTTGGACCCTAGGAATACCCAGATAATAATGTATAGGTACTGGATTACCCCTAAAATATGAAAATCTATCCTGAACAGACGCAAAAAATCCTCCTCCAACCCCCTCACGTTTGAGCTTCGGCATTGGAAATGGGGAGGAGGGACTCTTGCTATCCGATTTTGTACAGGGACCCAAGATTTTAATAAGTGGTGTCCTGAAGTTAGGTTCCTCGTCTATATTTAGGCACCTAAAAAGATTGGCCTGGTGTTTGAAAGTGCTGAGCACGAGCAATTCCACTGACTTCCATGGAAGTTGCTCGATGCTCAGCACTTTGGAAAATTAGGCTTTTAGGGGAATACATCAGGGTTTGAGAACCAACTTTGAACTCCGGTTTTTAAAAACATTGGCCTAGATACTCATTTTGTTTTATATATATATATATATATATTCATTCTTTTTATCTCTTATGCTAGAAAAAATTTCTCCAACTTCTACCCTTTAAATGAAGATTTTGTAGACTGAACTAATGTTAGCCTGACTCCAATGGGAACTGCATTTCCTCTGCTGTCTGGAAGCGATTCATTCATTTAAAAGAGGACCTGCTTACACGTATGTGCGTTTCCATGCTTTCTTTCTCTCCCTCTGTCAGAAATGGAATCGGATGTCTCAGCCATGCGCCCCAGACACCTCACGCTCTTTACATTCTCCTTACATACAAGGGCTACAAGGCCTCACGTTGTGAACTGAGGGTTCACCCATCGGACCCCAAAACAGGTCATTAGCAATGGGCACTTTAAGAACAAGTTCCCTGATGATTTTGTTTTGCCGAACCTGATCTGGCAGCACAGACACCGATCGTTAAGAAAAAAAAGTCAATCTAAAGCCATTTTTAAAAGCCGTTGTTTTTATTCTTGTTATGGTAACCAGAAACTCGACTTACAAACCTTGCAAACAACGTGGAAAATTACACCATGTTCCCTTTATCTCAATTATAATATGTGGTGATGAAATTAAATGCAGATAGAAAGACAGGTTAATCTTAACTCATTACACACTCCGACGTGTCTAAAGTTTATTGTATCACTTTTAAGCTATTTTACTAAAACACTACTTATGCAATAGTACTCTTCACTTCTACAGCATCTTTTAACCAAGGATCTCGAAATGCTTTGTAACTATTAGTTTCAGTTTCATACCATCAGCAAAAAAGACTACAATTTTGAAAATATACATTTTACAGCACACATAACCTCCCAACCAAATATGCAAAAGTACATTGCAGCCAATCAGCTTTAACTAAACCAGCTTCTATTTGCTAAGAATAAATGTAACTTACAAAGCAATTATATGTTCATTTTCATTAAACTTGTATATCAAAAAGAGGTTGCAGAAAATCAACACTCTATTACATAATCATCTCCATAAGGAAGAATCATAGGGAAGGTGGTTTAAGATAAATTACTCTTAAAGTTTAGGTTTGATTACTTCCTTTCATATCTAGATAAAGCAGAAGCAATTAAGCTTTTAGAATAATAAACTAAGGGAAAGGTGGAATCTACCAAGCAAGCATGCTATACAAGCTCCGGCTCCTCTTCAATTGCCATACCACAAATGCAAAGGTAAAATGCCCATCAATCAGGAACAAACAACTACATAATATGGAAATACACATCCTTGCTCTCTTACAGAAAGGGTCTGTACCTTCTTGAAAGTTTCTCGGAGGGAGATAAGCCTCTTGGTTCTCATTTCTCCTTTATGGTGTCTGACAGTGAACAGAGCAGAGCTGCTTGTCCTCATCTACTGGTGGGAAAGCCAACCGTTTTGACCACAGTCCTCATTTATGCCTATCACCTTGTTAATCATACAGCCTGCGCCTGAAGGTCTGGGTATGGAGTCTTCAGAGACAGAAGCTCTGCCCTGCAAACAATATAGAATGATGCCGTGTCATTTTCGGATGTTAAGAAGAAGGCAGGCATTAGTGAGCACTGCAATCAGCGCTTCATCTTACATAACGGTGGCTGAGACCCCCTTTTATTTGAAGTCCATAGGCGTTTTTGTCATTGATTTCAATGGCAGCAGGCCTGTACCTACATCTCATTGTATAAATGCTCATGTTTAATGAAATCCAAAAGGATGGCACTGTGTGTATACATATGTCGGGGGAAAATTTTACAATGTGAAAATGCAGAAGCAAATCTAATTTGATAAGCCAAATCCACTTTGTTGTATTTCAGTTTGTGTTTCTGGCTTTCAGAACCTGTATGAAGCATCTTACATCCCCTGTGAGGTGTTTGTAATTACAAAGCTGGAAAAGCATTATGGTGTAGGAATAAAATTGTAAAATAATGTAGGAATAAAATTGTCATAGAATCTATTTGTAATATTTGAACTCCCCTCAGCTATATTCCATACTGTAAATGTAAAACTCCATATTGTACATGTAAAACTCCATTTTAACCAAATGTACTCCATCTTGCACAAAACTCTTTCTAAACTGTTAGATGATTAGGTTTAAGCTGAACAAGTGTGAATGGAAGGTGTGTGTATGTGTGAACCAGACCCAAACTGCCAGCTTGTTCTGATGAAGTGTGGTGTCCACCCTAATGGCTGAAGAAGTGTGAACACATCCCTGAAAAGCAAAACAAGAATCCACCTCAGAAAACAAAAGAGCAAACTTAATCACAACACCAGGAACGAGCTGAAAGTCACGTCTGCTATTGTCCAGCAAGCAACGGACAGAGAAGCGACGTGACTCAGCAGAACTCCTAAGTTTAAACTGAAGACAAAAAGATATAAAAGACTGGGTGAGATTCAAAGCTTTGGGGAAGAGAGAAACTGTTCTGCAACCAGAAAAGAAGAGCGTCGGTGCGCGCCCGACAAAGACCCTGCTCTCCTCCTGCCCAGCTTCCCTGGCCAGGTAACTGCCACGAGCCACGAACTCCAGCAACGAACCCAAGCTGCGATATCAAGCCACGATAAGGACTGGTAGCTATACGAACTCAGAACATTTCCTGGTGTGTTTGGGCGCGTGTGTGTTTGTGTGTGTATGTGCATAGGTTTAAGATAGTTATTGTGTGTGTATGTGCATAGGTTTAAGATAGTTATTGTATGTGCATAGGTTTAAGATAGTTATTAATTTAGCATTTAATAATAAATGTGGCATACTGCCTTTTCCCCTTAAAAGGATCCCGAGTGCTCTTTTTAGCACAACAATGGTAATTTAGGTGACCGGAATAAAAAAGGTGATTATCTTGCTATTTGTTTCAGCCAAAATGTTCAATGGTGGTCGTTGGTTGTGTGGGCCCAATTCCAGACATATTTGGCCTAGTTTTCAGAACTGTTTAGTACCCTGAACTCAGTGGGAGTGATGTGTACTCAATACAATAGAAAAAAATCAGACCTTGCGTGTCTAATACTGGGCATCAGAAAGGTAGGTTTCCAAAATAATGAGCCAATTTACAATTTTTTGGCCTGAATCTTTAACAGTAATAACCAATTAAGTCTGTATTAATTGTTTTAAATATAGTTTTAACAGTTAAGAATAACTTCCAACTAATTAACTGTTGGTTAATACTTCCTGTAGGAACGCTGTCCTACCCCCTATAAAGTGCGCTGATGCTGTAAATTGGCAACCCCCATTTACTTAAGCGGCGCTATGCCGATTTACACCACCTTTAATATCGGTTTTGCATTTGCTGTTTACAGATTTTGACGGGGAAGTGCGGGTTTTCTTTCGGAGCACTTTGTCATTTTAGCCTTAGGTATCCAAATACAGACTCTTCTGCCAGAAGAAATTAGTATAATCAAATAATTCGTTGAACTGGTAAATCTTTACGTAATAATTAGGAATGATCATTTATACTCAGATAAACGTCTCTGGGAAAACATTTTATTTTCACAAATAGTGATCTTTGTTTTAATTAATTCAGGATTCTTGGCAATAGATTAAGATACCTAAAACCTTCATTTCATTTTTAGAGAGAAAAAACCGACTGTATATTCTATAGTTCCTTTTAAAGTATTCACATATTCATTAATAGTAATAATAATTCACCAATTAGTCATTACTAATAGCCACCACAACCGCAAGTTCCTAGATTCAAGATATTTGTTAGGACTGGTGTCATAAAATTATTCTCGAATGACGAACTCTATCTGAAATACTGCTTGATTATTGTAAATTTCCCTCTCTTGGGAGGGGGGATAAGGGGAACCCCGTAAAATTTTTTGCAAGTGCCGGGATCATAAAACCTCCTTTTAGTTGTACAAATTGTCTGGAAAGGAAGAGCTAGAACTAAAGCAACACTTAATTCTTGAGCTACTTCTTCAATACTTACTAAAAGCCAGATGCTTCCCCTTTGTTCTCGTGGAAAGGAGAAGAAAATTATGGAATTTGGCCAAGTCATCTGGCATGATGGCAGTTAGAAAATGATGCGAAACTCTCCTGTCTTTACAGCTCATTCTAATGCCAGTTCACTTCCCGAACCAGCAGAAATACTTCAAGCAAGACCCGTGGGAAATAACGATTCTATCAGATTTGGCTTCTGGATTTCCTCTGTCCACAGAAAACAGACAAAGGGGGTAAAGGATCTGCTATCGACGGTGGAAAGCCAGATAAGAACATGGAGGACAGGAGCAGCCCCTCCGGGGAGTCACATTTCTTTCCTCAATCGATCCACACTCCTTCTATTCTTTGTGCACGTTCCCCATCTCTTTCAATACAGCCCTCCACCTGAGGGTTGCAAACTCTAGGAAGTGAAATCTCCTGGGTCCTCTTCCTGTCAGTTTTGCCTCAGGGAGAATACATTATGAGCCAATTCCACGAGGCTATTTCGCCCCAGAAAACATTATTATCCATCAACAAATATAATGTCTAGACGGTGCAATACTCCCGTGCGTTATCATTAAACACATTTCATAAGGCAAAACTTTCATACTGTTATTATTTCCCTCGGGCTATAAACTTCCGTCAATTCAACACGAAAACCGGGAGCTAAGTGGTGCCCAAACCGGCTGCTTTATATTGAATTACGGCCCCCACTTCAGTTGCGCCTATCGAAATTTTTCCACAGCTGAGGACCTGACCCTGTATTTTCATCTTTGTTGGACAAGGTGTTTCTAAATACCCACATCCATAACAATCGCTTGTACGCAGAGTCAGTGCCCTTGATTGCTACAGACTATTTTCTCTCCTTGGACCCCGGACTGTATTCCCTTGTCATCCATTTCCCACACATTTCCTCCCTATAAAAACCCTACTGATACCAGCAACTGCTACTATATCAGCAGTGTGCATATAATACAGGCCTTTAACATCCACGTTGATTGTCA
The DNA here is from genome assembly GCA_007922155.1 of Mesoclemmys tuberculata. Lineage (NCBI taxonomy): Eukaryota > Metazoa > Chordata > Testudines > Chelidae > Mesoclemmys > Mesoclemmys tuberculata. Next base: position 115,664 of record ML675615.1, read on the forward strand.
TGGGCACATTAGTACATGAAACTCGAACAGATTGTGATTTTACAGAATTTAAGCAAACATTACCCCTTCCCGCTATATTAATACCCCCTTCCCATTGAAACTTCAGCTACGGCTTGCTGCTCACAATGCAGAAGGTTTGATAGACAACTAAGGTGTAGTTAATATATTATGTGGGGTATACATTTTCCTTCGATACTTATATTTGATTTTGTTTCCCTGATCTCCGTCATTTCACATTAATGAACTCCTCTTAAAATTCGCACGCCATCGAGATTACCATCAAAACTCTACTAAAGAAGCAAATGAATCGTCAATTTCTTCTAGAATTTTAGACTCCATAGATCGCCCTTCGGAACATTCAGTAAAGGTCAGAAAATTCTGATGTTAATAAGTGCGTGCTAAATATCCAAATAGTTCCTTTCTAAATTTTCCTTTGACACCATTCAACCTTTCTTGGTAGGTATGAAGAGACGTCAAGAAGATCAGAACTAGCTTGGCAAACTCTTTTTTCGCATATTGATGTGCAATTATATTAGCCGGCATCTACTACAAATTACAAGGATGGAAAATAAGCAAGAGAAAAACTCACCACACAATAAATTATTTCTAAATATTTATGTCTTATAGTCAAGTACTTCTCACAGCAGTACAAATACACACAAGCAAGAAAGCTCTTAATGCAAGTGAAGTAAAAGTGACCACTCACCTCTCTCAGACATTCTTTCTCCTCCTTTAGCTGAGAATTTATCTGAGATTCAAGAACGGACCCTCTTGGGCCGTTGGGCTCAGCGGGCAGAGATGGTAACAGAGGCCTGAGAAATTTAAATTCGCTGGTGCCAGACCCAGTTGTCAAGCA
>ML675615.1:116529-174591 GCA_007922155.1 Mesoclemmys tuberculata
CTGGATGCCGTTTGTTCCTATGTCTGAATCTTGGGCTCCTTCCAAGGGGAAGCGGGTATTTATGGGTATCTGTTCGGGGAGCTCCAAAGCGAATTCATTTTTAGAAAACGTAGGGGAATTGTCATTCACATCTTCGATCTGCACCTCCATTCGGAACAGCTGCAATGGATTTTCCAACACAATTTCATATTGTAGGAAACACGGGTCACTCTGTCCGCACAAATCCTCACGATCTATTTTCTCCTTTACTATCACATCCCCGGAGCGTTTATTCAGCTGAAAATACTGCTTGGTGCTTTTAGAAACTAGCCTAGCCCTGCGAGTAAACAATTCGCCCACATCTAGTTTCAAATCTTTTGCAATATTGGCAACGAGGGATCCACTTTTCTTCTCTTCCGGCACAGAATAGCGGATCGTGTCACACACGTCCAGGGACACACAGAGACATATAAAAAGAGACAGAACTTGCCTGTTCGTGTAGCGATTCTCCATTCCAGCAGCCGTTCCCAGGTTAGATAAAACACACGCCTCTGTTTAAAGCTGCTGCTACCAGCTATCGAGAAAACGATGTATACTGCAATATTGAGTTACTCTGTCATGATTCCAGCCGCCTTTCCCCTGTAATCTTTTGTCTCCAGCTCCCGCCACCGAGCCGTTGCCTTCTGCTTTCAGATGTCTCTGTGTAGGTTCCCTTAACTCACGCTGAACTCCGAGAATCTGTATTTTCAGCACCATCTTTGCCAATATCGCCACCTCGTGGCTCAGCTACAGTAACATCCCATGATTTAACAGTGTAAATACATCTTAAAATTAATCTGGCAGAATTTTCGCTCTATTAATTACACATTGTGATTATACTTCACAGTAAGAACATTCGTAATCCAGTTTACTTCCCATTAAACGAAAGAGTAATAATTTAATAAAACAATACAATGAATTCTGGTATTTCCACACATCTTCTCTTCTCCCCATCCCAGCATTTTTATTCTACTCAGTTAAATACCAAAAACAAGTCAATGCTATTCTCTCACCTGGCCCATCGCTTCTCCTTTTAAATCTGAACTCAGTGTTGATCGATCCAGTCGTTAAGCAATCAGCACATTGACAGTTATTGGGAAGGGATCCTGTATTGGCATCTATACAATTATTCAGAAACAAAAAGGGGGTCTCCCATAGCAACTGGAAGAAGCGACATGCATCTTTTTCCTGATTTTCTTGTGTTGCATGTATTACAGCAATGTAGACCACAACAGGAAAAAGAAGAAATGAAAATGAAGCCAGATTACCAAGTATATATTTATATTTGATATGCTAGCCTGCTCCTCTTAGGTAGTTACACATGTAGATGCGCATCTGAAAATCCATCCACTAGCAGTATGTTAAGCATAGTAGCACTGGATTAGGGCAGCTATCAACTGCTGTTGAAAGACAATAAATTTTGGCTTAATGTTGTCTTGCTCCGTAATTAGTCTCTCGGTCTTCACTTGTCCATCTTGGAGTCAGACAGTGACGGGAGATGGGTCTGTGACCTTCAGCAGTTGGTAAGAAAGCCAGGAATTCTGACCAGAATCTCCATGCAGAGCCGCCACTATGGCCACAATGTAACTCGCCTCCGTTGCTCTGGGAACCAGAGGGAGGTGCTGAGCTATAAAAGGAAGAAGGCGTTGTCATTTTTATCAGTTATAAACAATTCAGACGACGACTTCAGACCTTCATGGAGAGGACCCGCCAGCTGCAGTGCTCATTGCAACCTGTCAATCTCTTACCTTTTCATCATCCAGGGTTCTGAAAACATCCGTGTTACTATTTTCAAAATGTATGGAGATACATGAGCTGCCTTATACTGTATCTGAATCTGCAATATTTCATCTTGGCCTCCTGCTTTGAATCTAATTAACAGCATTTACCTTTGCAATTCTCCTGTGCCGCTACAAAATAGTCTCTAATTATTGGTAGAAGAGCCTTCTCTTCTTCATTGCCTAGTTTCCAATCCTTCCACCCTCCCCCAATAACTAGGTTAATTTTGTTAAAAAAATCTTTAAACAAACAAAAACAACCCCTCCAAAACAACAAATGAAAATGCAATAATTATCTCAGCAATACAATGCAAAGGCTACAGATTTCCGAATTGCCACAATTAACAGTTATAGCAACGCAAGTAGTTAGACCCCTTGTATGTTGCCTATGAACTTGTATCCTACAATTGATGGACAGTGAACAGAACCTAAATGGGAAGCAACTTTCTCGCTTGGTTATGGCCTTTGGGGTTTTGAGTACTTCTCATATGATGGCAGTTTGGAAATCTAAGAGGTGACCGCTAAGAAGAATGAACCCACGACTGGGATTTTCCAAAGAGGGATTTAGGCACCCATATCAATGGAGTGTTGGGTGCTTTACCGTTTAGTCTCTTTTGAAGCCTATCTTATTTCAGGGGAGAAATATCAGTGGTTCATACGAAGGCATGTGTATATATTCCAAAATATGTTTCAATCATAGGTAAATAAATATAGATATGGAAAGGAAAGGAGAAAGGGGGTAAATGGGTGTTTCATCGATTGACCTTTCAGTGCAGGCATAAGCTAAATACAATTACTCAAACATAATACTCCTGTTTCCATATAAGTGGAAAGGGTCACTCACCGCTCTCACGACATCCTTTCCATCCACCAGGTGGAATTAGTCTGAGTCTCCAAAGTGGTCCCGGGATTTACTTCCGCATTGCCACGTTCCACCGGCAAAGACGATCCCAACAGTTGAAGGAACTTAAAATCACTGTTGCCTGAGACATTCGTCAGACAGAGCTCATAAAGATAGGATTGCGAGAGAGAGTCCCAGTGCCTGTTGTGTCTACCAAGTTGTTGGAATCGGCGTAAAAATTCCTGGAGGATGTAATATATCTTTCCTTTCACGTTCTTGTTGTATTTATCCTCAGGGCGACAATTATCACCTCTGAGACAAGAAAAATAAAGACAATTAAAGCCAAAGAAATTACTAAATACAGTCAACGTTCCATCTTCTTCTGCTTCCTCTGAAGTATCCTTTATCTGAATGCAGGCGTCTGAGACCCCATCTACCAAGAGCACATGGACCGTCGCTGTAGTGGAGTTGGGAGAGTTTCCATTATCCTTAATCAGGATAACAATCTTTTGTTTAAAGCTGTCTCGTTCTGTCACTGGCCTCATGGTTCTTACGTCCGACTTTTGGAGCACCACAGTGAAGACACCTGGGTCTGTTGCCTTCAGCAGCTGGTAAGAAAGCTAAGAATTCTGACCAGAATCTCCATCCACAGCCACCATCTGGGTAACAACCTGACCCGTTTCCGCTGTTCTGGGAACCAGCTTATTAGTGGGGAAGATGCTGTTCTGCACAGGAAATAAGATGATTGGGTCGTTGTCATTTTCATCAATGAGGAAACCAACAGTGATATTTTTTGTTAAACCTGGGGAACCGCCATCCTCAGCTGTCACTACAGCACTAACCTCCCGTGTGTACTCGTAGTCTAGACACTGTAGGGCATACGCATTCCCGTTGTCGGAGTTTATGGAGATGTAAGAAGACAACAGGAGGTCACCCACTTTCCCAGGCAATAGCGAGTACCTCACTTGCTATTGTGCTCGGTATTCATGTTATCAGCGTGCACAGCTCCAATCAGCTGGTTGGGGTTATTGTTTTACTTCAGGTAAATGAGGTATGATGACTGATTAAAGACCGAGGGATTATCATTCACATCCGATATTTGCACACTGATGACCCGCTCCGCGGTTAGCTGGGAGTACCATAAATCTATGGCTGTGATAGTTAAGTTATACTCCAGCACTTCCTCTCGCTCCAGGGGACTTTGTGTCAGCAGCTCCTAATAATTCTGGAAAGCTGGTTTTAGAGTAAACGGGAGATTTTCCTGAATGGAGCAAAGTTTTTTCCCATTGTCCCCGGAGTCCCGGTCTCTGACACTGAACAGGGCCACTACGGTCTCCTTGGAGGACTCCTCGGAAACCGGGCTTGTTACAGAGGTAATTGTCACCTCTGGAGGATTGTCCTTTGCATCTATCACCTCCACAAGGACCTTGGAGTGCGCAGAGAGGCGCCCGGAATGTGTGGCCTGAATATTCAGTTCATGCATCGCTGCTTCTTCAAAATCAATCAGCACTCAAACGGGGATTTCGCCAGTTAATTGGTTTAACTTGCATAATCGGGGGACTGTTAGGTACCTGTCCGAATGAATAGGTGATTTCTGCATTTAAACCCTGATCCAAATCGCTAGCTTCAACCTTGGAGACAAGAGTGCCCCGAAGGCTGTTTTCCACTAACTGTACCGTATACACTGACTGACTGAACTGAGGAGAATTGTCATTGATACCTGGAACACCACCGCTTACCTGGGCTGTGCCCGTCTTCTGTGGAATGCCCCCATCTGCAGCTGAGAACACCAAATCGCATTCGGTTTTCTCCTCACGATCGAACGGTTTCCCTAGCATCGGCTCTGCATACTTACTGCCGTTCTTGTGGGTGTGTACATCCATCCGGAAGTGCTTATTGAAACTGATTGTGTAGCTTTTGGATACGTTTGTTCCCACGTCTGAATCTTGGGCTCTTCCCAAGGGGAAGCGGGGTGGGTTTGTGACACTTCGTTAATGTTCAAGATCAGCTCCTGGAGGCGAAACGTAGGTGAATTGTCATGGATATCCTCAATCTGCACCTCGACCCGATAACTGCAAGGGATCTTCCAGCACTAATTCGAAATGCAAAGTGCAAGGGTCAAAGGGCCTGCACAGCCACTCTCGGTCTATTTGCTCTCCTATTAATAAATCCCCGCTGTTTACATTGAGCTGCAGCTGGTATTAGCTGCCCTTAGAGACGACGACCTTGGCCTTACGAGCAGAGAACTTCCTTATATGCAGCCCCAGATCCTTTGCCATATCGCCTACAAAAGATCCGCTTTCTCTGCTCTCCGGCACCGAGTACCACAGGGTGTCCGAAAGAAGCAGAAAGACAGACAGGTCTCGCCTTCTCCTGACTAGCTACCCTGCTCTGCGCGCCATGCCAAAGCACAGGTGCTCCCAGGGACTCTGAGTGGTTCCCAGCAATGCTACCTGCTCTGCGGCTGGACGGGGGGGGGGGGTCTTACAGGTTCAATGAGGCCGGGCTATTTATTAGTCCTTGAATGTCTTCCCAAACAGTTATTCTGAAACTTTTCCTCCTAGCTGAATGACGCTTTTATAACCATGGAGCGGACCTTGTTTGCATCGCAGCACCGTGGCCAACAGAGCCACCAAGCGTTCAACAGACAATTACAGACACTAGTATGATTTTGGAATCCAAGGCACGTCAGATCAAGTGCCATTTGTATCCCCAAGGCAAATATACACTAGCTATACATCTGCGCCGAAGGCTTACTCTGTTTTTATAGAAACTAATATGAAATGAATATGGAGCAGAAACGAAACTATAACAAACGGTTTTAGCTTCTCTAGTTCAATCATTTTAATACATCTTTTTATGTGAAACGGGACAACACTTTTATTAATATAAAATGACACTTTATATATATTTTAAATGTATTACATTTGTTACTGACACTTTTTCCTCTTCTTTGCTGGAAATGTATTCGGTCAAAGGATAGACCCGGTAGGACCATATTCACGAGCTACACGTGGTAGAAAGGATCTGAGAAACTTAAGTTCATTGATGCCTGAATGAACTTTTAGAGAAGCTTCGTGATTGTAGAGGCAGGATAGAGATGCGGCACAAGTTATGTTGGTTGAGTTACTCAGAAAGTAACTTGCACTATAGCAATGTGCACCACAGATATGTCCATCTCTGGGATTTCTTGTCTCATAAGTTTTCATGATGACCATCATCATGCCAGAAGCTAAAACAAGAAATTATATTAGAGGCCAAATAAATTACTAAACAGATTGTCTATGTGCTGGATTTTTTTCCAGCTATAGAACACCAAGATAGAGATGTGTCCATCTTGAAGGTTTCTTATTTTTATAAAGATCTATGGCTCTCATCATCATGACAGAACTAGACAATGAAATGAATTTAAAGCCAAATTAATTACTGAATACATCCGGAATGTGTTTTTCTCTTCATACTTATGAATTACATATGTGTGTTTGAAAAGCCATTAACTTGGAATACATTTAGAGTCATGTTGTTGGACCAGATTGGTTGCTTATTGTCTTCAAAAAGAGTAGGAAATTTCTTCTTGTCTATAACTTGACCTGTTATTGTTCTTGAGGTTCTCATTTTTCCAATTATGAGATCTTATTGTAGGCAGATCAGGGTGGGTGATTCTCAGTAGCTGATGTGAAAACCAAAAATTCATCAACAGCTACCACTTATCTAGTAACTATATAACCACCCTTTGCTGATTTGAGATAGGAAGTTGCTTTTCTTCTAAAATGAATAGAGCTGTCTTTTTCATCAGCCATCAACTGAGACAATTACTTCAGCGCTTAATGGAGGGGAGCACCCTCTATCTTCAGTCAATTAGGGGAGCTCATCTCCATTGAAAACCTGGTGATGTTGTATTCAAGCTTCTTACAGTGTTCGGCCTTTTCGACTATCAGGGTATTTTGTTTTTGTTTTGTTATGAATTCTAACACAAAATGGTAGTCTTCAATTACTGGACAAGGAACCGCATATTTTCCCCCTAAATCTAAGCCCTTAGACACTAAACAGACTTTCACCAGTACCTTGTGTTTAATATTCTCTTAGGACACCATATCCCGGAACATTATCCTTTAGTTGCAGAACTTCAATGATAATTTTGAAAAATGCAATGATTGAAGAACATTTTTTGCCTCCTAAGAAGAGAGTTATTTTTTCTGTTTTCTAAAATCTACTTCTTTCGTGTAGGTTTCTCCTGTTCAGGAATTTAGATAAGAAGCTTATTTTATTTAGCTAAATGTTTAGGGCTGAAAGCAGGTGTTCTCTTTCTATACCTCCCCTTGGCCATTTAGTCCTTTCCCACCTCACTCGTTCATATCAGTCGTATTATTATGAAAACATTTCTGACACATTCTTCTCCAGCCGCACTCTGCAGGCAGCTTGATTCATGGTTCGTGCGTTTTCCTTCACATAAAGAACAAAACTAGAATATCTTCCGTCTCCAGGTCTTCGTGAATTTCCACCATCAAATGCAGGAAGATTTCGTGCAACCATTTTGTTTTCCCTTTCATTATCAATTCCTGGAACGAGCTCCCATCTTTGCCTGCCTATAGCGATAACCCAAACAGTTAACAGTTAGGAAACAGCTTGAGACGACCGTCAGGAAAATGCGGAGCATTGCTCCTTGTGTCCAGAGTCTCCATCTTCACTGTAAATACAGCGAGTGGATTTTCCATTTCTGCCTCCATACTCAAGGGAAAAAAACACCCACCCGCTGAGTACCTACGTTTACTCTATTCAATCTTCCCCATTTTTACATTGTTATATTTAACAGTTTATTAGTCCCGGAATTAGCTCGGATCTTACCATCCAATCCTCTGTGCATGAATCATTCCAGATCTTCGGCAAATTCTCCAGGAATCAGCGAATGAGAGAGATCATTCAGAGACAGGAAGAGAAAGAAACCCACTGCCTTCGGTCTGTGGTCACATTTATAATCCCCTTTCCACTCATGAAGAGGGTTTTCATGTCATTTCTTGACGCAGCGACGCTTTTAAATCCTTTTGAAAGGTTTTGAGTGAGAACATAAGCACCGTATTGCAGCCGGGATTTCAACAGCCAGATAACGTCAGGGTGGCTGGTTCTCAGCTGTCTGCTTCCTGCCTGAAAATTCCTTGAGCCTCCGCAGCCATAAACTGCAGCAAGAGCGACGTGGAGTGTTCAAACCAAGAACTGCAAATACACGTATGCTTCATGCAAATAGCTCATCCAAAATTTCTATACCATGTTTTGGCTATTTTCGAATTCAGACATTGGGTACGTTTCCCAGTTTCAATAATTTGCAAGCACACATGGCTTACATTATTTCCAACACACTTAAAATTGCACAAAGAATCTAGGTTATCGTGAAACAGCTAAATGGCATTGAATACTGAAATTTTTCCTCATTTGGCTAATAAATGGCAGAGAGTAAATGTAAGTATTCCAGACACTGCTCAGACCCTCTCTGCAGAAAAAAGGTCGAGAAACCAGCCGTGTCAACTGATAGGCTGAAAACGTTGGTTATTTGTTGCTTTTCCCCGTAGGCACCCTCACCACATTTTACTATCTCGTTCTTGCTTAAGTAATCTGAGTTTAAGAGTCAATTTCATAACGTAAACCCATTTATTGTCATTTAATTGTATCTTATGTTGTTACTGAAGCCAGCACACAAAATTTGGGTAATCCATACTACCAAAATGTCCAAGCAGAGCTTCAGTGTTTGGAGAACAAAGGAAACCTCTGTGTTTTTTAATCATATCACAGGTTAACCTCAAGCGTGAGAATTATTACTTTTTTTTTAAACTTGTAGCATTTTCAGATACTGGTACTTGCACTTCCACTTCACCAAGTGGTTGCACTATTGGTAATAGTGAAACGCTTGCTAATCGTGACCCTAACCTACTAAAATTTAAAATTCCTGGAAGTGGACGGAGAGAGAAGGAAACACCAAAGCAGCCCACCACCTTAGCATTTAATTTCAGAAAGGGGAACTACACAAAAGGAGGAAGTTAATTAAACAGAAATTAAAAGGTACATGCCAAAAGTGAAATCCCTGCAAGCTCCATGGAAATGTCTCAAAGATACCATAACAGAGGCACAATTTAAATGTAAACCCTAAATTAAAAAACAGTAAAAAAGGACCAAAAAAGTGCTACCATGGCTAAACAACAAAGTACAAGAAGCAGTCAGAAGCAAAAAGGCATCCTTTGCAAATTGGAAGTTAAATCCTATTGAGGAAAATAGAAAAAAGCATAATGTCTAGCAAGTGAAGTGAAAAAAATATAATTAGGAAGGCCAAAAAAAGATTGTGAAGAACAGGTAGGGGAAGATACAAAAATTAACAGCAAGTTTTTTTAAAGTACATCACAAGCAGTAAGCATGCTAACCAGCCAGTGGAGCCCCTGGGCAATGGAGCTGCTACAGGAGCACTCAAGAATAAGGCCATTGTGGAGAAACTAAATGAATTCCTTGCCTCAGTCTTCACCACTTAGGATGTGAAGGAGATTCCCAAAACGGAGCCATTCTTTTTAGGTTAGAAAGCTGAGGAACTGTCCCAGATTGGGCTGTCATTAAAAGGAAGTTTTGGGGGGGGGGAAATGATAAATTAAACAGTAATGAGTCATCAGGAGAGATGGCATTCTCCCAAGAGTTCCGAAGGAACACAAATCTGAAATTGTGAAACTACTACTGTGGTATGTAACCTATTATTTAAATCAGCTTCTGTACCAGATGATTAGAGGATAACTAATGTGATGACAATTTTTAAAAAAGGCTCCTGAGGTGATCTTGGCAATTACAGACTGGTAAGTCTAATTTCAGTACCAGGAAAATTGTTTGAAACTATAGTAAAGAACAGAATTATCAGACAGACACAGATGAACACAATTTGTTGCGGGGGGGGGAGTCAACATGGTTTTTGTAAAGGGAAATCATGCCTCACCAATCTACTAGAATTCTTTGAGGGGGGTCAATAAGCATGTGGACAAGGTGATCCAGTGGATATAGTGTACTTAGATTTTCAGAATAGGTCCCTCACCAAAGAGTCTTAAGCAAAGTAAACAATAAAGGGATAAGAGGGAAGATCCTCTTGTGGATCAGTAACTAGTTAAAAGATAGGAAACAAAGGGTAGGAATAAATGGTCAGTGTTCAGAATGGAGAGAGGTAAATAGTGGTGTCCTCCAGGAGTCTGTACTGGAACCAGTACTGTTCAACATGTTCATAAGAGATCTGGAAAAGGGGGTATACAGTGAGGTGGCAAAATTTGCAGATGATACAAAACCACTCAAGATAGTTAAGTTCAAAGCAGACTGTGAGGAGTTACAAAATGGGGTGACCAGGCAACAAAATGGCAGCTGAAATTCAGTGTTGATAAATACAAAGTAATGCACATTGGAAAACATAATCCCAACTATACATACAAAATGATGGGATCTAAATTAGCTGTTACAACACAAGAAAGATCTTGAAGTCATTGTGGATAGTCCTCTGAAAACATCTGCTCAATGTGCAGAGGCAGTCAAAAAAGCTAACAGAATGTTGGGAATCATTAGGAAAGGGATAGATAATAAGACAGAAAATATGATACTGCCTATGTATAAATCCATTATATGTACACATCTTGAATACCGTGTGCAGATCTGGTTGCCTCATTTCAAAAAAGATATATTGGAATTGGAAAAGGTACAGAAAGGAGCAACAAAAATTATGGGTATGGAACATCTTCTATATGAGGAGAGATTAAGACTGGGACTTTTCATCTTGGAAAATAGATAACTAAGGGGGGATATGATAGGTCTATCAAATCATGGCTAGTGTGAGGAAAGTAAATAAGGAAGTGTTATTTACTCCTTCTCATAATACAAGGATTAGGGGTCATTTAATGAAATTAATAGGCAGCAGATTTAAAACAAACAAAGGAAGTATTTCTTCACACAATGCACAGTCAACCTGTCAAACTCTTTGCCATAGGATGTTGTGAAAGCGAAGACTGTAATGGGGTTAAATAAAGAACTTGATAAGTTCATGGAGGATAGGTCCACCAATGGCGATTAGGCAGGAACGCAAAGCCATGCTCTGAAGTGTTCCTAGCCTCTGTTTGCCTAAAGATGGGAATGGGTGACAGGGAATGGATCACTTGATGATGTCCTGTTCTCTTCATTCCCTCTGAAGCACCTGGCATTGGCCACTGTCAGAAGACAGGATACTGATATAGTGGACCATTGGTCTAACCCATTCTTATGTTCTTGTCTGTGACATTTTGCTGGATGTTTGTGAATCACAGGATGATTTGGCCTTCCATTAGATCACTAACAAATCCTTTCCTGCCTTCATGTTTTGAAGGAAATAACACCAATTATCTTTTGGATCCATGACAGAATCAGTAAATTAACATTCTCATCTTTCTAATCTGTGTGATCACTAGGATATACGTTTCTCTTAAGATGTTTTTCAAATTCATTCACATGCCAAACATGTCAGAGGTGGAACAGCTTCAGCTCTCCAATATCCTGAGGTAAAGAGTCGAGAGAGACCACAACATAATTTTTATTTTTCCCTTAATTCATCAACATATTTGCGAGGAAAATTCCATCTACTCCCTATCTATTTTATGTTGAAGTAGAATCACATTTTCATTCATTACATTTATTAGCACTTCAATCAGTTTATCAGAGTCACAGCTATGATTGATCTCAACAGCATAATACGAACTACAGACAGGAATGCCATCAGGATGACTACTAGAACAAATATCCATGAGTTGTATAATTGGGATAGTGAAAAAATTCAATCCTTTTTTTCCTATCATGGCATTTTGGTTTTTTAAATTCTCCATCTTTTCAGCCTTATAATTATGGATGATATTGAGTAGGTTGGTCAAATAACGTTATTACCATGGGCCTAGTACTTTTATCCAAGTTTTAAGCTCTCTCAAAAAGTCAAAAAATAGTTCACGTTGTTGATAGGGGCAGAAAAGACCTCTCTGTGCACTATTTCCTTAGGATAAAAGTCTGCATCCTTGTTCTGGAGTCCCACAGGTATCTTAATTAGTCTGACATTTTAGTTCACACCTCTTTTTCCCCACAGATTATTAAAAAGTCCTCAACAATAGCACATTGTTCATAGGAGAAGTTAGTGAGATCCCTATTTAATTCTCACGTGTCCTCAAAGAATTTATTTGCTGGAGCAATGACTTTTGGGTTATGCCGGTGACCCAGGTGACAAGAGGGAAGATTTTAGCACCGACATTCTAGTCAGACTTGAGTGGTGAGAGTTGAGACAATGAGGGCACAGAGAACACGATAGTAATCAATGCAAGAGATCATCAACGTAGGAACAAAAATATCAACAATGAAATAAAGGTGGAAAGGGTGGGATTGGAGTTAATAAAAAGAAAGCAACAACAGGATTTAGTGAAAAACTAAAGAAACTGCAAAAGGAATCAGAGATTACAGTGAGATTCTTAGTCTGGGAGATAAGAAGGAAAACTGAATTTTAATTTAAAGGAAAAGCAATACAGTGAAGAAATTAGGAGGAATGATGTGAAGTTTCGTTCCAGACAGACTTTGAAATGTCAGATGTTCAGCTACAGGCAAGAAATTGGAGAGAGGAAAAAAGTCTGGGTTGATAAATAGATTTCGGAATCTGAGCTGAAGACATGAAAGGAGATAAAGTATTTGAGAGCGCGAAAATGAAGGTATCACGACCAGAATCCTGCGTAACTAAACAAGAGAAGATCAGCTATTAAAGGAGATGCTAAAGGAGCAGTCACTGAAGTAGAAAGAGAACCAGGAGACCATAAAATCAGGGAAGCCAGAAGAGAGAAATTACAGGAAAGCAAGATCTGCCTATTGTCTTTGACACAGCTAATCAAGATGGATGACACAGAGAAGTCCATCTTGGGTTTATCTAGAAGGAAGTCAGTAGTGACTTTGGAGAGTTTTTTATGGTCAGGGAACGTAGAATAGATGTGATCAAAAGACCAGAGGAAGGGAAGGCAGTCAAAGTAAATGGCAACCTCCAGGATTATGGAGACAAACGGGAAAAGAAAAGTGGATGGGAGGTAGTTGGTGAAGAAAGCGGGATACAAGGGAACATTTTTAAAATGAAAAATGAAGCTACCGCATAGCTCAGAGCAGAAGAACGTAATCCAGAAGGCAGACTCAATGGATCGAGAGAAGGAAAGAAAGGGAGAGGGGAGGAGGGACCATGGCAGGAGCGAAGGGGTGGGCGAAAGAGGCAGGTTGAAGCTCAGAGGGAGAAAACAGAACAGAGATTTTGGAGTGAAACCACAGGAAAGAAGGAGAAGATGAGGGATTTAAGGGCAGAGGTGGGAGGGAAGGAGAGGAGATTTCGCCAGGTGTTTTAAGTTGTATTTATTAACAGTTCAGCGTTTGGGTACTTGTTGATGCAATGATCACTATTTTTCTGTCCATGAAGATCTTCTTTAATAATATTCTTAGTCTTCAATAAAATCACTTGGAGCCGAAGCCATTTTCAGCTTTGTCTTTATTTGCGAAATAATTATTTATAAAGTTTGTCAAACCAACTCCTTTGCTCAGGTGAGGGTAGAAAAATGTAACGGGAAGTGAAAACTAAACCAAACTATTGAAATTTATAAATGAAAAGATGCTAAGAATTTATAGGCAATCTGAAAGAGATAGGTATGAGTCAAAGGAAACCATCAAGAGTTCACCCCAAGGGCCATGAGGATAAAAGCTGAAGGTGGACATTTGATAATTATATTCTAACATCAAATGCTCTAAATAGCTCTGTATGAGAACACATTCTCGAATAATTCCTTGCTTTCCAAACACCTGCATGCATAGAACTGCTGTAACTCGGAGGCTATTTACCAGAAGACCCTGTAACTTCGAGGAGAAATGATTGTGAAAGAAATACTGCTTGTAGGGGAAAAATAATCAAGAACGGTAGTAGCTCTTGATCAAGAGAAACTGAAGATACATATAAGGACATAGGATAGATGTGTTGCACAAACTTGTCAAGTGCAAAGTTAATAGAGGCCTGAACCTAAGAATCCTTTAGCATTTAAAACATTTTCTTGCGGAGCAGGTTCTATGCATTTCCCTCCACACGGGTCACCACCAGCTTTAAGAAGGTTTCTAATTATTCCGAACGCTAGGAGAGTTGTAAGCAAATGGGAATGAGATATGAGGAGTGAGACAAATCTGGTACAAAAAGCTCTGATCAACATGATTTGGGAAAGTGTTAAAACTCCCATAGCCCTCGGAGGGGACAACAGAGATGATGTGCGACTAAGGAAGGGATAGTGGATCCCCAGTTCACTCTCAGGTCCCACATGGTTTGTTTGTATTTAACTACTAACAACCGTCTACATTTTAGCAATACATCACATCATCCTGAAGTAAATCCGATGGAGTAACTCCCTTTTCTCAGAAAACAACAAGGCATTCAATTTAAATTCAAGTAAATCACCCCAACAACGATAAAAAATGGACTGCCTCGTTTAGAATACCTAATATTTCCCCTTGGGCAATTGTTTGAAGGATATATTTGAAGAAAATGTCAAAATTAGAAATATATTCTTTATATTTCTTTGTCTTGTCAGAATATCGGATAGTTTCTAATTAGGAAGAAGATTTAGGGGGGTGAAAATTTATCAAACTTCCGATGGATCGCGAGCTAGGCAAAGGGTAATCTCAGAAACAGAGAGATACCATTGAGATCGACCACAATGAATTCCACTACTCTGTGTGATCCTCTCCAAAAAACAAAATAATCCGATCTGGACGCAATGGGTCATAAAAACATACTTTCATTATAAATAGGAAACGCCACACTGCAATTAAAGATTTAGAATACATAACTGAATGTGAGTCCTTACTTCGAATTTAAAAGTGTATTATTTTTAAAAGGGAACTCGCTTCCATCCCTCGCCTTGGTGAGAATGCTCTTCCAAAGGAAGAAAGACGCAAACCCAACCACATCTGAAAACAGCGAGTCAGACTGAGGAAGACTAGAGAAATCTCGCGTTACACTTCAGTATCAAGGACAGGAAGCAAGAAACTGTTCCGCCCTGTTAAATCCTTCGTAGTTTACACTGTAGACCAAGCGCTGCTTAACTGTTTTCGTCAACCTAGGGCTTTTATTCTTATTTTAACACATTTATGTTTACTACAAAGCAACAAGTTCTCAGGAACACTGTTTTGTTGCTTCTTGTGTTCTTTTTATCCCCGAAATACCAAGAAAATTAAGTTATACTAAGAATTCCGTAAAAATTCTCTTCTTATACTAAGAATTCTCAAAAAAATTATTTACATTTGTGATTTTTCTAATGGATACACAGATACTCAGGGAAGTAGGAAATTCTCATTTTGAGGAAGTTAGAGGATCAGCACAATAGTCAAAGCTAACCTCACTGGGCCGAATACACAAATTCTTATTCACCTTTTAATCATTCCTTATCCTACCAAACTCTCAATGATTTCAGCATCAACTTTACTCCCATGGGAGTTTGCATAAACAATGACTGAGTGAAAACTCAATAAGAACGCCAAGATTTGGCCCAATATGTTTCATAATACACATATATTTCTAGTAGTGCATATTACACGTAACCGGCATTGAAGTTTTGTAGAGGAGACTTCAGTTCCCAAAGAGTCTGCATCATATGGATCTGGGATGCCTGTTGACTGCCTCTTGTTTCAAGATTCTTCTACTATCAGGTTGGGAAATCTGAAAGTTTCTATCTTGTGAGCTTAAAAATACTGGGCCATATGAATGGGAAAATCCGCTTTAAAGTAGACGACATAATACACCCCCGTTAACATTATCGCATTTTTCCATTTAATCCCCCTAAGAACAAAAAAGTCTATACAATTAATACATGAGGTAACAGGATCAGTTAAATACATTTCTCTTTTACGGTTCACTAACGGATTTGAGACGTAAATCTGCCATACTGCTTCACTAGGAGGCAGAAGCTTTTTCTAATCTTTTCAATTACCAGTGAGGATATCTTGGACTTAAAAGGGTTAAAGAGACCGAAACCTACTGTAAATCGCATGCAGAGTCTCAAAGCTCAAAACGTGCCCAGCTGGCTCTGGGGAGAAAGAGGGTGGAAGGTGAATGAGAAATGGTTGGATTATACCCCTGTGTTTTGTATTTATCCACAGGGTTAGTCTTTTTTTTTGGGGGGGGAGGTTGGGGGGAAGGAGGAGAAAAATGCTGTCCTATCGTTGTGTACAATGACAAATTCCAAATCCCGCTTTGAACCAGCAGAGGGCGGAGGCAGCTGGGCATCTGAAGCCCGGCGCTATCAGAAGGGAAAAGCTGACATCACGTTCTGCAAATCACGCAACAAAAACCAGAAACCGCTTCAAAAATACACGCGACATTGTGCGATTTCAGCCGGAGTTTGGCGCACGTAAAAAAAAGGCAAAAGCTCGCAGGATTCTGAACATACCCAGAACCAAAGCCTGTTTGCACTGGACATGCAGAGGTGTACCGTTTTCTCTCGCACCTACTGAACGCCAGTTTTGCCATTGACTTCAGTAGCAGCAGGAACCGACTCTAGACGGTTCTGTCTTCTTATAGAAAATTACAACACTATAAAATCTCTGAGGCTTTTAAATCATCCTGGATACGACCGAGTTTTAGGCAACGAACCGCTGTCTGGAGACTGACAGACAGAGGATACATGGGGTCTAAGAGGTTATCAGCGTGACGCACTTAGAGCTGGAGAGGAAATAGAAACAGTTTGGAGCTCTCTGAGCTGGACTTAGGAGGAAAAGCGGACCAAGTGGCTCATGCATATTAATCATTTTATCTCTGGAGGCCAGTGGGGAGGGCATTGGAGTGCTGCAGTGGGGTTAGCACGAGCTCTTTCACCGTACCTTAACCCACCAATGGAAATAAAACCAGTTTCGTGTTCTGCAGTTTGCGCTCTTTGCCCTACCTTTGGAAGGCAATACAAAAAGAGACAGTTTCCAACCAATCAACTTAAAACCTATGAGGCTCTCTCTCAAAGAGACTTCAAAGATAGACAGACTGTCACCCCCAGTTGAGTCAGAGAGGGGATCCTGAAGAAGGAATGTGTCTAACACAGAAAATACCATATTTTAATCTAATCTAATATTAGTTATGCTGATCCCAACAGCTTGGCCACTACATTCAATGGCACATAGTTTTGCCTTATATTTTAGAACTGCAGGAAGTGTTAAGAATACAGACACCCATGCATTCAATAAATATGCACTCTTCCTAAACACCTGCCATACCGTCTTCAAAGTTTGATTATATTAGATTATCCTACTCCTGCTTTTATATCTATTTATGTCCTTTTCTAAGAAAATATTCCTAAATATCTTTAGGCCAAGATTTTAAAAGCGATTAGCAGTTTTGGGTGCTCTAGTAGTAGGGTACCCAATTTATGACCCCTTAAATGGGGCTGATTTTCAGAAGGTGAGTATCAAACACCCTTGAAAATCATTCCCCTTGTAAATGTTTCAAGATACACCACCAAAATTTGAGGCATGCCAAAATCACTGGTCACTTTTAGGCTTTAGTTCCTAGGGCTTTTAAAATTTAAGTTCTTATTTCCTTTTCTTCTCTTAAAATAATTTTATTTTGTGCAAACATACATGCTTTATGTACAATTAGGTTTCTACACAAGAGCAGGTACAATAATACCTCCTCCCTCAAAAAAAAAAAGTATATACTATTTCCATTCTCCATGTTACAGAATTATCTCAATTTTTAAGCAAGACTACCATAGACTAAATTCTTCAAAGTGTTCTGTGGTATGTTAAAAGAAAACAAAAAAAAGGATTTGTATTCTCTCATATACACATTATAAGTAAATGTATGCAACCTTACCCAATTCTCCATGATACAACTTTTCTAGAATTTTCAGATGCTTGTGTGGGAGAAATTGGCAGCTCCTATAGAAGATTTTCAGCTCCTTGGGCCACATTAGACATTTTCTAAAAGGGTGGAGGGGGTGGCAAGTGGCCACAACATCCCTGAGTGCCCAGTGGAGAGCAGAAAAAAAGGGGAGAGAACTGGGTGTGATTGAGATCATGGCCATTCATCTCACATTTTCAAAGACACCCTGAGACTCTTCACACACCCAAATAGATGCTGCCCCTTCAGTTTCATCAGCCATGGTTAAGTCAGCAGGCACAAGTTAAGCCATTCATAGCACACATGCACCCAATGGCTCAAACAGCTGAATTACACCCCCAGATTCCATCCTTATCTCACACTAATTAAAATATCACCAGAGTAGACACAGCGTGTAGGTTGAAGAGAAAGACAGAAGCTGACAGAGGGGCTGGAAGAGAAATAGAGAAAGAGCTATGGAGTTAGTTGTGCTTGATGCATTTGCCAGCCTGTATGTGTGGGGCTGGGTATATTTCTCAGGGGAAGATAAGAAGGCGGGGAAGTGGAATCTTATCTAGTTGGGAACAATTGCATAGTATCATACCTGTTGCATTGTCTCAAGTCATGATTCCTCTTCTTGCTGAAGCACGTGAGGTAGACAAGGCAGGCAAGACCAAGCTGGCATTAGACTTGAAGAGGAAATGACACTACCTTGTTAATGTGCTTGAACCCTGCAGGACATTTTTTGACCAGAGAGGTATGGACTCAGCTCTGAAGCCATCATACACCAGTCTGATGGACTTAGGAAAGAGGGTCACATAAAAGATCCATAGATTCCAAGGCCAGAAGGGACCATTGTGATCATCTTGTCTGACCAAAGAACTTCCCCAAAATAATTCCTAGAGCAGATCATTTAGAAAAACATTCAATCTTGATTTAAAATTAGTCAGTGATGAAGGATCCACCACAACCCTTGGAAAATTCTTCCAATGGTAAATTTCTCTCTGTTAAAAGTTACTCCTTATTTCTAGGAAATTTATCTAGCTTCAATTTCCAGCCATTGGACTGTGTTATACCTTTCTCTGCTCTACTTAGGATTAAATCAATAATTGCTTCTCCTCTTGTGGGTTCCAGGACTAGCTGTTCCAAGAAGAAGTCATTTAAAATGTCAAGAAATTTTATCTCATTATCCCATCCTGTGGTGATATGCACCTAGTCAATATGGGGATAGTTGAAATCCCCCATTATTGGGGAGTTGTTATTATTATAGCCTCTCTAGTCTCCCTATGCATTTCAAAGTCACTATCACCATCCTGGTCAGAGGGTTAGTAGTATATCCTTACTGCTATCTGCTATATTTTTACTATTCAAGCATGGAATTATCATCCCTAGAGAATCTATGGCACAGTTTGGTTTATTTAAGATTATGTGAAGGAAAACAGTCAAATGAAATATAGTGCCACTCCCCCACCAGTATGACCTATTCTGCCCTTCAGCTATATTTTGTACTGCATGTGGTGACAAGGGGTTTAAAAAACTCCTGTCTTGGTTCGTGTGCATTCCTCGCTTCAGATGGGGGTGTTGGAGAAGAGAGCGGGCAAAAGAGGGAAGAAGGACTTATCAGGTTTACTTCCGTCTATGGATTGGTGACAGTTTTATGGCCTCCTTTGGGTTTTTCTCCCTTTTCCTCTTTATCCCTTGCTTGAGACAGTTGAATTTTCCTAAAGGGATTAATTTCTCAAAACACATTTATACACACAGTCATACACCTTGCTCAGGTTTGACTGATTGAGGGGCCTGCACCATTTCTATTCAGCCCGTGATACTGATAGGGTGAATGAATGCGATAACAGAATGCTTATTTAGCGGGAGGGGGGTGGAAAGGCAAACAGACACAGAGAGGAGGTCGCTCCGCCTGCTGTCACAGGAGCTCTATTGAGCAAGGGATCTGCAGGGGCTCATGAGTTAGGGAAGGGGAAAGGGTAGCCTTGTGGCTGCAGTCACTCCTCCTGTCCATTGAGTCACTAGGTTCAGACAGACCCCCCGTTGTTATTCACCCAACCAACTTGTGGACGGATGAGGGTGACTGAAACCTGTCTTAGTCCAAGACTTGGTCAACGGCTCATAAACTATCATTCACCATTCATTTGTACAATAACACAAATTCTCTGTTCAATTCAAATCCACTATTTATTGGGGTTTTTCTCTCACACAAGTTGTCTCCTCTTATCCTTTTACAATTCCTTAAACTTTAAATCATAAGTTTTAAGTGTTAAGTTTTAACAGCTAATCACACTAACACAAATACACTAAACAGATACTTAAAGACTTACTTACAACTAAACAACATTTGGTTAATACTTACCACAGAGATGGATGAACTCAGTTGCAACAAAAACAATAAAAGTTTATGGCCAAATTTCCTTACTCTTTATGTTACGTTCCCGGGTTTTCATCTACGTGAAACCTCTATTGCATTCACACCCAGGTTACTGGTTTTCATCCAGGTGGAACCTCTATTGCATTCACACCCAGGTTATCAGCTCTAATGCCCTATCTTACTTTTTTTTTTTGATCAGCAAGCTGGGGAGAGGCAAGATGTCTGATCAGACCGTCTTCATGGTGCAATTCTAGTGCACCCCTTGTGATGCATGTCTCGTCCAATTTGCCTTTCTTCTGACCACCTTATATCTCTACCTCAGCATATTGCTTGCTTAAACCAATTGTGACGTTCTGGCTACTGTCCAACCAGCAAGTCCTACGCCTGTGAGGGAATTTTTGCCCTCCTGTGGCTTGTTACAAGCCTTGGGGTGACCACTGTTGCTGGACAGATTCTCTGCTTCTTAACTGTCAACAGGCCTTATCTATTGACTTCTTGATTACCAAACTTTCAGAAACAGCTTGTTTTTTGTGACAATTGCCTTTGTTGCTTGAGCACCCTCTATGATAGCATGCAATTACTCAAAAATGACTTTGGGGCACACATACATTACAGGCTCTATAGAAGTCTGTCACAACACTGTGGTATTACTGAATGTTAGGAACCACTAGTAAAGGGATAGATATTAGGACAGAAAACCATCATAAAGCCTCTATATAAATCCATGGTTCACCCATATCTGGAATACAGATCTGGTCATCCTCTCTCAAAAAAGATATATTAGAAATGGAAACAATACAAAGAAGGGCAACAAAAGTGGTTTAGGGGTACAGAACAGCTTCTGTATTAGGAAAGATTAAAAAGACTGGGACTGTTCAGCTTGAAAAAGACAGCTATGGGGAGATATGATAAAGGTCTATAAAATCTTGAGTGATGTCGAGAAAGTGAATAAGGAAATGTTATTTACTTATAAACACAAGAACCACTGGTCAACTCATTAAATTAATAGGCAGCAGGTTTAAAAACAAACAAATACAATATTTCTTCACAGAATGCACAGTCAACCTGTGGAACTCATTACCAGGGGATGTTGTGAAGGCCAAAACTTTAACAGAGTTAAAAAAATAGAACTGGATGGAGCTATTAGCCAGGATGATCAAGGATGTAGCTCTGGGTGTTTGACAGAAGTTGGAAGTGGATGACAGTGGATTGATCACTCGATTAGTTGTTCTGTTCATTCCCTCTGAAGCAGCTGGCATTGACCATTGTCAAAAGACAGGATACTGGGTTAGATGGGTCATTGTTCTGACCCAGTATGGCTGTTCTTATGTTCAGCTGTGTTTTTTCATTTCTCCATAATATTTCTTAGTTGCCTCTTCTGGTTGCTTTCTTCATGAAACATTAAATGACCAGTGTAAATAATAGTGGAGACATAATAAACCCTTGCCTTACTCCAGTTGTCACTATAAGCCATTGGCTAATATTGTCGTCTTTGAGCACACATTTAGCATTACCATATAGATCTAATTATTTTTGCTGGTATTCCTTAGTATACCATGGGATTCTGGCAGACCAGATATCAGCTTATGCCAAAGTCCCAAGATCTCATCTGAACACTTACAAATACATTACTGGAATCTGCCTGGCTCACCTGTCTGTATTAGAATTATAAGAATGTATTTAGACATTGTTTAATACATGCAGCAATTCACAAGCTTTCATCTCACTTATAACTGTATCCCCTATTGTAAGGTAATATTTGAGCAGCTGTATTATGAGTCTTTGTGATTCTGTAAATAACCAGCTAGGAAAGAGACATTAATTAGCATGAACTTCCACAGATGCTATGTTCTGCCCAACACGGAAGGCCCATTAACACCAGACTCTTGTGGGATATTAAAGAGGACAAAATGTATTTGTTTTGCTTTCATTTCCCCTCCCTCCACGCGTATGAGTCATGCAAGTGGATTCCTTCTGCTAGCTGAGTTTGCAGTTCAGAGCACATGACAGGAGGGGGATAACCCCCCCCCCAAAAAAGGCTCTTTTTGCTCCTTGAACTCCAGGGCATAAGGATTTTCTAGGCATAAGCAAAACATCCCCAGCTGCTTAGTCTGGGCTAGACCTAAAGGACATCCAAAATTTGTGGATTATAGAAACTTCTATTGCCTTTTAAAATTTAAGATTGTAATTCACTTGTGTACTAATGTTTACCTGATTTAACCTTGTAAATAACTCTTGTTTCCTTTTCCTATTTAATAAATCTTTATGTAGTTTATTGTACGATTGGCTACAAGACTTGTCTTTTGTATGAGATCTAAAATTGCAGTTGAGCTAGGATAAGTGACTGATCTTTTGGAACTGGGAATAACCTGACTAGTGCTGTGATTCTGGGTGTAAGGGACCATCTATTACTAAGGAAAGATCACCTGAGAGGCAAGACAGAAGAGTACCAAAGGGTCCTCTCTATAACTCCATGTTAAGACTGCTTTAGTGCCTCAGAAGTTTACACTTGATAATTGTTTAGTGAAATCTAAGTATACAACTCACAATCAATTTGGGATTTGTGCTCTGGTTCTTAACAATCTGCCCTGAAGCTGCTACTCACACACTTGAGTCACTGCAGGGCAACATTATAGCCCCCAAGTCACACCACATTTAAGACAATCCGAATAACTGTGTGGATTTTAGAACATTTAGAAGCACTGAGTTTTAAACAGAAAAATGGTCTTCCTGCTATAACAGAGCTACGAATTTTCCAATTAAGTCAATGAGATTGCATAGATATAACAAATCAAAATTTATTATATTGTCTAGAAACAAAACACAAGACTCCTTCCTCCTGGAAATGACATATGTGGGTGTCAGATGTTGCTTTCTGCAGATCCAGTTCCCACATGATCCTTCCAAATGATAGACCTGCCTCCAAATGACAGAAGCTGTGTTATCCCTCAAAGAGCAACATACATATCCTAGCAGGTCTCTTACTGGATTTAGTTATTTTAAAATAATTGCTTTTAATTGTAATTTTGCTCTGAAAAACAGAGCCATAAAAATGTTACCTTTTGACTGCACAGATACTATCACTTGTTTTTACAACATATTTTTTTCCTCCAATGGAGGTATACAAAGCCATCATAGCTCTGGAAAAGGGAGCTGGAGTCTATGATGACTCATACGTTTTTAAAAGCATTGCTAACTAAATTCAATTTGCAGAGATATAGTTTTGTTGCCCAGGTGAAATTATATCATCTCCAGGGTAGATCCTGGAGATAATAGGGTTGCAGAGGGGTAACTGAAGGAGGAATTTGATTTACAGAACCTTTATTACTGGAGTTACACACAAGCCAGAAAGAACTCACCCTGACTTTGATACCAGGAGGTGTTAGCTAGGAAGCAGTAGAAAATATATCTAATTGCTTATACAAAGAATAGCTTTGATATGAGGTTGTTCATAAGTCATAGCAACTTCTGTTATTTGTTGTTCGTAAATCAAACTTTTGTATCTGTGAATGCTGTATGTATCAATGCGAGCTATGAATTGTGTCCTAACCACATGGGTGAAAGTTACTGAACTTCCTCCAAGAATTAAAATTATTGTGGGGGAATTGCTACAGATCTCGGACAGGTGAACAAATCCAGAAAAGTGCCATTTTCCTGAGAAATTTGCATATTCCCCCTTCAGTTCCTGGAAACCCTGGCTTGTAAATGCTTTTGTGAATTAAGCAGCATACAAAGTCCACTACCCAACCTTCACTAAGAGTCTTAGTTTTTATTTATGCTCCACCTACATCACAACATAACTGCTGCTATATGAAGTCCCCTGACTCAGCCTTTTATACTGCTTGCCTTTGTTTCAGAGCTACCCAGCTGGTGAGCTAATTACCTAATTAGCATATAAGGCTCCCCACAGGTGCTAGTGATCCCTTCTAGCCTTCAAAACTCAAACTAGTTAAGGTGTTTCCATTGTAACTATACCTAGTACCTGATCTAAATGACCAGGCTGCTTCTATAGAGCCCAATTTATAGCTACTAACAGTACATTATCACCCAAAGGAAGAGCTTATGGTAAAACATGTCACCCAAAACTAGCAGAGTGAGCCTCATTTTGTTCCAAAAACTGACATGAGATTGTAAACAATAGGGCAAAGTCCTGCTAAAAGGGCTAGAACTTGCTAGGACGTCCATGTGGAAGATGGCTGACACCTTCTAAGCTAGCAGGTGTGTAACATTTTTCTTGTTTTTATGTTTTCTCCATAATACATTTGTTCTAAAATAAATGGATTGTTCTTTGCAAAAGCTGGCTGGTCACTGGTAACCTTGTCATGGTCCCTGAGAGAGAGAGAAAGCGAGAACTACAGGTGTGGACTAAGGTCAGACGTGCTGGGGTAAGTTCAGTGAATTGCAGGAGGACTGCAAGCCAAAATCCTTGGTTAGGAGAGAGAGAGAGAACAACAGAGAACCCTGCCTATAAGAGCTGGTGGCTGAAGGCCTGAGACCTAAAGTGGCATCCTTGAAGAGGGGGCAAAGGTTCAGTGAACCTGGAAGTGTGAAACTTGGTGTGGCAGACTGACCAACCTCACTGAATTAAGATAAACATTATTGAATTCAGTTTAATATATCTTTGAGGCCTAAAGTATTAAATGAAATTGCATATGGGTTGTATGTAACTTTTCTCTAAGACACCATCTAATGCAATCTCTGGAAAGTACTGGGAATTTCAAAGTGCTTTTTGGGATAATACATGTGATGTAGGTTTCCCAGAAAGTACTTGGGAGGAAGGAAATTAAAATTCTCCCCCAACAAGGCCAGTCTTTTGAAGCTATGCCCTGGGGAGAGAAAGCCATTGTCTACTACTCACCTGTTCTTGAGAACTCCAGTTCAGAGACCCCCAAACTGTATAAAGAACAGACTAAACTTTTCATGAGGGTGCTGGTTCTGAGCTGAGGCTGTTCTGAACTCGTGATCATAGGGACCCCTTGGCAGAGGAGGATTAAGATGTATTGGGGCCCCGAGTACAAAGAACATTACAGGCATGCAAATGATATCTAATTAAAATATGACCATATATATTGTTACTATCACTGTTATCTGACTGCTACAAATCTTATACAAAGTATGTCATGTAAGGTATCAATGGAAAAGTTACAATCAAGTATGATTATCCTGTTTGTATGCATGTCATCTTTGTACCTGAAGTTATGAATATTGACTATTTACCCCAGGAGCAAACACTTTTGAAATACAGGTAACATCCACAAGGTAGTTTGCATTTAGTATAGCCAATACACTGTGAATGGACTATGCAGGTTAATGGCTCATTAAAGGACACTTCATTTGCACAATAGACCATAGAAGAAGTTTGTCCCCAACTGATGGGCCTTCCTTGTATGTTTTAGCCAGAATATGGATAATGGCTGCTCCTATATGACACATGGCCTTGAATGGTTTGAGACTTGCTCATGTGGACTCTGTGGAAAATTACAGGCACAAGACAAACTGGGATTGACAGTATCCCCACCCCCTCCCGTCACATGGGAGAAGGTATATAAGACCGTGAAAGCATCTTCTTCTTTTTGCCTTTTTCCTGCTTCAGTTTCTGAACTATGGGCTTACACTTAAAGGAGCATATTGACTATTGTCTGGGGACTGAAGACCCTTCAACAGTTTGAAAGTTACTAAAGATTTTACAAACCAGCAATCTGTAACATCATAGCTTTAAATCTGATCCATTAATTTTGAATTGTATGTATTTGATTCCTTTGACCATTTTAACTCTCTCCTTAGTCTCTTCTCTTATAAATAAACCTTTAGATATTAGATACTAAAGGACTGGAAACAGCATGATTATTGGGTAAGTTCTGCGTTATATTGGCTTGGCTGTGTGGCTGGTCTCTTGGCACCAGAAGAACCCCTTGTGTGATTAAATTGGTTTTCAATAACTACTCACCATTAAGTCTAGTAGTACCCGGTGGTGAAGCAAAGGCTGGGATACCTAAGGAAACTACATTTCTGACTTTTTGTTAACCAGTATGTTGTGATAGAAGTTCACTTTTGTTACTGGCTTGGTGTATAACTACTAGTTTGAAGTGAGTCTGCCCCATTTCTCAGCATTTTGTCCTGAATCTAGTATCCTAAGCTGTGGACACACTGAGGCATGTGGCAGCCCCCCACATCGCAGGGGTGTCGGAACCAAGGGGGCCAGAGGAACTATGCACATTCAGTTTTTAACATGGGTGTAGTGGCCACAGGCAGGCATAGAGCGGCGGCAGGGCCAGGGCTGTGCTTTGCAGCGTGAGAGCTGATAATCTCCACTGTAAAGCACAGGCCCTGCTAGCGGTGACAGCCTCTTCCCAATGGGGGGCTGAGGTGGGCTTTAGCCCCTACTTGCCATGGTGCCCTGTCCCCCGATCCTCTTCTCTCCTTGGAGGCCCTTCCCCCAGCCAGGCTGGAAGCTGGAGCTGGGCTGTGGTAAGAGCCACCCAGGGAGCCTGCACCACTGTGGGGAGCCCCAGACCCTCCATCTGCCCTGGGGAGATGGGGCCCACAGCTTTGGTCCCCCCCCTCACTTCTACACAGGTTCTGGGGCCCCCAAATTTGACCAGGACCCCTGGGCACAGGCCCCACATGTCAGTCTGCAACTTTGTGGGGTTTTGAAGGATTACTGCTGCCAGAGCCCATGTTAGAGCTAGAGTGATCTCTGGTAAGCATATCAGCATGAGTGTGTATGCTTCTAGAAGGTCCCCTGTCAATCTCAGAGGGAGACCACACCTCTCGGTGCCTACGGTTTTGGGGAGCCCGAATTAAGGGGCACCTCCGGCCCTCCGTCAGGCGAGCCGGAATTCAGGCCATCCCCTTTGGGGAATGGTCTCTTGCCCCACAGAGCGAGCCAGCAGTCTATGGCCCAGTCCTCTGGCAGGGACGGGCCCACAGCAGGAAACAGCCTCAGGCCCTCAGCCCTGGTGAGGAAGCAGTCTCTGGCCTAGCCTTCGCAGCAGGGCAGGCAAGTACACACGCAGGCTCTAGCCCTTGGCAGGGTGAGCAGCAGTCTCTGGCCCAGTCCTGAGGTGGGGCAGGACAGGCAGTAAGGTATAGGGTCTGGTACTCAGCCAGCAGCCACCCTGGTGAGGGTGAGGAAAGGGGGAAAAGGGGGATGCAGCCACCCGTCTCCACTGCATCCCAGCCCAGGGCCCTGTCAGTGACAGGGTGTCCCGTCACTGGGTCAGCAGGGCTCCAGCCGAAACGTGCTGACTCACCCTGAGCATCAGCTCAGCCGCACCATGGTCGGTTCCCTGGGCTTTTTCCTCCCACCCTTTCCCTAGAGTACCTGGGGTCCATCGTCTTCCCCCGTGTTGCTGGGGTAGAAGCCTGGTGGGAGTCCCGCGAGTCCCTCCTCGTCAGTCGGCAGCAGGTCCCGGAACAGTGTGGGGGGGTCCTTGGCGGAGGGTAGTTCCTCCAAGGCGTCAGGCCCCCAGGCAGTAAGCAGATCCGGCAGGTTCTCCGAGTCTCAGGTAACAGGCAGCTCGGGCCGGCCTTCCTCCGAGGCCTAGGCAAGAGGCAGCTCAGGCAGGGCCTTAGTCTTGAGCTTGAAGGGAAAGGCATCCTTTTTCCTCAGCCGCTGGGGCCTGACTGAGCAAGCAGGCCTGCATTTTAAAGGAATAGCCCCGCCCACCTGCTTCCAGTCAGGTGCTGTCCTCCTGGGTTCCAACCCCTGTGGGGGGGGGGGGTGTTGGCTCTCCCTCTCTGTCAATCTCAGAGGGAGGCTACACCTCCTGGCTACAATACTCTTCTATTATTTTTAATGTTTTCTCTATAGTGCTTTTACCTTAAGAATAAAATAGGCTTGTATAGCAAATACTTGTGTGTTTAACGGTGGGCAGTTACCGTTGTCAGTCTCTGAAGAGACAGCAAGCAGGCCTGTTCAGGCAGGCCTATCTTTTGCTGGAAATGACACACTGAAGGCAGGGAACACTGTTCAGCCTGGAAATATCCTGATCTCAAAGTGAACAATGCAAGTTTCCACCCAAGAAAGGCAACAGCTAGAGATCTGGAAGCCTGAGAGTGGGGGTCCTTATTGAACCACTAAGGGGAAATACAAGTGCAGTTGCCCTAAACTGTGACACATGGATGTGATGGAGTGGGAATTTTTTGTAATATTTTTATGAAGCCTCTGTGTGCTTCAGTTTCCCCTATAATGCTTTATTGTTACCCAGTGCAGGAGAAGGAAGGACTGTTTCTCCAGGCAGGCTGAGACACACAGGTGGGTGTCATCTAGCTGTCTGAGCCTTAGGCCTGGTCTACACTTACCCTGAAATTCAGTGGTAGTCGATGGGAGATATGTTAGCTACGTAGAGTAGCTTGCGTATTTCCTGTTGTCTTCCTAAATTCTAATGACTGCGCCATCCCCACTATGGTGTGCCTATGGGAAATGCCCTCCCATTGATGCAGCATTAGTCTTTTTCCAAGGGTGGATTTATTAAGTTAATTTCCAGACTGATGGAGCAAAAGTGGGATCGATTTGAGCAGATCTCCAAAGAATCAATCTGATGGCAGCAAATTTACTGCCATGAGTGAAGACATACCCTTAGTCTCCGTATCAATGGAGCATCTGAGAAGAATGTGGTAAATCCTGCAACCCTTCTGCCAGGCAGAGCCTGCAGCAACAGAGGGTCGGGTTCTATATCTAGGGGTTCCTGTCAATGACAAAACACCAAACTAGCTCAAGCCCCCACCCAGTCACCTAGGAAATCACACACTATCCCCTAGGCACCCCAAAAGGCAGTACTTCCCCTCTTGCAAGCATAGAATCTGACTGTAGAAAGTAAACCTTTTAATAAAAAGAAGGAAGTAACACTGGCCCCCAAACCAGTGCAAACAGAATTCATGAACTCAATGAGCTGAACCCACCCCAGAGTACAGGGGCATGTCCTTTGCCCCTCCCTTCTTGCTTTCACTTGTATTGACCATCGTAGTTGCAGTGTCCACCTCTCAGCTGGGGGCTCAGCCAGTCCCATTCTGCAGGCTCTTGCTAATGTGGGCTTGACCAGGCCCTCTCTGCTGCTGCCTCCTGCCATCTCTGGGCCTTCCTGAGTCCCCGGTCCTGGCTCCCGCTCTCTTCAGGTACCAACCATTCCTGAATCCAGCCATCTGCAGGCTCCCACTGTCTGCAGGCACCGACCACTCCTGGCACCTCTCTGCTGGTTGTCAGTCAAGGTTTCCCAGCTCCTCTAGTGATTTCAGCTTTCAGTGAATTTCAGCTTTCAACTCATGGGAAAACATTCTGCTGACACAGGAGCAACAACCCTGCTTTTTAACAAGACAAAAGACTCCAAGACAAATAATTAATCCTACCTTTTAACAGTGGGAGGAGATAGTCAATCTATGCCTGAGGGTAGCCCTTTGCCAAGACAAGTACAATTTTAACAGTAGACTTCTCCCTGCTGCCCTTACAATGCTGAAACATCCGTCTGCCACCCTTGTTGAGCTCTGTTTAAATGAGTGAATTTTTCATCAGAAGAGGCTAAACACAGATCTGCTGCCCTTTGTTCATACAATCGAAGGAGAACATTTCCTTACCCCTGCAGTTAACACAAAAGTGATTTGTAACACAATACCAGACATATTGACCATTTCCCATCATGCTCAGTACCTACTGTGCTTATGCAATATTCTGAGTAGTTAATTGTACTCATGCAAATACAAAGCCTATGCAAATAAAGTGCGCCCCCTTTCAGCTGCTGAGCAGGGGGAGTGTCACTCAAATCTTGCTTATAATCTAATCACCCGGACATTGACACCTAGCAACCAACAACCCAGAGGGATATGGATTGCTCCACCTTTCCTTAGGGAAGCTGAACAACAATCCCTGATCTCGAGAACAAAGGACTTGGAAAGGTGAGCAGGGGGATAAAAGTTGGCTGCTGGAAGGGATAGGGTCTCTCAGCTGGTGCTTAGCTGAGGAGGTCAGACAGAGCACTGACCCAACCAGCTGTCCATCAGGTTTTCATTTGCCAAGACACCTGTGGTCATCTCTGAACTGGTTTTCAACTGAACAGGGCAACTATGTGGCCAATCTCTTTAAACAGTGTTTTTCTAATGACCCGCGATGTAGCTGTGGTGCACTTCAGACTATATCGCATATCATTGTTGAATGCCCACTAACTTATTTTGACAGTGGGCTACTGGCTCTTCATCTAGCTGATGATGCCATTAAATGGTAGGGCACACTGGGAATATGCCCATGATGCCTTCCAGTAGTGCATTAAGCAATGTGGCTAACATCTGTTACACATTTGTTCTCTCATCCTTGTATTAAGTTCATTGATACTGATTGCATTATGGTCTAGTTAACTCTTAATTCAATCAGATCCTCTGTGTGGGAAGGTTTCCCCCACTGTCCCTCACTGCATTGTGATTTGCAGCATGCAGTTAGACTGGAGGCAGATCTCACCACTGAATTTGGGTGTCAGAAGACATGGAATATGAGGAGCCCTGAGTTCTGCCTTACTGAGAATGGCAGCCTGACCTAGCCTGGGACCTGTCAGCTGCAAAAGATTTGTGCTTCATGTTAAACTGGATAAGTTTCTGGAAAATGCCCAGGGATTTGCCTTCAAAGTCTCCCAAATTATTGCCCCCAAATCAGGAAATATTTGGCTCTCATGGACTGAATTTCCAGCTTAATTTGCTGTTTAGTATGAAGGAAATACAATCAGTGAGCACAAAATAGATGTAGGAGGGGATTTTGAAGAAGGCCTTTGGGAAATGTATCCTTGAATATTTGCTTTTTACTTCACAATCTCTCAAATTCTTATATAGTGTTTATTTTCCTTCTTAGAAATAAATGCAACTGTCAGGCTTCAGAAAGCAATTATGAAGATAGTGAGTAAATATACTGAGAAAATCAGAGTAGAGAGTTAATCTGTAGAAAAGGGGTTTGAAGCAACCATATAAGATGTGTGAGCAGCAACTAGCAGGTGTTAGAGGCAGATTGCATTGAAAGGGCTGCCACAGCCACAGCAAGTACCTCAATGGTAGTTGAAGTGCCACTGAATTCAGTGGTAGGATCTGGGATCATTGAGAGGCAGGGTCATAACTATTAATTAATATTAATAATCACATCTATCTGTGCATTGTTAAATAAAGCTGATGTCCTTAACATGCCACACACCTGTGGACAGCAATGCTTGGTATCTAAGCAATGTGACTTTTTTTGTGCGTGTAAAATAGGTCAGGATTTATGGTGAGGTAGGTGAAAGAATATTTTTTTCCCTGTTTGTGAAAGGCCATGCCCAGCAATATGCATACTTTGAATGCAAAAACCCCACTAACAGGAGAAACAATGGAGAAACATGCTTTTCTTGGCCAAGTATTTCATTGGCTGGGTTTTCTCTAATGCGGTATTCACAATTGTAACCCACACAAACCAGCTAGAAAGATAATTGAGTTTATTGCACCATCAGCTCTAATGATTTTTTCCCTTTATAGCTTAAGTTCCTGAGCTCCATCCTGTCCCCAGAGAGGGTCTCATGGTTCCCAGGAGTGATAGTCATCTTGTTACTCCCCTGACTTCAGCATGAGGGAGACTTGTTTGTGCTTATCTGGGTCACTGTCAGCTGCCTGACACCAACCTGTAAGCCACTCAAGCCCTCTCCTCTTGGCTGTCCCAGCCCTTACTTTGCTTTGCAGGTTAGCAAAAAGTGCACCCAATTTCCCAAATCCTTTTGAAGTTTTCCTCTGTAATGTCCAGTCCCTGTCACAGGCTACTCACAGAAATACCAGGTCTGCTGTTCCCAAGGGAACATTGTACACAGCAGCTTCTTTGATTCAACTCAGGAGTGGCACAGACATAATTATTGTGAAAACAACACTAAATTTATTAACAAGAATTCAAGCGATAGTGAGTAAGGATAATGGAAACAAAAGCTTACACATAAAACAAAAATCACAACGCTCTTTCTGGAGAGTAAATTTAATTTTTAGGTTAACCTCATATATAATGCAGTTTATCTCACTCACTTTTATGATGCCTTCAGCCAAGGCTGGTTGTGATCCCTTTTTCATGAATGTAAATCACTTCCCATTTTCTTCTTAGGTGCAGGATGATGGGGTATCCTTTTTGTTCCCCAAATATAGTAAATTTCAGAAGTTTGCTGGATCTCAAGATAACGTTTTCTTCCCTTCCTGTGTTTCTATATCTGTTCCTTTCTGAAATTCTTAAAATCCTTCATTTGCGTTCAGCTTAAACAGGTGATGACAGACCCATTGTGACTGGGACAATACTTAATTTACACTTCAACAAAGAGAAATCTGTTTCTCCATCTCTACTGTGGTACAGAATTTAAGGATGTTTTCAGTATACAGTACATACATAACTCCTTACATAATATCTGCATATGCATGTTACAACAATAACAAAGACCAGGACCCTGGCTTTCATTTAAGACCTCACATGACATTCTTTGGTGAATCAGAATGTACATAGCAGTATCAGGATATTCTTGTAACCCCCTTGCCAGCTGGCACTGAAGGGTTCTTGAATCACAGACGGGCACCTGCATTTACCTGGCATTATTCATTCAATGGGTCCATTCATCACATAAGTGAATGGACTTGGTCCCCAAAAGATCCTCGGTAACTCCATCCCCTAACAGTTCTCATCTCTACGTATTCCCTCCTGCCCATGAGCTCAATTTGGAGAAGTTCTGGAGGAAGGTTGGTGGCCAAGTCTTGGAAATCACATAAAAGGGATGGAAAGGGCCAGAGGGGGTTTATAGGCTCCCTTCCCCAGACCCACCCTCTCAATTAGGTTGGTTTTAGTAGTTTAATTTTAGGTTGGTATTTAATATATCATGATTCCTTGGGTGCTGGGCTCCTGCTTCTTGCTCTATTCTGTTGCCATCCAGGGTGTGACATATCATAGTGCATGTGCCATCCACTTGCTTCCTCACATACTCACTTACCTGCCCACTCAACATGTGACAAAACTCTCACGTCATGCCTCTGTCTTCATGCAAGCCTCAAACTGTACAGTTCCATGGCTGCTGTGTCAAACATTTGGCTTTTTCTGGGACAGTGGCAGGGCTTTATTCCAGTATGGCTTTCCAGAACTAATTAACCTGAATAACGTTTTTTTTGTTTTAAATGCAGGGAGTCCCAGACCCAGCAGACCTAGGAAAAGAAGGTAAAGGCAGCAAAGTCTTCGACACTCCCAGACCACAGAGGAATGAGTCAAGGATGGAAACCCTTTTCCAGATATGCATAGCTGGGCCCACAGGTAGGATTTGAATGGGAAGTGGAGAATCTTCAAGAGATTCTCTACAAAGCTCTTTAAGATCACAGTGATATGAAAATCTGTAGTGAGATCTGACAGGATGAGATCAGAAAGGGACGTGTTATCACAGGGAAGATGAAACCTCAGGAAGTCCCAGTATTTCCAAACTTAATTAATTATATTTAGAATCTAGATTATAAGGTCTTCGACCAGGGGCCATTTTTTTCCATTCTGTTTGCTGTTCACAAAGGGTCCTGGGTTCCTGTCTGGGACTCCTAAGCACTATCATAATACAAACACTACTACCGTATTATTAATAATTAACAATGGTGGAGTTTGCAGGGTCCTAAAAATAGTTGACATTCACAGATTCCCCCTGCTCCTTGCAATTTATAATCCATGAGTTGTATTCCAATTTAAAGAAAATTCATGTTTATCCTTCTAACTGGATAAATTTTTATCATCTGAAACTATTTGGCCAGACACCACTGAAACACTAAAGAGTAACAGATGTTTGGGCTCCTTACCTCTGGTTTATCTGAGTTGCACTTGGAGCAGGACCTAAATTGGGGGACAATAAAGGATACAAATCACCTTTTCAGTCCCCAATTTTCCAGTCTACCTTGGGGCACTTTGTTTATATATTTCTTTATGCATTTCCTCTGTAATTTTTCAATAGACACTAATTCAGATACACCCATAGCATCTGTCTGTATCGTGTACAGTACAATGAGCCATCAATAAGTTTCCTATTTTCTAAACAGCTGAGATGTGAGTTCTGTGATATTTTTAATTAACCACAGTTCCTAGATCCATGTGTAATTCTGTCTGACTTATATTTTCTCCATTTCTATAATATCCGTTTTATAATAAGATGGCCACACTGCTCAAATGCAGTATATTGATAAACTGTAGCCAATTCAGAGAAATATTACAAGGAGATAAAAGGCTTGAAGGAAATGAAATGTGAGGGAAGAGAGTTAAATATGTATAGCTGGGAGAAAAGGAGATGAAGAAGTGAGATAGGAGCCTACAAATATCCGAAGTTTGTCAACAGTGAAGTGAGAAAGAACTCTCAAGGGAGATGCAGGGAGGCAGAGCTAGTAGCATCTGCCCAAAATGGCTTAGGGGAAAATATAGACTCTACATCAGGATAAGATTGTGGTTTGTTTACATTTGGATTTCTGCAAGTTCATTTGTAAAATCTCTGTGTATGGAACTATTCTGAAGTTGCCTGTAATAGACACTTGCAAATATTCAATAAGAGAATTCAGTTTGTACTGTGGGGAAGTGGACTATGGTAGATAAACTCAGTAATTTGACTTGTAATGTCTATTCCTAAATAGAATAGTACGTATCCATAATGTAAGGGTAAAAAGAGTACAAGCATGTTGCAATTATTCTAAAAACAAGAATTACAAACCCAGGAAATTCAGAGTTGAAGTGAAATTGAAAAGAAATAAAAAAAGTTGAGACAGAAAATGCATAGTTAGAACATTCAAACAAACTTAACTCTGTCCTGTAGTGACATTATGTCTCTTATGTACCGTGTGCTGGGTAATAATAATGTGAGATTGCTCTGTTTTTGGTAAACTAAACATTTTTTTTTCATTTAGCAAGCAGCTCTAACTGCAGCTTAATATTCCTACCCATCTGCTTACAGACTCCCTTCTTGGTGCCTTCTCCAAACTCTTATTCCTAGAAGCCATGCTCCTTCTTTCAGCTTCTGTGCAAGTTGCTACACCATGCAAAAATATACAACTATTATTAATGCATTTTGGTATTTGTGATTCCCAATTAGACTAAACTGGTTTTTAAAGACACTTTTTTCATATTTATTTCCCTTGTGACATCATGGAATTTGGCTCTTAATGATATGTTGTAAACTTGATCATTTTAAGCACTATAATACAAAAGAAAAACATGTAAGGCTTGCAAGATAAGAGACTGAGGGGAGCTAAAATTATAAAATATGTATACAGCACGTTTTGTGTCTATCAGAGTGAACCCTCAGGGGAATGTGATCATAATAATATGAATATTTTAAAAACAACACTATAAATGAATGAGAGAAATGGCACCCAAAAATGAATTGTAAATTCATGCAGACCATGAGGTCAGTTATAGAAGATGCTGAGCACTGGGACTTTGATCCAATGAAGCATTTAAGCATATGCTTAACTTTCATCATGTGAGTAGTCACTTTGACGTCAAACCTGAGTAATTAAAGATAAGCAAGCTTTCTCCATTAAGGAAACTGATAATTTCTGCCATTTTCTCTAGTCAATTCTCCTATATTATGCTACCAACATTATATCAGTCTAGTCTCAATTGCATCAAAGCCAGACGGCTCTCATCTAAACCCCTATTTCGTGTAGACAATAGTACTTGATCAACAGAATCTTTCAGATCTGATGAAAAGGAGATGCAGGGGTGGGTGTCATCTACATACTGATTGTACTGCAGGCCACAGTGCCTTTCTACCTCCCAAACAGCCTTATGGGCACAATGATCAAAATGGGACTGACTGGAAACATCATGTACTCCACATGGGAGCACCCTTGGCCCCAATACTGCCCTATGCATTTTCTCAAAAAACAAAAGAGCATTTTGTCAAGAAAGGAAAGCATGCTTGTCTATCCCTGCCTGGAAACTGGAAAATCTTGTAAGATGAATGAGGAGACTGCATGAAAAATCATGACAGAGCAGGCAAAAGAATTAAGGGAACAGCCTTCTTTATATTCTCATCTCACTTTAACTTTTGTATCTTCTCTCAGGCACTTCTTATGTGTGGAATCACCTCCCTCCTCCTGTGATTCAAACAACCTCGCCTTCAAACACATTTTCTCCATGAAGCCTTTCTGAACATCATCAACAGATCCATTAGATTTCCAAACAAACTTGTTTGTGCCTTAACTACACTGCATGCTCTTTAGCTAGTGACCATGCCTAACACAGCTGAACAGCACCAATTGTAGGGTCAGCAATCACTAAAGAAGGGATAATGCTTCATTGCATGGAACAAGAGAGGGCAAAGACAAAGTAAAAGTATAATCGGTAAAAATGAGTCACTTACTCCAGAAACAGAGATAAATATGTTGGAGAAGGAAAACCTGCTGAAAGAAATCTGAATCTTGCCAGAATGGGTACTTAAAAAATTAGAGCAGTTGAAGATTAAGCAACTGTACAAAATTAGAAAGCCTCCAACCCAGAATCCCAAAGCAAGTGCCAAAAGAAATGGGGCAATATTAGCATATGTATTCAAAACATCTTTGGAAACAGGAGTATTTTTAAAGAGAGCCGAGCGTAACACCTATATTTTATATTAAGGAAAATGCAGGACATTAAAAACCATAATTTGAAGCTAGCCCTGAGAAATGGACTAAAAACATTTAATAGAAATGGAACAGGGACCAGCTGGAGTGTTCTGATTTAATTAAGGAGAGTTAGGCTCAGTAGGATTCACACATGCGAGATTATTCTTAACAAATCTGCCAGAATATTTAAAAGTAATAGCCAGAATTTCCCCCTCAAATATTTGTTATCCTTACCCAGAATTTCAGACTGACTTGACAGTTCCACATACTGTTTATTTAGAAAGTTAATAATTATGGAGTACAGTGCAAAATACTTGCAAAAGGAAAGAATTAGCTTAAAAATAAAATACATAGAATGAGAAGACTAAATTCAGATCAAATGTTGGAGGGTTCAACTCCACTGAATTTAGTGCATGCACTTACACCATGTTTTAGTTTGGCCAACAGTAAGTAGACCACAGTAACTCATCCAGTTTGACCTCTTGTATTTTGCATGACTAATACCTTTGTTATTCTCGGACTTCTTTTAACCTTAATTTTGAACAATTGCCATTTCTCTTGAGGAAATATGAGAAATCTTTAGATAGCCAAGTGTCCCACCTATATTTTATATTAAGGAAAATACTGGAAATTGAAAACCATACATCCATGAGAAAGGGATTCCTCCTTGTCCAGCTATTTTACTGATATATTTTCCTAATACTGAGCCTAAAAGTTCCTGTTTAGGTCATTGGTCCATATTATGGAATTATACTCATAGACTTTAAGGCCAGAAAGGACAATCATGATCATCTAGTCAGACCTCCTGCACATCACAGGCCACAAACCTCACTCACCCATTCCTGTAATAGAACTCTGTCTGAGTTACTGAAGTCTGCAAATCATGACTTAAAGGCTTCAAGTTTCAGAGAATCCACCATTTATTCTTGCTTAAACTAGGAAGTGACTTGTGCCCCATGCTGCAGAGGAAGGCAAAAAACCCACAAGGTCTCTCAGGGAAAATTCCTTCCGAACTCAAATATGGTTATTAGCTGGACCCTGAACATGATCAGCAAGACCCACTAGCTGGACACCTGAGAAAGAATTATCTGTAGTAGCTCAGAGCTCTCCCCATCTAGTGTCACAACTCTGGCTGTTGGGGATATTTGCTACTAGCAGTTGAAGATGGACCACATGCCATGGTAGGCAATCTCATCATACCATCCTCTCCATAAATATATCAAGCTCGGTCTTGAAGCCAGTTAGTTTTTTGCCCCCAGTGCAAAAGGCTGTTTCAGAACTTCACTGCTCTGATAGTTAGAAACTTTCATATAGGTCTGGTCTATGCTTAC
The DNA here is from genome assembly GCA_007922155.1 of Mesoclemmys tuberculata. Taxonomy (NCBI): domain Eukaryota; kingdom Metazoa; phylum Chordata; order Testudines; family Chelidae; genus Mesoclemmys; species Mesoclemmys tuberculata. Next base: position 154,346 of record ML675615.1, read on the forward strand.
TGGGGAATTCGGCTGCAGTTGATGGGGGTTACACAAGCTACATAGAATAGTTTGCGCAACTTACATTGACTTCCTAAATCCTCTTGTGTGTGCCATCTCCACTATGCTGCACCAAAGGGAAATGTGTACCCGTCAACACAGCACTATGCTTTTTTTTTTAAGATGGTTTTATTGAATTGATTTCTGGATCAATTGAGTGGATCTTCATTTCTGCTCAATCGATCTGGGTAAATCGATCGGACAGTGATGAATTTGCTGCTGTCAGTGAAGACATACCCAGAATTTCAAGCCTAAACTTGTTGATGGATAGTTGATATCCATTTGTTCTTGTGTCAGCATTGGCACTTAACTTAAATAAGTCTTCTCCCTCCCTGGTATTTATCTTTCTGATGTATTTTATAGACAGCATTCATATCTGCCCTCAGCCTCCATTTGTTTTGGCTAAACAAGCCAAGCTCATTGAGTCTTCTCTTGTAAAGCAGGTTTTCCATTCCTCTGATCATCCTAGTAGCCTTTTTCTGCACCAATTCCAGTTTGAAGTCATGTTTAAGAAAGATGAAAATCTCCCAACTGTCTTCTCTGAATTCCTAGTTTAAAGCTCTTTCAATCTGTTGTGCTAATCTCCATCCCAAGAGTCTATTTTCCTTCCTACTCCAATGGAGTTCATCCCATGAGAACCGTCCTTTGTCCGGGAATGCCTCTCAGTGGTCAAACATCCCAAAGCCCTCCTTATAGCACCACTGCCTCAGCCACCTGATGCTCATAGTAGTCTTTTCTCATCTTTGCTCTCCTCCTCTAGGGACAGGGAGAATCCCACTGAATATCATCTGAGCCTCCATTTTTAAGTGTCTTTCCCAGCCTGGTATAGTCTCCCTTGATGCATTCCAGGAAGAATCTAACTGGATCATTTGTTCCCACATAAAGGACATTGAGTGGATTCTTTCCTGCTCCCATTAGGATCCTCTATAGCCTTAGGTCCACATCCTGCAACTTATCTGGCAGCAGACAGAACACCCTTCTGTTCTCTAGCTCTGCTCTGGTGTCAGGACTGTCTATTCTTCTTACTAGGGAGCCCCCAGTAACAGACCTGTCTCTTCTTGGTATTGATGTGATTCTCCAGCGTTCCTCCTTTTGTTCTTTCTGGCCTCAAGTCCTCTTGTCTTGTGTTCTCACTTGCAGTCTTCTGAAAGTCTTCTTCAGCCAGAGTTCAGAGCCCCAGCAGGACAATCTCCATTGACTCTTCCCCTCTTGTAGCACTAGCTGCTCTTCTCTTCTTCCTTGCTCTTCCACCTTCTTTTACTACCTGTAGTACCCCTTTTTCATTATCCAACTCAGCAAGCCTGTTTCTATTTCTATTGTCCCTTCACTAGCCTGTCTTTTCCTCTGCCAGGTTCCTATAGTCACATGCTTCCACTGGCCACTTGCCTCATCCAGCAGTCTACCCTCACAGTCCTCCAGCCCAACTTGCATCTGCAAGTTTTGAGTTTTTCCTTCAGCCTCCTCTTGCCTTCCCTCCATCATCTACTCACATCCCCTTCAAAACTCAACCATAGTTTCCACCTGCATCTCCAAACCTTGGATCTTCTGTTCTATCAGCTCTATCTGGTGCCACTTTATACAAACAAAGCACCTTTCAGGTACCTGCTCCAGGATAATGTATATTCCATAGCTTCCACATCTGTTTATCTTCATAATCTCTTCCATTCCTTGGGTCACTACCACTGCTGTCTCTGTAGCTGTGATAATACCTTAGAGTGCCTGTCTTCTCAGACAATACCAGGGTGGGTTATATCTGCTGAGACCTATGAGTTTGTACCTGTGTCTAGAACAGTGGTTTTCAACCTTTTTCATCTCACAACACACTGACAAGGTGCTAAAATTGTCAAGGCACAGCATCAGTGTTTTTAAGGACTCGTTTTAAAAAACGAGTATTAAAATTGTGTTTAATGTTCAATAACTAAAATTTTAATCATTGTGTTATTTAAAACAAAATAAATCAGTGAGAAATCTGTGCTTAGTGATGTTTCATGATGTCCTTGTCCGAGGGCGGATGGTTGACAAGTATACCCTCAAGTCCTCCTCCAGTGTTTGAAGCTGCAACCTGTTCTTGCTCTTCATTGTGTTCGTAGCAGAGAAACCAGCCTCACACAGATAAGATGTTGAGAAAGGAAGAAGTGCTTTAATCACCATCTTTGTGATGATGGGGTATTCCTCTCAGAGAGACAACCAGAATGAGGCCATATCTGTTGATGAGTGTTTCAGTCCTCTATCATTTCTGATTTCTGTCAGCTCATCTTCTTCTGCAACAGTTAATTCTGATAATTCGCACGCACTTAACAGAAACGGATCTCTCACTCAGTCCAAGGAAGATACATCAAATGACGGGAAATACTTTTCAATGTTTTGACTCAGCAGTGACAAACTTTGTAGAATTAAATCAACAAGTTTTTTTTCCAATCTGCAACTTTTTGTCAGTTCAAACATTTCAACTTTGTTCACATTTTTGATTCTGGCTCCCCAAAGTGTTAGTTTTTCCTTAAAGGAGATAACTTTGTCAGTGCAAGTAAGAATATTTTCATTCTTTCCCTGCATACGCAGGTTAAGAGTGTTCAAGGCTTGGAAAATGTCAGCTAGGAATGCAACTTTATTACACCAGGTCTCATCACTAAGCAGGTCAGCCAGCTCAGACTGTTCTGACGTAAAAAAAATTAGAAGCTCTTCCCTCAGTTCATACAACCTTGAAAGCACCCACCCTCGAGATAGCCATCTCACTTCCGTGTGCAGTACAAGTTGTGTGTGAGCAGCTTCCATGGCAGAACATAGTGCTGAAAACAACCTCGATTTTAATGTCCTACTCTTGATGTAGTTAACCATTTTGATCATCTCAGTCAGTACTTTTTGGAGTTCAGATACTACTGATTTTGAAATGAGGACCTCTCTGTGCAGGAAACAGTGTGTACAAACAATGCCAGGGTTCTTTTCTTTGGCCAGTGTGACAAATCCTCTTAGGCTTCCCAACACAGAGGGAGCACCATCCATGCAAATGCTGATGCATGATTTCCATGACAAATTGTGAGAACTGAAATATCTGTCAACATCAAAAATGTCTTGGCCTCTTGTTGTTTCTGGAAGTGATTTACAAAATAACAATTGTTCAATGATGTCTCCATTACAAACAAACCTGCTGAATGCTAGGAGTTGAGCTTTTCCAGTGATGTCAGTTGACTCATCCAACTGAATGGCAAAGAAATCGGCTTCTTTAATTTTAGCTATCACTTGTGACTCAATGTCTTGAGACATGTCATGTGTACGCCAACTAAGAGTGTTATCTGGACATAGGGATTTTCAAGATCTCTTTTTCATATGTTTCGCCAAACATAATATTTACAATCTCACAGCATGCTGGTAAAATTACTGACTCAGCAATTGTATGTGATTTCATCTTTTTTGCCACAATTTCGGCAGTGGCATAGCTTGCTTCTTGAGCTTTGTCAGAAATAGTTGTGATTTTGGTAAATTGTTTAGCCTGACATGTTTGATCAGCTATAACCCTTTTAAAATAAAAAATTGGTTTCTTGCATAAATGTGAGTGCTTTGTGTGAAGGTGTCTTTTCAGCTTACTTAGAACCATAGCTTGGTTTGCCATTTTCTCACCGCAAACAACACACTTAGGATGTGGCACTTCTTCTCCAGATGAAATGAATCCGAAGGACAAATAGTCTTCATTATACTGGTGCACGATGGTTTTAGAACTAACACTGATGGTACGATGTGCATTACTACCTGAACTAGTGCCAGCCACACCTGATTCATTGTCATCATCCAACGTATGTTGTTTAATCAAAAATCTATCCATGTCTAATAAGCCCTGACTGAATACTCTCCATGCTCACCACGCCGACTAGCACAAGCTGCACAGCACAGGGAGGAAACCACCACACCAGCAAACCCGCCTCTGAGCTAACTTGTGCAGTCGCGAAACCGGAAGTCCCATGACGTCTCAGGTTGCTGGGACTCAGGAGGAGAAATGGAGGCAGTCCACCCATGGTGATGTCACAGAGGTGGGGTTCTGGCTGCGCAGCACTTCCCATCATTTACTTGTGGCTCACTGCTGCGGCACACCTGCGGACCTTTCACGGCACACAAATGTGCCGCAGCACAGCAGTTGAAAACCACTGGCCTAGAAGAATGTTATGGGCACATTTTATAAATAATAAATAAATACAATTCACTATCTTCATTTCCATCCTTTATGGGAGCAGATTCTACTACACACTGAGTAGCACCATTGCAAGAAACCTCTTCCTCACAGCTTGTTTTGTATCATCCCACTTTAATTTTTGCATCTCCTTTCAGACTCTCCCTATGCTTAGAACCCTCTCCCTACTCCTAGGAAACAGCTTCTCCTTCAAATACTTCTTCCATGGAAATCTCACCTTGAATTTATACAATGATCTTTATAGTTGGCTTGTCTAGTTCTAAAATGTATTTCCAAATAAAAACTTTGTTTAAAGAGCAGCTAAGGTTGAAATACTATAAAGGAGTCACTCCAAATAACACCAAGCAAATAAATGAGAGAGAGAAGTTAAAAAGTCAGTCACCTTATTTCACCAAAAACATGTTCACAACAATACAATGGTCACTTTAAAAAACAGCCTAATATTTTGGAGGAAATTAAAAGTAAGCTTTGACAGTTATCAGTGCTAAAGATAATACTTAGGGACTCGCATTGATTCACTGTAATAAAACTCTCGCTTTAGCTCACAGAATTTGTGGGCTTTCAATTTGTCAGCAAGACATCAGGGCATTCATCTCTGTCATGCTGATATTGTGGTCATTTCATGTTGCCAGGGAAGCAGATATGTGAAATACAATGAAAATGTAATAATCTGTTTACATATTATTTTGAACAATGCCTTTCAAAAGCTGATCCCTTCTGTCTCATCCATATCCTTACAAGTTTCAAGAGCTAAATTGTGAGATGGGATGCATGGAGATGTATGCACCAAATGATATATAATATATGTCAGACCTTAATGAGTTACCTTGCATCATACAATCATTGTGTCAGTATTCTGGCCCAGTAAAAAAGATAAATAAATACATTTTAATAAGTGATGTGTGAATGAAGGGGTGACCCCCGAAAAGGAGGACAGCTTATCCAACCTAGTGTGTTCTATATGTTAAGAGTTAAAACTCCATCCTGCCACATAGAACCTATGGATTAAGAAAACAAAAAAACACTATTCTGCCTTTAGGAGTGTGGCTATTGCTCAGCAAACATGAAGAGGAGACTATCACTGAATGCCATCAGACATTGGTCAGGACCCTGATTTAAATCTTCCAACACAAAATCCATAACTTCAATCCCCAACTGTGGCTCACCCCCAAGACCTATTTCTTTTCCTTCTGCTTCTGTACTGCTGAGCATCTCTGGAGAAAGTCCTGAGGTCATACAGACTTTTTGCAATACAAGTTCATTTTCCCTTCAGTTTGACTCTGTTCTTCACCAAACAGCACCACTTCTTCTCTCTCTCATTGACTCCCCCAGTGCTCCAGTCCAAACCCATTATTTGCCCCCATACTCTCCTAAAATTATCTAATTTTTCATGTACTCCTCCAGAAGGGTCTTAAAGGGCTCTGTTCTTTGTCTCCTTGTCTTCACTCTCTATAAAATTAGGATGTTGAAAACAAATTGAATCAGGGAATGAAAGGTCACGAAGAGAAGAAATTCTTTAATTGCCTATACACCAGTGCTAGGAACCTGGGTAACAAATAAATGAGCAATTCCAATTCCTCTTATTAACATAAATATGATCTAGGTGATATTACTGAATCCTTATGGAATCATTCCTGTGATTGGAATGTTAAAATAAATGGTTATAACCTATTTAGGAAGGATCAAATGGCCAAAAAAGGAGGGGGAATGGTATTAAATAAAAAAGGGCATTTTGAGTCACTGATAACTTGGAAGAAAATTACCTTGAAAGCTTATGGATGAATGTCCTAACAGATAAAGCACAAGATGGGATATTCGTTGGTGTCTGCTATAGACTACCAAATCACATTAGGTAACAGGATAACTATAAATGTGTAAGGGAAAAAAATTGACTGATTCTAAGGGACTTCAATCTGTGCCATGTGCAGGAGGTCTTCTGCTGCCAGTACTAAAACATCCTTGGAATTCCTAAATATTATAGATGACATTTCCTAACTAAAAAAGTGTTGCCTCCAACATGGAAGAATTCTATATTAGACTTCATTTTGACAGATAAAGAGGAACTGATCACAGAACTAAAAATTATGATAACTTAAATACAAGTGATTATGACTTGGTGACGTTTATAATGTTCAAACATAAGGTCCAGACCAGTGATATACATACTTGGTGCTTTAAAAGGGCCAATTTCACAAAACTGAAAACAATGATCAGCCTAATTAGCTGGTAGAAAGAATTTAATCAGAAAAACGTGAATTATAATTGGAAATAATTTAGGAACACTTTACTTGATGCCAAAAAAGCCATAAACCCCCTGTTGAGGAAAAAGAAAGTATTGATTAAAAAAAAAATCAAGGTGGCTTAGAGTGGAAGTGAAGGGAATGTATACAAAAATATAACAAATGGAAGAAAGGGGAAACAGTTGTCTTTTCACAAAGACCACCACAGAAATCCACCTTTGTGCCACTCTCAAACCCCAGTTCCTTCACATGTGTGTGAGTGGAAGCTAGTATTACCAACAGGACGTGCTCTAGTCAAAATGCAGTAATAGGTCATACTTGAGTGTCAAGATGTCAAAACTCTGTGCAGTAGCACATGGTGAAAACATCTGACATTATGGTTCTCCTTTAAGTGATCGTGAACATATACATTCCTCTGCAGGTATATATGTGTGCTGAGTGCATTTGAGTCCAACTTGAGTGCACTGGGAACACATTACCTCTATAGTGCAATGTATGTGTGCACAACACAACTTGAAAAACAGCAATTACTGTACAGGTAATTAACCATTTTATATTCATTTAGAGAAGCATATGACAGCCTTGTTTCTTTTTCTTCTGTGTGAGATTCAGTTTCCCATCTATGGGGATAATACTTTATCTCACATGGGAACTATAAGGTTTAATTATTGTTTCAGATCCTTGCATGATGGGCAGGATAGAAATGTATGTGTTTTATTACCATAAGCCAGTAATAATAATATTAGTAATATAATTAATATATAGCACTTACATAAAACTTTTAGATCTCAGAGTGCTTTGTAAGTGGATACAAATAACTCCTTTTTCACGGATGGGGAAATTGAGGCACAGAGGTTAAATGACTTACCCAGAGTCACACAGTAAGCAGGTGGCAGATCTGGGAAAAGTACCCAAGTCTCTTGACTCCAAGCCCAGTTCTCTATTCACCGAACAATACTGCCAATACAAAAACACCATCCATCAGTGTCTGCAGGTACTGACAATGCCTGCTGGGAAAAGTGAAGGACTTCCACAAAGATAATGTGTATTGAAAATAAACATCTTACTCCATTGAAAAGAAATGCCTATGGTGCTAAAAAGTGTTCTGTGCACCTGGCAATACAAAAGTTGAGACATTATGAAATCTGTAGATGTCCATGTAAGCAGAAATGATAAAAGTGTGACCTACTACCTTCTAGGTGCTAGGACCAGTCATCCATAACATCCACAGAGGACTTCATCTCCCACAAAAGTACATCTGCACTGAGCCTGACTACCTGTGGAGAGAGGAATTTTGCTGCCTTTTGAGAATTCACACACAAATCTGAACAAAAGGCAAGAAACATCAAAGAAGAACAAGATTAGGATCATTTTGCTATAAAAGACTGTCTATGGAGCACAAATTAGCATCTGCGCTTTCCACACTAATGTGCTGTGGCTTGTGTGATACTGCTGTTTGGAATGTAGCAAGCTGAAAGCATCAGCTGTAGTCATCAGCCACATAATGCAGGAAAGTCACAGCTAGTGGGCATGTTACAGAGTTACATAAGGACTTTCAGTCACATTATACAACTGGCAATACAGAGATCCACAAAGCTATGTGAATACAGGCAACAAAGCCTTTCCACAGTCTTCATGAAAGGTTCTCTATGGACCAGATTTACTGTTGCCCTGTACTTTGTGCAGTCATTTACATCAGTGCAAAGCGAGCAGTGTTGACTCAGGCCCTGTGATTGCCAGAGCTCAAACTCGATGGAGAGACAGCAATAAACATTGGTGCATTGGACCCATATGGACTTACACCTAGTAGCCTTGTGAACACTGATGCTGGAGACCATATTAACCGTACTGCACTATTACAATAGCTGGTGGAAGCAGCTGTAATGAAACCAAAAACAGCAGCAGTAAATGTCTGGCCGTTATTATCAGTGATCATTTATCCTCAGCCCACTGGCTCCGTGTGTAGCTACCTCAAACTATAAACAGGAAATCATTATGTAATCCAGAGCTCAAGAGAAGATCTGGCATGCAGTTGTAGGACAGTCCCATCAACCGATTATTTTTTGAGCAGTTCAAATTGTCACACCCATAACTCCTTTCTCTCTGTTGGGTTACGCAGGGTACATTTGCATTGCTAAAATAGCCCCACAGCAGCGAGACTCAGAGCCTGCATCAACTGTCTCAAGCTTGTGGGGCTCACACTATGCGGCTAAAAATACCCATGGGGACATTCCCACTTAGGCTGTTGCCCAGGTTCTGACACCACCTCCCATGCGCCAGGTGTCAGAGCCCAGGATTCAGCCCAAACGGGAACATTTACACTGCTTTTCTCAGCTCCATAGCGCAAGCCCTGCAAGCGCCAGTCAGTTGAGCGTGACTGTGAGACTTGCTGCTGAGGGGGTATTTTTGCAGTGCAGGTGGCATACCCATAGATAGCCCAGCACTCTGGCCTCAGTCATCTTGAGAGGGAAAGGGGTGTTTTCTTCCTTAGCTGCCTTAGCAGAAAAGCAGGATTTCTGTTCCTCTCATTGTTCACAGTGGAAACCAGCATGGCCTGGAAACAACAAGGAGTTGCCTACTGGGATAAGAGAATATTAGGTAGGTTACAGCACACTGTCCTACTCCATCCTACTGCTCTTCCTGAGATGCCTCTACCTTTCCTGTGAATTATTAACTCCAGGTGCTGTGTGAAGGCTGAGGTAACCGAGATGGGGGCAAGATGGCAGCAATATGCAGTTAGTGTAAACCACTCTGTGTTATGAAGATGCCTTTAACCTGTGTGTGCCCTCTAGAAGAGTAGATCCCCAGAGCCCTTCCTGGCCTTTGAATTCTGATACCTGTCACTTTAAATTAAATTTGTTTCTCCCCGTCTGGCTGCTATTTTACTACAAGTGAAGTGTGTGTGCTCGAAGCAAGACACAAAACAAAGACTTTGCAAGGGTTTGTGGCATATACAAATTCCCCCCTCCCCCCTCTTTCTTTAAACAGGCAAGAAATAAGCAGCAAAATAACATTTCCCCTTAATAATGTGTTTTGTTGAGGGACAAGGCCCTGATCAGCAAACATGAATGTGAGTAACTTTATATATGCAAGTAGTCCCTTCAATGGCATTGCTCGTGTCCATAAAGTCACTCCATGTGTAATGGTTTGTGGGATCAGGGACTGAGTTAACAAATATAAGTTAAAAAATAAAAATAAGCGGGCTCTCTTTTAGAATTAAGAGGGGGAAGTGGATAGATTTAAGGTAAGTCTACATGACAATGTAAGGCCAGGGTTCGTGGGACTTGAGTCAGCTGACCCCAGGTTAGAGAACCCAGAGACGGAGCTTTTATTGTTTTGTTTTGTTGTTAACCCTATGCTAAGAATGTTCTAACCAAGGCTCAAACTTGGGACTCTGGCATCCATACTGCACAACAGAGACCTGAGTCAAACCAGCCATATCCCAGACTCCCTAGCGCCGTTCTGAAATGTGACTGCTTGAGCCCTTGGACTGTGATGCACTGTGGGAAAACTTGACTGTCCACCTTACAGGAAGTTTGAATAGTCCACCAACACATCCTGCTGAGCAGTCATTTTGGTCTGTTTGCTCTCAGCTACTGGACCCAGCAACATGGAGGAAACACCTTTTGAAGAACTTGCTTGCACTTTCACTCCTGTGTCAAGAAATTGGCAGAGGTTCTGTATTTGAGATGCTGCTGGACATTTTGGCAGTGTTTGCTGACTCACCAAATGCACCTAACAAGCTTATGATGGAGCAAGAGCAGGAGGAGTATTCAGGCATGGCAAATTCTAACTGACTGATGCCGCTCATGACACTCGTTATAGCCGCTGACATCCCCTATTTAAAACCAACACTTCTGGTGCAGGACTGTAAGCACAGATTAGGGATCACATTGTCATGACCACCTAGGATGACCAACAGTGGGTCCAGTACTTTCACATGAAGAAAATTACATTTCTGGAGCTTTGTGAGCAGCTTGCCCCAGCTGCTGTAACTTACTATAATCTGGAAGCTGGATACCCCTAAATGCTACAGGTCCCCAACCAGTTTGTGTAGGAAAATCGACTGGGAGTAAATTGGTGACAGATGTTTCTGAGGCAATTAAATATGTGGTTTACCACATGAGGGCAGGCATAAAAGTTATTCCTGAAGTATTTGCTGGCTTTGAGAGAATAGGGTTTCCAAACTGCAATGGGGCCATTGCTGGGACTCATGAGCCCATAGTTTTCCCTCCCCCAGGAGCACGAGTATATAAACTGCAAAGGTTATTTTTCCATTTTTATGCAGGCACTTGTGGACCACAGAGGTCAATTTATGAATATCTTTGGCTAATTGCTCTTTAAATTCTTTTTTGGCCTGGCTTAATTATATTTTTACATTTGACTTGCCAGAGTTTATGCTCCTTTCTAATTTCCTCAGTAGATTTAACTTCCAATTTTTAAAGGATGCCTTTTTGCCTCTAGCCACTTTTTACTTTGTTGTTTAGTCAAAGTGGCACTTTTTTGGTCCTCTTACTATATTTTTTAATTTGGGGTATACATTTAATGTGAACCTCTAATATGGTGTTTTTTAAAAGTTTTCATACAGCTTCCAAGCTTTTCACTTTGTGGACTATACCTTTTAGTTCCTGTTTAACTAGCTTCCTCAGTTCTCCTTTTTGAAGTTAAACGCTACTTTGATGGACTTTAGTGTTTTCCCTCCCACAAGGATGTTAAAATTTACTTATAATATATTGTAGTCAAGCAGTTCAGCTATATTCACCTCTTAGACCAGATCCTGTGATCCACTTAGGACTAAATCAAGAATTCTCTCCTCTTGTGGGTTCCAGGATTAGCTGCTCTAAGAAGCAGTCATTCATGGTGTCAAGAAATGTTATCTCTTCATCCTGTCCTGAGGCGACATGTACCCAGTCAGTATGGGGACAATTGAAATCCCCTATTTCTGAGAGTTTTCTATTTTTATAGCCTCTCTAGTCTCCCAGGCCATTTCACAATCACTATCACCATCCTGATTAGGTGGTCAGTAGTATATCCCTACTGCTATTTTCTTATTATTCAAGCATGGAATTTCTATCCATAGAGATTCTATAATACAGTTTGATTCATTTAAAATTTTTACTATATTTGACTCTATGCTTTCTTTCACATATAGTGCCACTCCCTTGCCAACATGACTTACTCTATCATTTTTATATATTTATTTATTTATTTATTTTAACCTGGTATTACCATGTCCCATTGATTATCATTGTTCCAAGTTTCTGTGATGCCTATTATAGCAATATCCTCATTTAAGGTCAGCACTCAAGTTCACTCATCTTTGTATTTAGACTTCTAACATTTGTATACAAGCACTTATAAGATTTCTCACTTTTTAGCTGTCTGCCATTATGCGGTGTGATGTCTGAGTGTTGGCTGGTGGTACGGTCTAGCCAACAGCGTCACAACCCTTCCTCAGGTCCAGGCGCCAAGGCAGGCCACAGCGCCCTTGTTGAGGGGAATAAGCTTGGTTATTGGTTAGCAGTCTTTGACCCGTCACTGAGGGGGGGCAGGCTCTTCTGGCAGTCTGTCGTCCCCTGGCCTTCTCATAGGATGGGGATGGTAATGGGTCTGCAGCCCAGTAGTCTAATACCCCCAGCCCTTAAACAGGGCTGGGCAGGCAAAGCAGTCTATAGCCCCCGGATCGCAAGCGGGGCTGGAAAGTGCTAAGGTTTGGTGCCTCCGGCCCTCAAACAGGGCGGGGCAGGTGAAGCAGTCTATAGCCCCCGGCCTTACAGTCTGGCAGGGTTGACAAGCTCGGTGTCCTCCGGTCAGGAGTGCAGAGGGCAGCAAGCACTCCCTGGGTAGTTAGGGAACGGGAGAGGGGGACACAGGCCCACCCGACTCCACTGCATCCCAGCCCAGGGCCCTATCAGTGGCAAAAGGGGTTTGCCACCGAGTCAGCAGGGCTCCAGCCACAACACGCTGATCGGGGTTCAGCCCCTGACTCAGCCACTTGCTATGGCTTTCCCTGGGCCACTTCCTCCCACCTAATTCCAGGGTATCTGCATCCATGTCAGGCCCTCCAGGTCACTGGGGGAGGTGGTGAATGGGCGTCCAGCAAATCCCTCTCCATTGGCCAGCGGTAGGTCCGGGAACACAAGGGTCAGTCCACACTGGTGGGTTCTCCACACCGGGCAGCTCCGCCAGGTCAGGGCCGACCTCCAGCGGTTTCTTCTACTTAGCAGACATGGCTAGCTGCTCCCAGCTACCAAGGTCTGGTGGCCCTACCCCATCACTCGGGCCCAGCGGTCCACTCCAGTCCCTATGGTCAATTAGTCCCCCCTAGTCCCTAGGGTCAGGCAGTCCCCTCTAGTCACTCAGGCCTGACAGGTCCCACAGGCTCCGCTCAGCAGGGTGGCTGCTCCACACAGTCCCAGGGCCTGGGTCAGGCCTGGGCCACTGCTTCAGGGAGACACACCTGCCTGCAGTAACAGCTTCTCCTAGACTGAGCTCCTGGGTCTGTCTTTTATACTTCCTCCCCTGGCCCTGGCTCCACCCCTCTGTTTCCGGGTGTCTGGGCCTGCAGGGCCGGGTTCTGTCCAGCAGGGGCATAGCAACCCTTCCTCAGGCCCAGGCTCCTAGGAAGGCCACAGCGCCCTGTTACACAGAGCCTAAATCAAATCAGGACCCAGGTATGATGCTGGCTGAATGAGGGGGACCATTTATGATATTTAACATCAATATTTCAAAATTACAATATTCATATGAGATATGTCATGTCAGGTACTGTTAGAAAAGTTATAATTTGTTAAGTATGGTGATATTGTTTAGGTGCAAGTGCCATATTTGTATTGGAAGTTATGGATATATTTGAAGTATCTATATTTCAACTTGTGCTGTGTTTCTGGGTGACACTCTAGACAGGAAATAAGCTCTGCTATATGAACCAGTGAGAAAGTTATTAGAAGGCCCAGGTAGCAGCACGTATCGACTAATGGTAGATTGTATAACAGCATCTTGGCATCCTCTTTCTCCTCCCCCACCCCCTCATCATGTGGTCTGATGACTGGGAAATACAAATAGTAAAAAATAGCATAAAAGTGAATGTTTACTGGAAAGGCAGAGATTTTTACTAGGGACATTCCTGTTTCTTAAAAATAGCCACCTTACATTGTCATGCCTGTAAGTACACTGCTCTGTAACCACTCAGCAGTCTATCAAGCTGCCTAGAAATGGTGAACTGTGGGGTGAGGGGAAAGTGGAAGGGGTTTCATTTGCAAATCTAGTCCATTTCAGTTAAAGGTAGTCCATAAGTGACAAAATCATTTGTCCCAAATATGACTAGGGTTTGAAATTTTGTCCAGCAATGTGCCGGGGGTGGGGATGAAGGGTGGACAGGAAGGATGGCTGTGGAGTTCTGTGTATTTGTATCCAGCCAAACAAGCTAATCCAGGTGGAAGCTAACCCAGAATCCTGCTGATTCCTGACCCAATCGCTGATGCTTATAGCTGAAAACTTTTCCTGAAGTAGGAACTCCAGATAGTCACATTTTGTGGAAGGGTTTATTTTCCTGGGCCACCTTGGTAGCTGACCAGCCCACTCCATAGATGTGCTGTTTAGTCACTTACACATTTGAATACTTTGATTGCATACACTGCAGGTTTAACCCTCCTGCCAGGTGAAGTCAGCAGCACCAAGTGCCAGGTTCAATATTTAGAGGTTCCTCTTAATAATACAAAACAGAACCAGCTTGAGCCCCCACTGAGGAAGCTGCAAAAACTTACTATCCCTCGGCATCTCTCAGAGACAGTACTTCCCCTCTTGCAAGCACTGTGTATAAGAAAAGAGAACTTTTAATAAAAGGGAAAGGGAACCAAGCATTAGTTTGGGAAAACATCACAACCACATTCAAAAGCATGAAACCATAAGCAAAACCCCAACCCCAAAGTACATTGGGCAGTGTCCTTTGCCTCAGTTTTCCACCTGTGGTGGTAAATTCTGCTGAACAAATGTCCCTTTAACTCAACATTGCCCTCTCCCTCCCCACTCACAGTTGGCTGTCCATGGTTAGTACAGAAAGAAGGTGAGAATGTTGAGCAATGTTTCTGTGGTTAGTGTGAACCTCTGCAACTAGTTCTTTGCTGATGCTTTCACTGCTTTTCCCTACTGCCACTGATCAGTTGCTGCTGCTTTTCTCCACCACTGCTGGTTGCTTGCTGCCACTACTTTTCTCTGCTGCTGGTCACATGCTGCCACTGTTGGCTGCTCACTGCCACTTCTGTGATGCTGTGTTCTGAGTTTCCACTGCTCAACCCAGGTCTTTAGTGACTTAACTAGATAGCAGGAAACCTCACAGCCAATACAGCCTCTACATTGGCTTTCCTTTCAGCACTGTCCTAACATCAGATCTAAAGCATAGTTCCTAGACCCACTTATCAATGATTCAGCTCTGATAATCAATGAACAGAAACAATAACTCTCAATTCAGTTTAATTAGCTCTGTCTTTAAATACTGAAGGGAAGAGGATCAAATGGTGTCTAGAACTTACTAGACTGATTTCCTACCCACTCTCCTCTTTACTAACTTTGGCATCTCTACCCATTGCTTAGCGAGTAAAGTTCAGTTTAGGGTGACCCCCTCAGTCAGAGCAAGCTAAGTACAGTTCTGCTGCACTTTATTCATAGAAGAAGGATAACAACATTTCATTACCCCTGCACTCAATATACTAAAGTGTTTTGTAATCCATCAACAGCCAAAGTGATCCTTTTGGCAAAGCAGCTCCATCATTCTGCCTACCTAGGCAGAATAGGCATGTCTATGCAAACACTGTGTTCCTGATGTTTTGCCCCCAGCTCATCACTAGATGTCAGGAAAGAGCTCATTCAGACTCATTCAGACCTCCAAAATGTGGGAAGGCCTGAAATGATAGAAAAAGCTTTTGTAGCATAGCTACTTCTGGACACCCCGCCCTCCAACAAAGCAAAGTAGTTCTGAAATTTTTAGAAATAAAAAACCAGCTTTGAATTTTTAATTTACCATTGTCTCTGGATTTTTTTTGCTGAGATTAACCAAGCTATGAGGATTAAGAAAGAGGATCCAGGGAACTACAGACTGGTCAGCCTCACATCAATCCCTGGAAAAATCATGAAGCAGGTCCTCAAGGAATCCATTTTAAGAAACTTAAAAGAGAGGAAGATGATCAGGAACAGTCAACATGGATTCACCAAGGGCAAGTCATGCTGACCAACCTGATTGCTTTCTATGGAGAGGTGACTGGCTCTATGGATGTGGGGAAAGTGGTGGACGTGATATACCTTGACTTTAGCAAAACTTTTGATACTGTCTCCCACATATTCTTATCAGCAAGTTAAAGAAGTATGGATTGGATGAATGGACTATAAAATGGATAGAGAACTGGCTAGATTATCAGGCTCAATAGGTAGTGATCAATGGCTCCATGTCTAGCTGGCAGTTGATCACAAGCTGAGTGCCCCAGGGGTCAGTCCTGGGGCCAGCTTTGTTCAACATCTTCATTAATGATCTGGAGGATGGGGTAGATTGCACGCTCAGCAAGTTTGTAAATAACACTAAGCTAGAGTGAGAGGTAGATATCCTGGAAGATAGGGATAGGATACAGAAGGACCTAAACAAATTGGAGGATTGGGCCAAAAGAAATCTGATAAACGTCAACAAGAACAAGTGCAGAGTTCTGCACTTAGGACAGAAGAATCCCATGCACAGCTATAGACTAGGGACCGACGAGCTAGGCAGCAATTCTGCAGAAAAAGACCTGGGGGTTACAATGGATAAGAAGCTGGATATGAGTCAGCAGTGTGCCCTGGTCACCAGGAAGGCTAATAACATATCAGGCTGCATTAGTAGGAACATTGCCAGCAGATTGAGAAAAGTGATTATTCCCTTCTATTCGGCATTGGTGAGGCCACATTTGGAGTATTGTGTCCAGTTTTGGGCCCCCCACTACAAAAAGAATCTGGACAAGTTGAACTGAGTCCAGCGGAGGACAACATAAATGATTAGGGGGGCTAGTGAACAAGACTTGTGAGGAGAGACTGAGGGAACTAGGCTTGTTTAATCTGCAGAAGAGAAGAATGAGGGGGGGTTTGATAGCAGCTTTTAACTACCTGAAAGGGGGTTCCAGGAAGGATGGAACTAGGCTGTTCTCAATGGTGGTAGAATGCAGAACAAGAAGCAGTGGTTTCAAGTTGCAGTGGGGGAGGTCTAGGTTGGATATTAGGAAAAAGTTTTTCACTAAGAGGGTGGTGAAGCACTGGAATGGGTTACCTAGGGAGGTAGTGGAATATCCATCTTTAGAGATTTTTAAGCTGCCGCTTGACAAAGCCCTCTCTGGGATGATTTAGCTGAGGTTAGTCCTGCTTTGAGCAGGGAGTTGGACTAGATGACCTCCTGAGGTCCCTTCCAACTCCTATCTTCTATGATTCTAAAAACCCCAGGTATTGATGGTCAGGCTTCACAAAGAGGTGAATCAATTGCAGATTCTGTGTGGACAACTACAGCTTATCTCCTACCTCAATGCCAAGTGTTGACTTGCGGGACTGGTTGGCATACCATTTGTAAATTCCTGTGGCAACTTCTAACTGCCTTTGGCATTCTTGGTGTAGCTTCTGGATGTGGGTGATGAGCTCAGTAAAGATGGCATTGATGATTTGGAGGGAATGGAAACCATAATTATCAAAGAAAGTGATACAAGAGATTTTTAAAGCTACTCTAGCCCACATAAGAAGATCAGCACCAGAGACAGCATTTAGCCACACAGGTGAAATGCACGCATAGAGGGATAAAAACAAAGATTTTTATCTGCTTTGATCAGAAAAACAAAAGCGGTGACAGCATCATGATGTTTAGACATAAATAGCAATATACGTACTTTTAAGTTTAAGGCTTCTAATAAGTAGTAATTAATGATAGTTTAGAGACAATTTTAGTTAGAAATCCAAAATGGTGGCCAATGATGTCCTCAGTTAGAGAGGGAAAAGAAACAAAATTAAGAAACTGATCAATAGCAGAAAGATAGACTGGGGTGAGAAAGGCCACTGGTAGTACTTGAAGGGAGGGGTCACTATGTGAGTAGGAGGAATAGGAGGAGGTCCAAGTTTGAAGTAAACAAGCAAAACTAATTAATATATCAGATAGCTGATTGGTCGAAAATGATATAATCTGGGAAGAGGATTGGGGGAAGTCTGAATTTGAGGTAAATAAGAAAAAGCTAATTAGCATATTGGGCAGTTGATTGATCAAAAGAGATCTCACTCCTGGGTGGGAAGCAGCTGTTGATTGACATTAAGAAAACAACCAATTAAAAAGGGACTGAAAAGGTTAGAAAAAATAGAAAAAATAAGGTAGAGAGCTGACAGGCTTGAATGTGGGTGCTTGTGATTGCTGGAGAAGACCTGACAGCATAGAAGAACTTTACTAACAGCAGCAACAGCAGTAGCAGTAAAAATAGAACAGGTCAAGCCTTTTTGACAGATCAGAAGGACCAGAAAGATGATTCAGAGGGTTAAATCAAGGAGAAGTAAGTATGATTTTTCCTTAAAATAAGGAATGCATGTGTATGACTGTAAATAAAGCTGTATGCCTGTGCTTGAATAATTTTTAACCCCTCCCATTCTATGACTGCTTGGCCAACACTCATAGAATCTGTCAGTTAGTTTATAGTAGTATTGTTAAGAATATTATTGTAATATACGGTTATTGTATACATATGAATAAGGGAACTGTGTATTACGTTGCAATAAATTTGGTATTATATTGTATTAGGGCTTTATACATATGTATGAAGGACTCATTTATGTTATCTGCTGCTACATTGTATGTTTGTTTTTTGCTGCATTGTAGTGTGCGCTAAGGAATTACTGTATTGTGTTGTGAATACTGCACAGGTCTGGTCCTGGTCTAAGTCTTCATGGGTTTGGATGGCAAAGGGATTAGTAAATTACAGAGTGGATGGAGAACAATAGGTCAGAGAACATGATTCCAGAAATCAAGTTTGAGGTCATGAGAATCATGGCCATAGTCTCCTTATTATGCTTGTAGTACTCATCCTTCTGCAATACTTCATCCACCTTCCTGTTCATTGTCCCAGGTGACCACAAACTTGAATCACATGAAGAAGAGGGAGCAGCATGTTTGGTGCTTGTTCAGGTGCCTAACCGTCTTTAAGTATTGCAAGTTTTTATGATCTGGCAGAACTTGGACGAGGAACCTAGTCCCCTCCAGGAAGTGGTGCCATTCTTTACGACTGCTTTAGTAGCCAGCAGTTTCTTAGCCAGGATGTCATAATTCCTGTTAGTGAGAGCAATTTTTCACAAGTAAAACGTGCATGGTTGAAGCTGATAATTAGGAGTAATGGAAAGGACTGCCCCTAGCACACATTTGAAGCATCCACCTCCACCACAAATGGTCTGGCAGGGTCTAGAGGGATCAAGATAGGCTTTGTGAGAAATCTCTGTTTCAAATGACCAAAGCAAGCCTGTGCTTCTGGGGACCACATAAACTGAACTCTATTCAGCAACAGAGCTGTGAGAGGACTGGCCAAAGTGGAGAATCCTGGAAATAATAATCTTTAAATACTAGCAAAACCCAAGAAGTATTGGATTCTGCAGACATCTTTCAGTACCACTCAACCCATAATGGCCATCAGCTTGCAGGGGTCCATTGCCCATCCCTTGCATGAGATCACTTCCTTGGATATATTAAGCATTTCTCAGTAAAACTCTCATTTCTCTGGCTTGGCCCATAGATGATTCTGGCATACTCTTTTTCGAGAATGCTATACACATGCTGGTCATAAAGATCTAGGTCCTTGGAGAAAATCAGAATGTCATCAAGATAGATAATGAGAAAATGGGCCAGTATATCCCAGAATATAGCATTTATAAAGTGATGAAAGGTTGCTAGAGCATTACATAAGCCAAACAGCATGATTAGACATTTGGAGGGGCCATACTGAGTATAAAAGGTGGTCTTCCACTCATAGACTCATAGGTCAGAAGGGACCAATATGATCATCTAGTCTGACCTCCTGCACAAGGCAGGCCACAAAACCCTACCCATACACATTTATAACAACCCCGAACCCATGACTAAGTTATTGAAATCCTCAAAAGTGAGATTTGAAGACCTCAAGCTGCAGGGAATCCATCAGCAAGCGACCCATGCCCCACGCTGCAGAGGAAGGCGAAAAACCTCCGGGGCCTCTGCCAATCCGCCCCGGAGGAAAATTCCTTCCCGACTCCAAATATGGCGATCAGCTAAACCCCGAGCATGTGGGCAAGACTCACCAGCCAACACCCAAAAAGGAATTCTCTGCAGTAACTCAGTTCCCATCCCATCCAACATTCCCACAGACCATTGAGCAGACTTATCTGCCGATAATCCAAATCAATTGCTCAAATTAAACTATCCCATCATAATATCCCCTCCATATACTTATCAAGCTTAGTCTTAAAGCCAGATAAGTCATTTGCCCCCACTACTTCCCTCCTCTCTTATGCAGATATACCAAGTTATAGGCCCCATGCAGATCTCACCACATGAACATACAGGCCATGCATAGCCATCTAAGAGCTTGCTGATGAGGAGCAGAGAACTGTTTCGTACAGTTACCTTATTCAGATCCTGATAGTCAATACACAGTCACAAAGCGCCATCATTCTTGACAAAAAATATTGGAGCACCTGCCAGGGATATAGACAGGTGGATTAAACCCTTCTGAAGAGTCTCCTGCAAGTGTGTGTGGAGGAC
Source organism: Mesoclemmys tuberculata (assembly GCA_007922155.1). Taxonomy (NCBI): domain Eukaryota; kingdom Metazoa; phylum Chordata; order Testudines; family Chelidae; genus Mesoclemmys; species Mesoclemmys tuberculata. The sequence continues at coordinate 174,573 of ML675615.1, forward strand.
CTGAAGTTTGGGTTCCACA
>ML675615.1:174601-222593 GCA_007922155.1 Mesoclemmys tuberculata
GAGTCTCCTGCAAGTGTGTGTGGAGGACCTGAAGTTTGGGTTCCACAAGGGCATATATCCAGCCAAATGGAATCTCGGCTTTGGACTGGAGATCAATAGGGCAATACTAAAGCTGATGCAGGGGTGGGCTGTCCACCTTCCCTTGGCAAACATATCAGTGAAGTCATGGTATTTGTAGGGAATCACAGCAAATGCAGCTGAGGAGGCTGCTTAAAGTCCTGGCAATCTTGCTGTCTGATGGTCAGGGCCTTTCCAGCTGGTGAAACAAACCACAGAGTGTTCTGGTTCAGCTATCCTGCCTCCCAGGATCTGATATCTGGCAATACCAGGAGCTAAAGTGTACGATCTCTTTCTGCCAATGAATGTGGGGGTCATGGGTGGTAAACCAGAGCATACCTAAAATGTCTGTGTGAGTAAGAGAGAGGGGTCCCTGCAGGAGTATGAGGGGGTGAATGAGCATGTCTATGGGTGTAAAAAAGAGGTGTTCCTGTGGGTGGATGAGGGGATCAGAATGGGGTTCCCATGAGGGGTGGACACTGCAATTCCCCTCCTTCCCCAATATCTGAACTGGTGCTATGGGTCCCTGGGATTAGAACAGCTGGCTGTTCACCACTTTAAATGGTTGTCCCTGAAGCAGCACTTGCAATAGGGCACGAGAGAGAGGAATCAGACACTTCAGGGCAGGGAAGGAGCAGACGGGAACAGAGTTTTGCCTTTAGCTCATTCTGCCTGAAGATTTAGGAGATGTTGGGTTTTGTGATTCCTCCAAGCCTAATCTCTAGTGTCAGGCTTTAAATGCAGCAGAGAACTGAATTGTTTCTACATGGGTTGTATAGGGTGGCTGTAAATGTTTGTATTATATAGTTAATAGTTTTCAGGCAGTTACTTTGACTTTGTGTGCTCATTATTGTTTCATACAAACTGTGTGCTTCATGTAGACCTTGTGGTACCAAGCTCTTTAAAGTGAACTTGCTTGCTCCAGTGGTTTCATTTTGCAAATTAATCAGTGCACCGCTAACTGCAGCAGCAATGCTGCTCAGATTGTAATGCCACATGCCTTAGTAGAATAAACAAATGAATTGGTAATTGCAGTATTTATTTACTTATCTGATTTATTTAGAGTCGCTTTTGTGTCAGCCTATGTACAGTAAGACACTAATGAACACGGTGGTCTTTGTAATTTTGTGTGGCATGTTCACTGTGGGAGTCTAGCACAGTTCACAGTAGGGGATTAAGTAGAAACACCTGATAATGCTGTAGCTTTGTTTGGTTATAAACAGGGTGACCAATATAATTCATAGGTCAGCAACTGGTGCAATCAGCCTCACTATACCTGAGAGACCAGGTGGGTGTGGAAATATCTTTTATTGAACCACCTTCTGTTGATGAAAGAGACAAGCTTTTGAATTTACACAGCTCTTCTTCAGCTCTGGGTTACAGTGTACCTGACAGGCTAGCAGACAATTCAGGCTGCTTATTTCTGAGAGTTTGCCTGGGGTCCATTAGGCAGAGGATCTGTATGCAGAGCAGCCCAGCCCTCTCTTTGAAAAATGAGAGCATTCTGTGCTTTCAGTTTGACCTGTGAAGCCCTTTAAAACTATGTGATCTTCTAACACTACAGATGAACCCATCCACACAGCACCTGCAAGCTCCTCCTTGCTAATAAAAGAGCATGAGGCCAGAACCCTCCTTCTGTTCCCCCCACTTTGTATTATTCATATGGCACAAATGTGGCACAAATTCCCCTTCTGTGTGGGAGCTCTCAGATTACATACATTTGGAATTGTCAGTTCTTATGCCAATTGCCCCCAACTCCAGCACAGGGGCAATTTCAGGTGCTCTCCTGCGCCTTGCCAATTCTCATTTCAAAGAGTGGCAGGTAATGTCTGTGAAAAGGCACAGTTCTCAGCGTCTAGGAGTTTTAGCCAATTCATAGCTTCTGTCATCGCACATATGGATGGCTATATTCCTCCTTCTGATGCAGACCTTCACAGACAGGCTTTCGAATGGTTTTTTTTAATGTAGCTGATTTTTCCCAACATTGTGGCCATAGTTTGCACTTGTGGGAGTCAGAGGTCCAGAAAATTAGGAGAATTTGTATTATAGAAAGACCTATAATGGATGGTAACCTGGGCAGCAATGACCATGAGATGGTAGAGTTCAGGATCCTGAGAAAAGGAAGAAGGGAGAACAGCATACAGACCCTGGACTTCAGAAAAGCAGACTTTGATTCCCTCAAGGAGTTGATGGGCAGGATGCCCTGGGAGGCTAATATGGGGGGTGGTGGAAGAAAGGAGTCCAAGAGAGCTGGCTGTATTTTAAAGAAACCTCATTGAGGGAAAAGGAACAAGCCACCCCGATGTGCAGAAAGAATAGCAACTATAGCAGGCAACCAGCTTGGCTTAACAAAGAAGTCTTCAGTGAAATTAACAAAATGGAAGATTAACAAAAGAGATTAACAAAAAGGAAGTTTACAAGAAGTGGAAGCTTGATCAGATGGCTAGGGAGGAGTATAAAAGTACTGCTTGAGCATGAAGGAGTGAAATCAGGAAGGCCAAAGCACAATTGGAGTTGCAGCTAGCAAGGAACATGAAACGTAGCAAGAAGAGTTTTTACAGGTATGTTAGCAACAAAAAGAAGGTCAAGGGAAAGTATGGACCCCTTACAGAAGGGGGAGGCAACCTAGTGATAGATGATGTGGAAAAAGCTGAAATACTCAATGCTTTTTTTTTGCCTCTGTCTTCACAGACAAGGTCAGCCCCCAGACTACACTGGGCAGCACAGAATGGGGAGGAGGTGAGCAGCCCTCAGTGCTGAAAGAACAGGTTCAGGACTATTTAGAAAGATTGGACATATGCAAATCCATGGGGCCCAATGCAATGCATTCATGGGTGCTGAGGGAATTGGCTGCTGTGATTGCAGAGTCATTGGCCATTATCTCTGAAAACTCAGGGTGACTGGGAGAGGTCCCAGATGATTGTAAAAAGGCAAATATAATGCCCATCTTGAAAAAAGGGAAGGAGAAGGATTCGGGCAACTACAGAGCAGTCAGCCTCACCTCAGACCCCAGAAAAATCATGGAGCAGGTCCTCAAGGAATCCATTTTGAGGCACTTGGAAGAGAGGAAGGTGATCAAGAACAGTCAGCATGGATTCATCAAGGGCAAGTCATGTCTGACCAACCTGATTGCCTTCTATGATGAGATGACTGGCTCTGTGGATGTGGGAAAAGCAGTGGATATGATATACCTTGACTTTAGAAAAACTTTGGTTGCTGTCTCCCACAGTATTCTTATCAGAAAGTTAAAGAAGTATGGATGGGATGAATGGACTATAAGATGGATGTAAAGTTGGCTAGATCATCAGGCTCAATGGGTAGTGATCAGCAGCTTGATGTTTAGTTGGCAACTGGTAACAAGCGGAATGCCCCCGGGGGTCAGTGCTGGGGCCAGTTTTGTTCAACATCTTCCTTAATGATCTGGAGGGTGGGGTGGTTTGCACCCTCAGCATGTTTGCACATGACACTAAGCTGGGGGGAGTAGTAAATACGCTTGAGGGCAGGGATAGGATACAGAGTGACCTACACAAATTAGAGGGTTGCAGCAAAGAAATCTGTTGAGGTTCAACAAGGACAAGTGCAGAGTCCTGCACCAAGGAAGGAAGAATCCCATGTACTGCTACAGAATGGGGACTGACAGTCTAGGCAGCAGTTCTGTAGAAAATGATATGGGAGTTATAGTGGACAAAAAGATGGATATGAGTCAATGTGCCCTTATTGCCAAGGTGGCTAACAGCATATTGGGCTGCATTAGTAGGAGCATTGCCAGCAGAGTGAGGGAGTGATTATTCCCTTCTATTTGGCACTGTCGAGGCCACATTTGGAGTGTCTAGTTTTGCTTCCCCCCCTCCCAACTACAGAAAGGATGTAGACAAATTGGAGTAAGTCCAGTGGAGGGCAACAGAAATTATTAAAGGGCTGGAGCACATGACTTAGGAGGAGAGGCTGAGGGAACTAGGCTTGTTTAGTCTGCAGAAGAGAAGAATGAGGGGCAGATTTAATAGCAGACTTCAACTACCTGAAAGGAGGTTCCAGGGAGGATAGAGATAGGCTGTTCTCAGTGGTAATAGATGACAGAACTAGGAGCAATGGTCTTCAAGTTGCAGTGCGGGAGGTCTAGAGGGGATATTAGGAAAAAAATTTTCACTAGGAGGGTGGCAAAGCCCTGGAATGGGTTACCTAGGGAGATGGGGGAATCTCCATCTATAGGGGGTTTTTAAGGTGTGGCTTGACAAAGCCCTGGCTGGGATGATTTAGTTTGGGTTGGTCCTGCTTTGAGAAGGAGGTCGGACTAGATGACCTCCTGAGGTCCCTTCCAACCCTAATCATCTATGATTCTATGACCTACTACAATATTAGGGTGCTTAGGCTTAATGTACTGCAATGTCATCCAGGTTTCCTTGGATGGCACAGCTCTTATAATTAATGAGACAGATCCTAATATCTGTTAATTCTGTTACTTCAGCAGTGCAAAGAGAATCTGAAGCTATCCTGAAAAAATGGGCTTAAGCCACCTTATGACTCCACTCTCTACCCCTCCTCCAGTGCATCAGCTCCTGGTCTGGTTTATAGGCCCAATACGTCCACGATGAAGCACAGGCTAGAGGTCAGTTCTTAACTATTGATTAATTATTTGGTATTTTTATTCAACAGGCACTTGCACATGCATTGAAACTATTTTTGTAGTTTTGGGTTCATTCCTAATAGCAGCAAAATTGCTCACTGAATGGATTATACGATTGCTTCTTTAGTTTACCATTTCTCTGTAGTCTAATGTTAAGTGCCTTCAGTGTACTATGATGATGTACGTGAGTGACTATACAGCATAACCAAGGAATGTGAAAAGGCAGCAGTAGTCCATTGGAGCCTCTATGCACTTTTCCCTGTAGGGAAAGATGGGCACTGTCTTGCCTCATATTTAATGACTCCTTTCATTAAGCCTCAAAGACAGCCAAAGATGAAAAATGATGCACGTGCCAGAACTAGGCACACAACATAAAACATCTTCAGTATCTTGAAAATGAGCCTGAGAGTGCATGATAGATGTCTCCTCAGGAGCTCTACAACGGGCTGTAGGTGCTGCTGGGCACTGTATAACAATGTGCCAGATCCTGTAGATGTATTTCTGTAAGAGAGCTCCATCAATTACGTTGCTTCCCCTGACCAAGTGGAAAACCTAACAGAGAGGCCATCCACTGGCAGACTTAATAGTAGGTAATGGAATATTATTTTAATGTGGTGCATATTGGTTTCCCAAATGCTGCTTTATGCAGCACAAGGCCACTAGCTTAGCTTACAGAGCTTATTTTGTCACAGCTGCTATACTTAGCCCTAGCAAAGATGTAGTGTTGTGTGTGATAGCTACTGTTGTTGCACTGCAAGATGCTAGCCACTGAATGTCTAAACAATCACTGGAGCATGTCTTATGTTTACCAGCCACCATTACCAGATACTTTACTCCATAGATATTCCAGCAACATGATGTATTTACTACATGGTTGATAGAAATTTATGGTCCCTCATACTCTGGCTGTTGAAGCATATACTACCCAGTAGTATTGTTAACTACGATTGTGTAGGTGATTCTATTTGAGGTGATGAAACCACAATGCCACTCAATTGCCTGTTTATTCTTGTTTCATTTTCTCTTCAGAGAGTTTATTAAGCATGGACTAACAGGAGACTGGGGCACTTTCATATATTCTGGGTCAAAGCAAAGCATTTGATCAAAGTAATACTTCTGACCACGCTGCACATAATTACTTATGGGAATGTTATAGAAATATGAGATTCTTGGCACTTTCTTAAAATAGGTAAGGGGTATGACTAGGAGTAGCCACTATTTCTTCAGTGAGTGAATGGCACCAGAAACAAAATAGCTATTAACTTATTAAGGCTCAGACAGTTATGGCCATTTAGTCCTCTCCTACATAGCTTTGCAGTATACTCAGAAAACTGCTGATAAGAGAGAATGGGGATGAAGGAAGGAATGTTTTTTCAGCCATAACAGGTGGGAAACCAGTTGTCTCAAGGTCTTGAGCTGCACAGAAGACTTCATTGTGATAGCCATGACTCAGCTGATGATGGGAAGTTCTAGTTGTATAAGGGAAAGACAGTAGTCGGATTTTGGAAAGTGGGAGGAAATACAGGACAGTACCCTGGATCACTTCTAAATAACATATCGCCCGCTAATTGGTGAAATGAGGTAAGGAAGAATCCCAGATACATTTTTTATCTACACATTGGGTTGTTACAATAAGTTCGTTTCCTAGATAACACAGTATTTACTGCAGCCTTAAGATTGATAAATCCCAGAACGTGACCAGTGCTCTTAGCCTTCCATCCAATCTGAATTATATAGCCTACATTAATCGTAGTCTGTGTTAGGCAGTGTTCTGAGGTGGTAGCATACAATCTCCAGGGCGAAGGGGTCTATTAACTGTTAGTAAACTTTCAAAAATGGAGGTATTTATTCAGACATGCCCAGGGAGTGGGAAAAGATTCTTTAGAGAGATACCAACATGTCACATGTAGCTACAGCTAATTCAGTAATGGCACATCATGTATGGGCATGGGGACACTCAGGTTCAGGTCTTTGTTTTGCATATGCTCCACAGAATTTTTTTTATATTGGCCACTATTGTTTGATATTCCCAATATGGCCCAAATGCAAATCAGGAAGAAATTACACCAGGCTGTCATGGAAATCTAATGTAACATGCTGTAATAGCAATAGCTCTTTATAATGACATGATGTAAACATACACCATTTTAAGGTGGATGTTTCACCTTTGATCACTTGTCCCTATAAAATCATACAAGCAGCATGGAAAGCAAACTTCCAGAGACAATGCCTGCAGTTTAGAGCTGTGGGGACAGAGAAAGATAAACTGCTCTGGTTGCGAGACTTCTTTCAAGCCCCTGTCTTAAAAATATGGCATCTTAACCAGGACTCAGCAAGTTCAGCTGTGTTTTGTTTGAGAAATTGTTACTAGGACGGAAAAGGACACTTGCTTGTTCTTTGAGTTCCATGGGTCAGTCTTCTTTGACCCATAGGTCTGTTGGTTCTATAGTGTTTAAATAAAAGTCCTCAATCCTACTCCACAAAAATCTGTGTGTTATCCAAGTCCTAGACCCCCAAACCACAGCTCTGCAAAATCATCCTAGTTTTGTGCTGTAGATTCCCACTGTTATTTCAGTCCTGGATATTTCCTTGAATGCCAGTTGTGCCACATTATGTATTGGGTTACCACATTTCACTTTTGATATTCTAATATAAAACAAAGGATTCAGAGGTGAAAAATTAAGTGTATTATCAAAACTTAAAGATGTTATCTGGAAGAACATTTTATTCATTCTTCTGCCAATGCAAAATTAATCCATAAGTATACTCTCTTGTGCTTTTTTCCAGGCCTTCCATCTCTTCCCTGAGATACTATTCTACATTCAAACATTAGGAGCTGTGGCAAACTGCCAGCTTCCCCTAGAAAGGCAGAGGGGGTGGGGGAGGGAAACACAGGTGTCTCACACTTTACCTCTTTTCCTGGGCCAGGGCACCCCCAGCTATCCCATCTCCCCTGGCTGTAGAGGAGCTTTGTCTCCTGGTCTGGCAGGAACCCTTCACCTCCAACTGCCCCAGACCTTCTTACTGTTTCCTCCTGGCTTGTTCCCTCCTCCCTCTCTTGGGAAGGCAGGGATTATATACACCTGGCATAGCCCTTCATTGGGCCCAGGTGCCTCTAATTGCCCTACTGCAGTCTCTTCTCTGCCTGCAGTGTGAAGGGGAGAGGAGGTTGGCAGGGGAGGCTCCCTGCGACTGTGGGGCCTATTTCCGTTCCCTTGTTAATTCACGTCTCCAGGCAGAGTTCCACTGGGTGGTGTCCGCTGGCTCCCTGGACACCTTCGAGGAGCAGTGGGCACTGTCCGGGGTTCTCTACTCGGTGTCCCCCTCTGGTCTCCTACGTTTGATCCTGTGACCTTCACGCCCTTTCCTGTTTTATTCATTTGTTGTCCCCCGTAATTAGTTGAACCCAGATCCAGTGGTTCCTCCTCTAGGTTGGGAGGGGAACCTTTAGCAGTGGGTGGGCTTGCGCCCACCCATGTCCCCTGGTGTTCAAATAGTGGGTGAAGGGCCTTTAACCCTTTAGGGCCCACATACCAGCCCTGGTATACCCTTTGGTAGCCCTCTGGCCTGACTTTACCACAGATGCTTTTCCTCATTTATCCTGTTTTTTTTCCACAACTCTATCCAAGTGCTCCAACTTAACCCTCTTGTAAAAAGCCACTACACCTACCCCAAAGTTCCAACATTTTGTATTAAACTATCACATCAGAAACATTATGCAGCTCTTGATTTATTCTTTGATTAATAAAGGCTTTGAAAACTCTCTGGATAAGAACACTGATGAGAAATAAAATAGTTTAGCCAATCATATAGGCAATTGAGGAAAGAGGAAACACAAAGGAGGACAGCAGAGAGACAAGATAGTAACCAAAATGTTGTAAAAATAAAAATACAAAAATGCTTATTACCTTTCCTCTGCTGTTTTCAAGAGTTGAAGGATTTGTTCAATTAAAAAAGAGATTAATATTAAATGTTAAAGATTCATGTAATGGTTTAAAGCCATGCCACAGATTGTGGAATAAAGCATTAATGTAAGTTAATTTATGACCGGCAGTACAGCAGGCAGCACTCCTATAAAGTAGTGTTATTGCTGCTATTCACGTTAATCAGAATTTTGGAATTGCTAGATTAGTGATCAAGTGAAAAAGGGTCTCAGCTCACTTACACCAACAGAATTAAAATTTCATATGTAATATTCAAAAAATAAAGGAAAAACTAGTTTGTTATGACAATCATGTAAGTAGTTTGTTTTGTATCTGGTCTTCTATAGAGATACATCAATGATAAGTTGCTTTTCTTGAGCAGTAATTCTTCTTTGCCAACAACACAAGACTGATAGACACAAATGAAAATGAGCTAAACAGACCCTTATTTCTGGGACTGGAGGGTGCCTTTGGTGCTTTAGAAAATTCATCCTTTGAGATATGAAATCCTTTGAATCAGCTTTTTACCTTCTATCATTTTCAAGACTGGCAGGTTTTTTAACTCGGAAATAATTGACCAGTTCTGAACGCCACAGTTTAGAAATTTAAAACATATCAGACAGGTCACAAGGATCAAAGTTGTTCTCTTTGATCCTAGATTACAGTGAGCATTAGAAATGAAAAGAACAGTGTGGTATCTCATAGACCTCAGGTTCATAGGACACTGTGTGCTTTACTTTGTGAGTGTAAAATACTCTAGGAATCTCTTTAGAATTCCTTCTAGTGTTATGTTCTGTTTAACAATACATATATTGGTCTTATACCAATATTCTCAAACACTGATACCAAATGATTCAATCAATACACCAGTTGTAGTCTTAGCTTTTAGCTAAGTGCTCTTGCTTTATAACCATCCATAAATAAAATCCCTTGAGTCACTGATTTCTTGATTTAAGAAAGATATTTTACTTGTGTTTCATACACAAAAACTGATAACCAACAGTGGCTTAAAAAATTAACACTACTCCACTTTTCCACAAGTGTACAAAAAAAGAAAGAATGGATTTACATTCAACGGTAAAGCTTAAAGTCCAGTCTAGGTAATAGTTCCATTGACATTCACATACACAAGCACAGAATAAATATTTCGGGATTCTTATAAGAGCATACAGCATACATACAGTACTTGAATTGTACATAATGAGTGTTAGTAGAGTCAGCAATTCATGACCTCATAGAAAAGTAAAACTAAAACCAAAGAAGGTTGTGTGGGAAATAACACCAAGACACTGCACAGAGCTAGCAGGTTAGTAGATCTGCTTGTGTGAGAAACAGTTTGCTTCGGCTTCTTTATATTAGGACAGTTTCTTTGCAAATGTTGTGTATTCAAAGTGCAGATTAATGAAAAAAAATGATATTCGTGTATTTATTAATACATGCAAGAGGCAGTGCCCGAGTGACCCGACAGAATAAAGCTGTGATTGGCAAGTGGCCGATATAATACAGATGTTTCAGGCAATTTCTCTAAAGCACTTTAATAGCAGCAATTATAATTTCTAATGGCTGTAGATTGACTTCTGGTTGGGTTAAAGGGCATCATATTTCTTTAACATTTACAGCTATATTTTCTTTATAAATAAATATATCAAATAACAAATAGCATAGATAATGTGTTTCTTTTTTCTCACTTTTGCATATGTGTTGTGGAAAACACTCTGACCTTTTCAGAGACATTAAGTGCAAAAGAATGCTAAATAGACTGGAAACAGGGATGTAGAGTCAACATCACAGTCACTTACATTCCCAAAATGTCAGGTCATCCCTTTTTGTCCCACTCTGAGGGACATCCTTGCTAGGATAATGCAGGACTTATAATGACAACATAGCCAATGGCTTGGTGAGAGTTATACTTTGTGGTATCTTAAAGAGCTGTAAATGTGAACTTTTCTTTGCTGGAGTGTGTACAATACATCATGCAAAAGACTCAGTATTCCACACAGCTAGTCTCTAGATTCAAAAAGTCTGGTCATCTCCTTTAAGACATTTCCTCCCCAGCCTGAACATCTTTGAACACTATATTCATTAGGTGTTTCTTTTGTTGTTCATATTTTACCAGCTCTTCTTGCACTTTATAATCTGAACTTGTATCACCTAGCTGACATCTGCACACAAATGATACAGGGTGCACAATATCAAAACTTTTAAACTTGTCCTGTAAGTGTCATCAAGACAGGATCACAGGAATCACAATGCAGAGAGTCCAACCTCTCACTGGCTGTACTGTGAAGATTCTCCTTTTCGGCGTAGGAGAAAGGAAACTTGTGTCTGCTTTTTAGAGTCTGAAAACAAGCCAGAGTGGAGAAAAAGAGTTAACACCAGACTTAATAAAGCTTTCAAGACAAAACCTGTTAAGCAATCTAGACAGACACTGTGAACTTCCTGCTGATTTTTGAAGTCTATACACACAGGAAATTTGTTAAGAATAGGAAGAAGTTGGGAGTTGCTACATAGGAGAGATCTGCCAATATTAAAAAAACTGGCTAAATGGGTTCTGACAGTATAAACCCCTCACTGGTCACTGTTGTCAGTGGTGCTGTTCCCCTTTTCTTTTTTCTCCTGAGTCTTGTTTCCCTTCTTCTTCTTCTTCTTTTTCTTGGTCTCCTCCTTCTTGCCAAAGGTTATGAAGTCACTTTTGTCAGTTTGGCTGTTTGGCGGTTCCTGCCGGATGGAGATGATCGCAGGAGATCCCGGGATAATGAATTTGTCTGGCAACTCACCGGGACCAGCTTGTTTGGGATTGCCAGGTCCATATTTAAAGGTCCAGCTGTTGCTGTTCACACCAGCTCCCACTGGGGGGGACACCTCTCCTGCCTCAGGTTCTGAAAAAGTCAAAACACCATTAAAATCTTACAGCAGCATCAAATACAACTAATCAGCTAATAGTGCAGGGGTGGCCAGACTGGCTCGTGAACCACAGGCGGCTCATTTACAGTTAAAGTGCAGCTCGCGGAGCTTCCTGTGCCACCCCATTCTCTGCCTGCGAGACTGGAGTGGGGAACTCAGAGCTTCTGCCCTGTAGCAGGGTGATGGGGCCAGAAGATTCTGCCCAGCAGAGAGGGTGATGGTGGGGAGTCAGTATGTTTGGCCACCCCTGTAATATAGCATACACTTTGCAAACTATGGCCCATAAGGGACTCTTTCAAACAAGGGCTCAGAATCTGGCCTCTTAATTCTTCTCAGCCTTTTTCCCTTTTAACGACAAATATGGCTATTCCTCTCAAATGCTCAGGAAAAGTGAAAGTCCTCACAGACTATCCAGTACAGTGTAAACCCAGTTTTGAATCTCACTGCCGCACTTTGCCAAAACTAAACCAGTTTACTTTAAATTTTTCATGTGTGGTCTTCCGCCAATAACAATATTCTGGCCAAATATGATGTGGATCGCATTGCTAAGGAGGTTGAAAAATACATTATTTTTTGTTTGTTTTGTTCTTTTACTATTTGAATAGTCTTCAACACTTTTACAAACTCCCAATTTTGGACAGAAACTTCACAGTTGTCTTAATTTCTCTCTCCTGAGTATTCAGTGGCGAATTTTGAGGAAGATTTGATGCTAATATTTGGAGTTGTTTGCATTTCTCTAGTGTACACAAAAACAAAGTTTTCATCAGACTTCAAAGGTTTAAAAAAGTCCATACCAAACACTTGTCATGGTTGTAACACAGCTTGTGTCCACACACAAGTGCTTGCACTAGCACATGAACATTGCAAGTATCATTGTAATTACATTTGCTCTGAACAAATCTCACCACCATATTCTGCACTAAGCCACTCTGCATGCACCATTGCGGTGGTAGAGTATTTCAAAAGCACCAGCACTGTAGCTGGACCATAGCAATTGTCCTCTCAGCAGCCCCGCAATGCTCCTACATTCCTCTCTGAAATCACTGTAAAACATAATATCTCCTGTACTTCTGACTCTCATTATGCAATCCTGCAGCTTCTGCAATTTTGTGCATAGGCATTTTCTGTTTTAAAAGGTGTTATGTATGCAAACTAAAGGGTTTTCTTGTTTCAGAAATAAATAACACATTTTTAAGTTTACAGTCTCTCCTTAAAGGTGGTTGCACACATACACATCTCTGGCATGTGTGATACTTCTTGATCTTTGCTTTTCATGCAGATGTTGTACTTTCATGTTCTAGACCATACAAGTGTTGTTTACATGATACATTAGCACAATATTTGAAGACATTCGTGTAATAGGTGGCCCATGGAAACTTTCTGATCAAAGTAAAATGATTGTTTTTAGTATGGGACATATAATCAGGAAATAATAACACATCTTCTCCTGGGAATGGTGTGATCATAAAGAAAGGTTGTCCCCTACATAATTAGGAGACATTAGCTATATGGTCAATGATTAGATAAACCTTTGTTATGTATGGGAACTTACAATAAATACATACATTTATTAATATGACTAGATAAAGGTGTCTCAGCATTTTTGCTTGTTCTAGGGAGGTTGTTTTGGTGAGTTTAATTTAATTTTCCTGTTTTCAGATGTCTTCATTTTTTTGGTAATGTTAACATTAATTTAGAACTTCATGTCCTTTCTTTTTACAAAATTACATCATTCCTGTAAGTTTCTTGTAACATTAACTTTGAACATCTGACTTTTTAAATGCTTCTTTTTGCCAATACCAGTGTTCCTGCAAGTTGTTTAACACCCAAGACACTAATATGTACTTTCAGCCTTCACACCAGCTTAATTAAGTTTTTTGCCTGGGGAGGTGTGTACATTTCATTTCCTTGAAATAATAAATTACAGAACTGTGTGTGTCTTGGCCTAGTTCCAAATTAGGAATTGATCTTCTCTCTTCATGTCTACAGAAAATGGGACCTCTTATGATCCACACTTTAAATCAAGCTTTATTTGACAAATAAATGTTTTCTCCTTCCCAACAATCCCCATCCAGCACTCCTTCCAAACAACCCTGGCACAGCTTCTCTTTACGTCTATTCCTGTGTTTGGCACAAAAATGGGGCAGGAAGAGACAGAGGTGATCTTAAACCACTTTTGAACCTCCCTAATTCTGGGCTGTGTCAGGGGCCTCACCCATGCAATAAAGAATAGCCCCAAGGCATCTTTAAAGTGTGTTGGCTTGTTACTCCTCTCTATGGACCCTATAACAGCAGAAAAATGGGAGCACAGCGCACTCTGACCATGCCCCTCCTGTCCTCAACACATTCCTTATACCAGTGGGAGGGGAAGGAACCATTACACTGGCTTTATGTTGGCCAGAGACCTGACCTTATGATTAGGGTATTCTTCAGGGGCCATTTGAGGTCCCTTGCTGCAGTGTAAATGGGTATATTCTAAGGCACAAAGTGGGGGTCCCTCTGTTGCATGAAAACATTAAAACAATACTACAGAGTCTGTCTGTGTCACTGAAATCTAATGCAAAACAGGATACTGTCCCTTTAATCTGGTTCTTCTTATACAAATTTACTCACCAGATTAGGTGAGTCATGTACATCACAAATCCTTCTGATATAGTGGAACCAAATTTAGAAAACCCATAATATCTGCCTTGAAATCAGGCTTCTGTGAGCACCAAGACTAAAGGGTTTGCTTTCACTTGTCTGTCTTTATCACAGCCCTTGAATACGTTTATTGCCCTTATAAACTAAGTATATTAATACTCCTTAATACTCACTAAGCCAAAGGAAACTATTTAGCCTTACAGCAGGCTGAGGAACTCACAAACAGGGAGAAAGATACAGCCAGAATTGAATGCGTTAATAACCATCATTTCCTAGTAGCAGCAGCCTTTTCAGGAAATTTCGCTTCTGCTTCATTCACCTGACAACACCGTGTTTATATGTGGAGTGTCAGGCAGGGAGGTCACAGTTCAGTTGTACTATCACTCCATGTTCAGGCATTTCAGATCAGGGATAAATGTCACCTAGCCCTCAGTTTCTAAAGCCTGCATAAAGAGTTATTTACTGTCTGATCAAGCATTTAACACACAAAAGCTCTGCACTTAGATGTAACTTTACACTTAATAGGATTAGTTGTGCTTTTCTTGAATATTTTCTGGAGCTTAATTTATGCTTTTAAGATGTTTATTGAATTTATAAAAACTGTCTAAATAAAGCTAAACCCCCTAACTATATTTATCACACTTCATTTAAAGTGTTACACTCCTTTTCTCCGCACCCTATAGCTATGTATATTCTTGTCAGAGGTCATCACAAAAAAAACAACAACACAGGACTGGCCCCTTCTGGCCAGCATCTAGGCATTTCCTGAAGTGGATTTGACTAGTAGACAGAGCTCTCCCCTTTGTTTTGTTGTCAATGAATGCAGGAGCACTTGTGTTCAATGACCAAATGATTTATTTGTAAAACATAGGCATAAAACAGAAACTAAACCCAGGCTGCAGCTGCAGCTCTGTGGCACTAAAGATGTGTTTGTGTCTGTGTTCTAAAATGGAAGATGCCTTTTTGACCTCATCAGCCATCACCCACAAGCTCAAATACAAAATGCAAGCATCTCAGCAGACATGATGATGAACCACACCCCATTATGGCTTTAGGAGATGCTGCACAACTGAATATGCCAGATTTTTTTAAAAGACGAAATATAAAACTAAAATCATGAACAAGAGCAGTCATGAAAAATTCTAGGCTACTATTTGCAAGAAGTGTTTGTTAGAAATTCCAGAGTGAATAATTTTCTGCAGCCCTTGATGCTCAAGGCTGTATTGTTGAAAAAGCAGCTCCATTCCACCCCAGAGAGGCTGCATTTCAATTCTGAGTGAAGTGACACCTGTGTAGTTTGTGGGTTTGGTAATCTTTTGATGAAAGACTCTAAAATAAACATCAATCACCCAGATTTACAAGCTCTCTTTTGGAAGACTATATTTGTGAATTCACACAATTTAGGGATGAACACAATTTAGCAGAACAAAGCTGACATGCAGAATGACAGGTAAAAATAATCTGAAATTGAGATGTCTTCTAAATGCAGGACACGATGCCTGCTCACAGAACACAAAACTCAGCGTCACTCAGCCGGCAAATCAATACTCCCAACAAGACTGAGCCAGGGATGCAGGTTTTTTTTTTCTCATTGACATTTCATTTTCTCTTTTTTGGGTTGCAGTCTTTGCATAATGCCAAAGCTAAAATCTGGTGTGTGCCAGGAACAGGTGGTGCTCATTTTACATAATGAGAACTCTCCATATATTATGAGTGTAGTGCTTTGTCTCTGCCTCCTATATCTCTGCTGCTTTCTTAAAGAACCTTTATCAGAAGAAGGCTGAGTTTCGTGTGAGAGCATATGTACCCCTGCTAAAGGGAGGTAGAGGCATTTCTGTGCAGCTCTATCTCTATGCAGAGACATTTGTGACTATGTGACATGCTCAACCAACAGCAACTTGCTTCTATTCTGTGCCTCCCCTTCCCATTCATCATTTTGTCCCTATCTGTAAGAATTTCAGTGGCTCATGGATCCAGGAGGTCATTCACATAAAAGCTTTCAACCAAACCATCTATTCTTTGTAGTTTCAAAGGAAATCTTTTTGAATTGTCTGATTTTTTTTTCCAGCCAACAGAAAACTCATGCTATAGACATTGTGAGACTAGGACTAACCCAGTCCTTATTGACAGACCCTCTCCACCCTCAGTTCAGTATAACAATGTCGTTATTAATTAAATGCATTTATTTAAAATGGAGATCAGGCGACAAGCAGGAAGCAAATCACAGAGAAAGCCAGTCATTAACCTGATTTTTCTCCTCCCTGCCTCCTTTGCTGATGCTGCACAGACTGCGTCTGGCTGGCATGATGAATATTCACTACTATAAAGAGTCTGACATTCTGCACACTTATTCTGAAACAGCATGCCAAGTGCAAGCATTATGTGCATTGGAAAAATACCCTCTCTGTGTCATTCAGGGGATCTCTGCAGACATTCTGGCTGCACTGATCTTCCCTAAGCCTTTTCTGGATTAAAATGTCCATTTAATCTTTTTTTTTTTTAATCAAGAAAAGTGGTAGATATTGAATTTCGAGATAGGGAAGTAATGTAGACAGAAAAAAGTTAAACCTCAAACAGCCTAACCCTGGCATCTGCAAATGGTCACAGTCTTTTCAAAGGATCACATCCATTTGGAATTTAAAAAAAGCAAGCAAATAAATAACTCTCGCTCTTTGCACTTCCATCTGTTTGACCTGTTTTGCCATAATGATTTAAAGGTGGAATGGGCAAAAGAATAGCTCCTCCCCACCGGAGAGTCTGCTGCCTTAATCTGTGCCTGTGTTTAAATACAGTAACATTAAACTAGGTAATTATAGCGCATATGGTGTGTCAGATCCCCACTGCTTTAACATGTAGGCACACTACAGGAGAAAGGCAACAAAGATTCACTGCATTTTCTAGTTTTATTTTTTGGTGGTTATTAGTGTCGTGACACAGCTGGACTTTAAATTAAATTTAAAAAATATTTAAATAGAAATTCTTACAGGGGATGGTTTTTAAAGAACTATTTATCTTAGGTATTGAAGTAGTTCTTCCACTGCGTTCTGGGCTGTGAGTACAGCAGAAACTGATTTGCCAGCTACCAGAAGCTAAAAATCAGGCTTCTTGTGGTCAAAGCGTAACACAGGATAAATGGCTTCTCACAGACACTGATCAAACAAGCAAGCAGAGTAAGTCTTCTACAGTGCCATTACTCCCTTATTAGAGGAGGAGCCTGCCCCTCAATCAGTTCAGCTCTGTCCCTTCTTATACAGCTCCAGCCTTTTCGATGTGGGGACTCAGTAGTACCTATGCCCAGCATACAATCATCAGATAGCAAATGTGAAAAATTGAGACATTTTTTTCCAGGGGGAGAGGGTATAGTTGTGTGAATATAAGACAAAGCCCCTAATAAAGGGATGGTCTCAAAAATATTGGGACATCTGGTCACCCCAGCCCAGACCCATTCCCCCATGGCTGAATGTCTCTTGGTTCCTGCAGTGAAGGAAGGTACCTGTTTCTCCCCTTGCTCAGCAATAGAGCTTTAATCCTTTCCTCACCCAGTTCAGATCAGGGTCTATATATGATAAGTCATACTTACAGTGTGTGCATATATCTAGACTGTTTGTTATACTCTTTACACAATTGAATGTATACTGCAGTTTGGTATGAATGCAGAATACATATCCTAGTTTGCTTAGTCTACAGATTTTGCTCCTGACTGTTCCACAGACTCCGGCCTTGAGGTATATGGATTTTTATTTGCATAATGCATAGAGTGACCACATTTCCCTAAACTGAAAACCACAATGCTAGGTGGCTCAGGTCAGCCCCGCATAGTGCTGGCCCAAGCCACCAGGCACCGCTGCCAACCTGAGCCCTGCTGCAGAGAGCTGTCAGCCTGAGTCCCATCACCTGGGGCTCACAGCTGGAAGCAGGGCTGACAACTCAAGCCCCATGGCATAGAGCTGACACCTCGAGCTGCTTGCTATCACCGTGCGTCTGAGCCCATGTCAGACTTTTTGCAAACTGGGCATTTGTCCCATTTGCTCCTGTCTGAACATTCCTTCACACACCCCCTGGGCAATTGCAAATGGGACAAATGCGCAGTTTTGCCAAAAAAAAGTCATGACATCTGGGACAGAGCTTAAAAAGAGGACTGCCCCAGCCAAAACACTATCTTAATAATGCACTATGCCTGCAGTCTGGTAGTGGCAATTTTTAGGAGATTGTGATTATAGATGGAGAAATCATGGAAATACATTTTAGTATAATTTTAGATATACATTTAAAGTATGATTTAAATGTTGAAAACAATGGACATCATTTGCCTATTTTGTGTACACAATGAAATAATGTGCAGTGAGAAATGAAATTCTTCAAACCTCGCAAGAGGCAGTTTGTACATGTCACTTGGCTCAATAAACCCAATCCCTCAAGAGCTACCCCCTCATACCTTTTCCCCTTGCAGGTGCTCCCTTTTTCCCTAAACCCCCTCTCCATTCAGGCCTTTTCTCATTCCACCCCCATCTTCCTCCCAAAAGGAGACAGACCCCAGGAGCCCAAGCCTCAACTAAGGGAAAGGGATGGTGTCTCCATTCAGGTCCCAACTCCCAACTAGGGAAAGAAGAGAGCTGGAGCTTTACTGATAATCTCTTCTTTCCTCACATACAGTTGCAGGGCTCCAGACAGGGTCTGTCTCTCTTTCCCTTGCCTATGTGGGGTTCTTCCCTCTACTCCCCATGATCAGAGGTTGTATGCCCCGGGTATGTCTTTTTACCCACATACAGGGTGTTTGCATTCTGATCTGAGGTCTTTACTATCTTCTCAGGGATTGGGGGCCCCCCAGAAGAGGCATTCTCCCCATTTTTGCCTGCCTGGGTCTTGGACTTCTCTGGACAGAAGGATCTTCTGTTCTCTTAATCCAAGGATTGGGTTTCTAGCCCACAGGAATAGTTATTATGAGGAAGGCAAGACCAGCAGACTTGTGAGCTGGAATCTAAGCACATTTTAAAGAACCTTTTATGAACTGAGTTTCTGGAACATAAATAACCCCCAGTGAATTCAGATTGCATTGCCACCATTTCCTGATGCCCTACGCAGAGCTGCTTTGAACACCAGAGATGCCAAACCAGAGCCCCTGTGTTTTTATCCAAAATTTGTGAGGGACACTGAGCTGTCTCCATAGATGAGCTTTTTCTCTTCCTACCAAAAGCCTCCAACCCTGCCCCCCCCCAACATTCCGACCTTGCCATAGCATCCTGTCCTACAATTCTACCACGAATGTATGTGTTTGCATATGCATCTGTGTGCGTGTGTGTTTGTGAATGCGGTAGACCCTTGATTTTATGCACAGCAATCTTACAGACAACCAGTTATACAAACCATTTTTCCCAACAGAAAAATAAATCACATAATAAAAGTGATGTTGATGAAGAACAAGTCAAGCTCCCTTCACATTCTGATGGCCTTAATACATTGGAAATGGTTTCGCAGTGGTTTGAAGGACAAGAAGAAAGCAATGCAGCACACCATACTGCAATTTATGCGCCACACTTATAATTTTGATATGTTCAATTTTATGAGCTTTTACAGTTTATGAACTCCTCAGTCACCAATTAGTTCATGAAATAGGGTTATACTGTAGTGCTGTGTTGTCCCCAGTGCTGCATCCCCATTTCCCCCATTGTGCTCTCTGTTCCCCTGGATTGTGTCCACCCCATGCTCTGTGTCCCACTGTCCCACCTTGTGTTTCGTTTCACCCCACCAAGTGTCCCCACAAGTATTGTGCCCTAGCACTGTGTCCACTCCTAGGGCTTGGTACCTTCTGTGTTTCCACCCTCATGCTCTGTGTTCCCTCAACTCATATCCCCTGTATCCCATACAGCTAGCTTTAGCATTTATTTTATTTAGTAGTAATGCAAGGAAGCTACAGGCCTGTATCCTGTAAGACATTGCCTTCAGCAGTTAACATAAGGCTTGAGCCATATGAGCTTTGGTACAGATAAATAGCCTGACAGTCACCCCTAAATTTTGGGGAACTGGGAAGCGTTTAAGGGGAGGAGTGTGTCCATAACTACACCAGCAAACCACAGAAACGTGAGCTAACACCATCTTTTCGATATTTTAGGATAGTCTGACCACAAGAGTGCTATGGCAATGAATTGATGTATATAATACATTGAGATCATTAATATACTAACCTATAGGAAAAAGGCACCCCAATATTAGTAGGGGAGGAAATACAAATAAGGAAGAGCAGAGAACTCCTTACTGAATATGCACTAGGCATAGTGGCATCAGCGTAACATTATAAAAGTTGTATCCCCGCTTGTGTGCAAGATGAGAGAGAGATGTGGCACTTGGGAGGTGCCAGGATGATGGCCACTGGTGATGATGAGGAAGGTGATGGTGACGACAAAGATAATGGCTAACATTTTAGATTGTTCTGTAAAGGATGATGTGACTAAATGGCTGTTCTAATGTACATTCTGCATTATCTCTATCTACTTTGCTGGGTTAGTGTTTGTGACTTTGCTAAATGTATTGATAAACTATTATAAATACAGAAGGGTTCCTGAAATGTGAGTGTGCTGACTGTGCACCGCAGGCTCCCAACTGAACAATACTTTTGATAATACTGGGACTGATCTTGGGACAGTAACCTGTCAATCCTCAGAGTGATAACTGTGAATTCTTAAATCATCAATATATTTAATACATCATCTATAGATAGGGCTACACCCCCAACAAATTATGTTTCTTCTCCAGGCTTCTGTGTGTCCCCTATGCTTTGTGTGTCCTCCCCTCCCTGCTTTTCTACATCCTCCTCATGCTCTGTGGGACTGTGTCCCTCAACATTCCCTTCAGAGCTGTCTGTTTGCCATGGGGGTCAGACTAGGAGACCCTGTTTCTTTCAGGGCAGAAAGGAGAAAAATAACCTCTGTTTATCCTACTTCCCCTCTTGGCTCTTCAAATGCTAGGACAGGAGCTAGGGTGGGGGAAAGGCAGAGAATATTTTGATCCAAGGAATGCTAAGGAGATTAACAGCAGGATGTGGCCATGTTTAGGGGGAGGGAGAGAAGACTTTTCATCCTTTCCTTCCTAGCAGTAGCACAAGCAAAGTTGGGTGGGAATTCAGCAGGGAATGGAGAGGTTTGAGGGGATGATATGTCTTCCCCCCACTATTAGTGGTTGCACTTACGCCAGACCCCACCAGCTCAGCATTACAGAGAAAGCTTTCTTTCTTACCCCTGGTGATGGTGGCATATGAGCCATCTCAGGAATCAGGACTTCTCAGGGAATTAACTCATCTGTTACTGTAACTGCCAGCAGCCATTCCCCCTGCAGCCTCTGAAGACTCAAATAAATCACTGAATGCAGTGTCCAGCCGGGACAACAAAGTAACATTTGCAGTAAAATACAATTGTGTGTACAGACTCTGGGAGTGGGCAGATGGGTGGAGTGCATTCTATTGTTATACTGCCACATTTCAGCTTCAAATTTTTACATACAATTTTAAAAATAAATTACTATGCCATCTTCCTTGCTTCTTTTCTTCCTTCTTTCCTTTGTTTTCCCTTCACTTTACTTCTTTCTTTTCTTGCACCATATACCCTGATGTTCCCTTTCCTCAGTAAAATTCAGTGCCAATTTCTCCTGATTTTACTAGTGTTTACCAATTTTCACATTAATGTATATTTTATCTAAAATAATTAAGCTTTCATCTCACCCCTCTTCCTCATCACATCTTTCTCCTTGAGATGCTTTTTGCCCCTCAAAATCTGCTTCCATTCATGTTATTTTCCCTCTGTTTCACCCATTATTCCTTTCTGTCCCTTTCTTATTTAATTAAACTGTTCTCCTTTAAAACAAACACACAAACCCTCTTTCCCCATTCCTTTTTCTCTCTACTCCCTCATTTTTTCCTCCTATTCTATTGGGCTTAACCACCTCCTCCTTCTTTTCTCATGTTACCCCATTGCCAATTCTCCCTTTTCTTATCACACTTTCTTCTTCTTTTTCCTACTCTTTTCTCTTTCGCTACTGCCCACATCACACCATGCTCATCCAGATCTTTCCCTAATGGCTGTGCAGACTCCCCGAAGCCCTGTGGTTTTCCCCTCCAATGGGGTTGTGAAAGCTGATTCTGATTAATGATGTCTGATAAAGAAAATGATGGCTTCCAACTGCACTGCAGAGGAGTCAATTAAACACTCTTGGAGAGCCCACTGGTCTGACCCATTGTGTGACTGCATTGTTGTTGCTGAACTCCTGCTTTCCAGCTGAGTTTGACAATGGTTGTTAATCCCAGACCTTCCTGTCCCTTCCTCAAATAGTGCTGAACTTGGCTGTCACACTGGTGTGGACAGCATCAACTGAGTTTAACACTGATTTGAACAAAGTATGTTCAACCCCTATTAGAATGAAGGGCCAGGACTGCTTTAAAATGGACACTGAACTCCACTTGTCCAAACCAGTAGGACAACCAAGTTCAACACTGGCAGATGGGAGGATGATATCCGTTATCCAGAATGGCTAAAAATTTTAATGTAGACACAATGGCAAACATTTCTGAATCTGGGTGCCTAAAACTAGGCTCTGATGGGGAGATTTTCAAAGGCTCAAATAGCACTTAGACACCTAACTCCCACTGACTTTGAACAGGAGTTAGGTGCCTATTTGCTATTTTGTGAGTTTGAAAATCCTTCTCCCAGCCCCCTTAAATTCTTATTCAGGCACCTAAGCAGAACTGGTCTGATTTTTAAAGGAGTTGAATACTGTTACCCTGTTGATTTCAATGATGGTTGGTGTTCTTTTGCACCTCTGAAAAATCAGGCTGGTTCTGTTTAGCAGCCTAAATGTGCATATAAGAGTCTAACTTTATGTATCCAGGTTTGAAAACATCAGTGTTAACAACGCCTCACGCAGCCCAAGGTTTCATTGTCTCAGGGACATTTGCTCTGCTGTTCCTGATACTCACACCCGCTCACTCGCGCAAACATTTCGACCTGTCAGAAGTTGATCGATTTTTTTTAAAGCTAATCAGCGATTTTGTGATATCTCATGATAAAAATCCAGTCTTATTGTTATGTATTTCAGATTCCATATTAAGCAAGTGTATTGTATGTATTTTGTTATATAGTATCTATTTTGATCAGCCTTTTCTTTACCAATTACAAAACAGTGGCCCTTGCAAGTATTTTAGTCACACTTCAGAGCCATTACAATTCATCTTTTAAATCCTCCATAGTTCATAGATTATTAGCACTGTATATTAAAATAGCTCCTTCAAAGTCACTGAGGGAAAATATGTCATTCTGTTATTTACAAATATGAACCGGGTCTGTTTAGGTGCCTAAATAAGACGAAGAACCAAACCCATTCATTAAAATGCTTTTACGGAACTTGCGAGGCAAAACCGTAACGCACATGAAAAGTGTCTACATTTTAATCCAGAATAGTATATCTTGTTTATTAAATTTATTTTTGCCAAGTATTTGGCATACAGACAGTGACTACACAAATATATTTAAAAACATATGTGGTTTTCAGTTTCATGTATCAAAACCAATCACCTAACTCATTTCTATTTCCTGTGCTCTCTTTGACAATTTAAATAGATAGACAGTCTTTCTTTGCAAATGGAAGCAAAATGGCTTCCCAGGTTCAGATCCTGTATGTCCCTTTTCAGTCTTGAATTGACCTGTACATCTAGCTCACCCAGAGCCTGGTTCTTTATTTCCTTGCACCTTGTGCTGTCATTTATACCAGTAGAAAATGGTATAAAATGCAACCATCCTGATCTGCTAGTGTTTTAGACTCACTTCACATTGGTGAAAATGACTACACAAGAATGGAGAATCAGGCCCAAAATCTTTAAATGTACAAGTTACTGCATAGTTTCTAATAATTTATTTTCTGATTCTGCCTAATCTATCTATGCATTCCTGTTGCATATATCATCAGTACTGCCAAAACATGAGTCCAACAATTATGAGTAAGGGTAAAAAATAATTCATTTGGCATTCTTTTACACTTGCCTTCTGGCTTTTGAACCTTTAGCGTGCACTTGGGTCCCATTTTCAAGCTTTTCTCTGCCAACATAAGGGCTGGAAACTTACTTCTTTTTAAAAAATTAAGACAGCTCAGATTCTTACATATTCACCTTAATCCATGATCTGGACTTTAAGGAAAACACCACATCCCCTAAGAAATGGCAACACCAAGATCATTCTATGGAGGCACCAAATAAAAGCATCATTAGAAGTGGTAATGAAGCCCCATTGGGACCATATTCTCTGCTGCTTCCTAGGACACTCTTTTTTAAATATTGTTTTTGGTGTTTGTTGTTATTACCCTGTATTTATTTAATCAGTATGATATATGTGCATAGTGCATTACAGAAAACCCAAACAACAGGTCTTTCTCTGTCCGAAGGGGGTTACAATCTATATTAAATTCAGCACATCAACAGTTGATCATAAACAAAAGATGTACAGGAGGTCAAATATAACAGTGACAGTGCATGAGTACGCTTAATGCTGTTGACAGTTGGCTTGTGTGTGTTCTTTCAGTGTGCTGTTCAGCTCTGCACGGCTAGCTGGTTCAGCAGACCTTTATAATGCTACCGAGTGTTGTTAGTTGCTGAAGGCTGGAATGACACTGCCTTGGTAGCAGTCTTCAGACCACCAGTGTTTCCATCTTTGGTTATTATTAACAGCAGATAACGCAGCCTGCTCATTCAGCAGACTTCATTGTTATTCATTAAGACCACAGATGGTTCAGTAACAAAGGCAGTCGACCAGATTTATTGTCACCTAGGCACAGTATTAGTGCTCTGGCTCTGTGGTTACAGGCACACTAATATATGAGTGCAGATTGGCTGTTGAGCTGAGTCCAGCAACACAGAAGCATTATCTACATTTTAGTTTCCTCCTGCCACTGGGGGTCACTCTGTCCTTCTACTGTGCGGTCAAGGGACCAGAAACTGAGGATCCAGTGCAGACCACTCCCTCTCTGGGTCTCTATCCACATGGCTGGCTCTGAGCGACTCACTGCACAGCAGTACCAGAGAAAACAGCCTATGTTATCAGGGAGTGAGCTAAGCCACCAGGGACAGGAATCTCTCAACTGCCTCCTACAGCAGCAGAACCCAATGTTTCTTCTCCACTTAGGCATAAAGAAGGGGTCAGGTTCATGGAAATCTTAGGACAGGGATAAAAGTGCTGCAATGAAGGCAGAGACAAGATTAGGCACACAAAGAGAAGCTGTAAAAAGGCCACCTAACTCCACAGACCTTCTTGTGTGTATTCAGAATCATATCTGCTGACTTTAGTAAGTCATAAGTTTTCACTGCTTTTTACTCCTGTGAGCCCTGCAGAGCAAACAGAGTTAAAAGGGAGTGAGCTGGATTTTATTCCTTCATGGTCACCATCAACTAAATTATTTATTAAATTCCAGTCATTTACAACTGTGCAAACCCACTACAGACAATACGGGACTCATTTAGTTTGCAGAGTCTTTATCACTGGTGATAATGTGCAAGAAGGAAAGTGCCCAGTTTGTCTCCTGAAGTCCAAATTGAGTTTGCAGAGGTGACAGTTAAAAAATACTTGTTTACCTTTTAATAGATTCATAGATTACAAGGCCAGAATGGACACTTTGTGATCATCTAGTCTGACCTCTGTATAACATAGGACACAAAATTTCTCTAATAAATATAATTATATATAACATATCTTTCAGAAAAACATCCAATCTTGATTTTAAAATAGTCAGTGTTGAAGAATCCACCATGAATTTTTCCAATGGTTAATTACTTTCACTGTTAAAATTTACACCTCATTTCCAGTCTGAATTTGTCTCGCTTCAACTTCCATGCATTGGATCATGTATACCCTTCTCTGTTAGGCTGAAGAGGCCATTATTAAATATTTATTTCCTTGTAGGTACCTACGGACTGTAATCAAATCACCCATTAACCTTCTCTTTGTTAAGCTAACTACACTGAGATCTTTAAGTAGTCTGTCATTATAAGGCATGTTTTCTAATCCTTTAATCATTCTCATGGCTTTCCTCTGAACCCTCTCCAATTTATCAACATAAAGTGAGGGCACCAGAACTGGACATAGTATTCCAGCAGTGGTTGTACCAGTGCCATATATAGAGATAAAATAACCTCTCAATGCCTACTCAAGATTCCTCTGTTTATGCATCCCACAATCACATTAACTCTTTCGGCCATAGCGTCACACTGGGAGCTCATGTTCTGCTATTATCCACCATGACCCCCAAATCTTTTTTTCAAAGGCACTGCTTCCCAGGATAGAGCCTCCTCCCCATTCTGTAAATATGGCTTATGTTTTTTGGTCCCAGATGTGTACATTTACATTTAGCCACATTAAAATGCATATTGTTTGCTTGTGCTCAGTTTACCAAGTGATCCAGATCACTCTGAATCAGTGACCTGTCCTTCTCATTATTTACCACTCCCCCAATTTTTGTGTCATGTGCAAATTTCATCAGTGATGATTTTATGTTTTCGTTCAGCTCATTGATAAAAATGTTAAATAGTGTAGGACCAACAACCAATACCTGAGAGACCCGACTGAAACACTCTCATTTGATGACAATTCCTCATTTACAGTTAAATTTTGAGACATGGTTTTTTAGCTGGTTTTTAATCCATTTAATATGTTCCATGTTAATTTTATATCCTTCTAGCTTTCTAATTAAAACATCATGCAGTACGAAGTTAAACACCTTACAGAAGCCTAAGTATATTACATCAATACCATTAGATTTATCAAACAAACTGGTTATCTGATAAAAAAGATCAGATTAGTTTGATAGGATCTATTTTCCATAAACCCATGCTAATTTTTATTAATTACACTACCATCCTTTAATTATTTATTAATCAAGTCCCATATCAGCTACTTCACTATCTTACCTGTGATCAATGTCAAGTTGACAGGCCTGTAGTTACTGGGGTCATCCCATTTATATTTTTTAAAAAGTGGGACATTAGCTTTCTTCCAGTTTTCTGAAACTTCCCCAAGCTCCAAGACTATTGAAAAATCAGCATTAATGGTCCAGTAAGCACCTCAGCCTGCGTTTTTAAAACGCTTGGATGCAAGTTATTTGGACCAGCTGATTTTACTGATTTTAGTAACTTCAGTTTAACATCTTCCAGAGATACTAGTGGAATGGAAACAATGTTATCATTACCATATGATAAGATATACCATCTGTTTTTTCTCCAAACACAGATCAGAAATATTTTATTGAACACTTTTCTGCATTATTAATGATAATTCTCCCCTTTCCATCAAGTAATGGGCAAGGAAAAAGATAGAACTTGGCTCAAAGGAGCTACAGGGCCAGGGATATAATGACAACTGATGTTGTTGTCAAACAGTTCAAAAAATAGCAGGCCCAGACAAAGGCTTTCTGTCAGGAACTGGATGACCACACAAAGGCTCTTAATTCACAGATCCAAAGAACAAGGTGGGAACATTCCTAGGCTGGGGTGGGGGTGAAGGGCGGATCACCCAGCATAAATGAACCAAAGGCTGAATGCAAAAATGGAGTTACACATTATGACACAGTGCCTAACTTCTAAGTGCTTAAAAATCACAGGAACAACACTGCATTCCAAAAGCCTCAGTTAGGCGCTTTTGCTCCCTATAAAATGAATGGAGAATGATACTGATACTGTGAGTCACAAAAGCCAGCCTGCTTGGAGGCTCCCTTCCTAAATTAGCTAATGGGAGATCCCACAACAGGGGTGCATACTAAGCCCCACCCCTTTCTCAGAGATAGGTGCCTGAATTGAGACTGCAGGGAGGCACCTATCCCTGGTTAGTGAGTCACACCCAGCTAGGTGCCTACACTGTTTTGTGAGAAGCTAGATGGAGGAGATGGTGGCAGCGCCAACCTTATAACTTTCCACCCAGTGGTTAGCACACTGACCTGGAATTTGAGAGTCCCAGGTTCAATTCCTCCCTCAGGCAGCTAGGAAGACAGGATTTGAACAGGGGTCTCCCAAACCTCACAAGAGCAGAGCTCTAACCATTGAGCTATGGGATATTCTGATGTGCAACTCCTTTATTCTCTCCTGCTGAAGCTGTTCCACTGTGGACAAAAAAAATAAAAGCATGACTGGAGCAGGGGGATTAGCCCCAGGGTCCCCCAACACCGAAATGGGTGCCCTTACCACTGGACTATAGAGTCACTCTGGGTCTCTCTGGCTGTCTTGCAAAGACATGCAAAAAGGACCAATAGATTGGCCTGAGCACCTGATAAGGTGTCACTCATTTGAAGTCAAGTGAAGGAAATCATGCCCATGGCTGGACATGGCCAATCACCTGACCCCAGGGGATGTCAAGGAAATTTGTTAGAAGAAAAAGGCATCTTTGTCTCAGGAGATCTCCCTTGGAATCCATCTTCTAAGCAATATCAAGGACACTGACTGACTGCCCATGAGGGGGAAAGGGAGACCTGGCTGCAAGAGTCATCTCAGCCAACTTGTGGGTAAGCTAATATCAAGGACTGGAAAGCTGCTGAAATATGAAGTTTAGTTTAGGATGCAAGTTATCTTTTAGTTAATTGTGGTCCAATCCTTGATTTATATTAATCTGATTTATAATAATTTAAAATCTTGCTGTAGTCAAACTTATTTGTTTGTTTTATCTAAAACAGTGTATGTGGCATTTGTTTATGCTGAGCATTCGCCATTGCTGCAGAGACATGGAGCCAGCTCAACTCTGCACTATTATTGTGAGCATCACAAATACATCACGCCTTATCCTGGATTATTTTCAAAGGCAAACGAGAACCTGAAGCACAGACAACAGTGATGTCCCGGTGGTTGTCCTGCTACAAGACATGAGTGGAACAATTCCCAATTGCTGCAGGCTGTTACGCATCATCTGCAGTCTGTGAAGCACCTGTTCTGGTCCCAGGAAACAAGCACAGACTGGTGGGACCGCATCGTTAACCAGATGTAGGATGATGACCAGTGGCTGCAGAACTTTCATATGCAAAAGGCCACTTTCCTTGAACTTTGCTCAGAGCTGTCCCCATCCCTGAAGCATGTGAATACTCACTTGAGACAAGCTCTGGCAGTGGAGAAGCGAGTGGCCATCACTCTGTGGAAGCTGGCAACCCAAGACTGTTACTGCTCCATTGGGAATCAGTTCAGAGTCAGTAAATCTACAGTGGGAGCTGCCGTGATTCAAGTGTGCAGGGCCATCAATAGACTTCTTCTATGAAGGGTAGTGACTTTGGGAAATGTGCAGGATGTAGTGGACAGGTTTGCCATGATGGGGTTCCCAAACTGTGGGGGGACCATTGATGGCATCCACATCCCTATCTTAGCTCTGGACCACCTTGCAAGAGAGTTAATAAACCGCAAGGGGTACTTTTCCATGGTGTTGCAGGCCATTGTGGATCACAGGGTTTCACCGACATCTATGTGGGGTGGTCTGGAAAGGTGCATGATGCATGCATGTTTAGGAACTCAGGGCTGTTCTCGAACATGCAGGTGGGCACTTTCTTCCCAGGCCAAAACATTATCATCGGGGATGTGGAAATGCCAATAGTAATCCTGGGGGATCCTGCTTATCCCTTGCTCCCTTGGCTAATGAAGCCATATACCAGGCACCTCGACAGTGACAAGGAGTGTTTTAATAACAGGCTAAGCACTTGCAGAATGGTGGTGGAATGTGTGTTTGGGCATTTAAAGGCCAGATGGAGATGTCTCCTTACTAGGCTGGACATGAGTGGAAAAAAATCCCATCAGTTATATCTGTGTGCTGTGTTCTTCATAGTGTGTGTGAAGCAAAGGGGAAAAGGTTCCTCCAGGGTTGAGCTGTGGAGGCAGAAAGACTGGCCGCCAATTTTGAGCAGCCAGATGGCAGCAATATGCTCAGAGCTAACTGCAGAGCACTTCGCCTTCGGGAAGCATTGAAAAACAGGTTCTGCAATGAGACGCAGTAATGTTTTCTGTATGTTTTGTGCCTTTGCATACCATCCCCCCTACCTTCGATATCAGTACTCTCCAAAGCCCTCCCGAAACAAGCTATGAATTAATAAAGAGACACGTAGTGAAATGATGCAAACTTTTATTCATGAACAGTCAAGTCGGCGGGGGTGGGGGAGCAAGTGTTCATTCACAGTCTCAAAGAGTAGTGTGGTTGATTGCAGGACAGTTGTCAGCGGGGCTGCTGCAGATTTCTGCTTACCTCCAACAGGGTGGAGTGCACCACGTACTGCGGCCTGGCCAGTTTCCTCTGAGACTGCTTGGCGATGTGGGTGCAGGAGGGCAGCAAAGCCATAGGTGGAGGAGCGTTCTGGAGGGGCTGCAGTGGGACTCTGTCTGGCTGCTGCTCCTCCTGTAGCTCCACAAGGTGCCGGAGCATGTCTGCCGGATCACGCATGATTCACAGCATCTCCTGCTGCATACTGCGATCATGCTCCTGCATTGCTCTTTGATTCTCCATGTCCAGTTTCTGGAACAAGGACAACCTACACACTCGGAGCTCTGTTTCAGTGGCCGTAGAGGCGTTCATGAGCTTGCCAAATGTCGTCCCTCAATTTTTTTTCCCCTCTTTCTGATCTGCCATAGTCTTTCTTCAGCAGTTCTAGCAGGGGGTGGGGGACAGGCCCAAGGCTGAGGTGTCTACAGAACAAAAAGAAATGCACAACGTTGTCATTGTTAGCAGACACAGAAAAATGAAGCAACTGCAGTATAAAAAATACTCCCCTTAGTGTGCACAGGGCTAAGCCAGACCCGCATTCCATTCCAATTATCTCAGAAGGGTCAGCTCGCTCTGCCGTTACAGAGATAGTAAGCCAGGGGCACTTTACTCTGCTATAGAAAGGATTAATTATCTCTAAAAAGCTCATTTAAAATATCCTGTATGAGAGGGGTGACCGGGCACCACGGTTTAATTAAGATGACCGTTTTGGGACAAGGTGGCCACACTGTATCTGAGGACACTGCGGGTTAATAATCTCGTCAGATACCTTTTGAAAATTATTTAACTCACTCATTAAGACAATATAAAGGGGACTAGAGAGTTACAGGGTATTGGTTGTATAGCTTGGGCACTTTAAACATGCGCCATCTTCCCTAGGTGACTATGAGCGATATCAGTCTCCTGAGGGCAACGCAGAAGGAAAGAAAAGGTTTGCTGCATGCAGTTGGGTACCAGCCTGGCCCTTATGCAGATATGCTGTGTTCCGCCATGATTCCAGCTCACTTTTTTACAGCATGGCATGGTAAAATACCATACCATGGCAGAAGAAACAAGGCTGCCCTCCTCCAAAACCTTGTGTAAAGGGTAACAGATTATATACATGAAAGTTTCCTTGAGATATCAACGGATGATTCTCGGAGCATACCTCTGCATATAAACAATCTGTTCTGGGAGTAACCATCCAGTAAAGTCTGCTAAGACCCTGAAATCCCCTTCCCCCAGCCCATTAACCAGCCATTTCAGACATTGTATCAAGGATATAACTGCTAAGAAGAAGAAAAAAAGAAAAATCTCACCAGATGTGCCTTCCCCGGGATCATTAGTGCTGTCCTGTGTGTTGCTGGACTGCTCTGGGGTCAGGAATTGGTCCTGGCTGTCTGGGAGAACAGACACCCTGCTCTCCTGCACCTTGCTCTCCTCCTCCTCCTCCTCCTCATCCACGGGTCCTCATCATTCTCCCTGGACTGGGATGCAGCAGAGGTATCGATGCTGCATGGTGGCACCATGGTGGGGTCATCACCAAGAATTGCACACAGTTCTTCATAGAAGTGGCATGTTTAGGGCGAGGACACAGAATGGCTGTTAGCTTCCCTATCTTTTTGATATGCCTGCCATAGTTACTTGATCTTCACGCGGCACTGCTGCACGTCCCTGTTGTGCCCCTTCACCATCATGTCCAACTTTCTTTTGCTGCTCTGAGCTGAGCCATAACAAACTCCTCGCCCCACAGACTGATGAGATCCAAGACTTCTGGTCAACTCCATGCTGGAGCATGTTTGGGACTTGCGGTCATCATGACAAAGTTCAGCTACAAAGCTCTATCCACACTGGCTGCACAGGAAATGAAATTCAAATTTTCCCAGGGTATGAGGGGAGGGTCCATTTCTTGTTCGCTTGGCCACGTAACGGCAGAGTGTGAATGTCCAGAGCGGTCACAATAGGGCATTATGGGATACCTCTCGGAGGCCATTAACATCGAATTACATTACACTCTGTCTACATTGACGCAAAATTGACCCAAGAAATTCAAATTACATGCAATGCCACTTGCGGAGATGGTTTATTACGTTGACTTTTGCTGCGCTTTAAGTTGATGGAACTAATGTGCCAGTGTAGATGCAGGCTTTAGGAGAGCAACGTAAGTGACGTTACGTCCACCTCCACCACCAGTGTAGATCAGGCCAGAGTTTCCTCTGATGCAGAATACAGGGGTGTGAGGAGCTGCTGAAAGTATATTACATCAGAGTTCTATGCTGTGCACTGTTTACCTGCTTGCTTCGAGGTGCAAGTAAAGGTTTAATTTTACTAGCACTTCATGGAGTAGGGCTGATGCCAGCCTTTTCTCTTAATGTTTGGGAACAGTGGGGCAGGAAGCTGCTTGTGTGTGGATTTTTTTCAGCAATTTCTTCTGTTTTTAAAGTGAACTGCACCACACAGTTGCGTGAATCAACACAGACATAGAAAACCTGTTACTTGACTTACCATCATTCTGGCAGCATCACCATAAATGATAACATCCTCTTAAAGCCAATTAATTATTGAATACAATATAGGTTAACTAAATATTAACCTATGTGTATTTTAATGTTCACAGATACTGCTGTGGGTGTGAGGGCTGTTCTAAAACAGGTGCACTGTTTTAATTCACACCACTGAAATTTGCACCTTTCCTGTGAAACCAGAGACAGTGTTTATACAAAGCACAAACTAGCAGCAAAAGCATTCCTATTCTTCCATAATATGCAAGTCATCTCACATTAACAGCTCTCTTTCATCTTCTGTTAGAATCACACCCCACTATTATTCCTTTTTACTAATACACTATCAATGGGGCTAATACTGTAACATTTCACATTAGCTAAAAAGGAATAGATCTGATGGGTAACTGCTAATAAAATATAAGCCCCCTAGATAAGCACACTACACATTTTCTCCACTTTTCCAGACTCCTTTAAGCCTATTCAGAGGAAAATAAGGAAAGCAACTTAAAAAGAAATCTGGACTTCCTCCTACCACTTCCAAATGTTCTGAATGCTCTCAGGGCTCACCTTCAGGTCTAAATGCTTCCTCTTGGTCTGTCTTGTAACATTATATAAAGGCATGTATTGTGTTTATTTACACTACACTGTGTCTTCCACCATTTTTTAAATAAGAATTTTGTGTTGATGAGAAAAGCCCGAAGTCTAGAATTCACAGAGCAATATTGCATGGACAACATTTCCCCCAACTTTCCACTAATGCAGGGGTGCCCAACCTACAGCCCATCGGCCATACACATACATGGTCCACCAGAGTGTTTCATAAGGCCTGCAGCTGCTTCAGCATACTAACAGCCAATTAATTAGGGTTTTGTCATGTTTACATCATTTTAGTTTACACCAGCGTGTCAATAAACAATACTGTACATTGAAACAACCTATCTAAATACATGTGAAACAAACGGAACTTAAAATATCAATCAATACAGGTAACTTTAAATCTTACTGAAAGATGTAGAATCAGTTTGGCCCACACAAGGTTGTGCTTAGGTTTGTGTGGCCCTCTGGTGTAATAAGGTTGGGCACCACTGCATTAATGTATCCCTCTACCCTTAAAGTGGAGAGCCCACCTCCTGATTAATGGGATGGTACCTACATAATACCATATTCTTTTTTCTGGGCTACATCCTCAGCTGGTGTAAATTTGCATAGCCCCACTGACTTCAATAGAGTTATGCTGACTTACACTCCTCCTAGAGCTGGCCCCCTACTGACAGCCAGTTTACATTTATTTATTCATTTGTTCAGTGCTTATTCCCACAGCATACACACTCTAATAACACAAATTAAAATGACTGACACTTTAACTATGCACTTCTACCCACAGTGGGAACCATACAACTACGGCTCCTACAGCAAAATAGAACATCTGAAGGGGAAAAACACACAAATCCCGCATTTTTAAAGGTATTATTATTCCAGTAAACCAAATTTTCAATAAGCAGATACTTAAACTGGCTGGCATCATATGGCATCAGATATTTGAAGTATGCTGCAGCTCCTTTCTGCCACCTGCCTCCAGTCCAGAACTCTCCTCCCACAACCCTGCTTCCCTCTTCATATGCAGATTTCAATATTTGCCAAATATTGAACGCAGACTCCTCAATATTGAACAAATACAATAAATGTTGCTAGAGCCATCCCTATTGCTTACTTAATTCAATTGAACTTCCTGGAACAATACCTAAAATGCAACTGATTAGCCATTTCCCCATAATCTCGGCATAACAATTAATAAGCAACCTGTTCTGTATTTTAATTGTTTAGATTTTAGTTGTACAGTCTTTGCCATACAATAAACCAAGAACTGTTTCTTCATTACAGAAATGGACCAGGCTTTGCCTTGCACCAAGAATTATATTTTGCATTGTACAAATGAATTGCTCATTTGCATATTAATAAAGTCAGCTTCAGGTAAGGTGTTACCCAAACACTCTTAAGTAACACATCCAAAAGCTAATTGAAGAATATGCACAACATTTAGTCCCTAGTGAACAGTAACGTGGAAGAACTCATGTGATATAGACAAAGATAGTGATCAAACCTAGGAGGGAAATTATTAAACAGAATGTATAATAATTATACCACACGTCTGATGTCAGAAGAAGAAGGAAAATAAATTTTGTGTGCGTATTACTAATTTCAAATGGGAGGATGGCTTAGTAAAAAGGAATATCTTACATGGACTCAAATTTAAGAAATTAACATATTTTGCAATTGTGACATCTTTGCATTACCAAGATAAGGTGAGTGAGGTAATATCTTTTATTGGAGTAACTTCTGTTGGTGCGAGAGACAAGTTTTTGAGTTTACACAGAGTTTGAAAGCTTGTCTCTCTCACCAACTAACGCTGGTCCAATAAAAGATATTACCTCCCCCACCTTGCCTCTCTAATATCCTGTGGCCAACATAGCTACAACACCACTGCATCCCATCTTTACATTAAAAGCAGGGAGAGAACTGGGGGAGACTATATCAGAACTGATCTTTACAATTACTTTCCTTCCCAAATTGTCATGTGCCAAAGTAGCTCAGACAGGCCAATAGGCAATAGTCAAGTGTCAAAGAACTTAACAGTTAAGGGGCCTCGGAGGTGATATTATTATTTCTACCTTTTTTCCTATGTAATTGAAGTGTATTGTACTAGCTGGTAGGATGTATATGTGGAACCCTGTTAAATGTTTAAGATTTTAACTATCCCTTTAATTTCTGTTGCCTTACTATAGTCTTAAAATAAATATATATTTAGTTTATTTGCTATGAATTGGGTTTTGACTATTAAGGAGGTGGCTGACTAACTAGTTAATGGTTGTGCGGAAGAGGGATACTGTAATTTCTGCATGTATGTTTGGCCACAAAGAGTCCTACAGGAAAAGTGCAGACACAAATTGGGTGAAGCATCCTGTCAGCAGCAAGGCATCATCACATCCTGGCAGATTGATGCATACCAGGCTACGGTATTGTCACTCCTCTGAAGGATAGCAGACACTGGGGCTTTGTAGATCAGCATTTCGTTGGAAGAGAATTTAGTGATGTTGAGTCTGGATATATTCTTAGCATAATTTGTTTTATTTACAGTATATACTCCAGTCCTTGATTGGAGGTATACACAAATGGCATGCAGATAAACCCCTCTTTCAGGCACCTCAGCCCAAATGCCAATCTTTCTGTTCACCACAGCTTTCCACACAAGATCTGTATTACCAAATTAACCTAGAAAAACATTTCTTCAAAGACTGAACATTGCTCACATGCAAAAAATCCCTCAAAATAAAACTGAAAAATCATGAGTGACAGCGCCATGTAGTGAGTCTTGCCATAAAAATATTGTAGCATATTATGTATCAGAAGGAATGAGACAAGACTACATCATCTAAAAATCCAGCAAACTTTCATGCAGCCAGAGCCCTTACATGGAAGGGCCTGACTCCCTTAGCACTGGTAACAGGAGGCATCACCCACCACAAAACCCACTTATTTCAATTCTCTTTTTCCCAGCATGTCTCTTAAATCACATTAATTTCCAACCCAGATATCAGGAGAACGGGGACCTATTACAATATGAACTCCATATGTAGAGCATTAGATTGATGAGCGTCATGAGTAAACACACTTGAATGAATGGGGGATTATAGCAGCTCTTTGGAGATATTTACAAAATATTTTTCAGCCTAGTGACTTCTGCAGCAAAAAGTCAGTTACCAGAGAATGACAAACTGGACAGCAGCAGGACTGGCTGTTCATTCATCTTGTAGTGCTGCTCATCCTAACAAGTATAAGGAGCAAGAAGCCAGAATTGGAACATTTCTTCACATTCTTCTTTTGACTCACAGTGGTGGCACTTGGCCCAGGATAAACATGTTCACTTTATACCAGACTTGAAGAAGTAATGGCAATCTCTGGCTTCAGGAAACCAGCAGAAACATACACAGCACTACTACAACGGGGGGGATGAAAGCTCTATTTGTATCTTTTCCTGCAGAGACATGGAATTGTGAACATTTCACCCAAATGAAGCACATAAACAGCTGCTCAGCAGCTGAGATTTCACTGAGGGCTTAGGAAGTTCAATCAAAGAACGCACATTTTATACAGAGAAAAGAAGGTAGCTAAAGGATATTTAAGAATACTGCATGTATCACTATTTCACTGTGCTAGTCAGACAGAAGTACATTCAGGGTTATAGTCTCAAAACCTGAAGGTGAAGATGTGTGTGCAAAAAATGCATACCCATGTGTACCCAAAATTACACTAACATTTACTTCCACTGCATCTGCAAATTGGGTATTTGTGCATCCAAATGTATATTTAGCACACCTCTACCTTTTTGCACCAGCAGTTACTCAATCTGCACCTCAAATGACTCAATTCAATGAATGTGCAAGGAGAATCATATTTTGTATGCATCAAATACATTATCTCTGCCCATAACTCCCAATCAGCCTTCAGACCAGGATATTCTACAGACAGCTCTGGTGGCACTAGTAGATTATCTCCTGATGGCCAAAAACAGAGGACAGATACCTATCAACAGCAGATAATCACATCAGCCATAAGGGAAACTGGCAGATACAACAACATAAAGATGGCTTCATTCTATATTTTGAACAAGTTCTAATGAGTCATGATGGGCAAGTGTTCCCTTTCCCTAAAGTGCTTTCTCATGGGGATTGAATCCCACAACTCAATTCTCAGTCCTTTCTCCTCTGCTATGTTGGCCATGGGGAGATAGTGAGATGTTACTGGTCCCGCTGACACCATTATGCTGATCACATCTAATTATATACCACTTTCTCAGAAAACACAGCCTGTGCTGCTAACAAGACATCTCAATACCTAAGAGAAATTACTGCACAGGTAAAAAGCAGCAATCTCATGTTCAACCCTGAAAGACAGACATAATATTGATAAGAAGAGCAATACACCTAAGTGAATATCAGACTTCACCCTCTGTTGAGGACATCTGCCTTCCAATAGTCAAGATGGTCTGTGGTCTTGGGTTTCAGTTGGACTTATTGTTACTCTTAGGTACACAGTGATAAGAAATGCCTTTTTCACTATCAGCTAGCCAGGAGATTGCATCTGTTTCTTTCAGAAGAGGACCTAGTCATTTATGTTTTTGTCATCTCCAGCTTTGCTACTGCAAAGCACTGTATCTAGAGCTCATTCTGAAAGCCATATGGAAACTGCAACAGCTCTCAATACCAGATCTCATTTTAGATCCTGGTCCTAATATTTAAGGCCCAGAAAGCTAGACAGTGCCTGGTTTTCTTTAGATACTGCCTCTTTCTCCAAGGCCCACCATTTCACCTGAAATTATTGGAGACATTTTGACAGACAAAGTCCAGTGTCAAACTTTTGGGAGTTAGGGTGTTCTTGGTGGAAAACGTTCAGGTAGAGAATTCCTTGCTACTGGAGTGCACACTAAGCTTAAATCAAGCCGTCCTCAAGGTTTTATGCAGGATCCATACTTACAGAGAAACTGTCCCTTGAAAACAAAGGTGCAGAATGGTCCAGCAACATTTCTCAGGGACACAAACAGAACTAAGAGAAGACAAGGCAAGAGAGAGGAAAGACGGATGGGGGTCGGCGGGTGGGAATAAAATTAGTTTATGAATACCAAAAATGGGATCTGTGCAACTGTATAGCCCCACTCTGCTCCAGATCCCAACTCACTCAGCTGAGAGTATCAGGGATAAGAAACAGAACAGCATTTTATCCCCTCTGTCAAGAAAATGGGGCAGGCACCTACAGAACAGCCATTCACCTCCCTTCTCATGCAGAAAAGGGTGAGGCACCAGATGTAACTGGTTCTCAGATTTATACTTAAACATAAAGAGTATCTCAGTTGTTTTTCTTTAGAAAATAAAGGATATATTTTTCCTAGTGTCAGTAATATGGTTCTGGTTTACAGACTTTTCCAGCATATCTAAGGTGATATTCTGACCTGAAAATTTGTGACACCTTACTGCTTGTCTTTGGAAATCGAATTAAATTGCCAGTTTTCCCTCTTCTACTCTCCAGCTGTGAGTGTAACAAGTGTATCTCTAACCCTCCAGCTGTTTGCCCAGGTAATTCTGCTCTGGGCTCAATACAAAATCAGTATTGTGTGGCAAACTGTCAGCTTCCCCCTGGTGGGTCTCACGCTTTACCGTCTCTTCCTGGACCAGGGCGCCCCCAGCTACCCCGTCTCCCCTGGTAGTAGAGGAGCTTTGTCTCCTGGCCTGGGGAGGACTCATCTCCTCCAGCTGCTCAAAACCTTCTGGCAGCTTTGCCTGCATTTGTTCCCTCCCCCACCTTTAGGGAAGGCAGGGTTTAAATACACCTGGCCTGGCCCTTCATTGGGGCCAAGTACCTCTAATCGCCCTGCTATGCTTTCTCTTCTGCCTGTAGGGCAGAGGGTTTTTAACCCTTTAGGGCCCTCTGGCCTGTCTTTATAACAATTGATAAAGACAATCTATGAGGTGGTAGCATTCCCACACTTCTCCAATAAAATCTACCCAAACTCCATAAGCTCAAACTTATGCCTTCCTGGTGTTTCGATTTAATGGCAACTCAAATAACAAGAACACAACATAAATTTCAGCTTAATCTTTCTCCCCCTTCTCTTTCTGCTCCTAGGGTTTCCAGTAGGACTCTCAATTTCTTTCTCTCTCGTTTCTTCTAACCAGAAGCTTATGCCCACCCATTCTCTACCTTTAACTCAAAGGCTGTGTTGCCAGCCGTCGCAATATTTGTTGCTTTTCTTAAAGACCTGGATCCTGGAGTTATGTGATTATGTGAGACTCTCAGCTTTTATTTTTAAAAAAAAATGTTTCTAGTTCTCATGGTTGCAGGGAAAAGCCTAAAATTTTGACCCCTAAAGACTCACACACCTGAAAACAAATAAAAATAAGTTTACATTTATTTATTTTTATAATCTCACTGTCTTTAAGCCAGTCTCAATATTTTGGGGGCCTGAGTTGTCATTTTTAATGCTCGAGTTTGGCAACACTGCATGGGTAAATAGGTGACTCAATACAATTTCATGGAATATATGTACTCTCTTTCCTACACAATCATGCATTAATAAGAGATGTTCTTCTTTACCTAGGCTTCTGTGATAAACAGAACATACTATGCACTATACTGCTGTACAGCAGCAGCCTTGCTGAATGTAATCAGCATATGAAAAGCTCACATCTCAGAATATGAGGTCCTGGTAATTGATAATCAGTCTGTAAGATAGAAAAACGTCTTCCGATGGTTTCCTTCAGATTTGTGCACTGCTCTCTGGATTCTTTTTCAGTATTCCATTATTATTCGCTTTCCCTAGAGGCTGCAAGGACCTACACTGTTCTCCAGCATAACTGCATCTGGCACTTGACCTGAATATGTTTCTACCGATTAGGCAGTGACATTCTCATCTGGAAGCTCAGTTGTACATTGCAAACTGTTATCTCCATGTAGAGGGCACACTCCAGTTATTCTGAAATACTGAAGGAACATCTTCTAGAGTTTACTCCATATATCTTATACTTCAAGGCTTAGATGACTAATGTGATATTGAGTCCTTCACCTCTAGATTACTGGTTTGAACACAGTTTAAAGATGTTACCACCTCATGCTTGTTTGGTGCCCTACTTGAAATGAGTTGATGGATCTCTAGCCAATTCCTGGTGGGACAAATCTCCACATCACAAAGACCACCATAACAAATAACACTGATTTATCCCCTTATTGACAGTCACAGCACAGAAACCAAAGATTTGCTTGCCCATGAACAGCAATCTGCTCACTATCCCCTAAATGTGATTCCTCCAGGTCAAAGATGAGGCATAATGGAATTAGTAGGAAGCAGAAACTTACATTGTGCTATGCCTGTTCTGTTGGGAAACAGGAGACCTAATTTGCAGGTTCATCAATCTACCACCTTTCACTAGCATTAAATTCATTTCTATAAACTCAAGTTCATTTCACCATATGCACATTTTATTTTAGATTTATAGAAATGCACCCAATTATCTTGGCTCAGAGCACAACTTACATGTAAGGAAATACACATTTGCTCTTTTTCAGAACAAAGAAAGGGCACGCCATAAAACAAAAACAACCCCACTTACTTCCTCAACCACCCTGTGAAAAGAGATTAGCCTTGTACTGTTCCTTCAAGGTCAACTCAGGCTGGGTCTACACTGACGGCAGCAAATTCGCCGCCATCACATCGGTTGCTCTGGATCGACTGAGCGGTCTGTATAGACGCGCTCAGTCGATCCAGGAAATGACGCAGGAAAACCACGCCGGTAAGTGGCGTAGCGCTGCGTCGAAGGGAGTGCTGTTCCTTTCAATGCAGCGCAGTGTGGACGGCGCGCGGAGGAGACGCTGCAAAGTCGACGGAAGATACGCAAGTGATTTACGTCACTTGCGTATCTCCCATCGACTGCCGCCGAATCAGACCAGAGCAGGATGCAAACTTCAGAATTGAAGACTCTCTACTAAGACTGCCTGGCCATCAGCTAAAAACTACTAGATTGATTACCTATGCTGACCTCCACCACCCCCATGTACATAAGAAGTAAGGTGATCCATCTGATAGCCAAGATCCAAGCCATTTAGGACTTCATAGTTCAACTTTAACACCTTGAACTGCATTCTGGTTTCAACAGAAAGCCAATAGTGTTGTAGAAGAATAGTTTTTATATGTTCCCAGTGATTAATACCACTTAACAGACAGCCCCATCCCCCACCAGCTCTGTCTTCCAAGTCTGATATTTCCAACTCTTGCAATTTTATTGACTCTCAAGGTATTCAGTGGCATTGTTAGAGCCCCAGTTAGTGGGATCAGGTTATTAACTGAAAATCTCAGCCTTTGTTTCAAAAAGTAAGTTTCTAGCCCTCAAGGCTGCAGAAAAAAGCTTGAAAACATTAATCTTAACCATTCAAATACCAGAAAGCAAATAAAAAAGAACCCACATTTATTATATTTAAAATCTCATTTTCTGGAGGGCTTGACTCATAATTTTTGAGGTTGGTGACACTTAAGAGGTCTCCATATGTTGTCTCAACTAGTATGTTGCAGTATCCTAGTCTGGAAGCCACGAAGGATAGATCATTGTTCCAAGGCCCAAATTTAAAAACAAATTATTATTTTAGTTCTCCAAAACCAGCCTCTGGGTCCTCTCAGAGAAGTAAAAACAGAACCACTGCAATGAAATTCCATCTACCTCAGCCAGAGGCTGCCAGCAAGTTACCAAAATCTCAGACAATAGGCTGCTGAGAGCTCTAAGACAATTAGCTTGGACATAACCATTGTCTATCATTAGAAGGAGAAAACCAACAAGGCCAATGTAGTCTCCATACCATAACCAAGTCAAAAATACAGCTGAAAGGGATCCAGGAAATCCGGGGCCTCTAAATGACACCAAAGTTGCCTCACCACAACCATCTTCATACACTTTTTCGAAAAGAGGAAAGTTGAAGATTATTGCCGATGTCCTGAGTTGCCAACAGTTTCCTGAGTAAGGACAGAGCCACCACTCACTTGAATGAAGTTGGCATCCTAGTCTTCCTTAGGGAGGCATGGTCAGACCCTCATTCATCTCAAACGTTCGGCAAAGAAGGAAACCCTATGATCTATTACCATGATGACCGAATAACCTGGGCGTTTCAATACATACAGAAAATAATGTAATTTTATTCAACAAGCGACTAGGCTGGTATTGGGGCATGACACATGCAGTTACATGTGGTGCACCCAGGACTGGTCACATGACCACAGTGCCTTGAGGAGGCAGCAAGGGAGGGAGTGACTGCCAGGCAGAGGCTGTCAGTGCTTGCAACACCATAGGCCTAACCAGACCCTCTGCACCTCTATGACCTTCTTATTTCTTCCAGAGGGAGTTAAAATCTTGGTCCTTGGGAAGGAGGAAGAGTGATGAATCCCACGCAGCAACACCTCCCAGCAGCCTCCTTCCATTGGACCCTGGAGAAGATAGGGAATTCAAATCCCCCAGGCAGCTCCCCATATCCTGCATTTCAAGGAGGATAAGGTGTGAAGATTGTCCTGTCAGCAGCAGGCTGTGGCCATGTTCCCTTCCCCTGAGCCTCTTGGAAGATGAAGAGTGAAGATTCCACTAACTTTCCCCCACTTCCTTCTGCTAAGTCTCTACCTTCTCCTCCAGTATAGGACAGGAAAGCCAGGAACAGGAGCAGTGTGTGAAAGTAGGGTTGACCAACTGGAAATGGGATGTATATACGTGGAAATGCAGTAGAATGGGGGACTGCATGAGTGGCACAGTGTATATGGGGAGGCGCATAGCCAGAGGGAGGGAGAAATGTATGTGTGTGTAAAGGGACAACAGGAATTGGGGGACATATATTGAATGGCTCACCTAACATGAGGGATCTATACGTGAGGGATCAGGAATGAATAACTGAAAGAGCATGGATGAGTGATGGGCAAGTTTGGACCAGGAAGAGTTAATAGTGTGGGGCAGGTGGAAGCAGGAAGCAGGTATTCTGAGAAACTGGTGTCCCCCCAAAACAATTCTTGCTCATTGTTTCATGTACCACGTGCTGGGTAATAACATGAGAGAACTCCATGTTTCTAAAACTAAATTGGCTCTTTATTAAGAGAACAATTTTCAGAGGTACTGAATCTCCAGCTAGTATTCTAGCCATATGCACACAGATTAGCTTCCTGGGTGCCTCCTCCAAACTCTTCCCTCCTGCAACCCATGCT
The DNA here is from genome assembly GCA_007922155.1 of Mesoclemmys tuberculata. Lineage (NCBI taxonomy): Eukaryota > Metazoa > Chordata > Testudines > Chelidae > Mesoclemmys > Mesoclemmys tuberculata. The sequence goes on from ML675615.1 coordinate 218,257, forward strand.
CCTCCCTCCAAGTTCCATGCAGGTTGCTACACCTTTCCTTTTAACAATTATTGGTATTTCGTCTATTCCTCACTTGCTGGGGCCAAAGGTTACTAATACATAGCCCACCCTATGGACATGGTCTTTCCTACCCACCCATTGTGACCTGTTAGGCCTATTGGTCTTTTGTGTCACTCACGTGAGTTATTTCCTCTGACACTCCTAAGTGAGGCCAGCTGATGGCTGAGGCTCTTAGTCCTCCTGGTCCTGGCCATGGACCCATCTGTCTGGGTGTGCTTTCCATTTGCCATTACTCTGCAGTTATCTTCGGTTTCCTTTCAACTGCTGTCCTGAATATGTAGCTATCTCGTGTAACCTGCATCCCCTTGCAGCTTGGAGTGTAGTTTTTTGCCATTGCTTTGTGTGGCTATTTGATATTCAGGGCAGATCTACACGGGTGGTGGCAGATGACGGGAGATACACAAGCTATGTAATGTAGCTTGCATATCTCCCGTCGACGTACTTACATTCATGTAATGTGGCGTCTTCACGGCACTGCATCGATGGGAGATGCCCTCCTGTTCATGCAGCCTTACTGTTTTCAAGGAGAAGGATTAATTGAGTCAACTGGAGAGCGCTCATCGATTGACTGAGTGGATCTACACAGCCCCACTCAATCGATGCTGCTGCAATGATCCCTGCCACCAAGTTAGTAAAGACACACCCTCAAACCTGAGGTAATGAAAACATACCCTCAGACCTGCTCACCAATGCATAGTGGGCTGAGGTCTTTGGCTCCTTTGGTGTGGGGGACTGTCCACCTACCTTGATATTCTCTTAACTGCTTCTATATTCTGTCTGTCATTCCTCTGCTCAGCTGCAGCAGGCTATTCCTGACAGGAAGCAGAGTCTTGGTTCTCTAAGCCATCAGTCTCTGTGCTAGGTTATTATCTAGTCCATGGGAGGGTGTATTGTGACAGCCCAACATTGCTAGGTAGTGATCCCCTCTTGCTGATTTTGCCTTTGCCATCAGTCTCTTGGCTGTCTTTACTGCCAACTTTGCCTTCCTATTGCTTTGTGGGGACCCAGGGCAAGACATCTTGTGTTCAGATTCCCATTGGGCAACTGAAACATTTGACTTCTGCTGCAGTGTGCTGGGGCCCATTGTCTGAGCACAGTTAGGTATGCCACACCTTGCAAAATGCACCTTCAGTTTCCTGATCACAGTTCTTGCCTGAGTCCAACTCCCAGAAATTGGAGTAGTAACCTACTGTGATGATGTAGTTCCTTCATTGAGAGTGTTCAGGTTTGTTCTGACCTCTTTCTAGGATTGAGTTAGGATTTCATGAGGCTGTAGAATCTCCTATTATTGACCACTAGACTGTTTGCATACCTTGCACTGGTCCATATATATTCTCAATTGGGCATTCATGCCCAGCCAGTACATACACTCCCTGGCTTGTCTCGGCATGCTTCTATCCCCGGAGTTTGACTGTTTCTCTCAACAGTCTCTCCTGTATACTGGAATCATGTGTCCCACAAAGAATCTTGTCCCTGTCTCCAAAGTTATACATGGATTCCCGAGTTCCCATCTCTGCAATGCCAGTATCTATTCCCTCTTCTTGCTTCTTGGTTTTGGGTAAAAAACTGTACTTCTCTGCAATCTCATTCTGTCTGCAGTCATAGTACTCATCAAACATTTTTATCAGCTGTTACAATGTTTTGGGTATTATTCCTGGCAACACTTACTTCTCATCTTTTTTTCCCATTGAGATAATAAAAACATTTACCTTCATTTTCAGTCCCCATGGTCAGCTCAGTATACAGATTCAATTCTTACTTCCATGTTTGTGCAAAGTTTATTGTCTGGAAATCTAGCACTCCCGGTGGCCTGAGTCCTCTCTTTGCTGACTTTTTTCTCTGTTTTTAGGTGCTGCTTTGCTTTCCTGCTAATCACACACTCTTCCATACTGTAGGTGTCACTAGACTGACCACTGTGATTCACATACCATGTGCTAGGTAATAGCTTGAGAGGACTCCATGTTTCTAAAATTAAACTGGTTTTCTGAACAGCTTTCTGAAGAGAGCTATTTACTAGAGCTGGTTGGGAATTTTTAGACAACTTTTTTTCAATCAAAAATGCTAATTTGTCAAAATCAAAATTTTTTATGGGAAAGGGTCACTTTCATCAAATTTCTCAACCAGAAAAAAATTTGGAAAACAAACCTAGTTTGATTGTTGAGATGTCCTGTTTTGACATTTTCTAAATGAAAAATTCTGGTTTTCTGTTTCAAAGCAACTTTTCATATTTAAATTTAAGCTAATTAGAGTAAAAAGTTTAAAAACAAAAACATGGTCTAAATAAAAACAAAATATTTCAGAATTATCAAAATACAACTTTTTGATTGACATAAACCCATTCTTTTTTCAGATATTTGGTTTGAGATTTTCACTCTTTGTCCCAATTCCATATAGGAAAATTTTTCAAAATCTCATAAATTTTCTCAGGACAGGAAAACTGTTTCCTGCCCTGTTCTATTATGCCCAGACATGCTGTAACTTCAGCTAAGTTTCTAGCCATGTGAACACAGATTGTCTTTCTGGTGCCTCCTCCAAATTTTTCCCTCTGGCAACCTGTGCTTCTCCTTCCAAGTTCCATACAGATTGCTACGTTCATCATACAAAAATGTGTAGGAGCAATTCTGAGCATCCATCATGCTCAAGATATCCCAACATGCTTTATGTAACATTTATTTAGATTCTGATAACTCAGGGTCTCTGCAGGCAAAACTGTCAGCCTTTTCTGCTGAACAATAGCCTAACACAGGCTTATCACAGCTCTTTTCAATGAGAGACATGGGGTATGTCTACATAGCAGTTGGGAAGTGAAATTCCCAGCTCTGGCAGGCATACATGTGTTAGCTCTGCCTGAACAAACATGCTAAAAATAGCAGTGTAGCTGTAACAGCAGAGGTTAGCCATCCAAATACAGTGCTGTCCAACCAGCTGGGTACATACACAGGCAATTAGACCACGCTGCCACAATCACCCTGCTATGTTTGGCATGTTAGGTGCAGAGCTGGCATGTCTATGAAGTTGGGTATCACACCTCCCAGCTTCTGTATAGACATACCCAATCTTTGACTGTCTGTTTTCATCTCTTTTTTATTACTCTAGTGGGATGCATGCCACCATGTCATGCTGTTCCAAAACCTTCATACAGGCTATTATCAAATAAACACTGCCCTGGGCAGAAACACCTCACTTCCACTTGTAATCCAGCCTTTGATTAATTTACCCTACAGGAAGCAACTGTCCAGAGCTCTCAGAATCAGATGTAAGTCAAACAAATCTATAATTCAAAAGAATGAGAAGAATTCCCAGATTCAGACTGAAGTTATCATCAAAGAAGACCTCCAGTCAAGATTGACCCCAGCTCTCTATCTACAAAGGTCCCAGATGCAGCTTCCATAATGTCTGTTACAACTACTTGTTATCTGGGAACTGCATGAGAAGAAATGAGACAGACAGAAATTCTGAAGTTAATTGTTACCCTTCATAAATTTACTTCATTTTATTTCTTCAGCTGTTACATTTTGAAAATCCCCCCCAAAAAACTTTAAGAAATAAAGAGAAAGTAATTAAGTTGAAATTAGTGTTAATGAAATGTGAAGACAATTTACCCACATACCAGATACAACACAAGCAGAGGCACTGAAAGCTTTCCCATCACACTGCCTAGCCAATATGCCTCAAACATGACCTGAAACTGACCTCGGAGATTCAAGCTTTATGACCTATTGGCCTCCCTGCTGAGGTTGCCAATTAGTGTCAATCCTGATGGTGTTTTCTGTGATGCATGTCAAGTGCGGAATAGACTGAGATCACCAAATCATTTTGTGTGCAGATCCAGAGGTTCCCTTTCCCATTACCAATCCCCTGGGGCATCCAGCATCCCTGAAATGTTTAGATGTAACTTGAAAGTTTGTGCTTGAAGAAAGATGTAGAGATTTACAATTTGTAACAGCAGGAGCAGGGTTCTGTTTCTGAACATAATTGCTGCCACTTTTACTACACAGTCACAGTGCTGATAACTTTTATCCTTCAAACAGGTAAAGACACAAAACTGAGTTATACTGTGCAGCTGAGGCTTAGAATATAAAAACACCATATTTAAAATAGATTTCTGTGGTCCATCATTTGTGACTCTCTGTTACCCATTTAATGCAAATGGAAAATATGTTCTGGTAGTGAATCTCTGTTCACATCATCAGAGATGGATATAAAGTGGCCATCAACAAATTTACGCTTGAAATTAGATGAAGGTTTCTAACCATCATAGACTCATAGACTCATAG
>ML675615.1:222993-314317 GCA_007922155.1 Mesoclemmys tuberculata
AATCTGACCCCTATTATTCTTGCAAGCACTCGTCCTCCAGTCTATGTTTGGTAAGTTGAAATCTCCCATAATCACACATTGCCCCTTAGTGTTTATTTCGTTAAAAACATTAAAGAGGTCTCTATCCATATCCAAATCAGACCCCGGCGGTCTGTAGCACACCCCAAGCACTATCTCAGGGGAAGCTCTAGTAGCTTTTTTACCCAGTGTGATTTTTACCCAGACAGACTCCGTCCTATCCATTCCATCACTTCTTATTTCATTACAGTTCACCTCATCATTGACATATAAAGCTACTCCACCACCTTTGCCTTTCTTCCTGTCTTTTCTAAACAGCACATAGCCTTCAATACCCGTACTCCAGTCATGAGTACTATTCCACCAGGTTTCTGTTATCCCTATAATATCCGGTTTCACTTCCTGCACCAGTAGCTCCAGTTCCTCCATCTTGTTCCCTAGGCTCCTCGCATTAGTGTACAGACATTTTAATTTTTGACGTTTGGCGTCAGTGACATTCTTTCCCCCGTCATGCACAGACCTTCTACCACCAGCATCACCCGTTAGGCTAGTTTCAACTCCGCTTTTCCTCCTTTGGTCAATTCTTCGGTCCACAAGGATATCCCTTCTCACTTTGTTTGCTTCCCTCTCCAGGTTAAATTCCGGCGTGGAGATCTCCTGAACATCTCCCAACCATCTCCCCCAACTTCCTAGTTTAAAGCTCTCCTAATGAGGTCGGCAAGCCTCCATCCTAGAAGTCTAGTTCCCTCCTTGTTTAGATGAAGTCCATCCCGAGCAAACAGTTGTCTGTCCGTAAACGCTTCCCAATGACCGTACATCCCAAAGCCCTCCTTATAGCACCACTGCTTGAGCCATCCGTTAATCATCATAATCTTGTCGCTCCTTTGCTGCCCTGCTCTAGGAACTGGCAAAATTCCACTGAAGATCACCTGAGCCTCGATTTCCTTGAGCGTCTTCCCCAGTCTGACATAGTCCTCCTTGATACAGTCCAGGGAGTGACTAGCCGTATCATTCGCTCCCACATGAAGGACAATCAACGGATTCTTTCCCGCTCCCGCTAGGATCCTTTTCAGCCTCAGGTCCACATCCTGTACCTTAGCCCCCGGCAGACAGCACACCCTTCTGTTCTCCCGATCAGCTCTAGTTACGGGCCTGTCTATTCTTCTCAATAAAGAGTCTCCTATCACGTAGACTTGCCTTTTCCTGGCGACAGTATGACTCTCCAGTCTATCCCCGGCATCAGTCGGCCGCAAGTCCTCTCGGTTCATCTTTGCCCTCGCAATCCTCCTAGGGCTCATACTGGTTGTCGCCTCCATTGACTCCTCCCCTCCTCCTGCAGGACTAGCCGCTCGCCTCTTTTTCCTTGCCCTCTCTCCTTCAGTGAGCACCAGCTGTGCTCCATCTGATTTTCCAATGCACCAAACCTGTTCCTGAGTTCTATTTCTCCTTCGCTGGCCAGTCTTTTCCTCTGCCTGGTTCTCCTAGTCACATGCTTCCACCGTCCACGTTCCTCACCCAGCAGCTCCTCAGAATTCTTTGGTCCTGCTTCCATCTGCTCGTCTGAGCTTATCCCCCGTGCCTCATCATGTCTGTCTTCCATCATCTGCTCAAACCCCCTTCTAAACTCAACCAGGGTTTCCACCTGCATCTCCAGTCCTTTTATCTTTTCTTCTAGCAGTTCTATCAGGCGGCACTTCATGCAGAGAAAACTCCTTTCAGGTGCCCCCTCCAGGACCATGAACATGCCAGAGCTTCCACATCCGGTCATCCTCAGTGTGTCTCTCACTGCTGTCTCTGTCTCACTCATGGCCTTCCAACTCTGCGCCTGGCGGTTCAGGCCTCACACTGCACCGCGGGACACCAACAAGGCCTGGGCTGCTGGCAGGCCCCTGCCCCTTCCCTCCTGTGGCTTGTAGGTTTCTTTGCTGTGGTCTCCTCTGGAATCTCCCCCTGGAAACTCCCACTGAAACTCCCCTGTTAGCAGCCCTGTTCGCTGGCTCCTGTGCCGCTGCAGCTGTCTGAGTTACTGCAGATAATTCTTTCCCAGGTGTCTGGCTGGTGGGTCTTGCCTACATGCTTCTGGTCTGATTGCCATATTTGGGATCCATAAAGAATTTTACTCTGGATCATATTGGCAGAGACCCTGGTGTTTTTTCACTTTCCTCTGCATCCTGGGGTACAGGTCACTTGTGTGTTTAAACTAGTGTAAATGGTGGATTCCCTGTTATTTGAAATCTTTAAATCATGATTTGAGGACTTCAGTAACTCAGCCAGAAGTTAGGGGTCTATTGCAAGAGTAGGTGGATGAGGTTTTGTGGCCTGCAATGTGCAGGAGGTCAGACTAGAGGACCATGGTAGTGGTCCCTTCTGGCCTTAAAGCCTATGAGTCTACTAGATACAGGGTGTTGAGGATTGATACTGTGGGAAGCTGAAGACATTTCTATTGTTATTAATTGCTAACATTTATATAGCCCCATAGGTGTGCATGTTGATTTACAAATAAAATGACAGGTCCAAGCACCAAGGAGCTTACAGTATAAGTTAAAAGTAACACAGAAAGAAATACATGTAAACAAAGGGGGCAGGAGACAAGGGAAGATGAGTTACAAGAAGACCATGAGATGTGCTTATTATGCAGACTTCTTGTTAGTTCCGGTTTGGATATTTTGTTAATAAATGTATTATACTAAAGTTTACAGACAGTGTCTCAAATGAAGACTGTAGAGGGGTCATTTCATTACTCATTTTTCAAATAATATAATGTGAGTTTTAAAAATATGCATATAGATATATCCATATATTTTTCACTCAGTAACACTGTTACTAATTCTTGGGATTTTTTTGTTAATCTTGTGATACTTGGTGTTTGTATTAAAGCTCTGGATCCCGGTTTCAATTGATTATGTGAGAATCTCAGTTTTCATTCTTAAAAAAGCATGTTTCTAACCCTCATGGTTGCAAAGAAAATCTGGAAAACATGAAATCTAAAGACCACCATACCAAAAGGTTAATGAAAATAATCCAGATATTATCTTTTTTTTTTAAATCTCTTAATTTTTAAACCAATCTCATGACTTTTGGGGCCTGACATGATTTTTGAATGGTTGGTGTTGGCAATACTGCAATAAGACAAACTGAGATTTGCTCTTTATCATGTGAAGATTTTAGAATGGTGTGGCTGTCTCATATGGTTTATTTTTCATCTTTGAAAAAAAATACTGGTTAATTTCTGTCTATTTAAAAAGGAACCCAGTTTTAAATATAACACTGATAGCCATGCAGGCAGGATGCATGCCTGAAGGGAGAAGATGCAGACAGCTTCAGTGGACTCTTTTCATGTGTGAAAGCCTGGAGCTCAAAAACTTGCTGAGCTTGTTTAGAGACCCTAATCCGCCACTTGTGAATAATATATAAGGAGCTTCTTGGGTATTTCTTTTTCAAGGATTAAAAGCAAACCAGCTTTTATACATCTGATCTGGGCACTCAGGGTGCAATTATGAGACAACAACGTGCAATTTATAAACAAAGCCCCAGCCCAGCATCCAGCACTAGTGGCTGAACTGGGGAGATGCACAAAGAGAAAGACATTGCAGTAGCTCCAAATGGGAGGAGGATGGGAACATTCGCATAGCAATGAATCATCTGTCCTCACTCCCAGACTTTCATGCAACCAAGCTCTTTATGCTCTAGCATAGGGGCACCCCCATGGAGTGGAGCTTTTGCACATTACATGTGATTTGAACCCCTTCTCAGCCCCCTCAGATCCTGCTTCTCTTTTTCAACAGTGGGTTCTGCTGTCAGGAAAGCCTGTGCAGTCAGAGATGCAGGGTTTGCCCCTTAGGGAATACAGTTTGGTTTTACCTTGTGAAAATCAACCCAGCTCCTTTCTCAAAGATGAAAAATCAAATCATACAAAGCAGCCAGAAGACAGAACTAGGCTGCTAGTGATAACTAATGAAGCGCTTCATCTTTCCCTAGCAACAAACTGGATCAAAATACAAGCAATACAATTTTACATTGTTCAAAGCCTTAGCCAATGAATGCAGTTTTAGCTGCAACCTCCCTGGCAGCATTAGGTGTGGGATAAGATGAAGCTGTTCCTATCAGGCTCTGAATCTGGCAAAGTTTGCACACTGAGCTGGGGAAAAGAGGGTGAGCAATAACTACTGGAGGTCCTCCCAATTCCCCCCTGCCGCTTCAAGGATTATTCTACCTACCTGCACTTGTAGAAATAACTCACAATTTTTCTTTATATAAACACAGAGAGACAATCTCTACAACAGTCATGAGGGCTTTTATTTCCCTACCCAACCCATTTTCCATCTCGGCTGTGTGTGCGTGCTATAAGGGAATGCTTTTAGGGATGGGTGAATATAATTATATAAGACAACAGAAAAGCTGCACTCTTATTCCTTCCACAGCCAGAGCCTTGATTTTTTCAGAATTAAATCCCCATAATGAAGGGGATGCCTTCAAGTGCGGTTATTACTGTTCTACATCCCTCATTCCACCCTCTGAGTGCACACAAGTAATGACGGAATGGCTCAGAGTTTAAAAACCTCACAGTCAATGCTGCATCGCCAGGGCACGGTTATGTAAATAATCAGGTTATGTGCTAGATAAACAGTAAGAGCACTGCAGCAGCACTCCTTGCTCCGCTCTGCCCTGCCCAGTCCCGCTTGAATGGAAGGATGTTAAGAGGCTTAGGAAGATTGTTAAATGGGGAAACATAATGTACAAGAGGGACGTGAAGGAGCCTTTGCCCTTCTCTTTACATAAGAGCTTATGTACTGCTGATGGCCTGATCTGTTGTTGTTTATGTAGTGTCCGCAAAATAGCACAATGAAACACAGAGGTTGAGATTTTAATCACACAATGCTCATCAAATTCTGAATTAAAGGGCTAGGTTCTCTAAAGCACCAACTTTCTGCTGGCTGCAGAGGGATGGTGGGGAGGAAGGACATCAAGGAGGTCATTTCAGATATTTGATTCTCTGCCCATCCCTGACCCTGGTGCAAGCTAGAGCATTCTCATAGCTGTTTTTACATGTGCCATATGGAAAGAATCCCCAAATGTCCATTTGCCTGTGGCTCCAGCCATGTCTCCTTGCTGCTTCTAACAGGTCCTGGTTCTAGGGACTTTGGAGATAAGTGATGTACACTGGTTCTACTCCTGATACTCCTTATCAGAAATGATGAGGCCACACTGAGTACAGAAGAGATGGAACAGGGCGATCAATCTGCTGCAAAGTTCCCAGAACAAATTTAGCACTCAATCCTGGGAGGTGCTGAGCACCCTTTGTACATCTCATGCAATTCAGTGAGAGTTAAGGCTTTCAGTGCCATGCAAGGGGTACTTGGCATTTCCTAGAAAGGACGTTTGGTCTTGTATTTAAAAGCACTGAGCTGGGATAGAAAGGATGGGAGTTCATCTCCCAGCTTTACCAGAGAATCACTTTGTGTTCTTGTGCAAGTCATTTAATCTTGGCCAGGGCTGTATCTTTGTATGTACACTGCCGAGCACAATGGGACCCCAACCATAGTCTGAGCTGCTGGAAATCACTACCTTACAATAACAACAACCACTGCCAAAATAATACCTTAGTTCTGTCCCCTCATGTGTGCACATTACAATACAGTTTTTCATTATATGATCACACTGTGTATATGCAGTAATGCAAAAGGCTACATATGTGCATATAAAGTTATAGAGTCACAATATTTTTCCATGATATTATTTTATTTGCTGAAAGACATGCCACATTGGTGCATTATATGATCATATAATGAATGACATGTATGTATATACATACAGGAAGCCACAGAGTTAAGGTTGCTCTGGGAATCTGAACACCAAAATGTTGAATTAATATTTATTTGAATATAATTTCCTATTCAAAAAACAATCTCTAAATACTGTTAATGAGTAAATAAATAAGTAACTTGGTGAAAGCAGAAATGTAACCAGAAAGAAAGGAGGCACAGTCAGAGACAAAATAGCAGCTGCAGTCTCGTGCAAAAAAGATGCAAATTCCACATGCTCCTTCCAAGTACTGACCAAGCAAATCCTTACTTAGCTTATAAGATCTGACATGATCACAACCCAAAGTAGTATAGCTGCAGGATAGGGATTGTTCCTTTTACTTACTGAAGCCTTTGGGAAACAACAGGCACAGGAATCAAATTCATGTCTTGTGCATGACTGCAGAATATTACCACTAGACATGCAAAACATCAAATACATAAATCATTGGGTGTTGCCAGTATTGTCACAGAGAAGCAATAAACCTAAATACTAAGCAGAGGTCACCCAGCCAAGTACAAACCTGCTTAGCTTTGTAAATTAGCCCAGATCTGTAACAAAATTACCCACTAAGAAATGTAAGTGAACCAACTGAGTCATTGGATAATCTTTTGGTAAGATCTGTCCTTCCCTACTCTGCCCTCCTCTTGTTTTTCCTCTCCCTCACTTGTGTCATATCCAAATTCCTGATTCCCTCAGCATGGGCACCTTGCTTGACTATTTGTTTTTTGAGATGCCCTGCAAATGTTTGCATGTACTATATATAATAAAATAATAATAATAAACAAATATTAAAGTCAGGCACTTCCAGATCAATAAGGCTGTTATTCCACCAGTTTGAGAGAGATTCCTTATACTTATAATGAGTAATAGAGTTGGTAATCTCTCTCAAAGCAGAAAAACTTTTTAAGTGCAACCACTGTAATCCACCTCCTGAGGAGCCAGGAGAAGTTATACGAAGGTGTAAGTTAAAGGATGGTAGGAGTTACATTAGCTTATACATTGTCCTAGCCCCTCAGTGTATAAATTACAGCTCTTAGGCTCCCTAAGACACTGGCATAATGGGTGTTTAATGTAAGGGATCTGAATTGCACCTCACCTCTGAAATTGGGTCTTTGAGTATAAGGGGTTCTGAATAAGCAAGTAGATCTAAGGGAGTCTGAGTAAGTCTAGAAGGAGAAGTTGTTGAAATATATATGCTACCAGGCCCGAAGAAAGTGTAAGTTACACTGATTTAGATGACCTCTAAACTTCCTTAATTTTGTATAGACTCACTTAGTCTCCATTCCAAATTTGGCCTTTTGAGTCTTAGGATACATCTACACCACAATCATGGAGCTTCAATCTAGTGAGCTTGCATACTGGAGCAAGGAACACTGGGTAATTCCATCCATGGTTAGGGCATGCTGAAATGTGCACAGACACTGATTCACTGCTCTGGTACCCAAGCTACTAGTTCAGATATGTCTACACAAATTGCAATCATACCCAGTGATTGCAGTGTAGACACACCCTCAACTTATTCCAAGACAACCCTGGAGTGCCCACATCACATTGGGCCCATTTTCTGAGGCCATGAGCTCCAGGGACACATGGAAGTTTTTCAGCCACTCCGTTATCTACTTCAGTTTGTGGCACGCTTAGGGCTTGTCTAAATGAACAATTAGTTCATGGCAAGCTGGGTGTATTGCTATCCCATGCTAGCCTGCCACAGAGTGTCTGTGTGGACCTGCTGCTTCACACTAAATTTTTTATTGCACTTCGATTTACTCCCTTTTCAAAGCAGGGTCTCATACACACAGTATGTGATTTCTGGAAACTGCACATAGCCCATGTGACATCTGGCTGGAACGTGTTGTACTATCAACCCACTTCCCCTGCCCAAGTTTCCTCCCTCAGAAGTGACCAACTGGGTTCACTCACACAAATTATGGCAGTGGTCTGACAGGTGGTCCACATGCTGTAGTGAAGCAAATCATTGTCCCCACCTCCTTAAGACAGTAAGCACCTGTGAACTGAGCGCTAGCTTTGTATTTATCATAAGGACCATAAGATGGGTACCTCAGAGATAAGTAAGTGTTATCACCACAGTGTTCCCTATGTGTGAAATAATAAAAATGATACATGGAGAGTTTAAATGGATTGGAAGGACTTGAGTGGGGAAGGGGTCACATTCTAAGGACTAGTGAATTAACACAGGAATGATAGTAAAGAAATCTGGGCTCTAATTTCATATGACCATGGCCAAATCTCAAACTTTCCTGAGTCTTTTTCTCTCTCAGGAAATGGGGGAAATGATGTCTGCCTGATTGACAGAGGTGCCGTGAGATCTCACTAATGTTTGTAAAATGCTATATACTGTTCTGCCCACTCAGTAGCAAGGATGGGTCTAGAACTAGAATAAACCCACACTCCTTGCTTGTTCTTCAGTAGCCTCTAGAAAGCCACCATCTGTTCCTCCTCTAGGCTTTTATGGGATTTGAGAAGTGTACAGACCTCCAGTGTTATGTGTAGTTAGCATCTCAGCATAAAGCAATTGCTTGAATGTGGGCCTTAGGGAAACTTTTATCAGAACAGATGCCCTATGTGGAGATCATAAGATGCACATGGGCCTTTTGCACAGTTTGGGATGCTCACAAACAGATGCCAGAGTTTCTAGTATGTGAAACTAAGAATTTCTTAGTTCCTAGGAATGCATAACATAGCTATAAATAACAACATAACTTTTCCAAGAACATTCTCCCTCATCAAAAAAACAACCCAAAAAAACCACTCAATCACACCAGTTCTCGTAAAGACAGATTAAAACAAATCTGAGTTATGATGAGCCTCTTCTCCACCTAACCCTGACCCTCCAGGACCCTTGTATATGTTGTATAGTTGAACCTCACTAGCTCCCAAATACATTGTCCAATTTACCTTTTTCAGGAAAAAAAGTGGACCTTAAAATCACATATGTAATTTGGGGTAGATTGGTTCAGTTTTGCTGAAGATGAGGGTGGGTCCAAAATCAAATGTATACTACCCTTCAGTATTAAATATGTGATGACTAGAATCTCTGAATAATATAGTCTGTCTTTCCTCCACTTCATTGAATGTGAGGAAGGCACAGGTCACCATTCCGCTGAAAAAGCATAAATTGTTGCAATCAATTATTGAGTACTGCCTGCAGATACTGAGAACTGCACCAAAAACTTCAGAAGCAGTTTGCATCTTCTGAACTAGACATGTGCTTCTGGTCAGAAAAATCATTAGCATTTAAAAAAAAATAATAGCTGGGATGTCATGTTGCATCTACAGCATAAATATTTAATTGCTTCTAACATAGTTTTTTTTAAATGATTTTGATTTCAAAATGTTTTGCTTCAGAGCAAAGACAACCTGAAATTCTTAGCCTTCTCTATCTTCTATAGGGCTGTCAGAAATGGAAAGCATTTATCATAGCAAACTCTTGGTTCAATGTGAAATATTGCAAAGGTCATGTGTGGCCATATTGGTGACCTCCTTTCCAACTGTTTTGGGACAACAATTCAGAAAGAAGAGGTAGTAGGAAGTCCTACAGAGAGGAGACCAGAGTAGGGAGAGTTCATAAGAGAAATGGGTTTTAAGAAAGATCAGGAAGAGAAGAATGCACACTTGGCAGACCCAAAGGTGGGAGATTGTTCAAAGTGCACAGATTAGAATGAAAGAAGGCAAAAATGCAAAAAGAAGCAGAGAAAACTGAAAGATGCACCTGGAGTGAGAAAGTGTACACAGTAATGAAGACAGACGTAATAGCAGGAGTAAGCCTGCATAACCTTTAAGGTGAGGGTAACTAGTTTGAATGTGATTTAAGGAGCTAATGATGTGACTCAAAAATGGGATTTGAGGATGGGATTCACAGCAATTTATTTATATTAAAATAGAGATGTAATGTGCTGCACCACCATATGGGACCCAGATTTGATTTCCATTCCATCTCTAGTCTTTTGTGGGCCAGCAGGAGCATTGCAGAGGCAGCACAGCCAGGTCCAGGTTGACCTAGGCATGATACTGATGAAGTCCAAAGGGAGTCCTATCCAGACTTCCTTCCTCAGCTAAGGAAGATCATTTGAGCAAAGAGAGGGAAAGCCCACTACTGGCAACCGGGAAGAAAATGACCACTATTTAGGATCACAATATGTATCCATGGGAACAAGGTATGTGAAAGGCAAGGTCCTCTCCCAGTCCCACAAACCATCTTCTTTGACTCTTGCTCTTTAAAATGAAATTAAAAAAAATAATCTCATGCACCCGTGACAATATCATGGCACCCCTGTGAGCAGTTATTGGAGCGTTATGCCTTATCAATTTCAAGAGCTGTGTCTGATGTAATGGTAAAAGGGTCAAACTGAAAAAAAAATCATTCATCTCCTTCTATAGAGATGCTAAATGGATTCAAACATTTGGACAGATCAAATCATATTTTTCAAATGGAAATTATATTACCCTGGAGCCAGCCTCAGCAGGGCTTTAATGTCCCCTTTCCCAGAAGTCCATTAACTATTATCAGGGCTTTCAACCCTTCTTTCTCAGGATCTCTAATAACCTATTCTCAGGGCTTTCTCCAGAGTCTCCATAATCCCATTTTCAGTGTCCCCTGTCCCCTATCCTAGGGCTTCTATTATCCCATATCCGTATCCAATAGAGGGCCTCTCTGATCCCATTCTGAATGCTCAATCCCCCATTTCTAAAACACTTCATCCCATTCTCCATGGTTTCTGTTCTCTTCTTCCAGGGTTTCTATAATCCCATTCTCAGGGCTCTCAACTCTTTTTTACATCCTCTATCAACCCTTCCTCATTACCCCATGCCTCTTTTCCTTGTCCCCTCTCATCTCATTCCACCTCTTGAAGTCTTTAAACCAAGACTGGATGTCTTTCTAAAAGATTTTCTCTTGTTCAACCCAAAGTTATGAGCCTGATGCAAGAATCACTGGGTGAAATCTCATGGCCTATGTTATGCAAAAGGTAAGACTAGATGTTCATAATGGTTCCTTCCAGTCATAAAATCTATTAAGTGCTCAATTCTATCTCCCTGCGCTCTGCCACCTTTCCCAAGACCCATATACTCATCACATCTTCATTTTTCTCTTCACAATTTCCCAGGCAATCATCCCATTCTCAGCACCCTGTCTCCCATCCAGTACCACCAGTACAAATATCATACAAAGGCTTCCATTGATTTTCAGATCAGATCATCTTAATATTTATTTGTCATGTTTGCAGATGCTTCTAATTATTAATTTTTGTTCCAGTATTTATGACTCAGTTTATTTCTCTAACATTATCAGTAGGGTGAAGATCTCTATCGGTCATATTTAGCATGCAAGACTTTCTTATAAACTAGCTAATATTACCTAAACTGATCTACTTAGTATAAACATTTTATGCAGCAATAGATTAATTTAATAGGGGTATGTATCCTCTCCTAGGCTTTCTGATTGCTCTTTTCAGAGATCTCTCTCTCTCTGTCCCAGTTGCTGTTCATATCTTTTATGGTGCCTTATAACTTCTTTTCTCATTAGTCATAGAACAGCATTACTGTGTATGTGCACAATATACTGTATTGGACTTAATTCTTTAAAACCAGCGCGGTCTATTACAGGCACAGTTGATAGCAACCCTGATGTTTACGGTTGCATAATACTTTTCATCATAGTACCCTATTTTCCGTTGGTTATAACTTTGCCAATTTTAACTATTTTGACTGAAATTTTCCATATTGGGCACATGTATTGGAACATTTCAGCAGCATTGGTCCAGACCTTTCTGAGAATAAAATTAGATAAAAATACATTGTTTTGCCCATGTTCAAAATGTTTACAACCCTTTCGTTGTGAAGCTCTAGTGCCTCCATGCTTTGGAGTAGAGACTTGAAATTTGGCAGGGGAACCACCCCGGTATCAGGGATGTGTCCTTTGCTATCCTTGTGTAAACCTATCCAAATTTGGCAAAACTATAAACCTCTGAAAATTGCAGTTCACACATGCTTAGTTGTTAGAGGCTGTTGCTAAATTCTCTGACAATTCTATCTGCACTAAGCATGTTCTAGCTCCACATAGCTTCTCTGTTCCAGCTGGATTGTGCATGCATCATCTCCACAGGTGATGGAGTAAGCTCCACCTAAGTGCCGCAGGGGCTGAGCAGGATGTTCCATGTAAGATCCTTGTTGCAACTGGAAACTACTGTGACACCATGCACCAGAAATGAGAACAAAGAGACTCTCTCCTGTGCTCCCATGCTCCTCCTGCTGGTGCCCAGACAACATGGAGAAGGAAATTGCCTGCCACGAATGCAGGGAGGAGAAGGGGGAGGATTGAAACAAGAACCAGTGGGGAGAAGAGAGAGGCAGAGGGAAAAAGACTGAGACAGAAGCCAGTGAGAGTAAACAGTGAGGAAGAGTGGGACAGGAGCTGAAGTGGAGAAGACTGATACAGGGACAGACTGGAGAGGACAAGAGTAGAAGGGGTCAGGATAGTGGGGACTGGAGCAGAAGGGTTATAATCACTTGGTCACAATTCCCTCCAGAATCTAGAACTGAACCCAGATTTCCGAGTCTCCATATTCATCTGCTGTCAGTAAATCGCTGTGAAACTCACTGGTAAATTGAGCCTCTCTTCCCCCTCTACAGGCTACTCCACTTAGGGGATAACAATGTATTACTGCTACCAGTTACTCAGCTAGCTCAAATGGTAGCAGAGGTCTGTGCTGTGCATCTAAATGTCCAGGTCCTGCTGATGACCCATGCTGGGGTCAGTATGGTAATATGGTTCCACATTATTGAATTTCTATTTGTTTTCAATTTCCAAAAAAATGGAAAAATCACATTAAGAAACCAATGTTAAAAGAACATTAAAGTTGCAAAGTCAAACATTCAATAATTAGGAAATACCAGAATTAATCTCACGTGCAACTTTAATTCACAATGAAATCCTGGATCCACTGAAGTAAATTTGAGCTTTGCAATTAACTTCAATGGGGCCATTATTTCACCCACCGTCTTTAATTACATGATCACATGCTATTTTTCCATAGGATCCCTGCCTCATTCAATGCACAGGATAAATAGTGCTCACTAAACAAGAAGCCATTCATTATTTCTGTTCAGACTTATTTCAGTGTATGGCCTCATGCTTTATTTATTGCACTCCATTTAAATCCTGTGTTGAATACAGAATTAATATCTTCATAGGCTTTCTCATCATGGACATTCATCATGATAGCATCTGAGTGCTTTGAGCAGGGGGTTGGACTAGATGATCTACTGAGGTCTCTTCCAACCATAATATTCTATGATTCTATGATTCACAAATATTGATTAATTTATCTTTAGAACACCCCTGTGAGGTACACTGGTGTTATCCCCCTTTTACATACCAGAAACTGAGGCACAGAGCAACTAAGGACATATTTGCCTATTATCCACCAATGTTGGGCATCCAATTTAAAACATCTGGGCCTAAGCTTCACAAAGAAACTGAATGTGGTCACCCCTAACTTTTAGGTGCCTAAAAAAATCACTGGGTTTCACAAAGCCTCAGTTTGGTGCCTAGCCACCCTGTACAGGAAGAGATGGGATCCTTAGAATGGGATTCACAAAAGCCAGCATGCTAGGCAGCTCCTCACCTAAGATAGCCAGTAGGAGAAGCCAAACTGAGGGGTATGTGGTAAGCCCCCTGTCTTGGAGACAGGTACCTAAGACCAGGCTGCAAGCACTTGGGATTTTCATCTGCAAAACCCTTTCTTAGCATTAGGTGATACTCCATTGTAGCAAAAAGTGGCAGCAGAAGGCACTCCCTCATTACTCTTAGCCCAGAGGTTAGAGTACTCACCTGGGGCATGGGAGACCACTGGGTCAAGTCCCCACCTGCAGCTGAGGGTCAAAAGGGAGCTGAACTGGGCTCTGCCACCTTTCAGGTAAGTGCTCTAACCATGGAGCTCTGGGACATTAATTGGGGGATCTATGCATCATACTCTGTTGCAGCTGTTCTACTGGATAAATAAATAAATTATTAGACCACAGAGAGGGGTCAGATCCAGTAGGCTAGCTCAGAGCTTGCCTACCTCATGGGGGCCCAAGGGCAAGTAAGGCAGAGAAATGCCTATCTTTCCCCAGTTCATGACTCATTCTGGGACTTCGGCATCTGTAGGCCTGGTGTGGGGTGGCAGTGTGCATGCTCAAAGGCAGAAACATAGGCACTTAGGGAACTTTTACTTAAAAAATGTAGGTACCAAGTGAGCTTAGGCATGAACAGAGTTTGGGGACAGTTGAGTAGGGAATTTGTGAATCCCAGTGGGGCCTAATTCTGGGATTTGGGCATCTAACTCCTTTTGTGAATCTAGCCCCTAAGGCCTAATTTTTCAAAATACCTAGCATTTTTATAGCACTATATGTTCAAAGCACAACTTCAGTTAACTTCAATTCCAGTTGGGAGCACTTGGCACCCTGAAAATCAGCCCCCAGGTGTTTCAAGTTGGACACTCAGAAAATAAGCAGTACACCATTAATGGCCCCCTTCGAGAAGTTTGGTTTAAGCAGCTTGCCCAGCAGCACATGGGATCTCCATGGCAGAGGCAAGAATAGAAGGCAGTTCTTCAGCATGGCATTTAGTTCCTTTAACCACATAACCATCCTTTCCCTTCAGTAGTTTCCTGCCTCATTCACTACTCATCTTCCAACAGCTGTAGCAAACAAAACAACCACCCTACAGACAACAGCCTCAGTGACTACATAGCTCTGATTCATTCCCTGAGCAAGGTCCATCCTGTGCTGTGAATGAGATGGAGTTCCTGTGGAAAAATAGCCATAAGACTTTGGGTGAAAATGCTGTCCCCATTCAAACCAATGGCATGTTTCCCATTGACTTCAGTGGAGCCAGGATGTCACTGCATCATAAAATGCATATGCACAAAAGGGCTGAATTAAGGTTGCACAGGCAAATTTAACTCTGCCATTTCCTAACTTTTGAGTATGTGACTTCACGACTTTTCATTCTTTTAAGTAAAAATTTTTTGGATGTGAATGGACCTCCATTATGTAATTTCAAATATCCAGAAGCATTGATTAAAAAAAACAATCTGCAACATTCAGACAGATATTATAACATGTCTACATATAGACTGTCTAATAATTATAATAAGTCTACATGTAGTCTTACTGAAATGGGAATTGGGTCCCTAACTCCTTTAGTCTTCTCTGAAAATCTCAGCCATAATATACAGAAAAACCACTGAAATAAAATATATACCAAACACACAGGATAGCTCCTTACCTGAGGGGCTGGAAGAGCTCTTTGACAGGAATATAATATGCTGCTTATAACCTTCATAATTTGTTTTTCAAAACAGAAACCAAATTTTAAAAACAACCTCTTTTTAAACAGCATTAAAATTATGACACAGGTGGAGAAAAAAAAATTTCAAAGTGACTCTGATTATCTATCCTTGATTTAGACCACTGGGCCTTTTGTTCACCTCAAATTGAGTTCAGGACAGAGCATAAGCCTTAAATTTGGATTTCATCACTTTGTGCAAGAACCTGTGAAAGGAACAAAAAACAATGGGCCAAATTTTGCTCTCAGCTACATGAATGAAACTCCTACTGAAGTCAGTGAGAGCTTTATCCATATAACTGACAGCAGAATTTATCCTGAAAGGGATAGAACTGGTGATAATAGTGTCTGAGTGCAGCTATGCACTAGGAATTAAGGATTTATCGACTTAACACTTGACTTATTCATTCTTCTTAGAACATTCCTATGACATCATCTTTGGATGCTCTCATTGATTAACTCTCTGATTCCTTCAATCTGAAGCATTTTACCTGAGGCTTTTGTGTAGTGTTAAATTAAATGAATGGTTTAGTGACAAACCGATTGCAATTAATCAATTGAATAAAACAAGTGCATGAAGTATGCGCATGTGAGGCGGGATTTGAGGCACTTTATACTAATCAGAAGTGGAGAGCTGCAGCATATGTTGATGGAAATAGAGATAATGAGCAGTTAATTTCTGAGTTTAACTGGACACAGGTGTAGCGCTGCTCAGACATAAATGCCATGTTAGGAGCAACTGCATATGTTGTCTCTATTCAGTGTAATTAGATTAAATGGGTCAAATAGCTAACGAAAAGCATAATTTCGTGTCTTTACCTGATGAAAAATGGCACAAGTCATGAACATGATTTTCAGAAAGGAGGTAGAACAATTGAAAAAGGAAATATTTGTAGGAACTCAAAGCTGTAATTATAAACCATTGTGCTAAACAGCTATATTTGAAAATGTGATGTATTGAAGTTATCAGTTAATTTTACCTTGTATTATAAGTGATACTTCTATATGCATAACTTATTTGTTATGAAGGGCTAATGAAATCCACATCTTTTCTTTATAAATAGCTGGAAAGAATATTGGTCTCATTAATATTATTTTAGTGGTTATTAAACCCTTAGGGTCAGACAGAAAGGAAATAAAAGATCTTTTCTTGCACAGGAAAAGCAGTCATTTGGAAGGATGAAGAAACTTGATCCACACAAACTAGATTTCAAACCATTTTTAACTACTCTGAACTTTCTAAGAGGCTGGTTTTTTTTAGAGAGCAGAAAGAATTCCTTGGGCTAGAGATACAAATTCTTACTACCTCTTTACTCACTTGCCTGATCCTGCCCAAATTGTGACTCTGGCTGTGGTCAGAAGAGCAAGGGCTACTTGCCCAATACTCCCCATTACAAGCAAGTGGGTAGGGAGGGAGCAGGGAGAGAGTACACATAGTGTACTTCCTCACAAAAAAAAGGGAAGTAACTTACTCCATCCAAGAAGCTGTGACTCTGGTCACCATTCAGCTGTTGGTCTGCTCTTGGTCTGCTCCGAGGGTGGTGCAGCTATGTTTTGCCCTTATTTGAGTCAGATCATAAAGCGATAATCTAGTCCACAGAAATTAATTTCATTTTTTTCTGAAGGTTCCTCCTTCCCCTGCTGGAGCCCTAAGGAGCCTCCCATATTTAATCAGTCAGAAGGTTAAAAGGTTGTTCTGTGAATTTTATTTCCAGTTCCATTGCTAGTCATCTGGATGAATCGTGTGTATTTTTATTCTCAAATACAATTTTTAGCTTAATTGTTCAGTAAAATATTTGTAACATAGCAATGCAATTTTGTGCATATTTCATAAACTGAACCATAAAAAAGAAACCCTACCAATGTTTAATATTTCTATTTCTATCTCTCTTCCTCTGTTTCTCTACCCCCAAAGAAATATGAAAGCAATCCAATTATTTTTGAAAGAGCTTTAGCTCCCACACTACGTTATCACATTTTTCCTTAATACAGCATTGGCATCTGAACTTCTGATCAGCACCAAATACCACTTACTAGCACTTTTTGGGCATTTTAAATTATGAAATACTTCCTATCCCAAAATGTAATGTGAGAATACTTCTGTTGCTTTCACTGCAAAAGAACTGAGTGAATTTGCTAATCTGCAGAAATCAATGAGACCATTTGCTGATTCTTACTGAATTTTGAATTAGTGAGTCAGCAAGTAAATAATGAAAAAAAAATCAAGGATACTTCATCATAAAAGGTGCTTTGGTCATTTATTTTCACAAGTGAATAGCAGTTTAGTTTAAATGTTTTTTGATAACCCTTCACAGCATACTAGCAAATGTACTGCAGTATATTTTATAAAAGGAGTGAACACTTTGTAATAAGAAACCTTGCTACCTCAGAGCGGCATGAGACCTCTGGGTATTTAAAAACAATTACTGAGTTTACAAAATAGTGAAGTGAGAATTGGTGAGATTCTGTATTACCCACTCTGTCTCCAACTGAGCAGCTCTCTTTGCAAGGTTGGTAGTTTTGATGTTTACTAAAAACAGGGGCTAAATTAAAACCCTAAACCCAAATACACCCAAACTTTGGGGATCTGGATCCACACCTCACAACTGAGACTCCTTCTCTAGATAAACATACCAAATTCCTGGATCTGATCACCCCCAAACGTTGAATAAGTTCAGGTGTGGATCCAAATTTTGAAGCTTGATTCCATCTCTAGTATGCACCTGCTACTAAGTAAAAGCAAAAAGCTTTCTTTGCTTTATTTATTACCATCTTATTTATATTCAGATGAGTGTTTCATAGGGACTTGATTCACAGATGCAAAGCAGAAAGAAATTTAAGAATGATCCAGTGGGAAGTATGTTTCAAATAACAATCATTTCTCTCTTTAAGGGGATACAGACATCCCACCTCCCACTATCCCATTAATAGATGACAGTATTCTCAGATCCTAACCTGGTGTTGCACTGGATACTGTTGGCCACAGCTGCTCAGGTCCTCTCGGCTCTCCTCGTAAGACTCCTGCCTCCTCCATGTGCACAGCACTGAATAAACAAACATACTGATTACATTACACAGTTCTCATTTGACCTGGTTTTGTTCAACATTCTCTTTTCTGGCTCTTTCTCCAAAGTCACGGTTGTTCATTGTTGCACTGGGGCTCATGCAATATTGCATCATGCCAGCAGATTCTGCTAATGCATTATTAAAGCATCTATCATGTCAATCTTGCAAGAACTGCAAAAATGGTCTTTGGTTATTATTTGAATGCTACAACATAATTCTTGTGCAGTTCATATCAGATACAAACATTTCTCTAGAGGATGGTTTGTTTTCACTAATATAATGTTAAGTCACTAACATGACAGTGAAGTCACGTAGGCCCAGATTTTCAAAGGTATTTAGACTCCTAACGTCCACTGAAATAGAAGTTAGGTGCCTAAATACCACTGAGAACCTAATCTCTATCATGTTTATGTTGTCTTAGTAGTGAAGTAAATAATGAAAGATTGTGTCCCTTAGTTCTGGGCTTCTCTCTGCATTCTATTATCAACCACTATTGTACAGCAAATATCCCACTGCACTTTATAGTACCTGATGCTGATTACCTTAGGTGTCACAAGCTACAGGAACCATGCAATATCAAATTTTATACAGTGTCAAATGATGGACAGTCTGCCATGAGACCAGCAAATCTAATTGTTGCACATTATCTACCTGGGAATGCATAAGGAGATGAAGAGGGGTGAGGGGCAGTAGATGCCTGATGTCTTAAAATGAAAAAAGTAGATAACTATTTTTAAAATGAGCTCACCCTCTTCACCTATCATACAAGTTACTTCAGGCAAAATCCTGGAGTACCCCTGTTCAACCTGTATGCAGGTAAAGCTCCCAATTCAAGAAGAGCTGTTTCAGTTTGGACTGAGAGAAGTTTCCAAAACTTGGCAATTTATTTCTCAGTGTTAATGGGCAAGATTTTTAAAACTGGGACCTCCATACTCTGAGCGGGCTGGCCCCAATCCAGCAAAGAACTTGAGCACATGCTTAATTTTAACCGTGTAAATAATCCGATTAAAATCAAGGGGCTACTCGTGTGCATAAAGCTAAACATGTGTATAAATTCTTTGCTGGATTGGGGCCAGAGTGTTCAGAACCTTGCATGATCAAGCCTTTGGTGCCTAAAATTGGGCTCCTTCATCCATATTTAGGCGCTCAAATAAGTGGCATGATTCAGAAGTTCCCACTAACATCAGTGGATCATTGGAAGCTGGATGCTCAGCAACTTTTCAAGGTACCAAATCCTGGATTATGGGGTGAAATTTTCAGGTATCTAAAGGCTCGATTTTATACAACAACAAAATCTCCACTATTCATATTGTAATTCATCTTGTCACTTTCCAAATGATTTTTAATCTGTATGATATTTAAAGTTGGTTTAACTATGGAAAATCGGCATTCATATTGACTATGGGTAGTTTTTAGTTAAAAGAGTATTTTAAATACTATGTGCCTGGTTATTTTATTCTCCAGAGAAATATGAAAATACATCTTAATTCCCTCAAATCTATGTCTCTTTGCATTCAGCAAATGATTTCCCCTCTGAGTTTTTAATGCCATTTGAAATTATCACAGTCTTTTCATTTTTTTTCTAAATTTCTAATCCAGTCGTATTGGTTATATCAGAATAGATCTGAGAATAAGACTAGTTAGTTAATTTGCTAAGACACAGATAGCAAAGATATTATTTTATCTAGGCCCTACACAAACAGCATTGTTTTACTCTTTTTAAAAATGTATTGGGCTGCAAATTATAGTCAAGCAAATTTTAGATCTAAAACTGAGATTACTAAAGGAGTCTAAGGTGGGTACCTAACTCATAAAGATTTCCTTGGAACTCCTTGCTTGGTATGTTTGCCAATGCCCTTTTAACTTTGTTAATCACCTTGAGTGCACCATGTGGCTAATAAACTGCCTGCAGGAGCCTACACTTTCAAGGTAATGAGAGGTAGTGAGATGGAAAACTATCGATGCTGCATACAATCTATTGAAATTTACTATAGTGGATGCTATCAGGAAGCTTTAATGTGAATGAAGAGTGTATAATCAGTTAAATAATTCAATAATTATAGCAATCAGGCATTGATAGTAAATGTATAAAGAAGCATGAGGTAAACAAATTGAATGCATAGACCAAACACTAATACAATAATGAATGGTGTAAGAGGCAATTACAATGAATCAGTAGGACTGGTAGATATAGTGCCTTAGGAGCAGAACTTGGGTGCATCCCTCATGCAGATCTCATTAGTCTGTGTCATCAGAGGTATCAGATTGAAGGAAGACTGTCTCCTTCACAAAAGGACAAAGATATGAGCCCTAACGAAGGGAGAGCGAAGTACATACTTTTGTATTCCTGCTCTTAAGGAAGCAGAATATCGCCAGTCAGGATTGGGTTGTTTTGGCTGCAGAAACAAAAGAGAAAAAAAGTATATTAACTTGTGTTAAAACATATTTTAAAATCTTATGCAACTGAATACAGGCTCTTCTCCAGAGTTTCTGAACATTTTCACATCTATGGTGGTACCATAAAGCTATTTACATTTTTTATGCATTCAAAGCTGCTAATGCACCCTATAAATCTAGAGAAACTTTTGTATGAGTGCACTTAGGTCACTGAATATGGAGTTAAATGTTTATATACTGAGGTTTGGGATTATGAGGGTGAATGTGGGGAAGGAGTTTATTTTTGTAAATTGGTGGGCTGTTATTTTGGCTGTTTTCTGAAAAATCAAGGCCATAGGAGAAAATGATTATTACTGGAAAAGAAAATAAATACTTTGCTGGCTTACCCAATAAATAGGTCACTTATGCTCTTAACCTGCAATGTATTCAGCTGCACACATACAAAAGGCAGCCCCCCGTGAAGAGTGCATTAGGGCCAGTCTGCTTGCTGTGAGTTTTCTGCTGTGGCTTAGTGGACTGCAGAGGACTGCACTAGATCGTATCAGACCTGCAGATTGCAGCAGGCTTTTATTGAAGGCAGACACGTTCTTTCATAAGACCAAGAGCTGCTACATTTTCCACATTGATTAAAAAGGCATAAAAACAGGAGGGAAAAAATAAAGAACAATACCGTTCTACGAGTATACCTCAGCACTCTCTGACCTGCTACAACCTGATTTTCTATGTAAGTGTTTCCTGGGATATTCCTGACTGATTATAAATTATTCCAGAAAATGTGAAAGCCAATTTTCTTGCTATGCACTGCATACAATAGGAACATTCATAATAATTTTAAATTATAGCTAACATTTTCAAACTAGAGTGCCTGAGTTAGGCACCTAAATATTTAACAGATAAGTGGCTTAATTTTCAGAGTTGCTGAGCATTGATTTCAATTTTAGCTGCAGGTGCTCAGCACATCTAAATATCATGCCACTTTTTAGGTGGCTAATTGTGCATGTAGGTGTCTAACTGTAGGTAACCAAGTTTGAAAATTTTAGAGCATAGACATAATGGATTACATTCATACTTGATGTGTCTTGTACAGTGCCAAATACACAAATAATACATCATAATGGTGTAATTCCACTGAAGTCTTTGTAGACAGACCAGAAATGAATTTGCCCCATTACTTTTAAAAATGTGTTGAGTACCCTAAATTATTTAAAGCCAGCTTTGTCTTTGCCCTGGGGATTCACTTTATGCTTTTCTCTAGATCAATAACTTTTATAAAATAAAGATGTAGCAATAATGATATGCACTATCTATCTTTCTTTCTTTCTCAATATTTATATGGCCCCCATCACCATCTTAGTTTGAGGAGCTATCTGATTACCCGCATTGTAACATTCTTCACAACCTGATTTACACAAAAGAGAAAATCCACCCACTACAACAAAATACTAAACATCTGTGCTAGTAATCAACTTCACATTTAAACCCATATTCTCTGTGCCCAGTTTCTTCTGGGCTTAGGTCTAAAGAAGCCAGTTATGGCTCCAAAATTCTCTGACTATTTCTGTTCTGGGTCTGGCCAAAGTTCCACTTGACTTTAAAGAAAAAAATTAGGACTGTTCTAAACGTGGTCAGCTGATAGCCCTAAAGGAAATATCCACCTACTAAGGACTATCAAAAAATAACATACTCTGATCACACCTTTTCCCCATCCCCATATGCCTCCTACACCAAGACCACTGGTGGGCAGATACTGGAGCTGGCTATCCTGGCCATACACCAAGGGAATTCCCAGCTCAGAAGACAGAGCCAGTTTCCACTCTTCTGCACCAGGAGTGGAGTGGTCAAAGAATCTGGTCCTTAGAGTGTCTGACTGTACAAAGATAGAGATAATCTGCATGAGGAATATAACTCTTCTAATAGCAGCAGCCAAAAACCATATTAAGTTAGAGTTATGGATGAAAATTGAGGAATTCTCAAAGAAGCAGAGAAGGAAAGAAAGGCAAAAAGGGAGAGACTGTCTATCATGCTGCTACATAGGTTCACAACACTTGGATGGCTTCCTTCCCAACAATAAGAGGTTGAAACTTACTTTATTTAAATGAAAGCTCTCATTCTGCAGATTATGAATCTGTCATGGAGGCAGGATAAATTCATCAAGTAGGCTGTATCTGATCCACAAACAGGGTGTTTGACATCTTTGATTTACATAACATTTGATCACATAAATTACAGCCATGAGGTCAGTGTGGCATTCATAAGGGTTATTAGCTCCACCAGATGTACTGGAAGAGTTTGCATCTGTTATAAGCCCTCTATTTTTTCAGTGTGTAGGTTGAACAGACTGGAGATTGATCTGCTATATATTTGGAGTGCATGGCATATGACCCATGCTGCCAGAATGAACTGGAATACTGTGGATATATATAGTATACACATCCACATAGATAGATGTGGTGTGCATCATAAGGTCTCCAGCCTACAGTGGAATAGGGAAGATGTTGTATTTGGCCCCTTGCATGGAGATTAAAATGCAAAGTGTTGTAATCTTTGCCTTTAGTGGAGGGCCAGGTTTCTTGTCCAGATATGGTAGCAGTTTGACATTTCACAGGGTACGGTAACATATCAGAGTAGGGGACAGTAGAGCCCTACGGCCTGTATTGGAAAGGCAGAAGGGGGAATTGTCTTTGGCCTATAAAGGAGAGTATGGATGGATATGGGGGCACCAATCAAGCTGGTACTGGAACCTGAACTGCAGATGTTCTAACTTTCAAATATACATGGGTTGTGGAGTTTTTTGTTTTTTAACTATAAAGCTGTTGTTTTAATTGATTTATTTGTCTGAGAATTTCTTTACTTTTTTAAGGACCTTCACAGGTCTGACTTAACATGGGTATAGGTGGCAGAATCTAGCCCGTAGTTTTTATAGCTTTTTTTCTTCTGCATGGGAACAAGCAGTAGCTCATGTGAGAACAGCCTTCCGTTTCTTTCAGGCTGCTCTGACTCAGTTTTATTGGACACTGAAGGACTGTGTTTGAACGCTGGATGACTGGGAGCTGTCAGTGATCTGCAGGAGACATAGGTCCATCCTGCTTCTATGCCATCATAAGCCAATATCCTATAGCTTGCAATGCTGGTGGGAGCAAAAGAAATCAATGCCCACACCTTCTTTGCTATATCAACAAGAATAGGCTTCTCCTTTGGCCCCATTATTGGTCCTGCCTCCATAAGTACTCTTCGCCTTTGGTTTAGACAGAGAAGCCAGTTGAGGAGGCATATGACTTTAGAGCAGAATTTTGGACAGTGTGGGTAAGGGAAGTGAGTTTGAGGCATATGGCATAATGGTTAATGTTAGTTGTTAAAGTGTGGCAACAAATAAGCCAACCTGTTTCCTATCTGCATTCCACAATGCACCCTCAGCTTTATGGATTCTTATGCTCTGTATATCACTAAAAGAGGAACTGAATGTTTAAAAAAAAACAGCATTAACACAGTCAAACTATATGTAACAGCAGATTGAAAACCAGCATCACGGTAACAAAGCTACATATAAATATAGTGATGAGTAAAGTTATATGGTTCACAGTTTGGATTTTCAGGCTGTCCCATATCTCTGGCCATGCATAATCCCCTTCACCAAAAAGGCCCTGTGACAGACCAGCACCACTTTCAAGCCCTAATGCTGGAGTGATCGAATGGTTCAGAGTTTGGTAATGTAACATGGATCTTTTCATTTACAGATCACAAATTCAAATCTGCCCCAGCTCTATAAATAGTGACAGTTGTCAACAACTCAGTGCTGCTTCATGGCCAGTGTGGAATGAGTTTGGTGGTCTTAGCACAATTCCCAGTGGACAGATCACAAAAAAAAAAAAAATCAATTGGCAGCTGGTATCTTTTGCAGGACTTGTCACAGGCCCTGTTGAGTGGAGGGAGACTACATGGTGACAGTCATGCCTACTTGGTATTGTCTCATTGCAAGGAATGATTGGTGGCCTGCTATCCCAGTCTGCCGTCTTAAATAGGATCTTAGACTGCACTCCCATCCAGTGTTTTTGCAAGGCCACAAGGCAGAGCCACTGGCCACAATCCCTTTTCCTCCTCTGTGGTCTTCAAAAAGAAGAGCGTGATGGGAAGCTTCCATCACACATACGGTAGCAGGAAACAGCACAAAGCCATTCCCTGTTTCTGCCATTGTCATCTTTTCCTGAATGGCTTGGGGACAACACATAAAATGCAATGACTCTTTCTGAAAAACTGAATATCTACCCAGGTGTTTATAATGGTGGACATCACCATAGTATCTGAGTGCCTCACAGTAGTATCTTGCAACTCCTAGCCCTAGTGAGCGCATGGGGTATGTTCAGCCAGTCAGGGAACCAGAAACAACACAAAGGGATTAAAGTGTCCTGTCAATCAACCAACTCAAGTTGAAATTCAGATCATGAATGTGAATATATGCTACAGAAGGTTTGCAGTCATCCTAAAAACAAAAAATGTTTATGCAAAATTTTACTACAATATTTTAAAATAGCATAATGTTGATTTAATTTCACAAATGTTTTAACTGAATTACAGACAAATTTTAATTAAAATTCATTTTGCTCAGTTCTGATATGTTGACATCTCAAGAATTTGTTGCTTGAATTATGAGAGTCTTATTTACTATGGGCCTAATCCAGTGTTAATTGAAACCAGTAAAAGGATTCCCATTGATTACAATGGCTGTTGGCTCAGGCCCTGTTTGAGGTAGGGAAGTGTGAATCAAACATTTACAAATAGTTATCAAATGATGAGAGTGCTAAACACATCCCACTCTATTCCTATAGTCACACAAATACTCAGTAGGATAACATACCATCTACTAATCAAATTTTGAAGCAATAAATAAAAGGTCTTTTAAAATCCTAAACCACATACAGCTCCTTTTCCTTTTTACTGAGAATATGTTAACAGCTGTTGGATTCATAGGGCTGTTTCAGATTTCCTACCATAAACTCTGGGTGATTATACAAAAATGCTCACACTAAATTCAACATAGAGAATAAACTATTTATAGTCTAGCATATGTTTATCATTCAGGAAATTAGAATGAAAAGCTAACAAAACAAAAATCAGTACAGAATGTTTCCCCCAACAATGATCATTTGCTTTCCTAACCCTAAGGAAATGAAAATGAAATTAACAGGTCAATGCTTCCTTCAAATATATTTAATGAACTCTGGTACAGTGAAAACTGCTTTGTCTGCTTAATGCTAGATGCAAGTTTCTGCCAGCACAGCAGTTACCCTCAGCCTAACAGTTTGACTTCCCTGAAGCACAGAGCACTGACCCTGCATAGCAGAAAAAGATCTGGTGCTGCTTCTAGCCAAAACAACAAACATTTCTATTTAACCTTTCCAATGTCAGAGAGCCCAGAGAATTTCTTAAAGGCTTAAGTCTTTGAACTGAGATTGTAAAATATTCCAACATTAATACCTCTAAAGCCCTTGTGAGAAATCTCTTGGGAAGACTTGTACAATGCTAGATTTAGACACTTCAAAGCACACTTAAATCTAAGAAATACCAAGATGTGTGTAACACATTTTTGTTTGATTTACTTCACATAGATAGCACTCTGTCTTTGAAGGACCCAAATGAGGGTACAAGGAGGCAGCAGTACTTCAATGTGTACAAACAACCACAAAATGAATGAACCACTGAGGTTTATCATTACTAATATGCGGCTTCAATTTTTCCTGCAGAAGGGGCACAATGCTTTATTTGTTAACATCAAATGAACCTACATTTTATTGATCATTCTATGAGTGCACAAATGGCAGCAGAGGGAGGCCTGTGCCCAGAACTGATTGTATATTTTTTCCATCAAGGATTCAGTATGCCAGTGGACAATTAATAATGTGCCACAGTGCATTTTTTGCTAAGATACTGAGTTAGACCAGATGCCAGTCTGATTGCTCATCCCTGCATCGAAGTGAAAAGGCTGCCTTGGTATCCAAGTCATATCGAACAGGTTTAGCTACACAGAGGGGATGAACAAGATGGCAAAGATAAAAAGACAGAGCAGGGAACAGATATTAGCAAGTGTCACTCAGCAATTCAGTGGGCATGTGAGAGAAATGGACACTGGAACAGATAGCTTCAGAACTGTGAGGATAAATCATTTCTGAAAAAGCCAGATAGGCAGCTATGCCAGGAGCCCAATAGTAGAATAGCATTGTTCCCTACCACACACTTACAGTCCATCCCAGTAAACAGGTATACATGCTGGTTTTAACTTCACAGAGTTCCAACAATGAAACCACATTATTTTGTACAAGCTGATTTTGTACTTATGTAATTATCCTATGCTGACTGTTCTGGTTATAGTGGTGATATAGCATTAGACATTCATTAAACCCAGTATTTTGATCCTTGTCCCTGAACAGTGCTGCCAGCAATCAGTCCACTGCCTGCTAATTTAAAGACTACTCATGCAAGTGTTAATATATTTGGTTTTTACAACATTCAAGCTTGATTGAGATTCCATTTGAAATAACCACATAGGCCTGAAAAAGGGTCTAGGAGACAGTGGGCTGAACATTAGCAGTAGCATGAGTTGTCTTGAAGAAAAAGGACATCATTTACCATACCACAACTAACACATTAGTAGAACAGTGCAGGTAAACCATATAGGAAGCATAGATGCAGATTTCTGATGCAAATAAATCCCTAAATTTAACAGGCCAGATCCTCCTCTTTTTACACCTATGTAACTCCACAGAAGTTATTGAAGTTACTCCTGATTTACCTCAGAATAAGTGAAAGAAAAATCTGGCTCTAATTTTAAATATAAAAAGAATGAGGCTCCTATGACACCCACACACACATATCCTGGGGACAGGATTTTTTTTATCCCTCTGCAAAAGTAATGTTTACAACCTTTTAATATATGTGAAATCCAAGAAATATTTTCACTTGTGGTATATTCCACAGAAAGCCTGAGTAATTGGTACAGTTTCTTATCATATTATAGTTAATTAATGGTAACATCTGTCTTCAAGCCTTATTAGAAAAAATGTCTGTACAGATTGTCCAGTGGTAACAGATACACCATATATCAACTTTGTAAGATGCCACAAGATGCAGTGATCCTTGCTAGTATGCTTTACAGTGATGGGATGGGCCTTAACGAATTATACAAACTCACTATTGCTATAGATATAAGCAAAATACTGTGTTTGGCAGGTCTTATAAGACTAACAATGTTCATTAAAACCAGCATACATTGACACTGTTAATCAGTGGATTGCTTTTAACATGCGTATGTGGTGTAAGAGTAAGAGTAAGAGTAATGGGCAAAATATGTGAATTTGAAAGAGATAATCTGCTAAAATTCTTAACCTGAGAATTCAGTTAAATGCATTCATTGTCTCATGTGCATCTGACAGTGACACAGGTTCAATGTATTGCAGCACCATGGGCAATTTTTGTAACTAACGCAAGGCTTTAAGAAATTTCACTGAACTTGTGGTAAGTAGTATCTGATAGAATTTCTTCTCTACTTATGTCTTACAAAACTAGTAAGTAATTGCTTGGGCATCTGGATTCTGGTTCTTCACACAACTAAATATGTTCTAGATATTGTTTCATTCTGACATTAAAAACAGGAGTTAATAAATGTGTATTATGTCTCTCTGGTTTTACACCAAGATTGGGTTAATACAGCTGTCTTTGCTTGACCTGCACAGTTGCTCAGAAATTGCTATTTGACTACATGCAATAGGACCTGTTCCCTAAAGACATTATGGGAATCTGCTCAACAAATTTCTCATGCTTTTACATCTAAAACTAAGTCATTTTCAATTATTATCCTTCTGTTTTCACAGACTCTCTGATCTACAGAATATTTGGAATCTTTTGATTTTTCCCTTCTCTACACCATGTCGAGCATGTCATCTTAGGATCAACAGATTCTAGATATTTCTTATAAAAATATTTGTAATACATATTAAGGATCAGTTAACTAATGATTCATTTGCCCCACTACACTATATATCTGACAGCCATTATGAACTTAGATTGTGAAAATCACATAGTCACCAAAATCATACTATTGAGAGTCTGGGGAAAAGTGAAATAGCTACATCCATTTTAAATGGAGGAACATTATTTGGTATTGACATTATTTTTAGAGAAACCTTGTTATTAAATCCAGCACCATATATATTTTAAACCACTGACACAAGATGCTGATATCTTAATTAGGAGAAGAAGAAAACATGGCTTGATAAGACATGTTCTTGTTTTCAAATGAAAAACATTCTGGCTGATTTGAAATAGGCTAATAAGCATAAAGGTTTGGTTCATATTTCTATGTAGACACAAAAAAGCCAAGCAACATTCCATTCAAGCACAAGGATACTACATTTCCCCCCATGCCTGTATACATTGATTCATGTTAATGTACAAGCCATGTGCCTGCCATAATACCAGTGCACAAGTAATGTACAGTAAATGCAATAGTTTCCTTATACATCATTTGATGATTACTTGTTCTGTTCATTCCCTCTGACACACCTGGCATTGACCACTGTCAGAAGACAGGATGCTGGGCTAGATGGACCACTGGTCTGACCCAATAGCCATTCTTATGTTCTTATTTAAAACACAGTTTGTCCGGCAGGGAAATTACCATATTTTCACTCATAGTAAAGTGTTTCTGTGTTCATTTCCAAAATACATAACAGGGGAACTGAATAGAACACTGCAAACTGTACACTAGGGCCAAACTGGCTATGTGTTAATAGAAAGCAGTCACTAATTCATCACTGTGGGAAAATATTGAAGAGGTTAATATACTGCTGGTCAAACCATAGGTATTAAACAATTTTCAATAGCAAACCAGCAGGTTACAGGTTGTTACACTGCAACATAATCACTAGAAAATCGGGTCAACAGCCTAGAAATGTGTCACTGTATTGCCAGACAGAACAGAAAAAAGCAGTCTCATGCAGTGCAAACATCAAAGTATGGATCGTATGTTCTTAGACAACTAAAGCACATGTACTAATAAAGTAAAATCTATCTTATTAGTGACCAGGCCATGGTAATTTTGTCTGGGTTCTGAAGCAATAAATTGTCAAATATTTTTAATCACTATAAAGTGTCATTCTGATTCTCAGGATCATCTATTTTATTTCTTCTAACATTAAAATTTTAAGATGACATGTCATTCATCATTTGTTTGATGGAGTGGGCATATCTGTAAAGAAAAGAAGGAGGGAGATAGGCAGAAGGAAACCTTTTCTATACCACCTACACAGAAACGAAGTGAGTCTCAAGCAATGTTCTTACATACTGAGCCACTAACTTACCAAATGAACCTGAAAGCCCCACTATTTACCTAGAAACAAAATGTGTTTCTTGGATTAGAATTCTTCACACCCGTTTTTGTTACTGTGATTCAGCAATCACAATAGGGAATAAACTGAAAAAACTGACATTCAACTTCTAACCTTCAGATAAGTACATTTTTTTAAAGTTCAGAATGTAGTTCTAATCATTTATCAATTCATCCTCACCTCATTAGGCGAAATTGACTCATTTTTAAGTATGATCAGGTTTTGTGCACTCTGCCCACTCTGTCCTGTCAGATGTCTCTCAGCCATCACTGCATGGGGACCAGTTCCCGTTGGGCCACCAGTATTGTAAAACATGAAAGTGTCACTTCCTGATCCTGCAGTTAGACATGCCTTATAGCAGTAGGTCTTAGTGAGAGACCCATTCCCCCGCACTTCAATAAAATGTGGCTGTACTTTTAAACCATGGGGTATCCTAGCATCAATGTTGTTGTTAGCCTGCTTGTACATTTCAGCAGGACACCGTTCTCTGACCCCACAGAAACCTCCACAACAGGAGTCACCATACACACTGTGTCTGTAGCACTTGATAACAGTTAGGACAATGACAGTCAAAAGAAATATGAATGAAATTGAGCTCAAAGCAACAATGAGATACAGTGTTATCTCTGAGTAATTTCTAGTACTTTTGATATGCCTTCTTGTGTCAGGGATGATTTTGGAAACTCTGTCCACAGCAGCGATGGATATGGCTACTGATGAGGACAAGGATGGCTCTCCATTGTCTCTCACAACAACTGTCAGGTTGAAAGTAGTAATACTGTCATCCCCCAGTTTGCGAGTAGTCCTAATTTCCCCGCTGTGTAGCTCCACTCTGAACAGATCTGGGTCTGAGGCTTGAGCCAGATGATAGAACAACCATGCATTTTGTCCAGAGTCTGCGTCAATGGCTATTACTTTGGTAACCAAATAACCTGCGTTTGCGGAGCGAGGGATCATCTCCATGGCTGCCGAAGCGTTGGTTGAGGTAGGGTACAGAATCTGAGGTGCATGATCATTCTGATCCACCACGTACACGTGGACAGTGACAGTGCTGCTAAGTGGCGGGGACCCAGCATCCTGGGCCTGAACAACAACCTGAAACTCCCTTAACTTCTCATAGTCAAAGGAGTTGACAGCATATATATTCCCACTGTCTGATTTAATGGAGACGTAGGATGTGACGGGTAGCCCTTGAATTTCCCCGCTCAGTAGAGAATAGGACACATAGGCGTTTTCATTGGCATCTGGATCGGTGGCTTTGACAGTGCACAGTGAAACCCCGAGCGCGTTGTTCTCGGGGATGTAAACGGAGTACACCGGTTCTTCGAACCGCGGGGGGTTGTCGTTGATATCGGAGATGTCCACTCGGATCACTTTGTGGGAGGAGAGGGGAGGGGTCCCGGAGTCCGTAGCCGTGACAGTGATGTTGTAGGAGGAAGCCCTTTCGCGGTCCAGGTGCCCCTGCGTGACCAGCGTGTAAGAGTTTTTGAAGGAGTTGAGTTTGAAGGGGATATTGGGAGGGATGCTCAGACTGACCTGCTTGTTCAGCCCGGAGTCCGGGTCAGTGACGCTCATTAAAGCCACCACGGTCTCGGGCCGGGCGTTCTCCGGCACCGGGCTGTACAGGGAGGTCAGCAGCACTTCGGGGGCATTATCGTTGGCATCCACGATGCTGACCAGCACCTTGCAGTGCCCGGCCATGGAGACAGGGCCCCGGTCGGTGGCCTGCACGTAAATCTCATAGGAGGAGGCCTCCTCATAATCCAGCGTGCCATTGACCCTCACCTCCCCGGAGAGCGGGTCGATGCTGAAGAGCTGCCGCACCTTCTGCGGGGTGTAGCTGCTGAAGGAGTACCGCACCTCCCCGTTGGAGCCCTCGTCCGGGTCCGAAGCGTTTAGCTTCACCACCAGCGTGGCCGGGGCCGCGTTCTCCAGCAGGTTCACCGCGTAGGTGGATCGGTCGAAGACGGGCGAGTTGTCGTTTGTGTCCATGACCCGTATGGAGATCTGGGCCGTGCCCGACCTGGCGGGGCTGCCCCCGTCCACAGCAGTGAGCACCAGCTGCTGCAGGGCGCTTTGCTCCCGGTCCAGGGGCTGCTGCAGCACCAGCTCCAGGAGTTTGCTGCCGCGTTGGAAGCCTTTGAGGTCCAGGGCGAAGTGGTGGCTGGGGCTGAGCCGGTAGCTCTGCACGGAGTTGGTGCCCACGTCGGGGTCCTGCGCGCTCTCGATGTGGAAGCGGGCGCCGGGCACGGCGGACTCGCTGATCTCCAGCCGGTAGTCCTGCCGCGGGAAACGGGGCGCATTGTCATTGATGTCCAGCACCTCCACCTCCACGTTGTGCACCTCGATGGGCTGCTCGATCACCAGCTCCAGGCTCAGGAAGCAGGAGGGGCTAAGCTCGCACAGCGCCTCCCGATCCATGCGCTCCTTCACCAGCAGCGCCCCGCGGCCCAGATCCAGCTCCAGGTACTGCCGCCCGCTGCCCGAGGTCAGCCGCGCGCCCCGCGCCGACAGCCGCTGCGGGTCCACGCCCAGGTCGCTCGCCACGTTCCCCACGAAGGAGCCGCGCCGCAGCTCCTCCTGCACCGAATAGCGGAGCTGCCCGCCCGCCGGGCCCAGGCACAGCAGGAGCAGGAGAGCCGGGATCCGGAGCGCCGCCATGGCCGAGGGCGGAGGGAGGGTGGGGGAGCCAAGCGCAGCTTTTACCCGACGCGCTCGCAGCGCCGCCGGGCCTCACATCCCGAGCCGCCGCCGCCGCCGCCCACACCCAGCAGCGGGTTCATGCGACCGGGTAGCCGGCGCCGCCAGCTGCACCCAGCGCCGCCGCCGCCCCTGCATCCGCCACCGCTGCCGGCTTCCCAGCCGGCCGCTTCCCCAGCAAATCCATTGCGGCCCGGCCCGGCTGCTGCCCGGCCCTGCGGCGGCGGAGCCGGCCTCTCCTCCTCGGGCAGCTCGAGGGACTCGCAGCAGCTCCACTTCCTCCTTCTCCGGCTGCGGCTGGGAGCGTGCGGGGGAGGGGCGCTAAGCGCCGGCTGGCTCCGATTCAGCACCTGGGCAGGGAACAGCGACACCGAGGCAGGCAGCCGAGAGCAGCAGCCAGACAGGGCGGGGGGGTGCGCGGCCGGCCGGCAGGCCACCCACCCAGCCCGCGGAGGGCAAGAGCGCCTCGCCATCCACAGCGTGTAGCCAGCACAGGAAGGAGCCCCCTTCCCCAGGGAGCTCCTCAGCGGAGCTAACCACAGCACAACCCCCCCCCAACACACACACAGGACGTCCCCCCGCCCCCAGCCATCCAGCAGCCCCTGGAAGCTCAGAGCCAACCACTCCTCCACAAGGGCCACCCTACAGCTACCTCTCCTCCTCCTCAAGGAGACAGCCAGGGACCCTGTCACTTCCTAGGAGCCCTTCCTTCCAGCCCACTCTCCAATCACTGGAAAGAGTGAGCGTGATGCCCATGAGTGTGTTTAGACATGTTTTATGTCTACACACAGGATAGCTCTTCTACCCGGGATTGCAGCCTGCCAGTGCAGAGGCCAGGCTCAGTGGTCTAGTCTCTAACTCCCATCTCTTGTGATATGGGGGAGGGGAGGGAAGGGTTCCCATAGTTACAGATATATATTCCTGGCTGTCTTTCTACCTACAGTGCAAGCCCCAAACAAAAGCGAGGCAGCACCTTGTCATAGGAAAGGGATAGAGTTGTTAGTTGACCTCTTTCCCTTCCTCATTCTAGGTGCTAGAGGGAAAATCAGGGAATGAACTGCCTTCCTGTCCAGTCTCACTGCTTAGTTGCCTAGACTTCTGATCCTGCTGCTGCAGCTAGAGTGCATCAGCCTATGAGTGGTAAATCAGCACCGGCCTGCGAAAAGCATGTCTTTCCCCTCCACCCCAGGACCAGACAGTTTTTGCTTACAACTGGTGCTGTCAGGGTACTTGTGCAGTTCATATGTTGCATTCTATCTTGAAGGCCTGCATCTCTGCCCCCTTTAATTCATTCCTGATGCATTACCCTCCCCAGTCTTTTTCAAGATTATTTCCTCTCACTGTTGCCTCTCCTTCCCTGATTCCTTCAAGGACCCTTATTTAACCACTGCTGTAACTAACTTGCCCTGACACTAGCCCCACTGATTGAATTTTGCAAGTCACACCCATGAGATTGTTGAACATGGGCTTCATCTCATTTTGCATAATAAGATACAGGCAAAAGGTGAGACAAGTGTAACCAGAACTGTAGGGAGAGCTCAGGAGAAGAAATAAGAGTTGAAGTCTGATCTGTTTTCCACCACTTCCTTTTCCTCCCCTTTAAGTCTCATATTCAAGTACCAGCAAGGCCCAGGTTTACATAGTTTATGAACTGCCAATGGTACAATGGCTGTAAGCTAGTTTAGACAGATAGATAAATAACAATGATTATAAGCTTAAATATTAAATAAAAATAACTATAGAACCAACCAGAAATAAATTTTATTAATCAATTCCAATGGCCATGGGAATAAATACCCTTCCCAAGATATGTCTCTCCCTCTCCCCTTACCTACTGCTCCACACCATTATGTTTTGTCATTTTTTTTTTGGTGTGTTTGTTGAATTAGGTACTGATCCTGCAAGTCATTCCAACCAGGTGGACACCATGCATTACACCAGTGCAAGAGTCTATTATGTGGGATGTCATGCAGAAGTGGGGCCTTAACCTGTACATTTCAAAGAGCTTTGTATTTTGACCAGTGTGTACACAAAAAGTAGTGAAATATTGGAGTCTGATAACAAAAAAAGAGAATCATCCCAGGTCTCTTGCATAACACTGTGGAAAAATACCACTAGCCCACCAGGAAAAAATAAAATGATTAAGAATAGTCATTGCTATCAGAGAAAAGCAGCAACACAAGAATATTAGGGTCAAGATTTTTTTTTAAATGGGCACCTGAGCCAGGTTCCCACATCCATATATAAGGACATAAATAAGTGTTCTGATTTTCAAACATGCTGAGCAACCAACAGATTCCAGTGAATGCAGCAGTCACTGCTGGGAGGATCCCAAACCTACTTATTTTTGAAAGTTAGACAAATTTAGGCTTAGTCAGACCAGGAAGGCCAGTGGGAGCTTCTAGGTGCTCAGCATGCCTGAAAATCTAGCCATTTCATATGTGTGCCTAAATGGGAGCAAAGCTCTTTTGAAAATCTGGCTCCAGATATATTTTTAGGCACCTAATTATGGATTTTGCAACTTAACCATCCACAGAGATATAAAAAGCCAGTATGCTATCCTGGCGACAAGGGATGAGGAATCTCTCCCCAAGGTGGAGAAGGAGAAGTCATAGCCAAGACTGGGAGGATTGTGGCCACCACTCACAAGAGAAAACAAAGGGTGTGCTAGTGGGTGACTCCCTTCTAAGGGGTACAGAGGTATCCCTCTGCAGATCCATCTGCAGATGCCTGGAATCCATCTGGCATTCCAGGAAGTGTGATGCCTGCCAGGGGCCCATATCCAAGACATTACAGAAAAACTGCCAAGGATCATTCAGCCCTCTGACTACTACCCCATGCTCCTCAGTCAAGTGGGCATTAATAATACTGCATGGTATGACTCTGAGCAGATCAGAAGTGTTTACAGGTCTCTAGGAGTGAAGGTGAAAGAGT
Source organism: Mesoclemmys tuberculata (assembly GCA_007922155.1). Lineage (NCBI taxonomy): Eukaryota > Metazoa > Chordata > Testudines > Chelidae > Mesoclemmys > Mesoclemmys tuberculata. Next base: position 258,640 of record ML675615.1, read on the forward strand.
TGGGGGCACAGATGTTCTCATAAATTCTTCCAGTCAAGAGTATGGGTCCAGGCAGAGACAGACATCCTGGAAGTAAATACATGGCTGCATAGATGGCACTGCCAGGAGGGCTTCAGTTGTCTTGACCATCAGATCCTGTGCCAAGAAGAAAGACTGTTGAGCAGAGATGAGATCCACCTGTCAAGGAAGGGGAAGAGTATCTTTGGCTACAGACTGGCTAATCTAGTGAGGCAGGCTTTAAATTAGGTTTGACAAGGACAGGAGACAAAAGCCCACAGGTAAATCCAAAACATGGGTGAAGGGTCAGAATCTGGGGGGAACATGGAAATTGCAGCATGGACAAAGGAGAGACAAGATAGAATATAGAGGGAATATCTAATAAACATCTTAAATGTCTGTATATTAATGCAAGAAGTGTGGGGAATAAACAGGAAGAACTGGAAATAATAGTGAATATCACAAATATGGCATAATTGGCATCACATAAACTTGGTGGAATAATTCACATCTGGAACAGTGACATAGAAGAGTAAAGCTTGTTCAGGAAGGACAAGCAGGGAAAAAAGGAAGGTGTTCCCTTTTATATCAAAGATGTATACACTTGCACTAAGGTTGAGACAGAAGTGGGAAACAGACCTGTTGAAACTATCTGGGTATGGATAAAAGCAGTAAAAACATGCATGATGTTATGGTCAGAATCTACTTGAGACCTCCTAACCAAGAAGAGATGGATGAGACTTTTTTTTAAACAACTAACAAAATTATCCAAAATACAGGACTTGGTGGTGATGGGGGACTTCAAATACCCACACATTTGTTGGGAAAATAATACAGCAGGGCACAGATTATCTAACAAGATATTGAAATGCATTGGAGACAGAAGGTGAAGAAAGTGACTAGGGGAGAGGCTATTCTGGATTTGATTCAGAAAAACAGAGAAACTAGTTGAGAATCTGAAGGTGGAAGGCATCTTGGGTGAAAGTGATCATGAAATGATAGAGTTCATGAGTCTAAGGAATAGTAGAAGGGAAAACAACAGAATAAAGACAATGGTTTTCAAGAAGGCAGACTTTAACAAACACAGAGAATTGGTAGGTAAGAAATCCTGTGGGAAGCAAATCTAAAGGAGAAAAAAGTTTGAGAGAGACATTTTGAGAGATATTCTAGAGCAAACTATCTCACTGTGTAAGAAAAATAGGAAATATGGCAAGAGATCATGCTTGCTTAACCAGGAGATCTTCAATGACCTGAAATTAAAAAGAGTCATAGAAGAAGTGGAAAGTAGGTCAAATTACAAAGGATTCATATAAAAAAAACAACACAAGTACACAGGGGCAAAATTAGAAAGGCCAAAGCATTTAACGAGATTAAACCAGCTAGGTTTATAAATGGTATCGAGAAAGCATTTTACAAATATGTGGGAAGCAAGAGGAAGACTAGGAACAAGGTAGGCCCATTACTAAATGAGGAGGGAAAGACAGTAACTGAAAAAGCAGCAACAGCCAAAGTGTTAAATGTCTGTTTGTTTTCACCAGTGTAAACAGGGCGGGATCTGAGGCTAAAATAGGAAAAGAGCAAGTTAAGAATCACTTAGACAAGTTACATGTCTTCAGGTCATCAGGGCCTGATGAAACACATCCTAGAATACTTGAGGAACTGACTGAAGAGATCTCAGAGCCATTAGCAATTATATTTGAGAACTCATGGAGGATGGGAGAGATACCTGAGGACTGGAAAATGGCAAATATAGTACCTATCTATAAAAAGGGGAATAAGGACAACCCAGGGAATTATACCCAGTCTGCTTAATTTTGATACTCAGAAAGATAATAAAGTAAATAATCACACCATCAATTTATAATCTACTAGAAGACAAGGTAATAAGTAACAATCAACATGGATTTGTCAAGAACAAAGCATGTCAAACCAAGCTAATATGCTCCTTTGACAGGGTAACAAGTCTTGTAGATAGGGGGAAGCAATTGGTGTGATATATCTTGACTTTAGTAAGGCTTTAGATACTGTCTCACATGACCTTCTCATAAACAAACCAGAGCATACAGCCTAGATGAACCTAGTAGAAGGTGGGTGCACAACTGGCTGCAAAACCACACTCAGACTGGTCATCAATGATTCACAATCGATCTGGAAGGACATATCAAGTGGGGTCCTGCAGGGATCTGTTCTGGTCCAGTTCTACTGAATATCTTCATAAATTATTTGGATACACTTATAAAGTTTGCAGATGATACCAAGCTGGGAGATGTTGCAAGTGCTTTGGAGGACAAAATGAGAATTCAAAATGATCTTGACAAATTGAAGACATGGTCTGAATTAAACAGAAAGAAAGACAATAGGGACAAACACAAAGTACTATATTTAGGAAGGAACAATCAATTGCACAAATGCAAAATGGGAAATGACTGCCTAGGAAGTAGTACTGCAGAAAAGGGTTATAGTGGATCACAGAGTAAGTATGTGTCAACAATGTAGTCCTGTAGAAAAAAAAGGGAACAGCATTCTGGGATATATTAGCTGGAATGTAGTAAACAAGACACAAGAAGCAATTCTTCCATTCTACTCAGCACTTACCAGACCTCAGCTGGAATAGTGTGTCTAGTTCTTAGCACCATTCTTCAGGAAAGGTCAGGACAAACTGAAGAAAGTCCAGAGAACAACGACAAAAATGACAAAAGGTTTAGAAAACATGACCTACATGGAAAGATTGAAAAGACTGGGTTTGCTTAGTCTGGAGAAGAGAAGACTTGAGGGAGGGATGTGATAATAGTCTTCAAGTACAGAAAGAGGAGGGTGACAAATTGTTCTTCTTAGCCATGAGGACAGGACAAGAAGTAATGGGCTTAAATTACAGCAAGAAAGATATAGGTTAGGCATTAAGAAAAAATTCCTAACTGTAAGGATAGTTAAGTACTGGAACAAATTACCTAGGTAGATTGTGGAATCTCCATCACTGGAGGCTTTTAAGAACAGCTTAGACCAACACCTATCAGGGATGGTCTAGATATTACTAAGTCCTACCTCTGTGGAGGGGACTGGATTAGAAGACCTATCAAGGTCCCTTCCAGTCCTACATTTCTATGATTCTATCTCCATTTGAAAATTTTGATCATAGTATTTTTAGATCCTCAAATGAAAGGCATGTTAGAAGTCCAAATTAATATTATTAATCAATTTTAATTGTTTGAATTGGAAGTTATTTTATCAATAATATCAGAGGCATTAACAAGACAACATTAAAATATTTCTATCTGTGTTACTATGACCATGGTTGTAGGGACAAAGACATGAAAAGTTTGAAGGACATGACAGATTTGGAGATTAAATGCGAGTCTCTGAATGACACAAATAAAATACTGTGTGCAATTTTTGCATGCATGTAATAATTTTTCTTTCCCATTGATCAATGTACATTTGGGTACTAACCTCTTTTGAAAGTCTGTCCCCTAATTTTCAGAATTTCTAATCATCCATAATTCCCAGTGACACCCAAAGTCTGACCATTAGGTTTAAGACTCACAATGCCATGTTAAACACATAAATATTGTTATTCCCATTTTACAGATTAATCCTACAGTACAGTACTGTCTACAGTAATGTGTACATAAATATAGCATATTACTGCCTTTCTTAAAATATTAGATTCACACAATTGTGTGCTGACTACACTTCTGCTTATAACTGAGATAGGGAAACTGAGTATGTTCTGATTAAATGTGCCCTGAGTCGATTTAAATTAATATAAAATTTTGTGAAGGTCATAATAACTTTAGTTATCATTATGAGATGATACACTTAGTAATGCAGAGCCAATTCTGCAATCCTTATTCAGGAGAAACTCCCATTGAGGAAAGACTTCAGGACTGGATCTCTAGTAATATTGATTTTTCCAGTAAAAGAGAGAGGTTGAACCATTGGAAGGAGCAATTCAATATCAACTGAGCTAATGTTTTGCAATTTTTAAAAGCAGAGCCAAATAAGAAACAGATTCTGATACCCTTACTCACAATGAGCATCATCTTATACTATGAGTGGTTACACTGACTCAGCATGAGAAAAAATATCAGAATCTGCCTCTAAGGCAAAACCATCCCTTGATAACATATTGGGCCCAAATCTTCAGGTGCTGCATATGACCAACTCCTATTGAAGTTAATGGATATCACATGCATGCAGCAGCTACAGATGAGGGCCCAGTTCAGCCTTGTCTACACACAATGGTTGTATTGCTTTAACTATACCGGCAGTCTTAAAACAGCACAACTTCTCTAAAGTGGATACAGTTATACCCATATAAAAGAATTTATATTGGTATAGCTTATTCCTGTATAGGAAGGGAAGAAGCTAAACTAGTATAAGACACCAGTATGCTGGTATAATGGAATCCACACTAGGGTATTCGCTGGTATAACAATTTTATAGACTGGCCTAGGTGTCAGAACAATATGTCATGAGCCTAAATAATAGTCCTCTAGCTTTTTACTCGATTGATATAACTTTTATATCCGAGTCACTCTTATTCAATATTTTTATTAATGATCTTGGCACAAAAAGTAGGAGTGTGTTAAAGGCATTTGCTAATGATAAAAAATTGAGAGCCACTGTTGATACAGAGGATTGGAATATTATAATGAAAGATCTGGATTATCTTCAAGACTGAAATAACAGAAATGGGATGAAATTCAATAGTACAAAGTATAAGGTTATACACTTAGGGTCTAATAAAAATAATTTCTGCTATCATCTGGGGTTTTATCAATTCAAAGCAATGGAGGAAGAGAGAAATGTAGGTGTGTTGGTCAATCATAAGATGACTATGCATAAGGCTACAAGTCAGACAAAGATTCTGTGATTTTACATGACCACCACAACCTTTCCCCCTGGGCCATGGGGCTCAGGCTTCAGTCCCATATCATGGGGCTTTGGCTTTGGCTTCAGCCCTGCAGTGCAGGGCTCAGGCTTCCATGATTTATTGTTTATTGCTTGCATGTCCTGTCCATGACTTTTACTAAAAATACCCATGACAAAATCTTAGCCTTAACTATGAGCTACCAATGTCATGTGGCTGCTGCAAAAGGCAAATGAAATCCTAGGATATACTAGGTGAGGCATTTCCAGTAGAGATAGAGAAGTATTAATACCATTGTACAAGGAACTGGTAAGACCTCTTAAGTGATTAATGCTGGGCTGTAGTTTTGATCTCCCCTTCCTCTAAAGCATCAGAGATGGCCAAAACTGGAGATGGGACATTGGAAAGAGTGGCCCAGCACTCAAAGGTAGCACCAATCATAGTCTCTCTCTCATATGCTCAGCTAGCTGGTTCTTGCTCAGATGCTTAGGGTCTAACTGATTAGCACAGGTGGTATTGGGAAGGAATTTTCCCTCAGATCAGATATGCAGAGATTTTGTGGGGTTTTGCCTTTCTCTTCAAACATGGGATGCAGGTCACTTGCTGAGATCATTTGATGTCACCAACTCAATTCTCTGCCATTTTGGGGGCCTCGCATGGTGGTATACCTCAGTCCCTCCTATTCTGTTTGCTGGACCTAACTGTTTTAGCCTCTTGGGGCCTGTAAAACTTTGGTCTAATTTTGGTTGTTGGATTTATTGTGTGGGTGCTGGGTGGTGTTGGTAGCCTGTAGTATATAGGAGTCCAGACTAGATGATCTGATGGTCACTTGTGGCTTTAAACTCTATGACATCTTTTTCAGATGTTTAGGGCCAAATTTACAAAGGGGCCTTAAAGAGACTCCACCCACTTAATATCACACTTATGTCTAAAATTTTAACCTTCTATTGTTATAAATAACACCTAAGATTGTTATAACCGAAAGAGATGGAGGTGAGGGGGGTTACTATGTTTCCAGATTGTTTACTTTGTGTTTTGACAGCCTTTTGTATATAGTCAGTTTCACAATTTCCCCTGTATAGTCTGTTAGTCAGTTTCTCCTATTATTTATATTGGTCTTTCCCTCAGCAATTGAGGAAAGAAAAACATTTTAAAAAATAGAAAAATGTTATTGTAAAACCATACATTTGGCAGAGGAATTCTGGGGCAGGTATAAGACCTGAAATTAGCTTTAACTCATTGTTTTACACTGACATGATTTCAAGTAAACTGTGTCCTTTGACATGACCTGCAAGTGCTCAAGAGTGAGAGGTGCTGAGCACACACACAACTCCTCTTTTAGTCACTTGGAGTTATATGAGGACAATAATGCTCAGGATCAGGCCTTAAATTTGCATCTGTAATTTCATAGACATTATTTTGCACCAGGAAAAAAATCTTTTGTGTATCATGTATGTGTTGTTGGCACACACAAATTCTGTCTTTTGTAGGTGTGAAATATAAAGTGTATGAAGTGATAGGTGCTAACTTAAAGATTCTAGAAAGTGTGGTCATTAAAAGGCAACAGCATTATGTCCAACAATGTCATTTTCTCTATATAGCCTGGATTTTGTTGTCTACAACTTGATTTGCCTTACTCAGAATTAAATCAAGTCAATGCACACACAATTAGAACATGAAAAGGGCTGCCATCAGCCATGGGCAAGATCATGCCCTATTCTGGAAAAACCTTTGTAGGGGCCAGGAAACTTCCTCAGTTTGAACTTGCAGAGTTGCCTACAGATAATTTGTCCTACTATAGAGTGGGCTGGAACAGGAAACTTTAACCCCACAGATATTCTGAGATCCATGGGGAAATCTGATGAGGTTCAACAAGGACAACTGCAGAGTCCTGCACTTAGGATGGAAGAATCCCATGCAGTTACAGACTGGGGACCGACGAGCTAGGCAGCAGTTCTGGAGAAAAGGACCTGGGGGTTACAGTGGATAAGAAGCTGGATATGAGTCAGCAATGTGCCCTGGTTGCCAAGAAGGCTAATGGCATATTGGGCTGCATTAGTAAGAGCATTGCCAACAGATCACAGGAAGTGACTATTCCCCTCTATTTGGCATTGGTGAGGCAGCATTTGGAGTATTGTGTCCAGTTTTGGGCCCCACACTACAAAAAGGATGTGGAAAAGTCCAGCAGATGGCAACAAAAATCATAAGAGGGCTGGAGCACAAGACTTATGAGGAGAGGCTGCAGGAACTAGGCCTGTTTAGTCTGCAGAAGAGAAGAATGAGGGGGGATTTGATAGCAGCCTTTAACTACCTGAAACGGGGTTCCAGGGAGAAAGGAGCTAGGCTGTTTTCAGTGGTGGCAGATGACAGAAGAAGGAGCAATGGTCTCAAGTTGCAGTAGGGGAGGTCTAGATTGGACATTAGGAAAAGGTTTTTCACTAGGAGGGTGGTGAAGCACTGGAATGGGTTATCTAGGGAGGTGGTGGCATCTCCATCTTTAGAGGTTTTTAAGCTGTGGCTTGACAAAACCCTGGCTGGGATGATTTAGCTGAGGTTAGTCCTGCTTTGAGCAGGGCGTTGGACTAGATGACCTCCTGAGGCCCCTTCCAATTCTAATATTCTATTCTATGATTCTATGAAATCATCAGAGGATTTTATCTGAACAGAGGCCCATACTACTTCCCCAATCTCCTTCTTTCCTGAAGCACAGCTCCCTTAGGATCCTTGCATCCACTGGTTTCCTGACCGCCTTCAATCCCTCTCTCCTGTAGTGTGATCTCTGTGAAGGGAAGTGGTTTTATAGTGTGAAGAAGGAACACTCATAAATCAGTATTATCTTACAGAGGGAAATACCAGTTGTGGATTGTATGGCTATTAAAGGAGAGATGTTGAAGGGGAATAATGTCACAATTGTGACCATCTCTCTGATAAGTCTCTGCCCTTCTCTGCCCAGCCATGCTCTCATGTGTTGAGCTCAAAATATCTGTGAGGCACTTCATGGGAGTCAGAATGGGGACAGAGTGGTTCTTCTTAAAATAAAATACTTAACCTTTTTCTAGTGCACATTTTGCATTTTCCTCACATTCCATGGGATTTGCCTGAGAGCACAATCTGGTGTTGTAGCTGTGATTCTCCTCTTCCCTAAATATATTCTTAGGTCCTTCATGAGCTGGTATGAAATTCTTAGTTTTGGTGAATTTCTTTGGTACTAGCTTAGACATTTATTTCCGTATTTCAAATCATCTTTTTTGCCTGACTTGCTTGTGGACAAGTCCTCTCATTTGTAACGCATGTCCTCTTTCTTTGAAATATTGTGCCAAATTGCTCATTGGGCTGAATCTGTTCTTTCATATATATCAGTGTGTATCTGCTCTTCTCTTTGATATGAATCTAATCAGTTCAGAATTTCCTTTGTATCTCTAAGACAGCTCCAACCAAACTATTTTAAACTCTGCTGTTACTGGAAGTGGTGCTGCTAGCCAACCAGACAAAATGTAGTCTAAATACAGCCTGTATTTAGGTCACAAACTATTTCCTTCTGTCGGGTAGTGCATTTGCTGTTGTTTTAGAAAAGAGTATGCAAAGAGAGACAGCAAGAGATAGAGATGTATTGTAAAGGTGGATTCAGACAGACATAATATGTATAATACAGGTACACAGGAATAATATTTCTTTGTCTCTGTCTCTGGGGCACACTCAAATGTTTCTCACTTTTGCCTCAATATTTAGCACTAAAGATCTCTGACTTATTCTGTTTCTCTTCTATTGTACTTTTCTGATGACAGCAAAGTTCTTCCAGTAATTTAGTGACTGCAATTTCACATGCTGTAACATTGTAAATAAGAAATTAAAGCCTTAGATTGCCAAAATAACTTTCACCTTTTAAAATTCACCACAAAGCCTTTCAGAGACTATTTTACTGCCAAATGTTTTGCTGATGGCTTTAGTTAGTCTATTCTCCCTAGTCACCACTATGTCTCTCTACAGAACTTTGATCTTTGTCATGCTCTTTTGCAGACTGTAATTCTTTAGCCCAGACCATCATCAGTGAATTTCAATGCAGCAAACTGAACGTGAAACATACTAGTTCATAACAGATTCATTTCGGATCAATGTTACCTTTTTCTTTTTTCCTACATCTTAATATTTCCCGAGCCCAGTGTTCTTCACTCCTGCAGTTATGCCATTCTTTGGGATGTGATCTTCAATTTTTTAAATGAATATTGAGGAAAAGAATACATTCAGAAGCTGAACTATGTGACAGGCTATCCTCGTTTAAGGTATTTTTATGACCATGTTGCAGTAACCTCTATTTCTTTCCTTTATCAGAGTATTAGCCAATGTATTTTTAATTTGTTCTACTATTCTGTTTTGTCAAGGTTTTTATACCACCCTCAGGACCATATCGCTCTCTTCTATACTCCTTATTTTAAGAGATATAGCATAGAGAAAAACTAAAGTTATTCTATAAGGGAAAGAATACCCCTGTAAGAGCAGAGCATGATGGAAACACTCTCCAGGGTATAAAACAGATGCTTATACAGATGCTAACTAATGCTTAGTTAGGGGAACCAAACTCTGAGGATGTATGGTTTCTTCATGATTTCCTTCTCTCCTACATTATTTGTTTGTTAGCATTAAGAAACTGGATTGTTTATTTCCACTGAGTGATCCCACATATTTCATGCTCAGACCACTGGTGTTCTGGTGACCCCATGTCACAGATAATGACTAACTAGCTTCCCTACCCTTCTATTAATGCCTTTTATTCTTTGCCATGTTGTTAATTTTTCATATGTTTAAATAAACACTTAATTCTATGTTTTATTGTTTTTATTTCATTTATAAATTTGACTTTTCTTCTTATTCCTTCTTTACAATTCTGTAATTATAATCAGCTCCTTTTTTTCCCCTCCACCCTTTCGGGAAGCTCATTCATCTATATATATGAGCTAGTTTACATTAATTACTATCATGTTCATATACAAAAGATTTACATTGTATTGCTATCTTTGTTGGGAGGGCTCTTTGCATCTTTCTAAAATCTGAGGGTGCCTGAGTTTCTCCTTTTTTCATTGCTTTCCTTTGAAGTCCAGTTTTACTGATAAGTTTACTGTCTTATCAGTAGGCAGGATGTAGCTGGAACCCCACCCTTATCTCCTCTACCTAGCCCTATTCCTGAGGAAAAGACATTTTGGCATCAGGTACAATAAAGGTTTTATTATCCAGTTAAACAGGTTCTTCTGCTGGCCTTGAGCAGTCACTGGCCTGTCCTATCAGTCAATGGACTTTTACTGATGACTGTTGGACTCTTCTGATTGGATGGCTTCCTGGCAGCTGGCTTTTCTTAAATATCTGATGATATCTCCTCATGGGCTTGCTCACTGAACATAGTTCCTCCTAGCTGCATGTTTTTCTGTCTCCCTTTTCCTCTTCCCATGCATATTTGTCTGTTCTCTCATTTCCCATATTTCTTTTCTCCATCAGAACTCTCAGCTCCCCCCGGCTTTCCATCTTTTGCTTGCTCTGTCCCCTCTGCTTTAATTTGGTCTCTTTCTTTCTCCATCAGGTTTGCTCCCACTGCCTATTCTTCTTCCCTTTGCTCCTGTTCTCCTCCTCCTCCTCTCCCCTTTTACCACTCTCCTTGTTCCTTTTTCCTTGAACAACTCTCTCCACCCCTCCTCCTTCTCTTCCACAGTTCTCCCATCATGACCCTTCTATCTGCTAGCTCTAATCCATCCACCTATCCCTTTACTTCCTTTCTTCTTCACCTGGGCCGCAAAAGAAGGTTTCTTCCTCTTTGATTAATCCCAAGGGAAATCTTTCTTCTCCCTTTGTTTCCCACATTTCTTTTTCTCCCACTCATATGTCTTATGATGATTTTAGGATTTCTACAAATGTCCCCCTGTATGACAGACGTTTATTCTGTCCCAGGGGAATGCTGGTTAAGTGCATCTGATCTGTGCTTTGTTCTCCATTCTGTTCATGTATTTCAGGCAAAGTAGGAAGCTGAGCACCAAGCAGAAGCTCTATACCAAGCAAAACTGTGTTTTGGGAATACAATGAACAGTGTCTCCCCACAATGGGTGCACACCCAATTACCACCACCCTATTCCACCACCACAAAAATGTCCTGAAATCAGGGTATAAAAATACATCACAATCAAAAATACATGCAAGTAGTAATATAAGGATCAGTTATATTCCTTTCAGATGAGAAGAACTAAAGATTTTCTTCAAAGCCCATCAGTGCCTCTCATTAATCAGCCAAAGGGTTTAGAGTTGCACTGTTAGGCACTCCATCCTTCCCTGTGGCTGCATATATTCACCATTGTATTCCTAAAAATGTGTAGTTATTTAATAGCCTCTCTTCTGCCCACCTCCCATACTTCACTGGAATGTAAACTATCTTACTCATCTAAGTGCAGACAGTACTTTTTGGATTTGATCAGATTTTGCTTTTTGGAATTTCAATATTTTTCCTTTCATCCTTTGTATTTTTCCATCCTTGATCTATTGCAGATCCTACAACTTTCCCAAGTTCTCTTAATTTCTCAAGATCAATGGTTTATCTTCATTAGCAATAATTATATTAAATTAGCCATACTAGGCCTTAGTCTCAGCCCTTAATTTAGTGAGGCCTATATCTAGGCACATTATATTTGATTCAGAGCTGCACAGGAAACTGCCTAAGACAATGTTGGAAACGTCCCCTTTCTTCACCTTAGCAGCAGTGCTAAGTTTTTGAATTATGGGATAATGTCCCTTACAAAGAATGTTCAATTCTCAGGTAATAAAAGCATGAATTATTCACTGGGCTACCTAATCATTTCTTAATGCATCTTCAGTCTCCCCAAAATGCAGCAATCCCTCTGCTGACTAAAACTCCGCACCCCCCAAAAATGAGCATAGTCACCTCTCAATTTTCTCACTTTGGCTGTCAGTTCATTGCACGAATGGTTTTTTAAAAACTTATTTCAAGTCCATCTAGGGCCCTTCATTGGACCAATCAATCACGCTGCTAATATCCAGTGAATTTCTTGCCCACACACAGAGAACCACCACAAAGCCTACATGCAATGTTAATCCCATTTTCATGGTTTAAATGGGATTTAAGATAAGCACAGGTCTTGTGTTGGCCCTCTGTGCAAGAGTGAATTTCACTTACCCTGTTTAACAGCATACATCCTGCAGCCATCAAAAGATCATCCTGGGATAAAAAAATAGAGGCCTGAGTGCACAGCCTAAGGGAAGGACAAAGGTGCTGCACATACACACCCATGCAACAGAGGGTTATAAGGGAGGGTAGCCTAGGGCTGCCTATTGTAGCTCTACCCCACCAGAAGATTCTTCTACTCATAGGGAATCCTCAGCTGGCCACCTAGGTCAGGTTTAAGCATACTAAACTGTGTGGGAATGGTGAAAAGCAGATTTAATGGTGATCAGAATCAGGCCCCACCTGCTACAGTGCTAGGTTTTATAGAGAGGCCCTAAATTACAGCAATCTCCTACCCCGTTTTAAAAGATTATGATTGGGGCAGAATTTAGGACTGGAGTAATAACGTGCCTTTCCAGGGTGGCATTTTATGATTATTTTACTGCTCTTGACTTGGTGACAAGGAAGTCAGTATCATGTTTAAGGTGAACCAGGATATAGTTTGAATAGTGCTTTCTAGCATAAATGAGCTACATCATCCCCTCTAGAAGTGGAGGATGCCTTCATGCCTAGGGGGTCTCAGAGTTCCTTGTGGAAAGGGGGCTCAGCTACTTCTGTAACACAGTTTCTCTCTGTGCCCCCTCCCAGACCTGGCAGAGCTCTCTCCGCAGGATACAGGTTCTTCACTTGCAGGGGAGGAATCAGAGATTAGGTTGGGCCAATGGAGTGGTATGTAGATGAGCCAATTTTGGTCAAGGGGATTTAAAAACTGTCCCCTCTCTGGATCTGTAGAATTTACCTCTGATTTTGAAACAGTAATACATCCTGTGTAACTAACCTGGAGTGCCCCACCACTGCAGCTGAGAGGTGGGGGGAGAGAGAAGAGTCCCTCCAGCAGACCTGTGCAGCCAGGGCTACCATAGGTCATGTGGCAGCACAGGGAGTCTCCACACTTGGCTCTGGCCTGCTATAGGTGCCCCCAGCTTCTTCCTTGAATGGAGCGAGCATAACCCAATCCCCCAACCAAATGATTTGGAGGAATTTCCACAAGGGAACTTTCACAGCTTTTAACACAGAAGGATGGATTTAGCCCATTATTATTCCCAAATAATTAAACTTTCAGTTTCTTATAGCCTCTCTGGTTGCACATTCAAATTTAGACCTTTGCATACAATTCTAACAGACTCAAATACCTGGGTAGAAAATGAAGTCTTTTATTACTTTATAGCATTCTTCAGCTGCTGTTTAAAACAGGCTGGCGTAGATGAGAGGGCAGTCACTATAAAACATATAATCAATCCTGAGAGATTTTTTATGACACCACAATATAATGGTTGATGCTTCACAGCTCTCTTTAGGTCATGTGGCTGCATAGGAAAAGCTGAGCAGAGAAACTAGGGCAGAAAATATTTTATTTTGTTTGCTAATTCTCAACTGGTATTTCTGAGCTTAGAAGATTTCTCCTCAAATCCTAACAACAAAATCCATCTGCTAAAACTGAATAGGTTCTGTCTGGAATTGGTTATTTTAAGCACATTACATTAAATACTATGAGCCAAATTCTGCCTTCCTTGCTCTGGTTGAGGTGTATCTTACTTCACAAGTAGTCCTTTTGATGTCATTACTCAAGCAGACAGGTATTAGAATCTGACACTTTCCATTAGTCTGTTGTACATTAATATTTCTTCTAAAGGTCCCATACCTTTGAGATCCCAGGTTTCCTCTCTTTAAAATATACAGTAGATGCCAGGTCTTAGTCATCTGTTATTTTTCTCCCTCCCTCATAATTTATGTTTCTAAACCATTTTTGTGCCCTTCACTTTACCATTACAACCTCAGCAATGCTTTTCCTTTAAAAAAGGTTACCAGAACTGCAAAGAATTGTATTCAAAATACGCACTTTGAAACAATACCTGATAAGGTGCCCAAGCAACTTTGGTCAGCTTGTACTTCTTACTTAATACACTTTATCCCAGGAGCAGTTTTGCTTTCTCATTACTTACAAATATTGTGGTTTAAGTGCATTATCCTTAACCACCCCCATGACTTTCCTCTGTACAGCCTGTTATTTTACTTCCATAATTTAACAGTTTGTTGTTTATTAGTAGGTTTTGGCCACTATAATTACCTGGTTTTACTTCTATACATTAGCCTACCTTCTATGCAATGAAGTCCATTGGCAAATTAATACACAAAACTAATGTATTCAAATCCTTGTGAATGTTCTTAATTTGCTCTTTGGTATTGAACCTCTCTTAAGAAATATTGTCAGTATTGAATGTGATACTTTACTAGCTTCTATCCATTTGAATGAATCCCTTAAGTGTTGGATTTGTGTACAAACCAAACCCAAACAGAATATTCACCTCATTCTGGATTTTTAAAATACTTCAGTATTTCTTTCCCTAGCTTATGTTTTCTGATTTCATAAGTCAAAGTGATTGACATAATAATAAAACATTCCTTTAAACCTAGACTATGTCCAGTATTTTATTGTTCCCTAATAGTACAGTAATGTGTGCAAATATTTCAGGCAAATTTGCCAGATGCACTATGAAACCATATTTAACTCCATATGGCATGTCCTGGTTATAGCCACAAACAAACTGGTTTTGTGAGCAAGATTTTGCCAGGACATAGAATTCTCTTCCATCAGTTAACAGAGATACCAGAACAGGGCATACTAGCTTCAGGGGACAGTACAGAGATTTTTATAACCACTGTACCTGATGAAAACCAGAAAACTTGGATTTTAGGCCACAATGTTGTCCTCATCATTCCTCTAGGCTGCAATGTCTCAATGTGATTATTTTTATGGGTGATTCCACGATTAAGTTTTCCTTTTTTTAATTTGAATTTTTAACTGTGTTTTACTGAGTATATTCCCTTCAGTCATCCCTCATTTTTTGCTAAAGTTGACTGAGTGGTCCATTAATTACAACAACTGCTTGTTACAGACTGTCAGTTCAGCCCCTCCCCATGCTAACAACCAATGCCTGAAACCCTTGGAAGATGCAGTTCAGGAGGACCCTTAGGAGCAGCAACCCTCTGCCTGGGCCCTCAAGCCATAGAAAGGTAGTAAAAAATAGAAATTTCAGGGTTCGGAAGTACCAAGAGAAGTCAGTCTTTAGTTTTGCTATAATGCTGAGATTCTGTGGTAACTAGCATTATACAGATACCTTAGACAGAGAGCCCTCAGCCTTAGTACCTTTGTCATAAGAAATTTATAAGTCTTGCTTGGAATCACAGAAAGCCTATCCATGTTTCACCTGTCCATAGACTTTTATAAAGTAGATATGCTTTCCAGAAGGGACTACATTTCATAAATGTTTTGAACATTTTAAGAAAAGCTGGTATTTTATATACTTTGTGGGTGTTGAAAAATACATAATTACATTAACAACTCTTGAAGATATCTGTATCATTGAACAAAAGGGTAAACTTCTTAACTGGAAAAGATGAGGTGTGATTTTTCAAAGAGATTTGAACCCAACATTCTTTTATACAGACAAAAATTCCAGTGGGTGCATTTTTAAGAAGCAGTACCCCTGCATGCAGTTGATATAAATTTAACACCAGGACATGCAGGTGACACAATTTATAGCTCAAACCACATCAGAAACCTACTACCTGCTATGGCAAACTGCCAGCCTGTGGGCCTCACACTTTACCTCTACTTGTGGGCTAAGGCACCCCCAGCTACATCATCTCCCCTGGCTTTAGAGGAACTCCATCTCCTGGCCTGGGAGATAAACTTCTCCTCCAGCTGCTCCACACCATCTAGCAACTTCCCCTGTATTTGTTCCCTCCCCCTCCTTTGGGGGGGGGAAGAGGCAGGGTTTAAATACCCCTGGTCCTGCCCTTCATTAGGTCCAGGTGCCTTTAATTGCCCTGCTGTGCTTTCTCTTCTGCAAAGAGAGGTGTTAGAATCTATCACTTTCAATCACGGTTGATAGTGTTTGCACCAGCAGAGATGTGCATAGATAAAATGAGGACATTGTTTTAAAGGCAGGCCCAGATACTTTGGGAATTTTGGTTGCTTTGTGTATACTTAGAGGAGGGTTTTTATATGTGCTATCACAAATCCTCAGGATAATTTTGTATACTGTATACATTCTTATATAGTTGGGGGGAGAATCATTTTTAGTTTTACATATTCTTTGCGGAGTAGAGTGTTTTCTCTAGGCAGAGCAGATAGCAGTGCCTATAGTTAAGGTTCCCCAATGATTTCTATTGTAAGACCCTGTTTTCAGTTGTTCATAATTTTGCCAAATAACTGTTCTTGCAGACAATTTTCAATGCCACCATGTTTGGCTCAGGCTCAATTTTATTTTTTTTTAAGCTTTCAGCTAATATGGTCCAGTCATTTCTGAGAAGAATGTTAGGGAAGATATGTTGTTTTGCTCATGTTAAAAAACATTCTTATACTTGTTTTGTCAACAAGCTCTGGCACATCTAGGCTGTGGACCAGGTACTTGAAATTTGGCAGGGGAGTCACCCTAGTGTCAAACCCTAGTGTTTGCTGCCTATGAAAATATGCCCAAAATGGCCAAATTATAAACCTCTAAAAAAATCTCAGTTCATGCATATTCAATAGAAAATTAGGAATTTGGCAGCTAAAGATTCTGAGGAGTTTGTCTATATTGAGCAGTCTTCTCCATCCCTTCACAACTCCTACGTGCCAACCAGACTACACATGCCTTTCCCCACAGAGCAAGTGTGTATGCGCCATTCCAGAACTTTCCCTGCAATTCTCATATCTGTTGGGGGCCACTATCATACTGAAACTGAGAACAGGGACACTGTCTCCTATGATCTCAATGCTTTGTCTTGCTGATGCCCCTGAAGTATGGAGGAAGTGGAAGCATCCTGATTTGAATGGGAGGGGAGGGTTAAGAATGGGGATAGAGAGAACAGGAGCCTTGGACAGTGGATAGGAGCAGAAGCCAGCAGGATGGAATAGAGCAGATGGGGCAGATGATGGGGATAGAGGATGATAGGAATAAAATGGAGGAGGGGCAGGAGTAGAAAGGATGGGAAAAGGAGAAAGCCATGGATGGGGGAGGGTGGGAGCAAGGGAAAGGGCAGAGCCACACGATAGGGAGGAAATAAGCAGGAGTAAGGGACACAGGCATGAACAGAGAGGGGGCAGGAGCCAGGAAGGTGGGAAGACAGTGGCAGGAGTTGGGCAGGGGGTAAAGAAGAACAAGGGGACAGAGAAAGATGAGGAGGAGGATATGGGCTGAAGAGTACAGACACCCTTAATTCTAGCATTCCCTAACTTTTCAGTGCTTGACTTTTCAACCTTAGCAGTTTAACTTTTTTTAAATACTGTGTATAGATGGGGAAGGAATCTTTACATTTATATTGTGACCCACCAAGGGGCTTTTAGCTCATTTTAAGTGCTCCATTCAAGAGTTCTGGCATGAAAGCTATTGGGGCCTGGTACTCGGCCAAATGATAGGACTTTTAATTTTTTTCTCAGCAGTGGTGAAGCATAAAAACATTTAAGCATTTCTACTTTCCCTGATCACTCCCAAATAATAGCTCAGTCTCAGAAGTTATTCACTACTTCTGCTGTAAACATAGAAGGAAATAAATTATTGGGTTTTAGAACTATCAAAGCTTTTGTCACTAGGTTGCCACCCTGCCTTCTGTCTATTTACAGTACCTTAACTGAGCCACCCTGTTGCTAACTGAACTATGTGTATCATTTACCTTCTGTCTTTGATATTTGTAATTTACTTACTTCTCCTTTGTTCTTAATTTATTATACTCATTTATCACATCTTCAGTGACTTTTTTTGCATATCTTTCTTCTTTAAGTTTTCTAGGCTTGGTATCAAAAACATAACGCCAATATAGAATTTGGCCAAACTCCCCTGAGTTGCATTTAGCCCAAAATATTTATGGGCCTCTAAAATGGTGATTGAAATTTTACTCAAGCAATAAACTGCTCGTAAAAACTCTGTATTTGTGTAACCAAAATCAGACATATTTAATTTGTGTATGCACACAAATGGGGAGAGCTTCAATTATACATTTAACTGCCTGCATAAAACTGAAACTAAAATCTGAGTTGAGACTGTTTGAAATGTTGAACTGACCATGTATACTTAATATACTTGTGTATTTGCTATAAAAATTAGACATAAAACATGCATTTAAAGATCATTAAGTTAGCAAAAGTTAGGAAATGCCAGAATTAAGGTTGCTTATGCTATTCAATATTTTGTTTTCTCCTCATAGTTAAATGGCTGGACCATAGTTTATTTATTGCACCCTGTTTAAACCTGAAGACAGAATGATTAATTTCCTCATTTGCTCTTATATGGTCCTCATCACTATAGAATCTGAGTGCTTCACAGACATTAATTTATCTATTTTTATGATAACCTTGTGAGATGAGGGAGCATTTTTATCCCCATTTTACAGATGGGAAGATGATGCAAACAGATTAGAGTAAAAAATATCCACTAATTTTGGGTCCTCAATTTGAGATTGCTTAAAGTCTGATTTTTTAGAGTACTGTATATAATATTGCATAGCGCTTTTTACATTCAAAGCACAATTTCCAATGACTTCAGATGCAGCTAAGAATGTTCAGAAGTTCTGCAAATCAGACTGCAGGGTCAGAAATCAGACACCATAAAATAAAGCAAAAATGATGAGAGTCCTTTAGCACTTTAAAGACTAACAAATTTAATTTTTGCAGGCATAAGCTTTCGTGGGTTTTAACGCACTTCGTCAGATGCAGGAATGGAATTCAGATAGGAGGTACGTATATACAGTCAAGGGGAAGGTACAACAATGAGAGGGGTAGGTAATAGGAAAGTCCATACAGTTAGAGTAGCTGAGGCCTATTCACAACCATTGATTAGAAGGTGAGAATGTGTGAACAGTGGCAATTACTTCTTGTAATGAGATAACCATTTCAAGTCCCTATTCAGATCCAGTCTGATTGTGTCAAGTTTGCAGATTAGTTCCAGCTCTGCAGTTTCTCTTTGAAGTCTGTTTTTGAAGTGTTTTTGTTGAAGTATGGCAACTTTCAAGTCAGCTACAAAGTGTCCTGGGAGATTGAAGCGCTCTCCGACTGGTTTATGGGTGTTCCCATTTTTTGTCTGATTTGTGTCCATTTATTCTTTTGAGTAGTGACAGTCTGGTCTGGCCAATGTACATGGCAGAGGGGCACTGCTGGCACATGATGGCACATATTACATTAGTAGATGTGCAGGTGAATGAGCTCCTTATCGTGTGGCTGATGTGGTTAGGACCTGTGATGGTGTCACTAGAGTCGATGTGTGGGCACAGCTGGCAACGGGGTTTGTTGCAGGGCTAGGTTCCTGGCTTACTGCTCTTGTTGTATGATGTACGGTTTCCGATGAGTATTTGCTTCAGGTTGGGGGGCTGTCTGTAAGCAAGGATAGGTCTGCCTCTCATGGCTTGAGTGAGTGATGATCATTTGCTAGGCTAGGTTGTGGATCCTTAATGATGTGTTGGTGGTGTTCTGTTGTTTTCTTTGTTGGGTCTGTCCTGTAGTAGCAAAAGGAGCTTTCTAAAAGGTGTTTTAGAGGGGAGAGTCTTACTGGGGGGTGGCAAACTACAGTGGAGGGTTACTCCCAGAACAGACTATTTACGTGCACAGGTATGCTCCGAGAATCCTCTGTGGATATCACAAGGAAACTTTCATGTAGGCAATCTGTTAACCTTTGCAGAAGGTTTCTGGGCAGGGCAGCCTTATTTCTTCTGTCATGGTAGGATACTTTTCTCTGCCACTCTGCTGTTAAATGAGCAGGTATCATCACAGAATACAGCATAGCAGAGTAAGGGCCAGTCCTGTACCCCAATGCTTGCAGCAAATCTTCTCTTTCCACCTGCATTACCCTCAGGAGACTGATATCACACATGGTCACTCAGGGAAGATGACGCAAGTTTAAAGTAACTGACCAATACAGTCACTGATTTATTCCTCTGCCGTGGACAGGGTCCCTGGGCGCTCCTCAAGACTACTCCTAGTCCTAGTACTGTTGCAATGGACATTATGGTTTGAGACACTGGTTGCCCTATGTTTTCTACAATTCACCCACACTGTCCTCTAATTCTGCCCACCTCCTCCCAAACCAGTCTTTGGCATGTCACAGGGGAGCCCAGTGATCCCTCCCCTTGCTTAAGTGTGGATTGTGGATTTTAGTGCTAATGAAGCCTCTCTAACAGATGCAAGGGCCTCTTGCTTACTATGTCTTTCACGCCAGTCCAACCCTTCCAAGATGTACAAAATGGAATGCGGGTATGGCTTAGCCATGGGAACATGAAGGGAAGCACTTTTTACATTTGAACATTTCCTTTACTACTTTGGGTCAGCTACCAATGGCAACTTTGTGCTTTTCTTATGTTTCAGTAGACACCTCGGCCTTCAGCCCCCCTTGCCGAACTCCAGCTGAAAGATTTTCCCAGATTAGTAAGCAGATAAAAAAAAAAAAAAACCAAGGGATGACATGTACAGCAAACTAACAAATGCCTCCGCAGCTGCTGACACAGAGCTCAGACTCTGGAGAATGTCCTTATCTGAAAAACTAGACATGGACAAGGAACACAGAAGATCTACACAGGAGCAGGAGCATGATATGCAACAGGAGATGTTGCGTACTATGAGTGATCAGTCCGACATGCGGAGGCATCTGGTGGAAGAGCAGGAAGAGCAGTGGCAGGATAGACTCCCACTGCAGCGCCTCCAAAATGCTCCACCACCTACTACTTTGTTATCAGCCCCCACCCCCAAGCACTCTAGAAGGAGACTGAGCAGGGTGCAGTACGTGCTGCACTCCACACCAGTGGAGGCAAGCAGACGGGTATGATGGCACCTTTAAGAACTGCATGCAACCAGTTGTTTGCACAGTGACACTTTACAATGTTGTTATCCTCCTTTCCCCCCATTAAAACGGGTCACAAATAAAACTTTGTAGCATTGCAAAACATCTGTCTTTATTCATTCATAGCTTGGGTGGGGAGAGAAGGGGAGGGGGTCGCTGGAGCGAGGGTGTGGGATGAGAAATAAAGGCACAGCACAGACATACATTACTGCAGTTCATTGCAAAACTGGTTTTTCAATGCTTCCCAAAGCCAAAGCACTCCATGGTCGGCTCTGAGCATAGCGCTGGAATCTGGTTGCTCAAAATTTGCAGCCAGCCTATCAGCCTCCACAGCTTACCCCTGGGGGAACTTTTCCCCCTTCATTTCACACAAATTATGGAGCACACAGTACGCAGATATAACTGACAGGACGTTCTTTTCACTGATCTCAAGCCTAGTAAGCAGACAACTCCATCCGGCTTTTAAACCGCCAAATGCACATTCCACCACCATTCTGCACTTGCTGAGCCTGTTATTGAAATGCTCCTTCTCGCTGTCCAGGTGCCTACTGTAGGGCTTCATTAACCAAGGGAGCAAGGGGTGGGCAGGATCCCCCATGATCACTATTGGCATTTCCATATCCCCAATGTTTATTTTTTGGTCAGGGAAGAAAGTGCCCACCTGCATCTTATTGAACAGATCTGAGTTCCTAAATATGCGCGCGTCATGCACCTTTCCAGGACACCCCACACTCATGTTAGTGAAATGTCCCTGTAATCCACAAGGGCCTGCAACACCACTGAGAAGTATCCCTTCTGGTCTATGTAATCTGTGGCAAGGTGGTCAGTGCTAGGATAGATATATGTGTGTCATTTATTGCCCCCTCACACACAGTTTGGGAACCCCATTGCAGCAAACCCCTCCACTATGTCCTGCACATTTCCCAAAGTCACTACCCTTCTTAGCAGAAGCCTATTGATGGCCCTGCACACTTGCATCACAGCAGCTCCAACAGTGGATTTACCACCTCTGAATTGATTCCCAACTGACTAGTAGCAGTCTGGGGTTGCCAGCTTCCACAGAGCGATGGCTACTCACTTCTCCACTGCCAGAGCTGGCTCAAGTGAGTATTCACACACTTCAGGGCTGGGGACAGCTCTGTGCAAAGTTCATAGTGGCCTTTCACATATGAAAATTCTGAAGCCACTGCTCATCAACCCACACCTTCATAACGATGCAATCTCACAAATCTGTGATTATTTCCCAGGACCAGAACTGGCGCTTTGCGGACTGAAGATGATGCATGACAGCCTGCAGCAAACGGGAATTGGTCAACTCTGTGGCTTGTAGCAGGGCGGCCTCAGTAACATCGCTATTTTCTGTGCTGCGGCTCCTCTCTCACCTTTCAAAATACTGCAGGATAAGCCGTGAAGTATTTGTGATGCTCACAAGGATAGTGCAGAGGTGAGCAGGCTCCATGTCTCTCCAGCAACAACGTGCATACAGCACAGAAAAAAGGCACAAAAAAGTGTTTGCAGTTTTTTTGGGACAAGAAGGGAGGGGGAGGAGGCATGTTACATCATGGGAGGATGACAAGCTTCCCAAAAGCCTCTGAGGCTAGTTGCACTGTGGGTTAGCTACCTACGGTGCACTGCTTTGAATGTCAACCCAAGTGTGGCGAGTGGGGACACAAGAGCCCAGCGCAAGGAGCATAGTGTGATCACTCATCTGAGACTTCTAAAATTCTGCAGGTGAAAGTCGATTTAAAGTCAATCATCTTCAGTCTGCAGTGTAGACATACCCTAAGAAGTCCAGTGGACTGGCTGGCAAGGAGACTGGGACAAGGAGCTGGGAAACTTGCGGAAACTGGGAATGTCTGGGCAAGGATTGAAACTGAGGGTGGAGGGAGACTAGGATAGAGAGTACAAAAGGGGAGACTTTACAGCTGATTTCCCTGAATATTCTGTCTGTATTTCTGTCTACTGAACATATGCAAACTGCAGTTTTTCAAAGGCTTATAAACTGGCCAGATTGGGCAGATTTTCACAGGGATGGCAAAATCATGTCCCTGAAACAAAGGTACACCCTACCAATTTTCAAGTTCCTGCTCCAAAGTATGCAGGAGCTACAGCTTCTCAAAGAAAAGGTAACCAGGATTTTTTAACATAGGTGAACATTTTTCACTAGCCTCATTCTCAGAAACAGTTGAACCATTTTGGCTGAAATTTTCCAAAAACATTAAGCCAGAGGCAGACACCCAGCATAAAAAAATTCATCCCAAATGGTTAAAGTTTGACAGAGATAAAAGCAACTGAAAACAAGGCCTTACAATGGAACATGTCAGGCAACCTTAATAATAGGTAGTGTTATTAACATTGACAACTGACAACCTTCTCATTTTTTTCACTAGAATTCACACTGATCTTTTAACCAGAAACAGAAGATTGAAAGTAATGAGTTCCCACAATCTCTATTTACCCAAATCACATGAACTTTACTATGAGGGATATGCCTACCTAATTCTAACATATGATCCCAGCAAAGTATTCCAGCAATAAAAAGGGATAATTCCCTATAGTCTTTATCCTTTGGTCGCATTTCTACTCAGCAGAAATGGGTGTGGTTTTTTCTGTTCTATAGCCCCACTACATTAGTATCCTCAGCACACCAAAAGGCGGCATACGTATGGGGATAAAAGGAAATGGTGAAAAGAAATTATTTTCTAATTTCTAGACATTAAACCTACCAAGTCAACAATCTATAACTGCAATAACCCTAAACAGGAAACATTTAAAAACCCTATAAATATACATAAATTCTTATTGCATATTGTTGTAACATTGTTTCATTTTATAATTGGAGTGACCCAACTCCATTTTAAATTAATAGAATAAATAGAGTGACCCAACTCCATTTTAAATTAACAGGAATATAAACTCATTGAACCAAATGCTAACTGCCTTGCATCAACCCCGGCTGGCCAGGTATTGTAACAGAATCTCTGTGAAACTTACCAGCCCCGGGAGGAGTCTGCAGGTGCTAAGTACTGAAGGCAATGTAATCAAAATGTAGCCTTTGGAAAACCTGTTACTTCAAACCCAGTAAATTTCATCCAAATAGTATCAATCTCTGTGAAGCTCTTTTTTAATATAGTATCCATTCATGTATCACAGCAAAACCTCCCTGAAACTTACCAGCGGCCGGGAAACACCCCAGCAGGCATTAAGTGTTAAAGGCAATGCAATCAGGATGTAGCCTGTGGGTTTTGATAAACCTGTTACTTGAAACTCAGTAAATTTCAGTTAAATAGCACCCATTCATGTATTATAACAAAATCTCTGTGACTCGAAACCCAGTAAACTGCATTTGAATAGTGTTTAGATATGTATTGCAATGGGTGATTCTTTGACAGCAGCAAACAACAGCTGGACAATTTAGAAGAATAAAATCTGGTTTCACTCTGTCAGTTTCGCTGTTTTGGGGTGCAGTCCCCAATTACCTCATTGCTCTTGGAAACTTTGTAATTGGCTAAAAGAGTGGGCATATTGTTGTGAGGAAGAGGATAAAGGTGATCAAAAAACAGGGAGTAAACCGGAGATGTCCCGTATCTTTGGAAGGGCACCAGAATAGCCCTACGTGCAGGCTTTGATCTACCTACTGTCTCTCCCCAGCTTGCCGCTCAAAACCTAAGTATAGAGCGTGTGGCTGCGAAACCTGAGTGCAACATTGTATCCCACTCAGATGCAGACCCGGGAACCCTACTAGAAAACTTGAAGTGCTGTTTTTACTGCTGACAAACCTCACCATTGCAGTGTAAGTATAATAGCATAAGTTTAACCCTTTAGTATAAGCTAGCTTTGTAAGTATAATTGTAACTGTGATTGTGTTTTATATAGTTAAGTTGCTGTATCTTTTAAATTGTAATTGTTAGTGTATAGATTGTTGTTAGTAAAACAAAGTTGTATCCAAAGCAACCCTTGTCACTCTTTATTTGAGGGATCCATATTAATCGAACCTGACAGCAAGCTGGTTCTTGTTGTCACCTCACATATCTATATGCTTCTGACTACAATACGTAGGGACAGTGCAAATCTCCTTCAGCCATTCAGCACCCCTTCACAGATCTCATAATGTAGATATCAGCTTTGAAAATGGTGGCATGAGGGGGCAGATCGTCAGTAGGTGTCACTCAGAATAGGTCTGTTGACTTCACTGGAACAACACTGATTTACACCAGCTGAGAATCAGACGTTGGACATAGAAAACTCAGTGGAACACCAGTGTTACATCTGATCTCTCCAAACAGCCTGACTTGGTCCAACATCTCTCTATATTCACACCATGTTTTTATTTTATTTATTTTTAGAGTTTTAAAAATGTGTCTTTGATTATTACTGTTCCCCTTTACAGTAAGCTAATAAAAATAATTACATGTACTGGACATTGATTTCCAAAACACAAGGTCCAGTTGTCTCGTATCAGCTAAAATCTAAAAGCTCACCTCAGCTATAAATGAAAATACCCTGCCTTCATCCCCTCAGCAAAAGCAGAGCAGCATCCTTGCCATAGCCAGGATGAAAATTGACTGAAGGGGTCCAGAAAACCTGAGGACTCCAGATAACACCACCATCTCTTCTCAATAACTTTAGTATCATCTTCCAACCAGATTTCCATTCCACCTATATTATGACTCTTTTCTTTGTCTTTACAAGCTTTCATTTATTTGTTAATTTCTTAACATTAATTCACAGCTATGTCTGGCTTCTACAAGGCATATGTTGGTGGAGGAAATTTTCCAGGGTTTTTTCTTTTTTCCAGGACTGTTGCTTGAAATGTCCCTTATGAAGCCTCTCATTTTAGTACTAAGCATTCCTATAACCACCTCAGTCATTCTTATGGAGTATAGTGAATTGATTATCATCAAGTTTTGAATTTTCACCCTGTAATGCTCAATTTCTCATCTCCTGAATTTTTTAGCCCCAGAGACACTGTGGAGTAAACTATTCATGTTGAAGTTTTCACCTTTTCCTTCTCTTATATTCTTCTTATCTATTCTATCAAACTTAAACACAGTTTCCACAAGTCAACACTCCTGGTAAGAAAATAAAATCTGCATAATGTATGCAAATAAATCAGTTTGAAATAAAACTTTAAGATTATCTAGGAGAGATCAACCAAAATATAAATGGCTGCAAGTTATACTGGAAAATATCCAGAGTTATGTCTCCTAGCAGCACTTTATGTTCACACAAAGGGTGTGGGAACTTATAATTTTGCTGTATTTTGAATATTATTCTTTCTGTAATATTTTAAGAAGCCTGTTACTCTAATAAGAATATTGTACTATTTTGACTCTGAAATATGTGGCACAAAAACAGCTAAAAGAAAGGGAAGAAGTATGGTTTTGTGATTAAGGTTGTGAATTGAGACTCAGAAAAAATGGGTTCAATTCCTGGCTCTGTGAAATACCTCCTCTGTGATTTATTCAGATCTGTGCCTCAACTCCCCAACAGTAATATGAAGATAGTATGTACCTATCTTACAGAGGAGATGAAAAGAAAGGATGGTCAGGTACTATGGCAAGTGGCTAGTGTAATGAGAAGAGAATCAAACCCAGTGCCTTTTACTATTTCCCAGCATTTTTCAGTCTAGTGTATTTTAATATTTTTTCTCATTGGCCCTTACTAGATTCTGTAATTCTCTGAAATCTAATACCATTGTACTGCTCTGTTCTGTGAGCCTATTCCTTACTCTACTGAATCTAAGTACCCCATATTTACTGTTCACACATTCTTTTATTTTCACACTTCCATTATATAAATTGACAGTACATCCTCACCTGGAATATGGTATTCATTTCTGGTTACCTCATCTCACCAAAGTTGTAGCAGAAATGGAAGGAGTCCAAAGTTGGGTGAAGAACAAGATTAGAGGCTTGAAAAGACTTCTGTTTTCAGGCAACAATGAAAAGTTTAGACTGTTTAGTTTAGAGAAATGATACTCTGTCCTCAGTGGTTCAGGAGCCAAATTAGTGATCAATATTACCCAAAAAAGTCACAATCATGTGAATTCATTGTTTCATTTACTATAGTGCTATATATTCATATTTGAACAGTATGACGGGGAAATATTTAGTTTATATTATTCTCACAGAAAAATGACTGACCAAGTATTATTTTATCATCTATAATTGGTTAACAACATCATAAAAGCATCCTGATTAGTTAATAATGTAGATTGGTTAATAATTAAACCACACAGTGTTTTAATATCATGTGCTGCAAAGAGCCGCAGGAGACAAGATTAAAGAGCTACTTATAGCTAACGAGCCTCAGTCTGAGTACCACTGGCTTAGAGATAAGGTGGTACCCTCCTTCCCAGCCTGTAACTCCCCCCTCACCAAGTCTTGAGCCCTCCTCTCACTCCCCATCCTATTCCTCCATTCCTCTCATTCACAGGGAGCTTCCACCCTGCCTCTCCTCCATGAGGGGACATGAGAGAGCTATACAAAGTAACAAATAGAAATAAGACAGTAAATCAAGTCATCCTAGTTAGTCTCTTCTATAATAAACAAACAAGAGGATAGTCAATGAAACTGAAAGACAGCACATTTAAAATGGATAAAAGGAATTTTTTAAAGATGCTTAATTAATATTTTGAACTTTCTGACACAAGATATCACTGAGGCTAAACGCTTAGTAGTATTAAAAATTGGATGAGACATTTCAATGGACAGGGACTCTGAGTCCACTTCACTAGACACCCAAAAAGCAACAATCCCCTTGTAACCCTTTTGGGTTACAGAGATCATGACCCCATTAAAACCTGGTCCTGAAGCAGAGGAAGTGCTGCTAGTTTCAGGAAGAGGGAGTGCTGGTTGTTCCAGGGGAATGGAGAGAAGGAAAGTGACAGGTGTGTGTGTCTGTAGCTCCAGACAAGAGGCCTACAGTGAGCATGCCCCCACATAGGTAAGCTGCCAGGAACCAGCCCAAAGCCTGGAAACAGTGGAGTGGCTGACCAGGAATGCCCCAGGACAGAAGCTAGGAGGAGCACTGTACCAGGGAGGAAGCACCTGAAAAGGACAAACTGGAGCCAGACTTACTATCACTGTCACCCAGAGCGGTATGGAGCTGTGAGTGCTGGGGCTTGGGACTTTGCATTGGGAATAAGAAGGGAGCTAAGCTAGCTGAGTGGGGAGGTTTTTGCTCAGTGTGAGTTTGCAGAGAGCAGCAGAAGAGGGCACCAGAGGGGTTTGCTGGGGAAGTTTACTGGTGCCAAAGATGACCAGGAGCACACAAGACTCACTGCTGGTCTGGAACTCCTCCCAGGAATCCTGAGTGTAGACACATTGCTTGGTGTCTGCCCTTTCATATTGTCTTACCACTGGGCCTGTGGATCCTTGTGTTGGATTTAACCTTGTTTTATTGCTCTCCCTACCTTCCCACCTGTTTTCTCCATTCATCCTCTGTACATAAATATTTCCCTTTCCTATATTCATTGCACCATTCCACTCTGTGTGTTTACTCCGGGGAGAGAGAGGGAGGTGGGGGTGGAACAGGTGCCGTTGAGGTGGAAGGGATTTTCCCTGCTGCATTCCTGCATTTTTTTTGGCCAGCACTGCCTGTGGAGCAAACTCCATTTTGCCATGAGGGTGCAACAGTTACACCACAATCAAAGAAGAAGGTCATATTCATTTTAAAAAATGATTTGGATTAGAAGGTAAGTGAAGGCATATATATGACAAATAGAAGAAAGGAGAAGTTGATAGTTATTAATTTAAATCAGAAAACAGGAATTGTAGAAAATTGATAAGGGAAGTAAAGGGACACAAGGCAAATCCATGGCCAACAGTGTTAAGGACAAAAACAAGGAGTTTTTTAAGTGTATTAGGAATAAAATGAATCCTTACAATGGTACGGGGCCATTTCTAAATGGAAAGGGTAGAATTATCAATAATAATAATACAGAAAAGCCAGAATTGCTCAATAAATATTCTATTCTGTATTTGGGGAAAAACAGATGAAGTAATCATATCATATGGTAACACTCTTTCCATTCTACTAGTATGTCAGAAGGATGTTAAAAAGTGGCTACTGAAATTAGACATTTTGAAATCAGCAGCTCTGGATAACTTGTACAAAGAGTTTTAAAGGAGCTGGCTGAGGAGGTCACTGAACCATTAATGTGATTTTCAATAAGTCTTGGAACACCGGGGTAATTTCCAAAAGACTGGAAGAAAGCTAATGATGTGCTAATATTTAAAAAAAGGTAAAAGGGATAACCCTGATAGTTACAGACCTGTCAGTCTGACAGGCCTATAATTACCTAGGCAAAAATAATGGAGCAGCTGATACAGAATTTGATTAATAGAGAATTAAAGGAGGGAAATATAATTAATGTCAGTCAACATGGGTTTATGAAAAATGGATACTGTCAAGCTAACTTGATATCTTTGTTGGCTGAGATTACAAGTCTGGTTGATAAAGGTAATAGTGTTGATAGACTTCTGTAAGGCATGTGACTAGGTACTGCATAACATTCTAGTTATAAAATTAACATGGCATACATTAAATGGATTAAAAGGTGGCTAACTGATATGTCTCAAAATGTAGTTGTAAATGGGGAATTATAATTGAACACGTGTGTTTCTAGTGGGGTCCCACATGGACCAGTTCTGGGCACTACGGTATTTAAAAATGTAATGAGTGACCTGAAAGAAAACAAAGTCATCACTGACAGAGTTTGCATATGACACAAAAATTGGGGGAGAGGAAAATAACGAAGAGGACAGGTCACTGATTCGGAGCGATCAGGATCCCTTGGTAAGCTGGGCTCAAGCAAACAATGTGTGTCTTAATATAGCTAAATGTAAATGTATACTTCTAGGAGCAAAGAACATAGGCCATACTTAAAGAACGAGGGTCTCTATCCTGGGAAACAGTGACACTGAAAAAGATTTGCTATCCTGGGATGCCTACACAACTATTGCTGCAGCATACCATTGTAAGAGTCTCATCCTGGAAACCTTTACTCATATGAATAGCTATTACTCCTGTGAGTAATCTTATTGAAGCCAGAGCTTGGGGCACGGCTCAGCCTCAACGGCAGGCCACACAGTCAAAATGCAAGTGTATTTCAACTTTGTCACTTCACTGGCATGAATGCCACATGGCATAAAATGTTGCCACCTCAATTTAAAGTCTTGCATGACACTGTTAAAATAGTATATATCATTAGGTTTATGTAGATCTATTTTTAGATGTAACCTAAATATCAGATGTAACCCTAAAAGGTTACATATGGATATGCATACAACCTACGAGCCTTTCACCTACCCCAACAGATTTTTTTTAAATGGCTATGGCAAACCATGCTTAGATCCTGATCCTGGAAACTTTTACTCAGATAAGCAGTCCTTGCTTATATGAGTAATCCAGCTGAAGCGTCTGTCTGTAGCATGGCACATTTTAAAAGCAGAGTGTAATACTTTCTTCACTTTGCTGTTATGCATGCTACATTGCACAAAATGCAGCAAGGTCTTGAAAGACATATAGTTAAGAGTTACTATATTGCTCAGCCTTATGTAGTTCTAATTTTAGATGTAACCTAAATATCAGATGTAGAAACACAGAAGGGTCATGTCTATATGTGTAAAAAACATCTAAGACTTTCACCTAACCCAACAGTAAAAAAGTACTAACAAAGAAGCCAAATTAAATCTTGTTTTTTATATATGTGTCCCATTTAATTATCTCCTGGTATATCTAAATATTTAGACATCTTTAGGGAAGTGAAAATTCTAATGACAATATGAAGACAATATATTTGAAGGATGAAATTACCTTAATTATGGAGTTGCTACCAGTGCCTCAATATTTAATATTTTATGTTAGGTACACATATAGTTATCAAGAGTAATAATACAATCCCCTACAGAAACACATAGGGTACACATTTGTAGCAACCAAAAAGTCAGCGTGCATGCATCTAAAGGTAGAATTTAAAACTCTAACTTTAACTCCAATACGAAAAGATAAGAACAGAGTTGTTCTTTACTACTAAAATAATCCTGTAATTTTTCTATGCACATAAATCACACCTAAATCAATAAGAGTTGAGTGCAGATCAGTTTTCCAGAATTAGTGCAAATCTGGAAGCCCAAAGTCTTATGTACCATATCAGATCACAGGAAACTTTATAATCTAGTATATCTTTATCTTGGTTAGGCTTGATTTTATTCTAAATCTCTTTAGAATACATAAAAGCAAACTATTGTGTATATTCCCAGTTACTTTTAGAATTAGCACATCATTTGAATGGACTGAAAGACTGTAAAAACGGGTAATTTGTTCTATCTGATTAGTTTACCTAAGAACTAACTATGCCTCATTTTCAGCAACAACAAAATTAACAGTAATAATTAATTGACAACATTCCATTCTTAAGAGTTGGTACTGCTATTTGTGTTGGTGTATTTGGTTCATTTGCTCTATTTTACTCAACTCATCCCAGATGTGACCTTTCTTTGGGTTTTGTCTGATGTTACCATTTCTGTTTAGTGGATTTTAGCTAAGAAAATAGCCAAAGGACAACTCTGGGATTTGTTTTGACTGTTCCCAGGGACCCATAAGAATGAGTGTATCACATTTCAAGATTCTAGTTTTAAAATGTACATGAAAGGGTTGAAATCCATTAAGAGAGACTGGTAACCTTTTCATGACCTATGATGGAAAGCTCAACAGTCAGTATGTGGTTTCCTACTATTCAGTGCTATACTGAATTAGGTGAACCAAATTTCCAGAATCTAGTTCAATGGGAACATGGAAGTTAATTGTGTCAGTCGGGCACCTTAGTACAATTATCTGTGATACTATAGCTCCTTTGCACATATGTACTGTTTTCCATCTAAGCAAATGACTTTAAAACATGAATGAGGTTATTCTTGCAGTAACCCTATGGGCTAGGGAAGTTCCAGAAAACTTTTGATAGCACTCCTTTAAACTAATTCTAAGTGGGTTGTTTTGCAAATTCTAAAACTGAATTGTCAGTGATGTTTCCAGTCAAAGCTCACCAAATGTAGAGTATCCAAAACATCCTCTTGATGCTCCTAACTACTATTTTCTTGGACCACACAAGTTTTTACCAACAGATTTTGAAAATTCTGGGTTTTGTAAAATTCACTGATTGTATACCTTCATTGCCTGGTGGTAGATCTGCAAAATGAGCGACCATTTACAAGCACAGTGGTAAGCAGTAAGAGGACTTTAAATCTACTACCACTTTGATAAAACATACACACACACTAGTGGGGTAATTGTGAGTAAACCAAAACAATGACAAACATTTAAGCCTGTAACTGTCATATTTATGTGCAATGCGGGCCAATATTTTACTGAAAAATTAGTGAGTTTTCAGAGAAAGTCAACGAGAATGATTAGAAGCATGGAAAAATCTTTCATATGAAGAGTGATTGAAAAGACTGTAATTGTTTACCTTAGATGAGTAAAAGACATGATATAAAAATATTAAAATGGAATGGTGTAGAGAAGGTAGATATGAGGTTTCTGTTCTGCCTGTATCATAACACAAGAACAAGGATATATTCAACTCAGTTAAAAGGTGGAAATTCAAAACGTATAAAAGGAAATATGCATTGTGTGAAAAAGTAATTAGACTATGGAACTCATTGGAAAAGGATGTAATTAAGGCCTGGAATTTAGCAAAATTCAAAAAGGGACCAGAAAGTTATATGGATAACAACAATTTCCTGTTTTCATATTTACAAAAACAATTTTCAAAATGATATTAAACTTGAAGCTTCAGGGCTCTAGACAATGTCTACATAGAAAAAAGAAAAGGTGTCAGCTAGTCTTAGAGCACAGGTCAACTGACTTGGGTCCAAGGGCTCAGACTGCAGGGCTAAAAACAGTCGTGCAAATGTTTGGGCTGGGGCTGGAGCCTGGGCTCTGAGACCAGAGCCTGGGCTCTGAGACTCTCATCCTTCTTCAAGGGTTTCAGAATCCAAACCTCAGCCTATTAGGAATGTCGACACTGCTATTTTTAGCCTCACAGCACAAGCCCAGGTCAGTTGACCCAGGCTCTGAGATTTGCTGGCACAGCAGGGGGTTTACTGTGTAGACATACTTTTAGAGACCAGGATGAGACCTGATGTGTGGGATAGATTATTCCACATCTGTCTAGTGTGAGCTCTTATACCTCTCTCAAAAGCATCTGGAGTGGTACATGTCACTGTCAGAGACAGGATAGTGAAGTAGATAGGTCTCTGGACTGGTCCAATATGATAATGTCTATGTTTCTACAAGCGACTAGTAATTTTGGTTCCCCTTTGTCTTTGAATGTCCAATTTGAAACACCTTAAATGTATCTGATTTTCAGATATCAGGTAGTCAAACTCTAGAAATCAGGCCCTTTTAAGTTGTCTCAGGTGGGACATTCAAAAAATGAGGCATCTAAAATCATGTCTGAAATTCTTAGCTATAAACCATAAAGTCTAACTAAAGATATCATTCCTTTCCAGTGATTGCTGGTATACTAAACATGCAAAATCTTGGGCTACAATCCCAGTCAAATTAACGAAAAGCAGATAATAAAATGTGTATAGCTTAGACTAAAGATGGTGCTTCCATGATGCATAATTGCAAACTGCAGGTTAGTTCTGATTATAGATAAAACTTTAGAACTTTTGCCATCCTAAGAGGGTCTCAAAGTTATGCAGGAGCATTAACTAAAACTCATTAGACATCTGGCAAAAAGTTAGCAACACTAGTTTACAGATAGTGAAACTGAAGCTTAAGAAAATGGCCAAAGGTCACCTAGCAAGTCAGTGACATTCTAGGACACAATTCAGGTTTCTTGACTCACAGTCCTATGCTGTAATCATGACAAGCTGCTTCCTCCTCAGAGGGAAGTCACTAGTAGTGTGAGAAGACCTGTCCTTATTTTGAGTCTAAGAAAATCCTTACATTATTTTTAAAAGATATAACTGAATTGCAAATCCAAAGCTTTTAGGGTGGGATTTTCAAAGGAGCCTAGAGGAATTGGGCAACTATCCTTTAGGCTCCTGGAGAAGTCCAGCATTAGGACTTTAAAATATCACCTTTTCATGTGAAATTATTTTCTCTCACACGTTTCCCTCCCTAAAGGGAAAATCTTAATAAGTAGAAAAATTTCAAATCTTGAAAGTTCAAGTGGCAACTCTTTTTAGGTTAGAGTAGATATCAGTTAGATATTTGAACTCATAAATCAATTTACCTTTCACTTATTTCATAACCTCTTTCCTGTAATTGTTTGGTGATATTGTACATAGTTCACTCATCCTCAACACCATCTGACTTTATATGGCATACCATGCCCATCTTGCATTTGAAAGGTTTTTTTCTGGTGTACTTCTTCGGTTTAAAATGGAATTAGGATATTCTAATTAGAATTAGATCAGGAGATTTCATTTTGCTCATGTTAACATAATGACAACTGTGATTAAATCATTTCCCCAAGCTCCCCTTTTGCACATGATTAGCACTGTAACTGCTGGATAAGTAAATTTAAAAACAAACAATCCATGTACCTTTAGGTTAAATGGGGATAATTTAAACAAAAACTACTTACCACTAGAATAGCATTAAAATGATCGCTTTTCACGTTCCGTACTTGAACACAGGACGCTGGCACTTGTAATCCTGCGCCATTGGAAAGATTTCCAGCGTCTCCATTCAGCAGTAAATTGTTATTGCTAGGACCAACACCCAAAGATGCCTTGTACAAATAGGTATGGGTAAGTTTGCCCACTCCTGTGACCTCCACCATGTCAGGTGTTAAATGAGATCTTGGGAGCATGCGTACGTTGAAGCGGTACTTATGTTCATCCCTGGAGCAGCACCCTGGCCAACAGCCGTTGCGGTAAGGGCTAGTTCTGCAATGGAAAAACCTTGTGAGAAGAAGGAAGAGTAAAAACCCAAGGAACACGAAGGAAATGCAAGCGAGAGAGATGATCAAGTAAAGGTTCAAGCTGGAGAGCTGCTCTTGTCCCTCCATCCCGTCACCGAAGTCCGGCAGGGCTTGGGGGAGGGAGTCAGCCAGCAGGATGCCCAGGGCTACCGTGCAGGAGAGGGAGGGCTCCCCATTGTCCTTCACTAGAATGACCACTTTGTGTTTGATGGAATCGGTGGACCTCATGGAGCGAGTAGTCCTGAGTTCTCCTGTATTGGGCAATACCCTAAACAGGCTGGAGTCGGAAGACTGCTGCAGATGGTAGGAAAGCCAGGCGTTCTGTCCGCTGTCCGCGTCATCCGCCACCACTTTGGTCACCAGGTAACCGGCATCAGCTAACCTAGGGACTATTTCCACCGCGACCGAGCCATTCCTTGCCCCGGGGTACAAGATGACAGGGGCGTTGTCATTCTGATCCGCAATGAATAGATTGACAGTTAAGGCCGCGCTCAGGGCCGGGGAGCCATTGTCCGTGGCTTCCACTTGAAAATGGAAACTCCTGAGTTGTTCATAGTCAAAAGAGCTTTTTGCATAGATGTTTCCGTTCTCTGAGTTAACAGATAAAAAGCTGGACAAAGAGCGACCTTCAATGTCCATGTCCCTGAGCGCATAAAAAATCTGGCCATTTCCCCCTGTGTCGGGATCAGAGGCTGATACCTGGAACAAAGATGCTCCAGGGTGATTATTCTCTGTCACAAAGATGTCATATGACTGGCTTGCAAACTTGGGAGGGTTATCATTCACGTCTGAGATTTGCACCAGTACTGTCTTTTGGGTGACGATTGGGGGGGAACCACGGTCTTTGGCAGTAATGGTGATGTTATATTCGCTGACCAATTCTCGATCCAGAAACCCATCCGTGACCAAACTATAGTAGTTGTCGAAAGAGAATTTCAGTTGGAAAGGAATGTTAGCAGGGATCTGGCAAGCTACCTTCCCGTTCTCTCCAGGGTCTTTATCTGCAACACTCAAAAGAGCGATGACAGTGCCGGGCAACGCATCTTCGGGCATGGGACTGGAAAGAGACGTGATTGTAACCTCTGGGGCGTTATCATTTACATCAGTGACTTCCACCAGCAATTTAGCTGTACTGGACATTCCAAACGCACCTTTATCCCTTGCCTCGATGAACATCTCTAGAAGGGGTCTCTGGACATCTAGAACGCCATTCACTGTTACCTCCCCGGTTTGGGGATTAATTCGGAACAGTTTCTGTAGCTCAGCAGAAGTGCTGTTGCTAAATGAGTATCTGATCTCTCCATTTTGACCTTCGTCTAAGTCAGTGGCATGTACTTTGGTTACCAAGGTGCCGTTGGGGGAGTTTTCCAAGATACTTGCCCTATACAGTGAATGTTCAAACGCTGGAGCGTTGTCATTGGTATCAAGAACAGTCACAATCACCTGGGCGTCACCGGATCTCTCGGGATTCCCACTGTCTTTGGCTGTAATTACAAGTCTGTGGGTGGATTGCTGTTCCCTGTCTAAGGGTTTCTCCAGCACCAGTTCAGGATACTTACTCCCATCCCCGTGCGTTTGCATTTCCAGTCGGAAATATTCGTTAGGGCTCAGAGAATAGGTCTGGACGCTGTTGGTGCCTTCATCAAAATCTTGGGCATTGGGAAGTGTAAACCGAGCCCCAGGAGATAAAAACTCGGCTACATTTAGGTGATATTCGTTTAAAGGGAACCTGGGGGAGTTGTCATTTATGTCCAATATTTTAAATTCCATTTTATAAAGCTCTAGGGGGCTTTCTAGCACAAGTTCGTAATTCAGAAAACAGGTAGTTTTTAATTCACAAACCTGCTCTCTGTCTATGGGCTCATTAACAGACAAAGCCCCCGTGCTTACATCTATATTAAAATATTGCTTACTTGAACTGGTGATCATGCGAAATTTCCGGACTGAAAGGGTAGTTGCATCTATTCCTAAATCCTTTGCTATATTCCCAACAGACACACCACGTTCAGTTTCTTCGGAGATGGAATACTCTATTTGCCCATTCACGGTGTAGGAAATAAGGCAGAACACCATTAAATGGACCCGCATTCTTCCTTCCCTGGCTCAGCTCCCTGCAGATCGTTTCAACGGTAACATAATCCAATATCTCAGCAAAGAGCTGAAGTTCCCATACCAAAGCAAAATGGAAAAATCGTTAAAAAATACAACAAAAAAACCCCAAACAAAATAGTTTGCTAAAATGTGGGGAAAGAGCATATGCTCTTCCCCATGCACCCTGAAATCATCACCGGGTTATCTGCTGCTGAGCCAGCCACTTCCAGCTCTTTTATATTGCAGCTAGCTTTGCTCTATATTTGCGATCATGTGGATGGAAAAGATCTCCTATTACACTAGGATACCTTACTGGTGGACAGCGCCACTTAGAGGCCTAACAGCTGTCATGCCAGCTAG
This sequence comes from Mesoclemmys tuberculata, assembly GCA_007922155.1. Taxonomy (NCBI): domain Eukaryota; kingdom Metazoa; phylum Chordata; order Testudines; family Chelidae; genus Mesoclemmys; species Mesoclemmys tuberculata. The sequence continues at coordinate 295,929 of ML675615.1, forward strand.
TAAAGAACGGTCCGCACTACAGCACTAGACTAGAGAAAAGTGTTAAAATGTTAGAGAATAAACAGATCGTTTCTTTGTCGATGCCCTGAGAGCGCACTTGGGAACCGTGTCTGAAATCCGGATGTATTTCCACGAATGACAAACCCGGAGAAGACGTGGAAAATTCTCCCTGCCTGAGATCCTGGCTATTCTTTAGGCATCTGCAAAACAACAGCCAGCAGTAGCAAGGGAAAACGCCCAAGCCATGCTGTCAGCACAGCTGTGTGCAGAAGTGACAGCTCCCCTTTAACCGAGGTCACCGCAGCTCTAGAAAGCTCCTGGTTTAGCACAAAATTATTCCGCTTCTTCAGATGCCATTTGAAGAACGAAAAAATCTTTGCCTCTAACTAACTTCAGTGGAGGGGTTTTATTATGAGCTCCCTTCGCTTTTTGCTTGCTTCTGCGCTCTGGGTAGTGTAAGTGAACTTGGGTTATTAGGGAGGAAGGAGAATGATCATCGCACTAAGATTCTGATCCACTGAAATCAAGGCAAAGCTCCTCTTGGCGCAGGATCAGGCCCTGAATTTCTAGCTGCACACCCGTTCCTGTTTGCACTGGGCTTTGCTTCACTTAACTGAGTTATGTGCAGGAGAGTAGGTGCACCTTCAATATCTGTATGTTTATTAAAAGTGTTGCAGATCTCAAAGACCTTGCACTCTGTAAATAAAGGAAGATACTGATTAAAACCGGGGTGCCACAGACTATTACTTCACAAGCGTAGGAAGAAGTCACCCACCCACGTGCTTTCCTTACGATGTTAGTCCAGTGAGGGAGCCAGAAAGACACCGAGTTCTAAGAACACAGGGCAGTGTCTGGATACAAGGTAGGGTGTGAGGGAGATCACCGTTAGCAAGACCAGAGGATCACTTTCGTAAACTATTTTGTTATCCCATTTTTCTGCGAGGAGACAGCTGAAATTCTATAATACTTAGCGACTGGGCTGCCAGTTTAACTCACCAGGCTACAGGGAAAAACCGTCGCTCCCCAGGATTTCAGACATCAATGGGATTCCGTGATCTTTTTACATTTTTTTGTTTGTTTCTTTTCTTTTTAGAGCTGACGTTATGGAGAAGATGCAGCTTTTGGATCCAATGACTCGGTCTTGATGTATTTAACAGGGGTGACTTGAAGAACTCCCCGGGCTATGCCTACTTTGTCACCAATCCATTCGATTCAGATTCTGAACACTCAGATTGGTGAACTCTTCCTCACACGAGTAGCTCCACTGAAGTTAATGGGACCACTCGTGTGAGTAACTGTTCACCAGCATGGGGCGAATGGGCTCACTATCTGGGGCTTAAAACTGGAACATTAATCCTCTCAACTGCAAACAGAGATACAGACACACCCACAGCGATGATTTTAGTAGCACGGGGGGATGCCCAGCCAGTCCCTGCGGCAGTGATGAAACTCGGACACTGTTTCATGGTCCAGAACCACATCCGTAACTAGATAGGGACAGTTCTTCACAGACCGTCCTGTTCCGAAAGGCATCCGGAATCCGCTAACAAAACTCTCCCGTTGACTCCTGAATCTTTGCCCATCATAGTTATTAATGCCACCATTGTCCCAGGAGCCCCGTTGTAGGCACTGGGCTGAAAAGACAGGTGAAAACAATTTGCGGAGAGCTCCAGTTCCCCTCAGTTATCTCTACCGACACTCTACAATGCCCGCACCTCGCTGCATCCGTCCCTTTAAAGCAGAGATGAAAACTGTGTAAAGATGCTGGCGACCAGAAGCTTCTGCACCATTTCCCCCAATGGATCCGGCATAAGGCAACTGCTGTGACTGAGAGCAGTGAAATGCCTTCAGGGACTTTGCCCCGACAGTAACCGACCGACGAGCACCGAGGCTGTCACCAGCACCTTGAACAGCAACAGTCAAGATTGCCGGGGAGCCTCTGTCTTTTGCAGCGGTATTTAGCGGGCATTTAGCTGCTCTTTACTGTCCAGGGGCTTCACTAATTCTAAGACGAGACAGCACCTGCCACCGCTTCGGGTCTGCAGTTCCCAAAGGAAGAGCTCGTTTTAAGTGAGCTGTTAGCTTGTCCGAAATTTACTGGCAATAGTTGGGTTCCGTGTTCTCTCTAGAGAGACACGCGACCCTAGAGTCACAACCAACCTCGATAATATCTAGACTCGAACTGTCTGCGTGAAAAATCGGGACGTCGTCTGGGTCGTTTGGCTCTGAATGGACAAGACTTGTAAGGGATTTTCCATCATCGTTTTCAGGTGCAAAAAGCAGATTAGTTTGGAGTCACGCATGGCTTCTCGGGCTATGGTACATATAACGCCTCCGGTCTGGAATTAGATGTGAGCAGCACTGATTTATGCTGGTGAGATGGAGGTCCCGGTATCTGCAATCCCTAAATCCTTGGAAAATTGTCCGAAACGGTCGGATCGCAGCTCCAGTGCTTCAAGAACCACGTGAAAGCCGGCCTCACATTATCCCGGCAAACCTGCAAGAAGGGGAAATACAGTAGAACAGCCGCAGTGGGGCAGGTAAATGGTTGGAACAACGCATTTTGCTCACTGCGAATGCCATTAAATTAAAGACAGTGTGAAGAACCAGCCCAAGCGATATAGCAGCACCTTTGTGACTGTCCCTGAGCGCTGCAACTGCAGAACCCGCCCAGAGGCAGCCCAGCGCTACGGAGCAGCCGGGCCAGATCACAGAGAACTATTGCACCACATTAGCGGACAGAGACACACAGATTCTGCCAGAAGAAACTTCCCATCGGACACAGAGGCCGAAACTGTATCAGAGCGGTGCAGCATTTCTTTAATGGTAGCGATCGATCTGGCAGTGTGCATCCGTGAAGCTTCACAGCCTTTAAAAATGGAAAAGACAACTTACCATTCTTTGATGTTGCTTCTGAAGAGGGAAATTCACCCTGTAATTTAGTATCTGTACTTTCCCAGGCAACAAGTGAAGCTCACCACATTAAAAGAAAAAGACGTGGGCCAGAGATTTCCTGACTGAAAGCGAAATGAAGGGAACTGCAGCGATACAGTTGACATTTATCACCCTTTTGGTTTGATCAGAGAAAACGAATATGATTAGAATGTGACCTAGTGAGCTAGTTATGTAGAAATGTCAAATGGGAAAACAATCAAGTTTCAATTTTCATTTTAAACACTTGTCTTGTAATAAGCAATGAGTATTACGTTATTCATATTACTTTGCAAGACGGTGGAACATAATTTATAACATAGTCATTTCAGAAGACCCTTATCCAGTGATATCTATTAAACAGTACAAAGGTCATCCAATTTTCACAGCTATTTTATATCGTCTGACCTTAGGGGCCAGCAGCCTACCTCTCCCTTGCATTTCTAGTGACCTTCACACAAGGACTTTAATTACAATAATAAATCAAAAGCAAGAGTTGATTAATATGTTGTAAGGTCTGGTTTTAACTTTCTATGCACTTTTACCCGTGCCCTTTCGAGACATTTATTTTATATGTCAGCGAATTCCACAATACTGTAGGAAAGAGCTTTCCAACTAAACAGGACGGCCTTTACAAAAAATTAATAAACAATGGCACAACCAGAGACGGCTTTCAACTTGAGCCCACGTGTCGCAATGAATCTACATTCACTGGAATATAACGAGGGCTATCAACCAAGAGAGTAAAAAAATCTTTGGCAACTAGTAAAGTACACCTGACCTAAAATACCTGTCTTTTAAAGCTGTATTTTAATCCTCCCCCCTTTCCGATTTCCCGCATCCACATTTCTAAAGATTTGATCACCAATGACTTAACAAAAGCAAAAAAGTTGTTCCCATCTGATGACTATTCAAAGGCTTCTGTGAAATCATTCCTTTTCCCAGTCCAGTTCGCAGCTGACAGGTATTCAAACAAACCAACCAAACAAGCAGCACGCGTTAGTATCAGCAGAAAAGCCAGGGTCTGACAGGAAAATGACCGATCTCCCTTCTTCAAATGAATTTTACTCCCAGTTTAGAGTTAAAGAACAAGGCTGGGTACTGTAGGGTGGCTTACTGTATTGTATCCCATAGTTTACCCGATCTATGGGAAGAAGACTTACATCACCTAAGCTAACAATATGAACACCCTTCATTTACACTAAAATTCCCTATATAAAAATTAAAAAGTAAATACATCTAGAGGTCTCTTGACGTTACCTTGATAAAACTATGCTGTCTCTTGATTTTATCAATCCCTTTAATACATTTGACAATCTCTGTTATGTAATGTTAAATCTGTACTTTTGTAATGAGAATATATCAATATTTCCTTACAATTTAGAAAAAATCTCAGATTTTATATCAGCTTCCTCACTCCCTACACACAATTTCTAAGGCAATATTTTTCCTCCTATACTGACCAATGTATCACCAATGTTTCATATAAAATAATGTAACAAATACCTTAATTTCACACACAAACATTACCTGAATTTGGGTGTGAAATTGTATATCTTGTGTATTTTCTTCATTATGTTGCACTGATATTGTTAGCCTTCCCAATGCCTCTGTGCATGAGAGTAATAGATTTTTTTCCAGAAGAACCCATACATCACATTCCTGATCAGTATGCTGTATTTTTTTAATTGAATTTATTTATTTAGAGCACACTACTTGTCTTACTTTCCTGTAAAAGGACTGAGTTCCTACCTAATCCTCAACAGAACACGCAGACCCTGACTTGTCCCTTTTCAAGTTTTAAAGAATTTCCCCACAATATTTGAAAAAAATTACTGCTCAATCAATTCCTGGTTTGTCTTTCCTCTTAATAATACTTTTCACATCTTCTAACATCTTTCATGAATGATCACAAAAGGTCTGACCCAAAGCCTATTGAAGTACATGGAAAGACTCCCACTGATTTCACTTGATTTACAATCAGCCCAAAATGATATGCAAAGATAAATTAATGAATCCTCAAAGATTCTTGTGAAGATGAATATTAGTAACCTAAATGCACATATAGCTGAGATAGGACAGCTGTCATCACCTGTAATGAATCAGATATAAGGCTGCAGTAATGGGACCATTGCCAGCAGATCAAGGGAAGTGATTATTCCTCTCTATTCATTTGGAGTAATGTGTCCAGTTTTGGGACCCCCACTACAGAAAGGATGTGGACAAATTGGAGAGAGTCCAGAGTAGGACAACAGAAGTTATTAGAGGGCTGGAGCATATGATTTTTGAGGAGAGGCTGAGGAAACAGGGTTTCTTTAGTCTGCACAAGAGAAGAGTGATGGGGGATTTGTTAGCAGCCTTCAACAACCTGTAGGGAGTTCGAAAGAAGATAGATCTAGGCTGTTCTCAGTGGTGTCAGATGACAAAACAAGGAGCAGTGGGGGAGGTCTAGGTTAGGTATATTAGGAAAAGCTTTTGCAATAGGAGGGTGGTGAAGTGCTGGAATGGGTTACCTAGGAAGGTGGTGAAATCTCCATCCTTAGAGATTGTTAAGGCCCAGCTTGGCAGAGCCCTGGCTGGGATGATTTAGTTGGGGTTTGTCCAGCTTTCAGCAGAGGGGTGGACTAGATGACCTCCTGAGGTCCCTTCCAACCCTAATCTTTTATGATTCTATGATAGAATTCAAAATGGAACCCAGTAGTTCTGGGTCCCCTGTCTTGATCACTGTAGCTAATTCAAAGAGAGATTTTATCTTAAGACTTTACTAAAATAAAATTGTTGTGTTTGCCACATTCCAGTCTTTAAACATGTCTTAAATACATTTTTGAATACATTAAGTTTTGGAAAACTTCACTAATTTACTTGCTGGCTTTCCTCAACACTCTGGTATATGTGCAACTTTGACCCCAAAGAGGGGTGCAGCTACACCGATGCTCCTGTGCCGCTGTAGTGTTTTAATAAAGATGCTGTAGCTGAGCCCTCCCATTGGTGTAGTTAATCCACCTCCATCAGAGGCAGTAGCTATGTGGTTGGGAGAAGCTCTCTGCCCACCTAGTGCTGTATACACTTGTGCTTAGGTTAGTGTAATTTTTCACACCCCTGACCCACGTAGTAGTAGCTGTGTAGTGTAGACTTGCTCTTAGTTTAGCAACCTTTTAATAGCTATTTATATCAGATATGTGTTAGCTCCTTTTTGGAAAACTTATCCCTGCTTTCTCAGATCACTAATCTTTTCCTCTCTAAAGATGGCAATGAAGTGTTTACTGAGTCAGAGTTTAAGGCTAGAAGGAAACACTAGATCATCTAATCTGACCTCCTGTATATCACAGGCCACCATCACCACTGGCACACTAAACCAACGAGGGAAATGAGACCAAACTAAATGAGACCCACAGGAAACTAGACTATTACGTGCCAAAGGCAAAGAATAGGATGTACCAAGGTGCACCAGTGCTGGAGGCCCGTTATGGTGACAAATAATTAAATGAGACATACCCAGATAATCCTGGCAAGTGAAGCACACCCATACACTGAAGAGGGAAGAGAAAAAACCCAAGGTCACTGCCAACCTGACATGTGGGAAAATTCCATCCAACCCTACCCATGGCAATGTTTAACAACCTTTCTCATTCTTCTTTCCTTTCCCTAATTTCTCTGTTTTTAATTTAAAGTGGCAAAAATGTATTTGAAATCATTCTTCTACCTTGCCGATACTGTGCAAGGAAAATCCTTTAATATTACTTTACGTATTTCTGTATATCTCCATGTAACGGGGTCACACTCACCTCTCATGAGCACCCCTGACACCATGTGCCTGCACTGTATCACTCAGTTTGTGATGGGTCTTCAGTGACTCAGATGAGTGACTCTCCAGCTGAGTCACACACAGACTGTATGTGAGGTGAAATAAAACGCCTTCTGGGGTACAAATCCAACAGAGGGCCTATCTCAGTGCCCTGGTTTGGACCATCTCTGAGCCTCTGCTAGGCTCTCTATCAAATTATCCCTGTTCTTCAAGCAGTCCCAGTCCTAGTATGGGACCACCTCCCACAGAGCTCCCTCCCCAGAGACTCTTGACCTCTTTGAGACTCTCTTCAGCTGGGCCACTAAACAGTACTGTTCCCCTTCTGTACACCATTCTGTGTCCAGGCCACTTAATCAGTGGCTCATGGAGGGAGAACTGGGCCCACCCTCTACTCCAGGTCTCAGCCCAGGGACCTTATAGATAGCAGCTTTCCACCATATCTCTTTCCCCAAGCCATGACGTTGCTCTAATTCTCTGAGACACTTCCCCGTGACCCCACACCGTCTTCACCCTTACCTCAGGGCCTTGTCTTGACGAAGTCCCAGCAACCAGCCGAGAGCTCCTTCTTGCTCTCTCCAGCTTCTACACACACTGACCTGTACGAAGTCCTGTAACTCCCTTGGCCAACCAGGCACACCATCCATGCTCCTTCAGCTCCAGTAAGGAACTGAACTTACTCTGGCCCTGCAGCTCTTCTTATACTAGGCTGCTGGACCCTGATTGACTGGTCCCAGACAGCTGTTCTAGGTGGCTTGGGGGACCTCTCTACTGCCCTTTTCTGAGGTGGAATGTAGCAGGGCTACAAGGCCTCCTTCAGGGGGCCTCTCGACCTACTCCATTCCATCACATTCCACTTATTCCTCAATTTTTTTCCTCTTTTTTTTTAATTTCTCTGTATAACTCTGCCAATCATCCTCCATCCCATTCATCTTATATTTTTTTAATGTCTTCCTTTATACACCTTCATACCACCCTGTGTTATCACTTTGGTTTCTGTTGTCCTTTTAGCTGTTCTGAGTTTACTAATGTGAAAAGTGTTAGTAACTTCCTGAAAGAGAGTGTACCTCATGAAAATACTACAAATAACCATATATTATTGAGTTTTGCATGAACATTTATATTCCAGGCAAAATATGAAAGGCTTTACTGCTAATCATGAGGATGAACGTTGACTACAACAAGGATTAATTCATCTATTTGTGATTGAATGTGTACAACTAATTTTAATATTCTAGAGATGTTGTTGTAGTCATATTGGCCCCAGGATATTAGAGAGACAAGGACCAACTTCTATTGGTGAGAGAGACAAGCTTTCGAGCTTTCAGGACCTGAAGAAGATCTCTGTGTAAGGTGGAAACCTTGTCTCCCTCACCAACAAAAGTTAGTCCAATAAAACCTCACCCTTCTTGTCTCTTTAATGTTGTAGAGAAACATTCAGAGTATCTTTAAAATGTTTCATGCATAGGTACGAGGAAGTAAGTGAATTAAAATATTTCTGGAAGAAGGGTAATTCATTGTAAACCTTTTCATGCTTCAAAACCAACTGGTTATTTATTTTTTAGAGGCAAGAAACATGGCAACTTTGCCAGGGTGGGGCTACTCTCTGTAATCTTCTCCAAATTACAATCCAAAGTGTTTAACAACTTTTAAAATATTAAGGGCCAGATTCACCACTGTGTTACTCCAGCATTGAAGTAAATGGAATTATTTAGTATAAAACAGGGGTAAATGAATGATGAATCAAGCCCATAACCTTCTATGTGAAGTGATTTTATTCCTTCGATGATTCAGAGATATACTCCTCTATCACCAAACTCTCTTCCATATTCAGTTTTGCATATCCAGTAGTCTGTCAGAGGATTTCATGTCACTGTTTCAAACTACAAAACTGAGAATCCCATTATCCTCCCCACCTTCCAGACTCGCAACTTCAAGGCAATTTTTTACTCTCTTCTCTGCCCTTTCCAGTCCCCCACTAATTCTTGTCATTTCTTTCCCATTAATATCATCAATATTTTATTTTTCATCACTATTTTCACTTACAAAGCACTTGTTCAGGCCTTGGCAATTTTTCACCTTGATTCATTTAACCTTTTCCTCTTCAACATCCTTACCCCTAATTATTAGACGCCTAGCTTAATAGCATGATGGCTACCAAGGAGGGGACTATTGGAGGTCTAACTTGGCCTGACTTGCTTGACCAAGTTGCCTGACCACTGATGAGTTGATTGACTACTGTTTAAGGCCTAGCCTCTGCAGCCTGACTGCTCTTTACAATTGGCAGAGACCAAATGAGTGTTGAGTAACCTTGTGGTATCTCAGTTTCTGTGCGTCACAGCAGAGAGTAAATAGTGTGGGTTTTGTACAACACAGCAAATAATTTGTTCATTTATGGTTGCATATAAATAAAAATGAACAAGGACAAGAGTTTATGCATTTTACATTAAGGCACATTTTTCCCACTGCCTCCCCCACTACCAAATGTTTTTCTCCAATTATCATGGTAAAAATATAAATATGTAGTTAGTAATAATAATAATACAGTTTATAAAAAGTAAAGAACATAAGATCACCCAAAATAAGCAAATTTAAAAACAATGTATACAAAAAAATATAAAAAGCCATCTCGCAGGCAACAGGGTGCGTTTCATCACTGCCTGATTACCACAGGAGATGCTGTCGACCAATCCCCTGGCAGGGCTCCTGAAGCAAACTGTTCCTGTATACAGACTCTTAAGTAAACATACAACTTTTGGGGTCTAGTAAGTATATGTTGTAGCTAATTTTTGTCTTTGTATTGAACTAACTATCTAAGAAATCCTAACACATACAACCTTACTGATCTGTAAATCGTATATACCATTTCTCAGTAGTAACTTCACACTGATCATAAAGAATGTCCTGCAATACTGACTTTGCATTTCTCCTTCAAAATGCTGCTGTTTACATTATCTTCCACTCTCCAGCTATATCAGTCCTTGTCTTCAGTATTTTTCCTACCTCATAGTAAATCAAATTCAAGATCCTCATCCCGTACATAATCTCACCCACATATTTCTTTCTCCCCAACTTTTCCACTGCACACTTTCCAAATCACCTTTATTACTGCTCTCCCTAAGACTCTTTGCACCTCCATTCATGCTGTGACTATGCTTTGAACAGTCTCCCACTACTTGTACACCAAGGGCTGTCTTTTCCCTCCCTTCTTCCCCATTTTGGCAATAAATCCTTCTATTTTCATCATTTGGTCAACAAATCTCCATAACCTTCCATTTCTCTAGCTATTGTGCTATGTTTTGTCTTGACTTCATTTGTCTTTTCTATGCTATTCTTAATTTGGGTTTGGGACACCTACATACTATTCTGAAGAGTTCACTAAAATGAATAGCCAGGCAGACAGATGGACAGTCTATACCTAACTAAGGCAAGAAACATGTCTGACAGGGGCAGGCTCACTCCAACATTCAACTCATTTGCCCTAAAAAGGCATTTCTTCAGGCTTTGATAAAAAAATTATATACAAGTTTCATATATATAAGATATGGTTTAGTACCAAGATTTCAACTTTATAGGACTCAGTGGAAAAGGGAAAATACAGGTGATACATTTAAATCATATATAAAAAGACGTAAAATAGATTTTCTAGGCATAACATGTCCTATTTGAAAGACTGATACCTTGGGCCCTTCCAGGGCTGCTAGGAGCTGTGTCCCATTGGAAAACTAGACAATTCCCTTTCTGAACAATACAAAGCTTCAGTTTCTAGGCTTGCTAAGTCACAAGATACCAGATTTTATATTTGCCACTGGTGCTGAACTGAATATCCACTGTTCTGATTATTGGGGCGGTCATTTTTATTTTATTTCAGGAGAAGAAAAGAAGTAAATAGCATGATGATTTTTTTAAAATGTTGCTGATTGGTTGGTTGGAATATTAATTCCATCAGAAATGAATTAATGAGCAGAGGGCAGGGAATACAATCAAAGGTGCATAATAAAAGCATCTTATCACTTGACACTGCAGCAGGTCACATGGACATCACCTCCTCACTTATAGTTAAGTGTTTATGTGTGTGAGTGTGCATCCTCATTCATATTAATATTGATCTTACCTCAAAGGATATTTTAATCTCTTCATCATTAACCTTGGGGCCATTCATTGTAGGCAGTGGACTAAGTCAGTGATTCTCAACCAGGGGTACCTGTACTCCTGGGGATACCCAAAGGTCTTCCAGGAGGTACATCAACTCACTGAAGTATTTGCCTAGTTTCACAATAGGCTACATAAAAAGCACTCATGAAGTCGGTACAAACTAAATTGTCATACTATGACTTATTTATACTGCTCTATATACTATATACTGAAATGTAAGTACAATATTTATATTCCAGTTGATTTATTTTATAATTATATGATAAATTTGAGAAAGTAAGGAATTTCTCAATAATAGTGCATGGTGACATTTTTGTATTTTTATGTCTGATTCTGTCAGCAAGTTAATTTTAAGTGAAGTGAAACTTGGGGGGTATGCAAGATAGATCAGACTCCTGAAAGGGGTACAGTAATCTGGAAAGGTTCAGAGCCACTGGATTAAGTGATACCATGTAAGGGTTTTGCAGAGCCACCCCATAAATTAGGAAAAAGTTTCCTGGGGAAATATCCCATATATAACAGTTATATCAACAGACTCAGAAGAAGAAAGGACAGTTGTAGTATCCGATTTCTCTGCAAGAGGCAAATTCACAGCAATTAGCATGAATATCAAACAAAGGAAATGGCTCACGAAAAGAATTATTAAATAACAAATTAAATCTGAAAGAGGCTCGTCATCGCTAAAGTTTAAGAGAACTTGATGTAGAGTGTCCGTCAGCATCTTCCCAAAAGCCACTGATGAGGAAAGGGAAGGAGCGCCATTGTCTTTTACAAGGAGTGTCTCTGTGTCTTTAATAATGCGCTTACATCTCATTTCCCCGGACTGTGGTGAAATAGTGACAACGCTGGAGTAGGCAGAGGAAAGCAGATGGAAAGACATCCAGGCATTTTCTCCTTGGTCTTTGTCATCTGCCACCTCTTTTGTAACCAAGAACCCCAAACCGGCACTTCGAGGCGCCATTTCCACTACCACCGATCCTGTGAGGGGAGAAGAGTGTAGGATTTCAGGTACATTTTCAGTGTAATCCACCACGTTTACTTCTCCAGAGAGCTGTGGAGAGCCTCCATCCTGAGCTTGGACGCTAAAGTCTATTCACTTCTCGTAGTGGAAGGTTGCTTGGGTGTAGCTAACTCCACTTCCGGAATTAATGGAGACGCACCTGAAAATAGAGACTCCTTCAATCAGACTCTCCAGTACGGAATAGGTGACCGGGCGGTTCTGCTCAGCGTCGGGATCCAAAGCAGTCATTTGATAGATGGAGACCACTGGAGCACCGTCCTCTGTCACATGCACCACATGGAATGGCTGCAGGAAGCTCGGTGCATTGTCATTGACATCAGAGACCTGAACCAGGACAGATTTATTGGCAGACTGAGGAGGAAAACCGGAGCCAAGAGCAGACAAATGGATCTCCTGGTCAGACTGAGCCTCGCTGTCGAGGAGCGAATCTGTGAGCAGGTAGTAATAGTTGTCTGCGGGAGGATCTGACAGTGAACTTTCCATTCTCTCCTGAATCTCTGAAACTGGCAGTAATCAACGCGACCACTGCGCCGGGCGAAGCATCCTCCGGCACTGGCTGAAAAGCGAAGCCACTTTCACTTGGGGCGCGCTGTTATCGCCAAGACAGCTGCACTGGGGGGAAGCGCGTAGGCCCCGCTGTCTGTGACTTTTACAGCTGGTAAATGGTTCTGTCGGGTGCTGCTGCCTTCAATGGGATACCCTCTGTGAGCGCCAAGGGGAAGAACCGTCTGGCTTTGCTGAAGGAGGAGTAGTTCACATCCCCACGCACGTAAGTGCGTTCCTCTAAATCAGTGGCGTGAACTCGCAGCACCAGTGAACCTCGGGGCCCGTCCTGCACAGACGGGGCCTGTGCACTGACCCCTCAAACTGAGGCGTCTCATCATTGCATCTACAACACGAACCGTGATGTGGGTGTCCCCGGAACCAGGGGGAATCCCACCATCCAAAGCGGTCAGGACCAGCGGGCGAAGTGGCTGCTGCTCGCCCTCCGGGGGCTGCTCCAGCCAAAGTCTGTCTGAGATGATGCAGTCTCTGGAGCTCTGCGTGTCTATCCCAAAATGGCCGTGGAGGCTGAGGCTAAGCTTGTCACTGCTGCCAGAACTGGTACCACGCCCGCGATCCCGCTAGCAAAAAGCGAGAGTTGGCAGCTACGAATTCCTGGGTGTGTAAACTGCCGTGATTTAAGGGGAGCCTGGGGGGGTTATCGTTGACATCCAGTACTCCTACGTCTGCCCTGCGCAGTTCTAAGGGATTCTCCATCGCCCGCTTTAGGTAAATACAACCGCTGCTCTCAGAGCTGCTCTCGGTCTCCGCGCTCCTTCCCCAGCCGACGCCCGGGGCTTACCTTCAGATCCAGGCAACGCTTACTTGAATCACACACCAGCCGAGCTCCGCGAGATGCCACCTGCGGAACATCCAGTCCCATATCTCCGGAGAGACCTGCTATTTTGAGTCTGATTCTTCTGGCACCTTGCATGCAAGCATCTCCCAGACCAAGGCAGCTAAGAAGTGAAATAATGAATAGCCTCAAAGGCTTCCTGCAGAAACTGAGTATTTCCCCTTTGGAGCGGAGAATTCTCCTCTGAACTAAACGTCGGAACCACGTCTCCTTCGTGGCTTCCGTGACACAAGCCAAACAGAGACGGCTCTGCCATCCCCACTGTCTGAAGCTCTCGCCTCAAACTTAGGTGCTGGGAAATATCCTCCGCCCCAGCCACCGCACCAGAGCGCAGCAGTTGGCGCGGAACGTTGGAATTACAGTCTGCCTCCCTCTTTACATCTTCCGGTTAACAGCGCCCCCCACTGTCCAAAGGCACAGCGCCTCAAATGTTTCTTTAGCTAGAGAAATGCCAATACGTGAAGTAAATTTAAACATCACTATTGCCTTTTATATTAAATATGTACCTGCCTGCCAAAACCACAAGTACACCAACCTATGTATAATATGGTAATTTCCGAATAGAAAGCTTTAGCACGTTCCTTACTCGCAAAGCAATTGGGGCAAGGAAACACTCACAGCACAAAGGACAACTAGGAGCTGTAACAGAGTGATGACCCAGTTACTTTTTTCTTTGGAATGGATACAAAATTGTATCCATGTTCAAAGGAAGTTACTTAGCATTTTAAGTAAACAGGTATGGGTATTTTCAGCATATTCTATTAAAGTAAGTCAATAATAAACGATCTCAGTTAATAATTCAGAACAGAAAACAAGCTAGTCGCTTCTTAAAACACACATACAAACATGTTTTCTAAAAGTGTACATCTGACCAATATGCTCTACATGGCTCAGTTCATACTAAGGGTCAGAGCAAGGAAAGGAGAAACTTGTGTAACTAGGCAAATGCCTCCCCAAATCCGCCCAGAACTTTTGCCAGTGACGTAGTTATCAACGTTCACATTTTAGTTGTCATCAACAGGCTCCAGACTCAACAGCCCTTTAGATGAATAGTGAATGCGCCATCTCTTTGATACTGGGCCACATTCTTCAATGTCCTAACTTCACCGGCTTTATTCAACCACCATCCTACTTGACCCCAGTGGAGTGACACAGCAATTAACTTACTCCCACTGTTCCTCTCTTGTACAAATGTAGTAATCAAACAGGCTCACACTGGAAATGTGTGCTTCATAGTTTTAAAGACAAGAATTTTAAAAAACCCAATACTTAAATTCTGCAGAAGCTGACTGAGTCCCCAAAGAAAGGCTGGTAGAGTATTTCAGTAAACACCATCTGATTTTGACTCCTCTGCCTTTCAGTGCCAATTAGATATTTATTGTTGACTACTATCTTGCTTTTTTAAAAAATCCACAGTTTGTAACACCCTCTTAGAAGCTTTAAATAGAATTTCTTTTCCTACAAAACAGGGCAATCTCTATTAGGAAAACACTGTTTCTCCTATGTTTCTAGTGTTCATTGCCTTCATGTGTTTTGATAACTTCTATGTCAACATAACTCTTCTATGTCAACAAATAGAGCCTGCTGTTTTAGGAAATTTCTTATGGTTGATGAATGAATGAATGAAACTCACAAGGGTAGTTAAAACAAAGAGAGGGAGGACTACTGGGAGTAGCTGCTTATCAGTGTGAGGAGGGAAGGCAAAATCTGGTTCATAAAGAATGCAGAAGGTAAGGAATGTCATTTTGGCAGTGGAGATTTCTTCTTTTTTTTCTATATAGGACTGCAGAACTTAATTCCAAAAAGTACTATTTACAAAAACAATTCTGTTAGAAACATTTTTAAAATTAAAACATTTACCATATCTACATTGTACCTGATTAACCCTCTGTATCAATAAATATTGTGCAATGCTAAAATAGTCTGCATTAAAAAAATTAACATTCTTACTATGGAGGTGTCACAGTTCCACAGGATTGGGGCTAGGGCCCCAGCTTTGGCACAGTCTCTATGAGGAACCCCTTCAGTGTGGTATATCCTATCCCACTTCCTCCAGGTTAAGCCACATGGCTTTTCCTTAGACTGGAACTCTGGGCCTGCAGCACTCCTGATTCATACCGTGAGCTCCATTCAGCGAGTCCCACTGAAACAGACCTCTGATGGAGTCTTGTATACACTTAGGGATGCACACAGCTCACCAAACATTAGCAGTGACACACACGTAGCATTGTCAAAAGAGCAAAGATTCTTAGTTAACTGGAACACAGCACAGGAAGTCCTGGGGTTAGCATAGAGAAATGAAGGTTAAAGTATAGTCTATTCTGGTTAGTGCAGCGCTCAGCTATGCTGTAGAGAACCCTGTTATTCAGGGTCTGACTGTTTCGCAGTCTGATCTCCTTGGCTAGACTTCAGATGAGTGCCCCAACTTCCTCCCACAGCCAACATTTTGCAGCCTATCTTTGTTGATTGCTCTCCCCACCCCCCATTGGAGAGAAGTCATGCAAGTGAATTCCTTCCATCAGCTGAGTTTGCAGCAAAGCACAAAGGGGAGGGGGTGTCAATAAAAATCCCTGACAAGGAGGAACTGTATCTTTATGCTGCTTGGACTCTGAAGGGCAAGGATTACTACGCATGTTAGCCCTAAAAGACATATAGAGCTTGCTTGTTCTAGAAGCTTTCATTACTTTTTTAAACTTATACTACAGACTTACATTGGAATAACTACCTTGCTCAGAGGTGCAAAAAATCGACACCCCTCAGCGATGTAGTTACACTGACCTTAAACCTCCTGTAGACAACACTATGTCAACAGGAGACCTTCTCCATCGACACAGCTACCGCCTTTCCCAGAGGTGGATTAACTAGTGGGAGAGCTCTCTGCTATGACCATAGGAGCATCTTTACCTAAGCACTACAATGGCACAGGATGCAGCATTTTACGTGTTGACCTACCCTATATATGTTTACCTGCTTTAATCTTGAAAATAACTCTGGTTTCCTTTTCTTATATTTAACCCTTCTGCCAGGGGGAGTCAACAGCAACAAGGGCCCAATTCAATATCCAGGGTTTTCTTTCAACCGTACATCACAAAATCACCTTGAGCTTCCGCATCTAGTAACCTGGGACAATCACACATCACTCCTTGGGCACCTCTAGAGGCAATAATTGCCCTTTCACAAGCACAGAGACTAAGTGTAGAAAGGAGACTTTTAATAAAAAGGGGGAAGTAACCTGACATTAACTTGGGAAAACACCACTAGCAGGATTCACACGCATAAAACCATGAACAAAACACCCACCCCAGAGTAAGTTGGGCAGTTTCCTTTTGCCTCAGGTTCTTAAGTCCAGCAACAAGAAGTTCCTTTCATGTGCCCTCTCTTCACAGCACCCCACTCATAGGTGTTATTCTTAGGGCAAACCCAAAGTCTAGAGATGCAGCAACAGAATTCATTTTCTACCCTGGTTGGAGGGAGGGAGAAAGAAGGTACCTTGCTCGCTCCACTGTCCAGCCTCTCCTTCAAAAGGCAGGTGCTGCTGCTGACAAACCTGTGCTTTGGCAGACAGAGCCCTGTCTCACATGCCACAGGTTCCTCGCCCTCCTCGGTATTTTCAATCCCCAGCACAGACCTCAAATTAATTCTAAGCTCCCTGCTCTGTTTCTCCAGGTCCCTTAACCATTTTGAATTGTAATATTTTTTTCATTTGGTTGTTTTAACATTAAAAAAGAAACACCAACAGAAATATTGTATTATAGAAGAGGGTAGGGAACTCGGAGAGACTGAGTGAGGTATATGGGGCAACCAACTGAGCTAGTGGTATGGAGAGGGGTGCTCAGAGGGACCCTACAACAAAGTCCTCCTCCCACCACGTCACATAAAGCCTTTCTCTCCCCATGACTCCTACCAACTCACTGTCCTCCCCTACTGGAAACTCACTGTTCTGCGTCTCCAGCGTCTCCTAACCAATACCTCTTCTCCCACCAACCAATCCCTGCTGTCTTCCTCACGTATTTCAAGTTTTCCTGTCCAAACCCTCCATTCTCTCCAACCTCTCCTGGCCCAAGACCAACACATGCACAATACTTAAAATATAATAATGGAATTTTCATCACAAAATCCTCATTGATTTAGAGCTAATCTCATGTACAAATAACACATTAGAGACATTAACATTACCGGTATGCCCATCAGTAAGACATTTTAATTTTCGCTGAGATCAGAACTAATGTTTTGTGCTGCAGTGTGACTGAGAATTTGGATATCTGCACTATGAGTGGCTCTGTGCTATACCTGAAAGTGTCAGTAGTAGAGCTAGGGAGGTTGTGAATGTTTGGGAATGAAGATGCATGTGAGGTACAGTTGCTGTGGCTGTGTAGATAGTCTAAACTGGGGGTTCTCTTGATTATTTTTAGTTAATGTTTTGATAGCAACTATACTTGAACAACATTAAGTCAACAGACTTATTTTCTGAAGGATAACATTTAAGTCTGGGCTCAAACTACTCTCAGTTTAATCGATAACCCATTCATCAAGTAAAGATACTTCCAACGCTACTCAACAATTTCAGCAATTTAACCGCCTCCGAAAAAGTATTTGCATTCTACCAATGAAACATGCAGAGCTTGAATGAGTCACATTTGTTAAATCATGGAATGAGAAATAGCATGTAGGTATCCTCTTTACTGATCACAAAATATGTGATTTATGACTACAAACAAAAATGGATTTGACTAGGGACATATAAAACATCTGAAATTAAGTGCCATGTACCGTAGTAGTTGAGTATTTTTACAGGCAAAATACACTCGGTGAATCATGTTTGATGTCACTCCTTGATACTATACTAGGAATGAATTTAGCCCATTGACTTTCTAGAATTCTGCATAATAGGAGGCATTAATGAAATGCATAATAACATATTCAAATGGGGAATAAAAGAATAAACCTTCCTTATACTTCAAAACCAACGCCAATGACTCACCATTCCTGATGCATTTGGCGCAGGTATTTGCTCTTTCCCTGCCTCCCCATTCTCCGAGGACTGAGGGAAGTTGGGGCTGAAAACCATCAGGTCATTCTTG
>ML675615.1:339317-353077 GCA_007922155.1 Mesoclemmys tuberculata
CTGCCTCCTTACCAGGGAGTCTCGCCGGAAAAGAGCCATTGCGGACTGTTTAGAAATTAGTGTTTTAACTGAGCGAACGCGTAGAGTCCGGGAAATGAGGAAGATGTGATGCAGGTTCCAAAACAGTAATTAAATGCAATCCTGTTACATCCGGGAGCCCTGCTGGGGCGCTGACAGGCAGGATTGTCAAGGCTTCTGAGGGAGGAGCTGTATAGTGTTTTTTTCCTGTTTCAACGTCTTTTTAGCCGACAGCGACACCTTGTGTATCAGATATTTCTGTAGATTATAACTTCCAAACTGTCCTCTTTAATCCGTTAAAACATATGATTTTCCCTTCTTCTTTTCCTCCCCCTTTTTCTCTGCCCCCCGAGCGATCAAAGAAGATGTCCTTTAGAACTTTATATCGTTCTGTCGTGCTTATGATAGGAGATAATATTTGGCAACATACAGAAATTGTCGCAACTTGCCTCTATAGTTGAACCATCAAAAAAAGTCTGGGATTTCTTATCTATAGAAAGTTGTTTTAATATTTTCCCTTTCAGATCTTTAAAGGTCATAATTTGACTCTGCACTACCTTCTGATGCTCTTCCATTGACACACACATCTGCATCTTACTATCTCTATATTTTATATTTGTCTTACAGAGGTATACAGATAGGTTATCTCCAACTCCCCCAAAAAATGTTGAAAGAACATTGAGATTAGAAACAAAAGCATCCAAAACTCAGGAAATACTAAACACTTTTTCCTTGTGAATACTCATATAGAAACTATCGTTATTACTTTATTACATGGTTGGTTTGTTGGGATGGCTTTTTTAACTACCTCATTCAGGGTGAAATTCTGTGTATAGAAGCATAGTTCTGTTTTGAGGGCTTACATTACTTACATTGTGCATTGCCTTTGTGCTGGTCTTCTGCAAGTGCCTAAATGTTCACATCAGTGCAGGAGATCCATGGCATTCAGTGAATACTGGAGCTGTTTAATATTTATTTTTATTCTTAATGTTTTGCGAGTTTCCCTCTGCCTTACCTGCAGATTATTATTCTACACAAAGAGTGAAGCCGATTTGTTCTAGACTTCTTCCTCATTGACTTTACACCCTTTAAAACTGGAGAAGAAACCAATCTAATTATTTAATTAAATACTGTATTTTAATGACTACACATAGATAAGCACAGTTATTTGGTGTGTAAGAAACCTGAACGTTGGCATTTGAGTGCTTCCTTTTGCAACCCGAGTGTTGGTCAACGTTTTTTTCATGGAATTTCCTATGTTTTTCAAAAATAAAATTGATCAAACAACTTCCATTCTATTTTTAGGCAATTAAATGCCTTGGGATGTACAATATGAAGACTGTAAAACTAGGGCTTACCTGGAGTCCTCCCTCACACAATACAGAGATTATCAGAACATATATAATGAGGTTGCCTACACCCTCCTTACATATATCACTTCTGTATTCATGGAAATACCTATGGCTCCTATACAGCCTGATCTTTATGGTCACACACTTTCGCAGATCACATTACATAAACATTGCATAGAGAGCCAGTAGAACATAAGCCATACAGATACTAAAACAGCATGTATCAGGTACATGTACACACGCACAATGGGAATGGAACATCTGGAGATTGTTAGAAATAAAACAAGAACCAGTGCTCATGGGCAATGTCTCACAATCCTTTTTAAAATAAGCAATTCTCAAAAGTATTTCACCAGACCACTCAAGAACACATCTGATCCCCACCCACTCCCCCCACTTAAGTTTACGGATTTTACAGACCACTTATTTAGGCACTAGAGCTGTTTTCAGAAATGTTACATTTTTAAAGGAAAATAATAGATTTTACTCTGCTTTCATTTAAAAATAATTAATCCATTTGAACCATCTCTCAAAAGCTGCTCTTTGCTGAAAATAAACCTGCAATTTCCGCTAAAAAGGTAAAAGTTTAAACAGATTATGAGCAACTGGAGGAGGCCCTTGAGAATGTAAATATTTAGGCAACTTAACTATAAGTGTAAATTCTTTCTCTGTATATATAATAATTCTAGGGCAATATCAGCCCAATGCCAAACTATTCTTCAAATTGTGCTATGTTACTAGAACCAGAGAATACATAAACTTATTTTATATGACACCATTTTTTAAACCTGATATTTGAGGCAATAGCTCTCTCTTTTTTCCCCTTTTGCATTCTTGTATACATGGTGATCTTGGACATCCATGTGTGACTTTTTGCTTTAAATTAGTCTACTAGAAGCTTGGGATGTACAAAGAAGGTGGGAATAGACTCATTAAATGCTCAAATAATTCAACACGTTAGAACACTTCCTCAAATGTAAGGTATTGGCACCAACTTTCATCCACTCTTCCTGACAGGAAAGAGGGGCCAATGCCTCTTGCTAATAGGAGACACCTGAGGAGACTGATAACTCCTCTCCCCAATGGAAGACGCTTGTACAGCTGTCTTTCTTTTCCTGGCGAACATTTAAAGTATATATAGCCACTAATCAGTAAATCTTTTCTGGTTGTCCCAGTCATATGCCAATAATGTTATCACAAGTGCAAGATTATCTTCCAATGTGTACTATGCTTGGTAACAGCACACGTTAAATCAGTCAAATTGTATATCAAAAAAACTTTAAAAGTCACAGGTGGCTAGCAATACACAACCCAAAAAACTGTTCCCTCCATCCAAAGGAAAAAAATAACAGGATAAATATATTAAGATGTTCTCTTTACTATTTTCATTTATTTCCTAATGTAACATCTCCTCCACTTTGTAATCCTGTTACATTCACTAGAAAGAACTAGATACATTATTCCAGAGGGGTAGCTGTGTTAGTCTGTATACAGCAAAAACAACGAAAGTCCTATAGCACCTTAAAGACTAACACATTTCTGCGGGCATAAACTTTCGTGGGTTGCAAGAAAGCTTTGGATCCAACTGCAAAGAAAACAGATTCACTGAAATCAATAACAGGGGAGACAAAGACACACCAAGCAGATGGATCACTAAGTAGAACACCATTCTGAGCTTTACCGCCTGAAAATATTGCTATGGATGCAGCCATCAATGCCATCGAAAGCCTGCCTGTTATGAAGCAACTAGACCATGAATCAACTGTGGAGGCACTTAGCCTTGCTGTAGGTGGCCTCCCCAATGGAAAGGCCACCAGAAAAGACTGCATACCATTAGAGGTCATCAAATGTGGGAAACCTATCCTACTACAACACCTTTATGAGTTGATCTGTCTGTGCTGGAAAGGAGGCAAGTACCACAAAAATGAGAGACGCCAACACCATCATTCTCTGTAAAAACAAGGACTACAGGAGCAAATATAACAACTATCCTGGCATTTCCCTTCTTATCATCACAGCTAAAGCCTTTGCCTCAATTGTCCTGAATACACTTCAGAACCTGGCAGATAGAATTTATCTGGAATCACAGTATGGCTTCAGAGTCTAAAGGTCTACATCAACATGATCTTCTCACTGAGACAATTGCAAGAGAAATACACAGAACAAAAAAAGCTCCTTTCCACAGCCTTTATCAATGTCTCAAAGGCTTTTGACATTGTGAGTAGAAGCAGATTATTTGTGCTTCTAGAAGAGATTGGATGCTCCCCAAAGCTCTTAAACATGATTTGGTCCTTCAGCACAGTCCAATGTGATGACTCATTCGTAGCAGGATCAAGCAAGGCTGTGTACTTGCCCCAACTTTGCTCAGGATCTTTTTCTTGCTACTGAAATAAGCTTTTGGTTCCTCAGTTGAGAAAATTTACTTGCACACACGATCTGATGGGAAGCTGTTCAATCCTGAAAGACTTAGATCTAAAACCTAGAATTGTGAGACTCTTATCCAATACCTCTTCACTGATGATGCGTGAGTGGCAACCCACATAGAAGCCCCTCTCCAAAATCTCATAGACAGTTTTTCTAACACCTGCCAAGACTATAAACTTAGAAAAGATTAACACAATATGCCAAACAGTTGAAGAAGCACCCTCCATCAACATCAATAATTATGAACCTGAGGCGGTGAATGAGTTCACATACCTGGGGTCCACTATCACAGTCAATCATTCACTTGAAACAGAACTCAACATCCGTATAAGAAAAACTGTCACAAAAATACCTAGACTGAATAAGAGGGTATATCAATAAACTGACGGAACACACAGAGATGTGTGTGTATCCTGCATGTGTTAACAGTACACTTTTGTATGGAAGCGAGATGTGGATCTTATACTCTCCTCAGAAAAAAAGGCTCAACAGCTTTCATATGCATTGTCTCTGGCGAATTTTTTGAATCTCGTGGAGGGACAGAGTCACTAACCCTGAGGTGTTCATGTATACCCAGCATGAAAACACTCCTTAAACAGAGGCACCTTTGCTGGCTTGGCCTTGTGTGCCGAATGAATGATGGGAGCACCCAAAGGACATCCTCTGTGGTGACTTGGCATCTGGAAAATGACCTAAAGGATGTCCAAAATTACGTTTCAAGGATATGTGCAAGCGAGACTTCAAATAAATGGACATGGATATGGATCACTGGGAAGATCACATTCAGGACCACAGCGTTTGGAAACAAGAACTCAATAAAGATCTCCAAAGCTAGGAGAAGGAGCAGTCCAGCTTGGCAGAGAAGAAAAGAGCTTGCAGAAGGCAGTGCCCAACGGGTACAAACGCCACCTTTAAATGTGACAAGTACAGCAGAGATTGTTTCTTTAAAGTGGGTCTCTTCAGTCGCAGCCATGGCTGTCATAAAACCAACTGAGTTTACCTGTCAGGGGTGCATACCCATGGTCTCTGGAGACTGATGAATGACTACTACTGCTATTTTGTATGATTCTCTAAGAGATACACACACTCATTAAGATATTTACTTGTGCATTACCAGGAAAAGGGAACTTCCAGATAATAAAATCCGTTTCAAAGCTGATAATAACACATTGATAAATGAAAAACGGATCTGCTATAAAATCTGTAATAAAAGAAAAGCCTATAAATTTCTGGTATACAAGTAATAGGCACACCCAGGTATTCCTCACTAAGATGTTTCTACTAGGAATACAGCCAGAAATAATATGTTAGAAATACACATTTTAAAGATATGGTTATATAATTACATTAATTTGGATTCTTGCCTAGATTCTATAGAACCCTGTATAAGATTTCCTATATCAAAGTGCTTTAGATTGATAGTCTAGAAAGGAATATCACAAAAATTCAAATTTTTCATAAAACACTTCTGAACTGCAGTTAAAAGAGAACAAACAAATACCATGTTATAAGCAAGAGAGAAAAAAGCAAAGGACAAATGGAATCACCAACTTTCTGGGGAGATCCAATAAAAGGAAAAATGCTCTTCTAGGTACGACACAAGACTGGCAATCAGGAGTTCTGCACTGTGTTTATAGATCTGTTGCAAACTTTCTGTAACTTTGGACAAATCACTTCACTGCTCTGGTTCTGAGTTTCCCCCCAGAAGTAAGGGAATAACTACGAATACTTGGCAGTGCCATGATGAGGAGTAATTCAGAGCCAGCACCCACACTGTTCACCAGTCATTCCCCAAATCAACCCAGTTTTGAAATATTAAGATTCATTCATAATACATTTTCAGTGGGAATAAAGTGTTGCATAGGCCTTGTGCAGTCCATCTTAACTCAACCTAATGCTTCAAAATGTTTTTGGCTTCTTCAGATGGAAGGTAAAGTACCGCTCTTCACGGTGTCCTCATCATCAATAGAAAGACACATATAAAGAGCCATCTCTAATAACAAAAGTTCTAAGGAAATAATTCTTGGAGGAATTACTTGAACGAATTACTTGGAGAAATACTCCTCAGGCAAAGAACACAGCTGCTACCACCAGATCATAGCCAGTAATTTCTTCCTTCGAAAAAGTTTAGTCTTTCTCATGGAATTAACACTGGAGATGTTTCTACCAAAAAAAAAAAGAGAGAGAGAGAGAGAGAGAGAGAGAGCAAACGATAGCCTATAACACTGCACATTTATATGTATTCTATCCCTTGGATAGAATGTCTCCATTCTAACCGACATACTTCGAATTAAATTGGAATGCTACTAAAACCACTTACCTTTCACTAAATACATCCGACGTTCTCCTCTAAAAGCAACATACAGAAAGTAGGATCGTATCGTCATTGAAATATGTATTTTACAAAAATATAACTTCTAAGGGACTCACCACTAACTACTTTTAAAAAAATCAACAGTGACACACTGGAAACAATGTATTATGGCGGGAAACATTGTTACACCAACCGTTCCACAAAGATTGCGCATCATATCCTGCTGTTTCTCCTTCTCCCCATTCCCCGAGGACTGAGGGAAGTTGGGGCTGAAAACCATCAGATCATTCTTGGCGGCGCCTTCCGCTACACACAAGCTCCGGCTCTGGCGCTGGGAATACGACCAACTCCCCACTTCGCTCGAGCACACCACCGCGGCTTTCCCAGGCCCGTACATCACTTCCGGACCCGGATGGCATCTCAGGCCAACATACACCAAAATCACCAGCACGAACAGGCCGGACACCGAGCAAATGGCGATGATTAACGACACGTTCATGTCAACCAAGGGCCCTTCGCTCCCGCCCGCCTGCCTCGAGTCCCATCGCACAGCGCGGGGACTCTCCACCAGGGACAGGCTGACAGTGGCTGTGGCTGACATCGCCGGCTCGCCATGGTCCTTCACCAGGATCACGAGGGTCTGGCTGGGGCCGTCCGCCTCCTCCAAGGCCCGCGCGGTGCTGATCTCCCCGCTGTACAGACCCACCCGGAAAGGCCCCGCACTCCGGGGCTCCTGCACCTCGTAGCAAAGCCACGCGTTGTAGCCGGAATCCGCATCCACGGCTCGGATCTTGCCCACCACGTGCCCGGCGCCGGCCGACAGCGGAACCAGCTCGCTCCCGGCCGAGCCGCGGCCGGACGGAGGCGGCGACACCGCGGGCGCGTTGTCGTTTTCATCCAGGATGAAGAGCTGCAGGGTCACGTTCCCGCACAGGGAGGGAAACCCGGCGTCCCGCGCGCTCACCTGGAACTGGAGCACTTGCAGCTCCTCGTAGTCGAAGGGCTGCAGGGCGTAGATGTGCCCGCTCTCCGAGTGCACCGAGATGTAGCTGGACAGGGGCTGCCCTCGGACGCTGCTCTCCAGCACCGAGTAGCTCACAAAGGCGTTTTCCTTCAGGTCCGGGTCCCAGGCGGACACGGTGCAGAGATGGGCCCCTGGCGGGTTGTTTTCCTTCACAGACACCGTGTAAACGGGCTGGGGGAAAGCCGGGGCGTTATCGTTCACATCCGCGATCGGCACCGAGATGCTGCTGCTAGCCGACAGAGGCGGGGCCCCTTCGTCTCTGGCTGTCACCACGAGCTTATATTCAGACACCCGCTCCCGATCCACGGCCCCCGCCAGCACCAGCGAGTGATAATTCTTAAAGGTGGGGACGAGTTTAAAGGGCGCGTTCGGGGAGACGGAGCAGGTGACTTTGCCATTGTCCCCCGAGTCCCTGTCAGAGACGCTGATAAGAGCCACCACAGTCCCCGGGGGAGCGTCCTCCGGAACCGGCAGGGAAA
This sequence comes from Mesoclemmys tuberculata, assembly GCA_007922155.1. NCBI lineage: Eukaryota > Metazoa > Chordata > Testudines > Chelidae > Mesoclemmys > Mesoclemmys tuberculata. The sequence goes on from ML675615.1 coordinate 346,929, forward strand.
GGGAAGTCACCGCCAGCTCCGGGGCGTTATCGTTCGCGTCTATAACCTGTAACTCAATATTGCAGTGTCCTGACAAAGGAGGGTTACCTCTATCTTTTGCCTCGATTTGAATGTCAAATACATTCATTTCTTCGAAATCCAAATGGCCTTTCACTCTGATCTCTCCTGTATTTCGATCAATACTGAACATATCTCCCCCAGTGGGAGGAACAGAACTGCTAAAATAATATGAAATATCTTTATTACTTCCGTCATCCAAATCTGTGGCGTTAAGTTTGATGACTAAAGTCCCATTAGCTGCATTTTCTATCAAGCGAATTGGATAAATTGACTGATTAAATACAGGAGCGTTATCATTCACATCCAACACGGTGATCGCCAGCTGAATTGTGCCTGTGAGCTCCGGTTTGCCCCCATCAGTGGCCGTGAGTAATAAATGATGCACAGGGGTGTCCTCTCTGTCCAGTGATTTCTTTAGCACCAGGACTATGGATTTCTTGTTTTCATCATTTGATTTAACACTGAGAGTGAAATGTGCATTTGGGCTGAGTGTGTAGGTTAGCAGAGAGTTTGTGCCAATATCTGCGTCTGACGCGCCCTCTAGTGGGAAACGCGAACCTGCGAGTGTCAGCGATTCTGCTATACTCAGGTTTTGTTCATGTACGGAGAACACAGGAGCATTGTCATTTATGTCCTTTATCTCCACTTCCACATGAAATACCCTCAGGGGTTTGTCCACGATCACCTCTAGGTCAATGGCGCACAGGGGGCTCTGGCCGCACAGCTCTTCCCTGTCTATCCGCGAATTAACAAACAAAACGCCGTTCTGCAAATTTACCTCAAAATAGTCTCTCCTGCCTTCGGAGACCATCCGGAACATCCGAGACGCCAGCTCCGCGACCTCCAGCCCCAGGTCCTGGGCCAGGCGGCCCACAAAGGTGCCGTGTTTGGATTCCTCCGGCACGGAATAATGGACCTGGCCGCTCCCCAGCTCCCAGGCCGTGTGTAACAGAATCAAACGCAGCAGCTGCCTCCTTACCAGGGAGTCTCGCCGGAAAAGCGCCATCGGGGACGCGAGGCGGTGCTGGTTTACGAATCAGCGTTTTAACGAAGAGTAGAGTCCAGGGAGTGCGGTACCTTTGAAAATAGTTTAATGTAATCCAGTCCTGTCACATCCGGGAGCCCTCCGGACGCGTTGACAGGCAGGATTTTCAAGGCTTCTGTGGGAGGAGCTGTGTTTTTCTTTCTTTCTGAAATATCTTTTTAGGCGACAGTGACATCTTGTGACGAAATGTGTAAGTACGATAGCAAATCATGCCTTTCAATTTTTCTGAATCTAAATAACTATTTTTCTTCATTCAGAAATATTTCTTATATTTTACTAACCCACTAACTATATCACCTATTACGTTGCACTAGTCTCTTTTATTGTTAGCCAGTAACTGAAATAAATCCCTTCGATTTTGTCCTATTTTTATGTAGGGTGAATATTTTGTAAATTTGTTATGTATTTTCTCTATGTTCACATTTTTAATAAAGATATTCCTATTTTAAATTACTATTAACACCAAAAATATATTAACCCTACTCCACATATTCACAAGGACACACACACTCCTAGTTACCCGATAACAGTTGCTATTAACAACCATGTCCGCTCTCTTTTAAAATGTTAGTTGTTTCAAACATAAAATGTAATAAACTTTGCTGGAAGCGGATAATAATTCTGAGATATCTGAACTATGAAGAGTTGTCTTAATATTTGAAGTTTATATCTATGCAGGACCCGTAGGGGGCAGGCCAAAAGAGAATAAACTCCTGACTCCTCGGTAAAAATGTCCTTCTTCCAATTGGAACCTACTCAAACCAGGAAATTGTTGTTTCGGGAGCCTCAGCTGATCTCTACTGGTGTGGTTTCATATCAGACAATCTCTGATGGACTCAGGGGCCATTTGGGACTTTGTAGGTTAGAACCAGTATCTTCAATTTTATTCAGGAGCGAATTGTACACTACTGAAGTTAAAGATGCAGGGGTGTATTTGGCTCTGCCAGAAGCGTCACTTAACAATCAGGTAAAACATATTTTGCATGAGCTCAAGTTTCCTGCATTCCACCATGTAACCAAAGCTCAAGATGTTTAACTATTTCATCTGACATCCTCATGTGTAAGTTAAACAAATGGGAGAAAAGATTAGAACCCTGCAATAACTGACATGAGCTACCCCTTAGACAGATGAGAAATCACCTAATACATACCCTCTGGGCCCTCTCACAAAGAAAGGTAAAGATAGTCAAGAGCAAATGCACCCACTCCTGCCAGGGTCCACAAAATCTCACTCTCAATGACATCAAAGGCAGTTAATATACTCAACTAAAATAGTCCACATGGACACTCTCTTCATCTAGGAGGTCATTGACCAGAAGAACAAGGAAGGCTCCATGCCATAGCCAGAATGCTGGAACATGCCACTACCTGCATAAATAGTAAAAAGCAACAACACAGTTTTCCCCAGCTGGAAAAAGCTTGCGTCATCTGCCTTCTCTTGTAGACAGTAAGGTTGGGCAGCTGGCCTTCTGCTCTCCCAAGGAGGAAACAGGTAGTAGCCTGATAGTTTCTCTCCACAGTGGAAAAAGTCTGTATGTTTCCTCTTATGTGAGGAAGCTGGTATTTGAACATTCATTTCTACAAATACATAAAAAAATAGCCATATGTTTCTTCTTATGTGAGGAAGTTGGTATTTGAACACTCTTTTATACATATCTATACACATTTCATGATCTTGATGGTGTCACATGCAAGCTGTTGCCTTCCAATATCTACTTGCTTGCTGAGGCAAATAACAGCACAATTGTAATCATGTCAGGTTCTAACCAACCTGCAATGGAAAATCGAACCATGCTAATCTGTTAGAATTGTTTTAATATGTCAATAAAATAGTAGATAAAAAAATAACCAGTTGACACAATTTATTTACACTTCCAAAAGACCTTTGACAAGGTTGCATACAGGTTGCCACTAAAGAAGCTAAGTATTCTTGAGGTGAAAGGTCAAGTATTGTCTTGGATCAAAAACAGACAATGAGACAGAAATAAAGGGCTGAATTAAATGGTCAAATTTCATCATAGCAAAAATTAACAGCTGTGTGACTCAGTCTGAAATATGAGTGACCATTTATAATATTAGTAATACCAGTATGACAAAATTGCAATGAATCTTCCAGGAAAAGGCATATAAAATGTCAATGGAAAATATTTGATTTGCTAAATATGATAAGCTTATCTGTATCTATGTATCAACTATATCTATGTATAATTTTGTATTGTAAGTTATGAAAATGTGTGATATATCTGTATCTCTAATTTGTGCTGTGTTACTGAGTGAAGCCCCCAGACAGATTAAGATCAGCACTATCCAGCCTGCTTGATGGCCCATCAAGGGAAATCAGCTATACAAGGCACCCAGGGAGAGAAGCCAGGGGCTACACCTATGAGTCAGAAGGACATGTAGGGAGGGACATACCTATGAACAGATCTTTTCCAAGAACTTTTCCATGCCCACGTGCTGTGAGCTTCTGTTTGAAACAAGCCACATGGTAAAGGATATAAAAGGCAGCTGCAACATCTGTTTTGTTTTCATTTCTGATTCTTACCTGTGGATCAACTTCTCTTCAGTTGAAGCTTTGAACAAAGGACAGAAAGACCCATCCAGGTACTAGATGTACTCCAGAGGAACTTCAAAGCCAGCAAACTCACCAATACTGCTAAGAATCTTTGAAGTCATATTCATGTATTTGAAAGCTTTAATAATTTAACATCTCTCTTCTTGTTTGTTTCATTTCTTTTATAATAAACCTTTCATTTTAGATATTAAAGGATTGGCTGGCACTGTGGTATTTTCTGTAAGATCCAAACTAATATTGATCTGGTAATGTGACTGGTCCTTTTGGGATCAGAATAACATTTTGTATAGAGTTTAAATGGAGTTTTAAATAACTGAATTCTCTACTGGACCTAGTTGCTGATTAGGTGCTAGAGACTAAAATGCAATAAAAAGGACTGTGTGATTTTTAGCGGGTTTCTTAACCAGAACGGGGAATCAGAAGCACTGTTTGTGACTGATTGGTGAATCTAACTACAGGGTTAGCCACCAGTTTTGTGAGAATCTGCTTTCCTTTTTGAAGCCTCTCCTCACCTTGGCATTTTCAGTGTGGGCTACCCGAAGCACGTCAGGTCACAAGGGGCTCCTAAAAGTTCTGAACTAGATTTTGTGTTGTTTAATATTTGATGATCTGGAAGAAAATGAAAGCAATTGGTATCAAAATCTGTAGATTTTGGAACAAATAAGATTGTGAGGAACTTCAGAGATACCTCAACAAGCTAGGCAAATGGACAACAAGATGGCGAATGACATTTAATGTCAACAAATGCAAAGTAAAGCATATTGGAGGGAAAAAATTAAAGTATGCCTACACCCTAGAAAATTCTAAATGAACTGTATCAACCCAAGGGAGGGACTTAAGTGTTAATGTAGAAATCTTAATGTAAAAAGTTAATGTAATGTTAATGTTAATATAAAAAGCCAACAAGAAGTTAGGATGCATAAGGAATGGGATAGAGAACAATATGGAAAATACTATAATTCCTTTACATAAACAAATGGTGTAGCCTCATTTGGATAGTGTGTGTAGCACTAACCACCCGATCTCAAAAATAAATTGCAGAACTGAAAGACATTCAGAGAAGGATAAAGAGAATGGTCAAGGGCCAGGAAAAGGTTTTATATTAAGAGAGATTGAAAAGATTGGGATTATTTACCTTAGAAAGGACATGATAAAAGTATAGAAAATAAGAAATTACCTAAGGAACCTCTCTTCACCCTGTCTCATAACACAAGAACAAGGGCATGTTAGATTAAATTAAAATCTAGGAAATTCAAAACCAAAACAAGGAAATATTTTTTCACACAAAAGTGTAATTGAACTGGGAAAGTGCTTGAAACCAAGAATTTAATAAGATTCATAAAGAGATTGAATATTTATATGGATATCAGTAATAGCCAGAGTTGTTATAATTAATGCCACAAAGTATATGGAAGGGGTATTAAACCATTTGCTTCAGGGTTTAAGACAAACTCTAATTATAAGAGATCTGGATGAGACCTAAAGGTGGGGCAGATTATCCCATACCTGTTGTGGGTTTTTACACCTTCCTCTGTAGCATCTACTACTGTCAGACAAAGGATACTGGACTAGATGGACCTTTGCTCTGATACAGTCTGGCAATTCCAATGTTCCTATGTTCTTCCTCTATATTAATTTAATTTATATTTTGTCCAAATTTCAATTCTGTAAAATGTATAAGGAAAAAAAGTTTTCTATATTTTGCTGGAGGCAGGGGTTAAGCCAAAATTACTTACTCTTATCAGCATATATCCATAAAATTTCAAAAGAACTAGGACCAAGATATACCTCATTTTCCCTGACCCAATATCAGACAAGAAGTAAAATCTGGACACCAACAGCTGAAATGACTCAGGTATATGGATGTACAATCAGGAGAAATATGGTAATAAAAACAATCTGCTCTCTTTGATCACTCTGAAATAATTTTTTTTTAAATCATTCCATTGGAGTAAATGATGGTTACACCTATTCTTAAAAAGTACATGCTTTTCTTCACAAGATGAGTTACTGTTCATTACCATGGGAAGATAGCTGAATATTCTAGGGAATGGGAGTCTATATTACATTTGACAGAAGAATACTGTTGGGGGGATAACTGGGGAGGCAGACATTATCTGTTATTAACCAAACATCTAAGACCTATAAGTAGAGTCCCTATGGTTCTAGTGACAAGTCTGTAGTGCCGACAGATAATACTAATATATTTTAGTACCTTTTTCCTGTAAGCAAGAGCAGTTATTTAAGAAATACATCTTGAATATTAGGTAATATTATTAAATGATTGTGTCCACCGTGCTCCCCTAACACCTCAAGTGAATTACTTGCAATAAAGGACGCCGGAACTATCATTGAGAAACAATATAACAAACTTTATACCGGATAATACTCCTGTACTTCACTGTGGGGAAAATATTTCATGTAATAGATCAACGAGAAAAGTGAAAAAGCACCAGTAGGACAGCACAG
>ML675615.1:383077-581941 GCA_007922155.1 Mesoclemmys tuberculata
CTGCCTCCTTACCAGGGAGTCTCGCCGGAAAAGAGCCATTGCGGACTCCTATTTCTTCGAATGTACAGCAAAATTAGACTAAAGGTGTAGGTCTCTGGAAATTGGTATTTTAATTCCAATGCCACGATGTTGCCGTTCTCCTGAAGCCCTGACTGACTGCATATGCAATCACAACAGGAGCAGTTTTGATTTTTCCCCTTACAATTCCTTTTTAGGTGAAGAGTGACATCATGTGGCTCATTGTGTAAATTACATATTTCCCTCCTACAGAAAACACTTTGCTTCATAATTGCCAGTGGTACTTTGTTTTTCCATGTATTTCCTTTTATGCCATATTTTGTTGGAATGAAAGGTGAGTAATTGAGAGATATGGCACCTGTAGATTAAGGAGAAGTGCACTGCCTTCATCATTAACAACAGCAACAACAAAAGAAGTTCCACTAAGAAAGGCAGGTTATATTTAGTTGTACAAGGGACCTGCCACAATGTAAATGTAAGTCTTTGCACATTAATCATATCATTACACTGTTCTTGGTAACCAAAACACTTACCACTTCACTTGGCAGGGAGATCAAGGGCTGATGTGACAAATGAGCCTTTTAAAAATTGAGGCTGGAATTTTCAAAGGAGATTTATGGGCCTAACTTTCTCTGCATTTCAATGGGATTTAGGAGGCTCTCTCTCTTCTAAAAACCACAACCTGAATTTTACTCTTAAATTTAAAATTCACCTTTGGCTGCTTTCCATCAGTCCATAAATCTGAGGTTCACATATAATCTCATCCGCGTGATCCTCTCTTTATCGTCATCAACTTCTCCTAATTATACTAACTGCATATACCTCGACTATGGGTCCAATCTGTGATAGATTGTCTTGACTGCTTCACTGCATACATTATATCAGACCTGTTCCTGTTCCCACATGGGACGAGATAGCTGAGGAGTTTAACTAATTCAAAGCAGGTATCTAAAGCTGAAGGTTGTCTATAGCTAGCCTCATTTGCTTATAAGTGATAATACACATACAGTAAAGACCAGTTACTATGAATTTATGTAATATTACATTCATGAACACATACACATACACACACATTGTTCTACACACTGTCATATCACTACGTTCAGATATGGAAGCATAAATAATAAAATTTAAAATGTAGTATTGACCCATCCACTTCCAACTTCTGTCAATCAAAGGCTAGGATCACCCAGAGCATGGGGTTGCATCCTTAACTCTTTCATGGAGGATCAGTCCTCCATGAATTTATCTAATTCTTTTAGGAACCTTGTTATAGTTTTGGTCTTCACAACATCCCCTGGAAACAAGTTCCACAGGTTGACTATGCATTGTGTGAAGAAATACTTCCTTTTGTTTGTTTTAAATTTGCTGCTTTTTAATTTCATCAGGTGACACCTGTTTCTTGTGTTATGTAAAGAAATAAATAACACATCCTTATTCACTTACTCCACACTATCCACAATTTTATGGATCTCTATCATATCCTCCCTCAGTCATATCTTGTCCAAGCTGTACAGTCCCAGTCCTTTTAATATCTCTCATATGGAAGCTGTTCCATACCCCGTATCATTTTTGTTACCCTTCGCTGTACTTTTTCCAATTGTAATACATCTTTTTGGAGATGGGATGACCAGAACTGCAAGCAATATTCAAGGTATGGGTGTATCTTAGATTTATATAGTGACATTATGCTATAACTATCTTGAGTAATATTGTATCATCTTCAAATTTTGTCACCTAACTGTTCACCTCCTTTTACATATAATTTATGAATACATTGAACAGCACTGGTCCCAGTACATATCACTGTGGGACACCACTATTTACCTCTTTCCATTTATTCCTACCTGTTGTTTCTTGTCTTTTCACCTGTTATGGATCCATGAGAGGACCTTGCCTCTTAACCATGACTGCTTACTTTGCTTAAGAGCCTTTGGTGAAGGACCTGCACAAAGGCTTTCTGAAAGTCCAAGTACACTATTTCCAATGGATCACCTTTGCCTACCCTCAGAACATTCCAATAGCTTAGTGAAGCATGATTTTCCTTTACAAAAGTCATGTTGACTCTTCCCCCAAAAAAATCATGTTCATCTATGTGACTGATGATTCTCTTCTTTACTATAGTTTCAACAAATTTTCCTGATATTGAAGTTAGGCATACCATCCCCTAATTGCCAGGATCACGTCTAGATCCTTTTTTAAAATTGGTGTCATATTAGCTATCCTCCAGTCATCTGATACAAAAGCTGATTTAAATGATAGGTTACATACCACAGTTAGTAGTTCTGCAATTTCATATTTGAGTTCCCTCAGAACTCTTGAGTTAATATCATCTGGTTCTGGTGACTTATTACTGTTTAATTTAGAAATTTGTTCCAGAATCTCCTCTATTGACATCTCAGTCTGGGACAGTTCCTCAGATTTGTCATGTAAAAATATATCCCCACACCTGAGCCAACTCCCTCAGGTCCTCTTCAGTGAAGACCAATGCAAGGAATTCATTTAGCTTCTCCTGGATGGTTTTGTCTTCCTTGAGTGCTCCTTTAGCACCTGGATTCCCCACTGATTGTTTTGCAGACTTCCTGTTTCTGATGTACTTTTTAAAAGTTTGCTGTTAGTTTATGAGTCTTTTGCTAGTTGCTCAACAAATTCTTTTTTGGCCTGCCTAATTATACTTTTACACTTGACTTCCCAGAGTTTTTTCTCCTTTCTATTTCCTCAGCTGGATTTAATTTCTGATTTTTACAGGATTCCTTTTTGCCTCTAACCACTTTTTACTTTGTTGTTTAGTCGTGGTTGCACTTTTTTGGACCTCTTACTGTGTTTTTTAATTTGGGGTACACATTTCATGAGCCTCTATTATGGTGTTTTTAATAAGTTTCCATGCAACTTGCAAGCATTTCACTTGTATGACTGTTCCCTTTAATTTCCATTTAACCAGATTCCTCATTTTTGTATTGTTCCCCTTTCTGAAGTTAAATGCTACTGTGGTGGGCTTCTTTGGTGTGTCCCTCAGAAGACACACGTGTTAAATTTAATTATATTATAGTCACTATTACCACGCAGTTCACCTACATTCACCTTTTAAAGCAGATCCTATGCTCCATTTAGGACTAAACAAGAGTTGCCTTTCCTCTTGCCGGTTGCAGGACTAGCCTCTTCAAGATGCAATCATCTATGGCAGTAGTTCTCAAACTTCATTGCACAGCGACCCCCCTCAGACAACAAAAATTACTACATGACCCCCAGGAAGGGGATGGGGGTGAAGCCAGAGTCTCGCCACCCCAGGTGGGGGAGGCCAAAGCTGAAACCTGAGGGCTTCAGCCCTGGACAGGGGTGGGGGAGACCTGAGACCCGCCACCCAGGGCTCAGAGCGGTGGAGCTCAGGTTTTGGGTTCAGCGCCCGGCCCCAGCAAGTCTAAAGGCAGCCCCGGTGACCCCATTAAAGCGGGATCGTGACCCACTTTGGGGTCCCGACCCACAGGTTGAGAATCAATAAACTTTCTCTGGGGTCTTTATCTCAGGATCCACTGAGGCCACCGAGAAAATCCAGATGCCTGGAGAGTTAATCTCTGGCACATAGACAGTACAAAAGACTGCTTGGAAGCTGGGGACCTTGTCATTTGCATCCGAAATTCTCACTGGGAGGAGGAGGGGAACCGCAATCCCCGGCGATTATAGTGATGTTGCGTTCGGCGGGCCCCTCTCTGACCAAAGCGCCGCTGGCCACCAAGGAGAAGGATTTTTTTAGCAGAGACCTCAGTTGAAACAGTACGTTCTTAAGAGTGTGGCAGCTTCTTTTCCCATTCCCCGGAGTCCAAGTTCGTGACACTGATCAGACACACAACCGTCCCAACTGGAATGTCTTCCCCGATGAGGTTAGAAAGTGAATTTACCGACACTACTGGGACATAGTCATTGCCATCCACGGTCTTTACAAGAGCCGTGCGATGGGATGCCAAAAGTAACTGACCTCGCAATCGCAAGCATGCTCTTCCAAATCATACTCTTCACATTTTTCATAACTCCATTCCACCCGCACCTCCCCATTATCAGGATCGGCAGAAAACACTTTCCGAACGTAGACTGCAGTGTTGCTGACAAAAATATACTCTAGCTTCCATTACCTCCTTCATCGAAATCGGTGCCATTCAGTTAATAACCAGGGCACCTTTGTCCACTATGCTGACAGTGTAGAGGAAAGGTGCCAGATCTAAAGGGAGCCCCGTTGTCTCTAGATGTTATTGTTAGATTGTGAGTAGACCCTTTTTCTCTCCTTCCAGTGGTTCTTCCAATATTACAATTGGGACTTTACTATGCTCGTCACGATTCTCTACTTTCAAAGCAAAGTATGAATTTCCCCATATCTCATATGTGCCCAAAGAATCAGTACCGATATCAGGATCTTGAATCTACTGCACGAAATACAGTGCCCGCTAAAACAGATTCATCCACTGGAAACAGTACCTCATTTCTGGGGAATGTTGAGAAATCATCATATATACCCAGGATTTCTAGTTCCACGTAATGCATTGCAAGATTTTCAAACACAATCTCAAATTTCAGGACACAACATACTGTCTGCCCACACAGCTCTTCTCTGTGTCCATTTTCTCAGTGACACTCAGGACGCCATTCTGCATTTTCATCTCCTTAAATTTTTTCTTTGTTCCTGACACAATCCGCAGCCTGCGAGCTTGCAGGGTTCTGATATCCCGTCCCAGAATCTGTATTTGTAGATATTCCCTACAAAAACACCAGGCTCCAATTTTTCAGAAACTGAGTAGCGAGCCTCTCCAGCGACAGACACACAGAACCAGAGAGCATTAAATAGGGCTCTGAAATACCATCCTGGAGTCCGACATCTTAGCTTGTTTCTGTTCTTCATAGTAACAGCTTCATAAATGTTTCGCAATAAGATCATTTCTTATCTCTGCCTCTATGGTTCACTATGTTGTGCAATAAAATAAAGAAATAATTAAAATATATAGATACATTTCCTTTGAAATACCTTTGTTTTACCTTTCTGTCCGTTTACTCGTGTGGTGAGCGTTGTCTTTAATGATTTGCCTTGCTGACTGCATTGTGAAAGGGAAAAATTATCATCTGTCCTTGTCCGTAACTGTGGACCACAGCGACATCTTGAGTCTAAACCAAAAATTGCTCTAGATGAATCGCAAGTCCGTACAAAACTTCTATTTAAGAACGTTTCGGAAAACCTGTAATAGCTTTAATACTTCTGCTTTTATGTAATCCTATAACACTAAATTTTTGTATCAAATGTTCTAAAATATATCAATTAACAGTTTATATAATATGCAAATATAAATAATTTAATTACACCCAGAATAAAGTCCTGCCTGTGGTTTCATTGAGCAGAATGTTTGCTCCTGTCCTAGGAAAGGCATCTGTCCCCAGAAAAGATAACTGGCTTTTATAGCAGCCACTATAATTAAGGAACTATGCTCACAATCTTGCTTCATATTCAAATGGATCAAGCAACCCCGCATCGCAAGTGAACAGTCTCTGGGGTATGCCCCTCTATCTCATGGATTCCTTTCGACTATTTATGAAAGGCACCGTCTGATAGCGCCTGCTGAGGGGGAATTCGAGAGGAGATCCACAGTTCTGAAGTTGGATAGACATCCATAAATAATATGTTCATCCAGCTCTCTCTTAGAAAGAGATTTTACATTATATAGATGCCTGTTATTTATTTATTTATTCTGATACATGGATATAAAGTGTAACAACTTAATTAAACTAACCCAGTTAATTAAACGAACCCATTTTATCCTGTTTAACTAAAAGTATGGTCTGCCTGTTAAGAATAAAATTAATGGTTAACATTAATATCGCTGAAGCCCAACTATATTTACAGTTGATGTGAAAATCACTGGATTTGTTAGGGTCTTGTTCTGAACGTTATTTGGATACACAAACTGGATATTACAATTTGAGTCATTACAGAAAAGCATATTTATCAGAACAGAAGCACTGAAAGCATAGATCAAATCAAACATCCCTTTCACAAGAAACATTCCAAACTTTGAAGTAGAAAGATAAAAGTAGGAATATTATTTAAGCTACAAACACATATTTTCTATTGATTCTGCTGCACTTGTAGGATGTCCTTATAGGATCAGGTTCTGTAATTTAAAAAATAAGGAAAAATATATAGATCTTGACCAAGTTATAATATGTCCTCTTACTACAGGGTCCATTTTCTTTTAATACATACCCTTATGCTCCATATCTATTGCTGATGACACATCTCATATATTTTGATAAGTTAAATGTTTTTAAAGCTAGATATCAATACTTAACCATTTAATTTTTAGTTGTTGACAATAGGACTTTGTCTCATTACACATTAGTATCATCATATGCAGAGAAATTAGAAAAATACCATAAACCTATTCTTATATATTCATTACATGTTTATTTATATACTATCTACACTAAAAGTACCCAATTGTCTACAATGGTTACACTTCATCCCATCTTTCTTAAGAAACTAAGATATCTTACAAACCAAAAGGAGAAAGCAAAGCTGTATTCAAAACTCTTGTCTGAACTAAAAGTTTTCCTCATAATTGGAAACTTCCTGAATTTGGGCTGTCATAGGGAGCAAAAGTTAAAAAACCTGAGATCTGGAAAACCCTGCTGTCTTTGGGAAGCGGAGTTCCAGCCTCTGAGGCCTGGTCTACACTAAAGAGTTTTGTCAATCAAAGTGAGCCTTTGTTAACAGAACAGTGCTGGTATACACACTGCAATCACTCATACAGATACACACACAACCTCCCGCTGATGCAACTGCCCTGGTTTTTTGTTATTTTTTTTGTTTGTTTGCTTTTTTGACAAAATAAAACCACCTCGACAAATGTCTGTGTAGACACCACACCTGGATGTGTCATGGGAAATGGTCTTGAGGAAGTGTCCCACACTGGCCATTCCTGACCACTCTGGCTATCAATTTGAACTCTGCTGCCCTTCAGCCACCCGACACTCCCCCTTTAAAGTCCTGGGATTTTTTAATTCCACTTCCTTCTTGGTTGGCATGCAGAGCTCACATCGCATCTTCCCAGCTGACCATGGTGGCTCCACACATCCAACGCTCTCCCACTTGGAGCACACAGGAACTGCTGGACCTGATCAGCATTTGGGGAGAGTCGGCCCTGCAGTCCCAGGTCCGCTCTAGCTATAGCAACTATGGTATCTACAGCCAGATTTTTCAAGCCGTGGCTGCAATGCTGAATGAAAATGCTGCAGTGCTGAGCAAAAATCAAGGAGCTGCAGCAGAGCTGTGAGAATGCCTGGAAGGCAAATTGTCACTCTGGTGCAGAGCCAAAGAGTTGCCACTTCTATAAGAAGCTGGAAGCCATCCTCAGCGGCAACCCATCTCCACCCCCAAGACACCCATGGATACCTCCACAGCCCCAGGGACCAGTGCCAGAATCAACCCCGACAATGAAGTCATTGATGAGGAGGTGGAGTTGGAGGATGATCCAGAGCCAGGGACCAGTTTGTTTAGTGACGTGGGGAGTCAGGAGTTCTTCTTAACCAAAAAGGTTGCAGCCAGTCCCAGCCCTTCAGCTCTGGTGTGCCAGATGCAAGAGAGGCTCACTGCTTTCTCCCCTCCAGTCGTTTCTGTGTTTGTTGTCAATTACTGTTATTTAATAAAGACATAACATTTGAAGAATAAGCACTCTTTATTTGTTTCTTGCACGCACTGGTTACACCTCTCATTGATATGCAGTGCAGACTAGATAGCAGTCAGCATGACACATTGCTGTTTACAAAGACACCTGATTGGGACTCATTGTGAGAAGAGTGCATCTAGGCATCCCTGATTCAAATGGCCCCTATTGTGCCCCTCTAACAGCCCTGGCATCAGGTTGCTCATAGTTACCCACACAGTGATCTGCCTCTGTGCTCCAAAAAGGGACAAATTTTCACCCTTAGCTTTACATAAATTGTGGAACACAGAGCAGGCAGCTATAACCATGGGAATATTGTCCTCATTGAGGTCTAGCCTACCATAAAAGCACTTTCAGCGAGCCTTTAATCTGCCAAATGCACATTCAATGGTAATTCAGCACCTGCTCAGCCTGTTACTGAAATGCACTATGCTGCTTTCCAGGTTGCCTCTATAAGGTTTCATGAGCCATGGCATTAAGTAGTAGGCTTGGTCTCCCAGGATTACTATGGGAATTTCACTATCCTCCATTGGAATCTTTTGCTCTGGAAAGAAAGTCCCTGCTTGCAGTTTTCTGTACAGGCCAGTGTTCCTGAAGATGTGTGCATCATGAACCTTCCCTGACCAACCTACATTGATGTTGGTGAAATGCCCAAGGTGATCCACAAGCACCTGCAGTGCCATAGAGAAGTACCCCTTTCAGTTTATATACTCCGTTGCAAGATATTTTGAGAGCAAAATTGGAATATGCATACCATTTATCACTCTGCCACAGTTAGGGAATCCCATCACTATGAAGCCATCCATTATTTTGTGAACATTATCAAGAGTCACAGTCCTTCGTAGCAGAATGTAATTAATGGCCCTGCACATTTGTGAAAACATAATGCCAGCAATGGACTTCCCCACTCCAAACTGATTAGTGACCAACCGGTAGCAGTCTGAAGTTGCCAGCTTCTCCACCAAGTCGCCATGAAGTCGCCATGCACTTCTCCACCAAGAAGGCAGCTCTCATTCTGGTGTCCTTGCACTTCTGGGCAGGGGAAAGTTCTGCAAAGAGTTCCATGAAGGTGGCTTTGCACATTCAAAAGTTCTGCAGCCACTGCTCATCATCCCAGATCTCAAATAATGATGAGATACCACCACTCAGTGCTTGTCTCAGACACCCAAAATTGGCGGTTCACCGTGTGCAGATGCTCCGTGAATGCAAACTGTAAATGTGGTGCTGTTTGTTTGCATGGCACACAACAGGTCAGCCTTCTTAGATTCCAGTTTCGAATGGGTGGTCATGATATACTGCACAACCAGACATGATGTGTGCAGAACACTGACAGCAACAGTGGAGAGCAGTGCAGGATCCATCCTTTCAAATACAGACAGTGAGTGCACAGGAAACCCTGGCTGCTGAAAAATGCCTTGAAATGCAATTGGAAACACACGGAATGATGGGATGGAAATCAATGCATCATGGGATGTAGAACCCACACCCACGATATACTGCAGTCCAAACGCCTTCCCACAATTCCTACAGGCACAAAATGGTGAGTCGCACAATGAGGATAGCTGCCCTCTGTTCACTGCTCTTAATGTCCATGCTAAAGCACTAAATGTGGACATGTTTCTGCAGCACAGTGAGTGCTGTGTGTAAGTTCAAGGGCTGTAATTACAGTGCTTTTTTATCACAGCTGTAACTTGCAACAACAAAACTTCATAGTGTAGACAAGGTCTGACTGTGGATATGCCACAGTGCATCTCAGCTGCCATTACAGAGCAGAAGAAAGCCGTTACTCTTAAACAATTGGGTTCCAGGCTGTGGCTGGCTTTAAAAAGTACCTTGAATTGCACGCAGAAGTGGTAGCCAGTGGAGAGCATGGAGTTTATGTGCAAATACCAAGCCACTTTACTCAGAAGATGAGCAGCTGAACATTGAAGAAAAAAAAAGCCTGAGTGTCAGGAAGGGAAACTCAAAGAGAATGGTTCCAGAGGGGTAGCCCTGTTGCAGTCCAGGAAAGCTTATGCCGGAAGAAATTTGTTAGTCTTTAAGGTGCTACAGGACTTCCGTTGTTTTTTCAAAGAGAATGAATGACAATAAATCAGGTGATAAACCCATGGGTAAATGGGGTGAGGTCCACAACTGAGAGAGAGAAATGCCATCTTCTGATCAACCAGACATGAAGGAAAATGCGCTGCGGGTCACCAGACTGCTGAGATTCTGCCATACCTGGAACCATATCAGAAAAGGGCCGCACTGTTGTCTTTATTTGCAGATGCGGGCAAAAAAAACCCCTTAAATTCCCTTACATGATACCATCAATCCACCATCATTTTCATCTTGGCAAAGTCAATTCTTCACTCCCATGCAGATGCAAGCCTAAGTTAACCCAACTCGGAAATAGCATTATCCTGCTTCATTGAGAAGGTAGAGCTATATTTGCTGGCTATGCAACACGTGAATTGTCACAACCTTCCCAATATCCTTACATACTTACATTCCCACTGAACACTGAGTGCCAGCATGGAACTCTGCTGCCTGCCACAACCGAGAGCCAATGGGAAGGAAAAAATACCGCATCGCACCAGCGAAAACATCGCTCTGGAGAAAGTTGATTCTAAAGAGATCCAATTTAATGACGATTTATTTTTCCTCTATGATAATAATCAGATATTCGGACTAAAATGAACCACATACCCGAGAGATAATGAATTTAGAGGAAAAGCAGGAAATAGGAAGCATAAACTAAACCAACTCAGCCTGAATGTTGGATTTGTGCAATGACATGACTCCCCCGGATCATATGAAGTGAAGTCTGCAGCCCGGAGTGACTTACCTCATGGAAAAGTTGCTTCACTAGCTCCCTGGATCCATCCCCCTGAAGGTTTTCGCATGGGATTTTCCCTCCGCTAGAAATCCTGATGGGATTCACCAAAATCAACTCACTCTTGGATAGGTCCTGAGAGAAGCGCTCCTGACACTCAGAAGTGCCCCAGAAAGAGCTACTCTGAACCCCTTTCCCGGAGCTCATGCAGGAGGAAGGGCCCGGGGCAAGTCCTCTGCACTCCGCCAGTGGCTGGAAATCAGGACTGTGAGATTGAATAGGGAAATAAAGGAAACGCTCCCCCAGGGTGTTTATCAGACACAGGGTCGGAGCCCTCGGTGAGTTGCTCGATAAGTTTCGCTCCAGGCCTCTTGGGTGTCACGTTCCCCTCCTACTCATCACCTAGGCTCAGGGTGAGGGTGACGGGCGTAGAAAGCACGGGGGCTCCGTGGTCTTTCACCACAGCCACCAGCTGCTGCTCTGCAGTCGGCCTCGCGCACCGGCCGCACCTGTCTGCGTTCCCCGGGCGCAGCCCCACCCTGGACATGCTGCGCTCAATGGCCTGCAGCAGGTGGAAGGAGAGCCACGCGTTACAGCCCAGATCGCCGCCAGAAACCCCCAGCCTGTGAGCCAAGTGCCGGGAGCTGGCACCGCGGGGCATCTTCCCTGCAAAGCCCGCGGCTGCCGCGGCTTCCGCAGCGGGCAGGAGGCGTTGTCACTCTGGTCGAGAATGAAGGGATCCCGGCGTCCCGCGCCTGGACACGGACACTAAAGTTCTTCTTTCGCTGGCCGTCCAAGGTGCCCAGGCGCATAAATACCCCCGATCCGGCAGCTGATTGAAAGTTCTGTCTACACGGGTCCCCCTGCGCCTCGCCGAGCAACATGGAGTAAGACACTCGGCCCTTTTCAGCCGTGTCATGGTCCACGTCGGCCACCGAAAAAATCCAGGCTCCCGGGAGTTATTCTCCGACACACAGGCTGTGAGGCCGCACAGAAGCGCTGGGCGGTGTCATTTACACCCGAAATTCTCCCTCGGAGGGTTTCCCCGCTAGGCGCAATCCCGGGCGACAATAGATAGTGATGTTGTATTCGGCGGCCGCCTCTCTGTCCAAAGTGGCGCTGGTCACCAAGGAGAAGCAATGTTCTTTCAGCGGGGACCTCAGCTGAAACGGTGCGTTCTGACGAATGAGGCAGCTTTTTTCCCCATAGTCCCCGGCGTCCTGGGCTGTGACACTGATCAGATCCACAATCGTCCCAGCTGGAGTGTCCCCCCCAATAGGGTTAGAAAGTGAATTTACCGTCACTACTGCGATATGGTCATTGCCATCCACAGCCTTAACAAGAACTGTGCCAAGGTAACTGACCTCGCAATCCCGAGCCTTCACTTCCAAATCATCTTCTCCACCTTTTTTCGAAGCCACTTTACCCCCGTATCTGCCCGGTATCACGAGCCATAGAAAACGTTCTCTGAACCTCAGGCTCGGGATTAGTGCACTGCCAAAAGTGTACAGTTTTCTTCCATTGTCTCCTTCCACTAGAGCAATTGCATTTTAAAGCAAATCTTCACTTCTAGTGGGTTTGTAAGAGGCCATAGAATTATTCTCAGCATCCGGATCTTGAGTGCCAGCCATTGCTGACTCGGCTATTGGGAGCGATACCTCACTGAGGGGAAATCTGGGCGAGTTGTCATCTGTATCCAGGATTTCCATCTGAAAATAGATTATCGCGAGAGGATTTTCAATGACAAGTTCAAATTTCAGCGAAGCGGCCAGCTAGCTTCCTGTTTGCCCACACAGCTCTTCTCTGTCCATCGTCTCATTGACAATTAGCGCCCACTTCTGCAAATTCACCTCTGCATGTTTTCGTTCCGTTCCCGACACGATCTGCAGCGGCGAGGAGGCAGGTTTCAAATATGTAGCCCCAGATCATCGGCAGTATTCCCTATAAAGGTACCAAGCTCTAATTCCTCAGGAACTGATTAGCGGAGGCGTCCAGAGATTACAGAACAAAAGCAGCGTAAAGAAAGGACAGAAAGATTATTTCGGAGCCCGATAGCTTCTTTTGTTCATCCCCTTGGTAGCATCAGCCTTTCCACAGATAAAATCTTGTTCAGTATCTTCTGGTGATGAACAGGAGTATTCAGATTTCAATGGTTTTGTATAACTCAATCGTGTGAAGGACTAAAATCGAGTCTTTTCCTCCTGTGTTTTCCCATTTTTTTTATCCGATCCCATAGGAAAAATCCCTTCAATTTTTTTCAATACTTTACTAAAGTATTCTGGGTCGGAAAAGCTAATGTGGTAGTGATGGACAGCAGCGACATCTTGAGTCTAAATTAATTACTACTGCGAATATGTTGATTCTATCACAAAACTGGCGTTACTTTTTTAAAAATTAACAATGTTCGCATTCGATTTAAATTTCATTCATCTACTAGCAAAAATTATATTATAAAAGCAAAGAATCAAAGTATCAAAAAGGCCCAGAAGGGGCAACCAGATCTTGTAGTGATCTCCTTTGTATCACAGCACTCACACACTCTTGATGTACTGTAGCTGCACCTTTCTTAGTGACCCGACAGCATTGTTTTTAGACAAGCAAGAAATGCCCAGCGAGGTTAGCTCTAAAGATCATAGAGAGCTTGCTGAGCATAGAGGCTTCTATTACTTTTTAAAATTTAAGATTGTAACTCGTTTGTGCATATGTTTACTTGCTTTAACCTTGTAACTAACTCTCTGGTTTCCTTTTCCTATTTAATAAATCTTTATAGAATTTATTACTGGCTTGGCTACAAGAGTTGTCTTTGATGTGAGATCAAAAGATGCAATTGACCTGGGGTAAGTGACTGCTACTTTAGGACTGGGAGTAAATTAAATATTGCTGGGATTCTTGGTGAAAGGCACCCTCTAGCACAAAGGTATGGTCACCTGGATGGTGAGATAAATCAGAGTAGCCAAGGGGACTGTCTGTGACTCTATGTTAAGGCTGTGATAGTGCCTGAGGGGTTCACACCTGATGATTGGTTGGTGAAATATAAGTATAGAACTCACAGCCAGTTCAGAGTTTATGCTCTTGTTCCTAACAGTCTGCCCCGAGGTTGGTACTCACATTCTTGAGTCAGTACGACAGGCAGCTTTACATAGCTGGAAACAAATAATGTAGGCCATACTTACGAGATGGGTGACTCTATCATGGGAAGCAGTGACCCTCAAAAATATTTGGGGGGTCACTGTAGATAATCAGCTGAATATGAATTCCTAGGGTGAGGCTGTAGCCAGAAGAGCTAATGTGATCCTGGGATGCATAAGCAGGAGAATTTCAAGTAGGAGTAGAGAGGTTATTTTACTTCTACATTTGACACTAGTGTGACTGCTGCTGGAATACTGCATTGGATTCTGGAGCCCACAACCCAACAAGGATAACAAGAAATAGGAGAGGGTTCAGAAAAGTGCCACAAAAATGATTAAAGGATTAGAAAATATACCAGATGTTAGATTGA
The DNA here is from genome assembly GCA_007922155.1 of Mesoclemmys tuberculata. NCBI lineage: Eukaryota > Metazoa > Chordata > Testudines > Chelidae > Mesoclemmys > Mesoclemmys tuberculata. The sequence goes on from ML675615.1 coordinate 397,110, forward strand.
GTTTTTTGAGTCTATCTATTTAGTTTTTAAAAAGAGAAGGTTAAGGAGTGAATGGATTACAGTCTATAAACACCTACATGGGGAATAAATATTTAATAATGGACTCTTCAATATAGCTGAGAAAGATATAACATGATCCAATGGCATGAAGCTGAAGCTAGTCAAATTCAAATTAGAAATAAGGCATAATTTTTTAATGGTGACAATAATTGATCACTGGAACAATTTACCAATGGTTGTGGTGAATTCTCCATCACTGAAAATGTTTAAATCAAGATCAGATGTTTTTCTAAAGATCTGCTCTAGGAATTATTCTGGTGAAGTTCTCTGGCCTGTGTTATATAGGAGATCAGACTAGATGATCACAGTGGGCCTTCTGGCCTTAGAATCTATTAATCTGTTCTAAATCATGTTTTTTGATCTCACCATGTCAGTCTTTCTCCCTGGAATGGCAGATGTGCTGTGAACCATTGTATTTCCTCATGCTGTTTTTCTTTCCTTCTATCTATTGTATGAAATCAACTGAAATGGACATTGTAACAACCATTTGTACTGAGTGGATCAAATTCTATATTCAGTCACATGCATACAGTTTTCTTTTAAGCCAGTGATTTTATCCTCACCCAGCTAAGGGCAGAAAAATTAAATTTGACTATAAAATACTTATATAATTGGCCACATCATAATGTGTTATTGTATTTTTTCCATAATAAAAGGGACAATTAGAAAATTTCATATGCAAAACTTTCCCCCATATCAACAAAGATTCATAATTCCAGATTTATGAACCATATTATGTGCCATATCTTTATCTTATTATCATTATGTATTTATTTATTGTTGCATATTTGAAGCCATCCAAGAACAGGGCTCCATCATGCACTGCATACACACACACACACACAAAATAACTATATTATCCAGTTGCCACAATAGATGGCCTCTCACTGATTCTGACTGATTGCAACAAGTCAGGTTTTTGTAATGCAAAATTTCCTCAGGAATACCTCTTTGTGTATTAAATGTAAATCCATGATGCACTTTCAAGGGTATGGCAGTCATTGGGTATATATTTCTTGCTGTAGATTATCCACTGGGTTACTACACCTTATAGCTCCCTGTTTTTCTGTGTTAAGTTCTTTTACAGTCACTTGTCCTGAATTTAGGACACTTTAGTTTGTGTAATTTATTCCTTAGATCACTCTAGGATTCTTCTAATTTTAAGTTTCAATAATAAGCAAACTCTACACATCCTTTAGGGCTAAACCAGGCTTTGCACTGAGGATCTTTTGCTTATGCCTAGAAACACCTTGACTCCCGGAGTCCAAGCAGCATAAAGATATTGTTCCTCCTGATTAGGGGTTTTATTCTCCTACCCTCCCACTTTCCCCCACCACTGCTTTGAGCTGCAAACTCAGCTGATGGGAGGAATTAATTTGCAACACTCATCTCCAAGGGGACAGGAGGAGGAAGAGTAAATAAGAAAGTCTGGTGACTTCTTTAATGTTCCCCTCTAATCCACTTGGTTTTCATGGGCCATCCTTGTCAGCCAGGACAGAACACCTTCTGTTGGAGGTCATCACTTTGCACTAGCTAGTTAATGACTCTCTCCTGTTACAGAGCCTTACAATGCAAACACTCCAATATTATCTTATAATATAGAATATAGATATTATAAGTGATATTAATGCATGCAGCAATTTACAAGCGTTAAATAAAGTCTTGACACTAAACGTATTCTTATCATTCTAATATCTATTTTAACCGTGTAACACACAGGTTAGCCAAACTGAACTCAGCTATGTATTTGTCAGTATTCAACTGAGGCACCTTGGCATGAACTTGCACCTGGTCTGCCAGTTGTGTTATATGAAGGGGTAAATAGTGCTTCCCCTATTCACTTTCTCCATATCATTCATGATTTTATAAACCTCTATCATATTCCCACTTAGTCCTCTCTTTTCTAAAATGACCAGTCATAGCCTTCTTAATCTCTCATATGGAAACTGCTCCATACCCCTAATAGTTTTCTATCCCGTTTTCAATTCTAATATAGCATTTTTGAGATGGGGCAACCAGAACTGCATGTAGTATTCATGGTGTGGGCATGGATTTAGAGAGTGACATCATAGTATTTTATGTCTTATTATCTAACCCTTTCCTATTGGTTCCTAACATTCTGTTAGTCCAAAAAAAAAAAAAAAAACTGCCTCTGCACATCGAGCAGATGTTTTCAGAGAACATTTTCAGAGATATTATTATCTCTCTCATTTTCCCAATTGTCATAAGGATTATGTTCTGAAAAATATATGCACTAAATGTCATGCTTTATCAAGAAAGTGCCCAATTCTTTTTTAAATAAATTTGGAACTGTAGCCAGATGAAATTCCATACAGATTTCCTTTACGAAGACAAACATATAACAATAATTCCATCTGACTTGTAATGTGTCAGCTACTTCAGTCCATTTAGAAATTAATCTATGATGGCATACTTACAGTCTAAAGACTGATATTGTTGGCCCTGAACAGAACCTGGCTCCCCCGCTTTCTACCAAGAGGCACCTCAGCCTGATACATTACCCTTTTAAATATTAATTCAAATCTGTCTGTACTTGGTATAATTTTGAGATTGTTCGTAAATGTCTGTACTATGTCCACTGACCAGTTTATCTGTTAAGTTTACCTGCTTCCAATGCATAGATATATTTGTAAAAATCCTATTTTAAGTACAAAAAGCCACACTGTGTAATGTAATGTTTGTGTCAAAATGAATATGTGAATTCTTCAGATAGAGTTGGTACTGAGTGATAGAAGTGTGAATGACTGAGCAATTGAGGTGGGTACGGACAGGGAGAGCAATTGAACAATTGGTCTTAGTAAGGGATGCTGAAACAAACAAGAAAACACCAGCCTCACCTAAAAACGTTTGAAAGAAGAAGAAAGGAGTGAAGATAATAGCAACTGGCTGAAGAGGAGTCCACCCTGATACTTTTGGAGTCAGCCCACTCCCAAAGAAAATCTGATCATGCTTGCAACAATGTTGGTGATTAAGGACCACACCAAATGCAGATGCAGCATGACAGAGCAAAAACCCATAGACTTACATGGGGTTTTTTCCCTATAAAATGGGACAGAAAAATGAAGGCTGGAGGTTCTGGTCTATAACATCGCACCAGCCAGGAGTACCAATACATATCGGCAGAACCTTGCTCCTCACCCTCGTGCTAGTCACCTGGCCAGTGACTACCATGAGCACCTAGAGGCTGGTAACTATAACATCTGTGAGACCCCATTTATGTTTGTCTGTCTCCCTGTCTGTGTATGCATGTCAGTGTGTATGAATGTGAATGTAAATACCAACTGGAACATGTGTCAACAAAGTCTATTCTATTACTATCAAGAATCTCTGTAATTATCATATTGATACAAAGTTAATACTGTTTTCCTAGTGTTTACTTTATTGATACTATTTCATTAAATAAGCACAATATTGGTATTGCTATAGTGTTGATACTATTTTCTTGGTATTTTCATCATTGATACTATTAAGAAATTTCTGTATTCACAATAAACATGGCTTGTTGCCTTATCCCCTGAAAAAGATCCTGTGACATTTGTTATTTGGGTAACAATATTATCAATATCCCATTTCACCTGATAATGGTTTTGGACCATTCATAAATGACATGAAGTGGGCATTATCAGAAATAAAACCATACAGAGAAATCACATACCCAATTAAATGTAATTTTTTCTTTTGATTTGTATTTTGTATGCTTTGTTTTCTTTTTTATCATGTTTATGTAACAAACATATGTTGTATATTTCCTACATTCAGACACTATACACGCACAACCTCTCAGTTCAGCCAGCATCATATTTTAAAGCACTGTGATATGATCACAAAGGATTTTTCTGTTCAGAGGATTTGGCAACAGAAGGCAAATAAAGCTAAGTGTTGAAAAATATAAAATATATGCTCTGCCTAGATTGTAAACTCCTTGATTATCAGTTTGCCAGTCTCACAAGCCTCCTAGATGATCACGTTCATTGGGTAGTCCCATAGACCTCAATGAGACTGCTCCAGTAGGTAACTGCTCACCTGGATAAATTAGCGTTCTGTAATCTGGTTCTCTATTAACAAAGAATCAATCAAATGAATTTATACTAAACAGAACAATCATGCAGCATTACACAGATTGGGCAAAGAATGAGAGCATCATTGCAGACAAATCACTGGCCAGATCACTTCAGTAAAAGGCAAAGAACATATTAGATTTAATTAGAGGCAGAAAATAAAACTATGACATCTATGTGGCAGTTGTTAAACTCCATCTGGAATGCTGTAGTATTGGTCACGGTATTAAATTAAAGGATAGCATTATTTTGTGCAGCCCATATAAACAAATGCATTATAATATCTAAGTGATGTAATTAATGAGGAGAGGATAAGGGAGTTAGGGATATTCTCACTGGAAAGAGGAGAGTTCCAAGTGACACCACAGAGACCTGTAAAATTATGAAAGAGAAAGAAATGTGTATATATATATTATATATATATCCTTCCTTCATATATATATATATGTAATCACACTTCTTTTATTTCCATTCATATATATATATATATATATATATATATATGAGTGAAAATACAGGAAGTGTGATTAGATTAAGGGAGCTGGGAAAAGGGAGATGTTTGGGAACAGATGGGTGCTTCATCTTTCTAAGATGTCTTCCATCCTTGCGTACATCTCCCCATGATTTCAATGCTTTTCAGCAATAAGTGGAAATTGTCTGCTTTTATCAAAACGTTAAAAAGAATTCTTGGGTCTCGTAGGGGTGGAAGAGTACTACCAGTGAGTTGAAGAGGACCAGTTGCCAGCCCCATCTCAATGGCTTTATTCTAGCGTTTCTTTAATGCAGTTCGCAACTGGGGAGACTTCTCCGCTGCACTGAACCTAACAAGAACATCCCAAATCACAGTCTAACGCCACCTGGTGAGCTACCCGGGAATTGCGACTTAGAAGGCCTATGAACACAGCATCCTTCTTCATTTTTTTACCCACAAACTTGTTTGCTAAGGCTTCGAGGCTGCCATGGCGTCCCGATACCTCCCATTTGATTTCAAACGGTTCCAGGATATTATTTAGTGATAAATCCTCTTTTCTGAAATACTATTTTTACAGTTGCCACTTCCTTTTTAAATGGGGTCAGGACCCATTTTTTTGAAGAGATGAAGCCCTTTAAAAATGTTTTATGACTTTTTTCCCCATCCAGTTGAGGTCACCAGTTACAGCTTCATGGAAATATCACACTTGTGAGTTAAGCAAGTTAGAGTTAGTGAATTAGATGTAAATGAAGATCCATCCAATAAATCAATACCACCAGTGGTCTAAAAACTGGATTATTTTGTCCAGTGGAAAATAATAAATTGACTACTTAGTCCCTGTGCTGTACTTTACAAACACTAATTAGTCTTCACAGCACCTTTGATAGAGTAATTATTATCTTAATTTTATAGATGGGGAACCTGAGTCACGGAAATTATGAATTACTTGCTTGAGAGAATAAATTGCCAAACCTCCAGCTCTGAGGGTTCTAATTTCTGGCCTGTCTTCACTCCACTAGTCCTCTCTGCCTCTTAGGTCTGAAAAATATTTCAAATGCTTAAATTCACCCTCCTCCAGGCAGAATTTTAATCAGGCTGTAGGGCAATATAGAAAAAGCTTTCTGTTTGTAGAAAACATCATCCTTCTCAGCAGCGACTGCCTGTGTAAATCACCCAGAGGTGGCCACATTTCATTATCATTATATATTTGTCACATAGGAAGCATCAAACCTGCTTTAAACCCTTTCCAGGAACAGGGCAGCAAAATCTGGCAGATCTGCTACAACAGTGCAGCCTTCTGGCAATAACAGTGATCAATGCTTCACCTCAGAAGTAGATATACCCCATGGTTATTGCAACACTCAGGGAGTCTATCAATGGTAACAATCAGACTCTACCTAGGGAGTCCACTTAAAGCCACTGTTCTCTTGGCCTCACCATGAATTGCGTACTTTTGCTAGCTGGCAATTCAACTCACTCCGGACATTAATCCCTCTAAGTTAATTTCCAAAAGATCCTAGACACTATTAGGATTACTACCCTGGAGCAGATGGTTTATACTCCCCTTCCGAGATTCATCCTGGACAGATTGCATACAATTTATTAATAACTTACCAGCTGCTGGGGCACTTTCCAGCACACAGACTATATTTCCTGATGGTTCAGCTCTGAAGCCAAGAAGAGTTGTTAATTTATCTTTTGCTTAATTTACCTTTGCATGAAGCCTTGTTCTTTTCTTTTCTACTATGCTTGATTTTAGCTCGGGTAACTCACTGTCACGCCCTCAAACAGAGATGCAATACTCAGGTAATTGAACCATCAGCGTATGAAACAGCATTCACTTTTACTCTGTGGGCTTTGTGGGCGTTCTGGAGGAAAACGTGCACCGGGGAGAAGGTAATCTACATCTTAAGACCCAAAACAATGGACCTGGACTGCGCAAAGTGCCAGATGAGCCTCCTTCATTTCACTGGAGCACTCTGCTACTCTGTCCATCCAGCCTTCGTGAATAAGCAAAAATCAGCCTGGTGTGTATTTGCCGCAGCGGATTCTGTTATTGTTCCCATCAGGGCTACTCTAAAGGCAGTCCCCGCTCCTGTCCGTTATTCACCCCCACCCCCAGCTTCCAGTCCTTCCTAAACCACACCCGCGCCTGCACAGAAGCCAACAGGCCAAACGCAGAGCAGCTCAGCCAGTCCCGTTTGAGAGGCTCCCTTGGTCGCTATCTCTGCTGTCTCCCTTCCACACAGTAGCCCAGCAGCCTAGCCACGGGCTGCCTGGAAACGTCCTTCCCCCTTCCCACCGCGACAGGCGCCTGTCGCAGCTTTCTGTCTCTCTGGTGCTTTGTCTCCTCCCATTGCTAAGGGCGCTAGATACCGAGCTGCCCATTAGCGAAATCTGCCGTCACTGTCTGGCAGAGAGGGCGACACGCTGTGACTTGTATTAAAATTACAAGGCTCGGGATTTATCTGCGCGTCGCCTATTATTTCCCAAGGGCTGATCTAATTGGGTTGCAGAATGACAGTCGCGTTTCCTGAACTGTTTTACAAACCGCGTCGCCTGCCCTACAAAGGTAAAATTAAACCAGTCCATCACTAGAACCAGCATCGCCCGGGGCGCTAATTGGCCTTTCTCCCCCGCCCCACTGCAAGGGCGAGGTCGGGGAGCGAGCGAGAACGGAGAGTCGGAGACCAAGTCCCGGCTCACAGGCAGAGAGGAATTTAGCAAAGGGTGGAGAAAAGCTGGTGGGATACATCGTAGGAGACAGCCTAGCATCCCACGGCCGGGGCAGTACTGGAGCTGGACGAAGTGACTTTAGATCGCAGGGCGGCCGATCAGAGAACTTTTAGCAGCACTACATTAAACTTGAATGCAGCCAGCTGGGCTTTTCCATCTACCGCAGGGAGAAACGCACACGCAGCCCCTTGCTTTGTACGACTGTAAACCAAAAGCATCTCTCTGAAGAATGCTAAAAAATCCCTTTCCTAGCCCTTGTGGAGGTTAGCTTCAGGGGCAGATTCGGCGTCTATTTGGTGTTTTCCGTCTTCAAAGCACTTTGCAATCAGCAGGTTCGCGCTCAGTGTCACTCTGGGTCTTCTTTAAGATAGGGGTTCCGGTTAAGGCTAGGGGTAACTGTAAAATGAGGTTAGGGTTTAGTCTAGGATAAATGTTAGGGTTACAATTTGGGACTAGGGTTAGTTCTAAGGTGAAGGGGAGGGTTTAAATCAAATGTTAACGTTTAGCGCTAAGAGTCAGAGTAAAGGGAGAATTTGGAGGTAAAACGGCCTTCTATTCCGTGAGAGCTTTAAAATAGGTTAAGTAAAAGCAGGAAATAAGAAGCCATGGAAATCTTCTCACTAATTTAGTAGAATGTTTTGACCCAAGGTGGAAAAAAATACCCTATTTCACTTTGGTATGAATGCAAGTGAGAGATAATCTGGGAGGTTACTGCTAAAAAAAAGTGAAATTCTCTTACATTTTTCATAAATCCTGACATTTAGAGTGTTCTTCCACATCCTTGCCTTCCAAGCATTTTCCATCTTCTGAATATTCACCATATACAAATGTTTCTTCATTTCAAAGTCTGGTTGTAAATACCAAGCTAGAATTAAACTAGCATAGAAACCTTAATCTACTTTACCAAATAGTACTGCAACTGGGAGCCCGGTGCAACATTAAACATTGTGCTGTCTACATGTAAGCTATTCTTTTTGTGGAATTGGTGCCACGTACAGAAAAAGATCAGGACATCTTCACAGGTGAATGTGATAAGGCTGTAAATTACGCAGCAGAAACGCAATGACTTTGTAATTACCGGCTATTAGCATGTGACTGCAGACATTCCGGAGCCCAGCACACTACTTTATCATCACCAATACTTTCCGAAAGTAGCAACATTCCTAGGTTAGTGGGAACATTTCTGTAGCTCCTTAGAGTCAAACTAGTAAACACGATTCTGTCTCCAGCAAGTCCACCCTGAGAGGATATCCAAGAAATCTCACTGCTTTGTTTTCTGTCTTTAGCCTTTATTTTATTAAGTCCTCTTTTTTTCCCCCTTTTTTGCGTTTTTCCCCCATAGGCAGCAGTTCTCAAGAGAATAAAGTTGTAGGGGGGAGCTTTTCACGGATTCAGTAGTAAGAGTGAACCTACATTCTGTAGCTGTCCCCAGATCAACACAACCTACACACCGAGAGTGCATTAAACAACCCCTATCATTCTCAATCTAATGCTTTGTTTACGACGTCTTGTTAAATGAACCAGGCTGAAATCAGACACGCAAACCTAATGAACAGATCAGCCTATAAACCAATCATTTATATTTTCTTTCCATCTCTTGTTACTGGCTTTGCAAATCGCTGCTCGTCAGCTACCAATTACCCCTAGAAATGCTGGGAATCGGTTCCCTTTTGACGTTTACCAGGATAAATGGCCTCATTTACAACCTCTCGACTGGAAAAACGTGTTTTCTTTTGCGATTCTCTCTGTTTCCTGTTGTAATTCAAAACTAAATTAAACTAATAACTCTCTGTATGTGCAGGCATCGATGCCGAGATTCAGGGATAAATTGATAGAAGAACCCAAAGCGAATTCCCTTAAGAAGAGAAGCCTCGAGTTGTGCCCTGCAACGTTCAGTTTCTCCAGTGCAAGGCGATATACGTGAATTGGGTTTTTAAATTTAAACTCCAGCTTCAGGCAGCACAAAGTGTTATGATCGCATCTCCGCAGTCTCATTTCTCGCTCTAGTTACTTTTACTACCTCCCTTTGAAAGCGTTGTGGGGGAACTTTTTCCAGGAGCCTAAGCACCGAGCAAAGCTGGTCTTTAATATGGTTTCCAGGATAGTCTTCCCTTGTCTTCCTTGTTCATTTCTTTGGCTGTTGAACTGTGTATTTATTAGGAAACAACTCATGAGGAGAAAATACAAGAATCGCCTCTTTGTCCTGCTCTTCGTTTAATTCAGCCGCTCCGCCTTGACTATTGTCCCTTAGAGTTCAGACCCAAATTTTAAAAGAAGCCATCATTTAAGCCTCTATGTTGCTTTTTCTCGTATCCTGAGATACTAACATTAAGCAGCACCAGTAAATTTCTAAATTCGTCTCTGAATTAGCAAGGCGGGCAGAGAGATTTGTTTCTTGACGGTCAACCGCGACACCTAGAGTTTCCATAAATTATGGCACTTGATTATTTTTTATCAGAATGATAAAGCGCATTTCGGAACTTCAGCAGTAAGAGTCTTGTGTGTCTTGAGAAGTTTGGGCTTGGATCGTTCTGGTTCACACGATTAGGTCTGAACTCTTCTTGAGCGACACAAGAAGAAAATAGGCCGCTTGTAACAAACAGGCAGAATAAAAGCAACGTGCTTCATCTGGCATCGTCAGTTAGCGCTTTGCTTCGCATATGCTCCAGGAATATAAAGTAGAATAAACAAATATACCTGACTGAGAAGAAAGATTGTTTTCGAAAATTGGGGGCCAAATTCCACGCTGTCTAAACTCCTCAGAACCCCAGTGAAGCGAGAGCAGGATTTGGCCTCTGGCATTCAAACCTACTTGCTCCCTCAGCTCTCTATTTTCCAGCACTATCAAATCCTTACCCATATTTCTGTAGCGCAAACAGGGATCTGCCTGAGTTAGGTCTTCGTTGCCCAGAGTCTCTGTCCGGGAGTTCTGAGGTTGCACAGATCCAGTTGTATGTTTCAGTCACTCGAACTTCTTATCAGACTGAATCTGCCCAACAAATGTAGGGCCCAAAGGCACAATTAAATGGGTCGTCAAAGAGTCTTCAAACTGCCGTCTTCCATTGGAACCAGACAAATGGCTGATAATGGTCATATGTTCTGTTCAATGTTATCGTCCTTTGTAACATCATTAAGAGATGCAGCAGTAAGCTTTTGGTGGTCACTGATTCATTATGATTAATAATTGTGTTATTAGTTAAGTGATGACAAGTTCTTTGCCCCTAGGAGGCGCTTGGATACCACGGTGATGTGTGCAAGATAGAGAGATGCTTTCAATTTCAGAGGCAAAGATCAGACAAGAAAAGAATGATTCAGACAATCTAGCTATTGTGTCTGTCTCTCTAGCTAGGTACCCGTAGTATTTATAAAGCATACATCCCTACATTGTCTAGGCCACAGGAGGGTAATAATTTCAGAATATTTGTGTTTCTTTGCTGTACAGACTGGGGAGACAATGCGATTTTACTGAGGCCAGTTAGCATTTATAGGCTACATAGAAGAAGTAGACTTTTAGTGGGGATTTGACAGAATACAGGATGGGAATCTGATGCATTGGGATAGGGAAGTACTTCCAGGCAAAAGAGGGAACATGAAAGAAAGAGGGAGAAGAGAAAGAATGGTCAGATGAGTCTGGAATCATGAAGAGAGAGGAGAAATCCAGTATGTTCAGAAACAAGAGTAGAGAGACTGTCAGGGGCAGTGTTGGACAGGGCTCTGAGGGGCCAAACTAGACATCCAGTGAGGCAAATGCCATGTGCACAAGGTTTAACTGTTTGAATAGCTACACAGAAAGACTCGCGATCTTCAGTTAATACACACAACACGCTGGACACCGAAAGGTTCAAGATCACACGTTTGTAGAATCATAGTCACTAGGGTAATCAGCAAGCACTTCATGGCAAAGGCAGAAATATTCAATGTGGCTTTAGACACAGTTATTCCACTATCAACCAGATCTTTACCTTCAGACAGCTTTTTGAGAAGACAGCTGGATGTAATAAGTGATGAGCAACGCTTTCTATAGACTTCTGTCAGGCCTTTGCTTCAGTGCATCAAGAAAGCTTCTGGGCATCTTGAAAACCACTGGAATCCATACTTCAGTTAGGGACCTGACCACACTGCCTGGGGAGAGACAGGTGCCTAAGGTTGTTTCTCAATAACAACAGTTGTATAGCCGTGAAAGGGAAAGGAGGAAAATAAGGAAGAGTGAGCAACAATGAAAGTTAAGATAGAGGCTGTGTCAGACATGGATCGGAAGTCTGCAATAAGGGGACATTTTTGGAATCCAGCCACACGACTGCAGTGCTTCGTTGTAATTTACCAACTCCGTCCTGTAAGGGGTGGAGTGTTCTGACCCCAAGCCAGCCGAGCACTTCAACACGTTTGACTTCAATGAGTCTATTCACATGCTTAGAATTAAGCAGGTGCTTACGTGCTTTGCAGTCTCGAGGCTAGAGTGTTCAAGATCGAGCTCAGAGCGCCACAAATCAGGCTCTCCTGAAGCAGATGGCAAACCTCCCATTGATTTCAGCAGGGTCAGGATTAGACCTCTAATATGGTTCAATAAAACTTTAGAACAAAACCAACAGACTCATAACCACTTGATTTTTGATGTGTAACACATTAATACCATGAGCAAGTCAAAGCTTTAGGTTTTTTAACTTTTCATTTCTGGATCAACTATCTGATTTAGAAAGGGGTATTTAGTAACCTGTCAGGTCACAGTAAACTGATGCAGCTGGATTTCCCAGTGCTCATAAAACATAGGTTAACACCTGAATTTCAGATAGATCAAAAGAGGGCTGATTTAAATCCGTCTATAAATATCTGCCTTAATGTTTTTACCACTATGGGATTACTGAAATTCAGTGCTATTTAGATGAAGTTTTGGGTATAGAGATGTGGTGACTCACTGCAAAAGAGAAGAGTACATTCAGATCACCCATCATTTCTTCCAGGTTTATAAAGTAATTTAACCCCCATTCTTGTATTTCAGATGCAGCTGCTTTTTCATACATGCTCTACATCCCAGCATATCTGAAATCTTGATAATACTCAGGAAGCTTCTCCTGCTTTTCTAGCCTTATCTCTTCTTTATATCAACCTGATTTATTTTCTGCACAGGCAAAATGTATGATAAGAAGTTCCTGTCGCTATTTAATTATATTCCCTATTGCAGGCATTATTAAAATAAGCAGATCTGATAGGGAAACCTTACTGACCCTTCCAAGAGTCTTCACTCTCCTTAATTCTTGTCATATTTTTCACCTGTTGTTGTTCATATTCCTAGCAATGAAGTAAAAAGAACTCATCACAAATGCCTGCAAATCTTTTGAATGCATTTCTGTCGGTCGACTGCACAAATGTTTTATTTTTCGATCCGTTTAGCATGAACTTGTTTGCCCTATTTCTTGGCAATGGAGAAATACTTTGAATTCAGAATGCTGTAATAAAATTGTTCCTATTATTGAAAACATGCAAAAAATATATCATTTATTTAACTGTAAGATTTGTACTTCAGTGAATTTCATGGTAGACAAGTCATTAGGCAAAGTGCAGGCTGCACTAGGGTCATATTTAATTTATTTTCTAAGGCTTGATTTGCGCTCTTTGAACAAAAATGTCATAAGTTATTCAATACACAAAGGTGTCTACTTACTCTCACAATAATTAAGCTGATTAATTCCTATTATCACTAACAAGAAAGATTCATTCCACTAGAGTGAACACTGCAAACAGAATCTGTGACATTTCCACCACTTAGACCGAAAATGCATTATAGGCAAACTGGGAGTTATGCAGTTTGCTCAGCTCAGGCCTGTTTCTACATTTTATCTCTATGGGAAAGGTAGCATGAGATGTTTTCAGGTCAGTAAGAGAGAAAAGGAAAGGAGCAGAGAGAGCAGTGCATGACAATCCTACCTTGCAATTTTCCAGTCATTAAATATGAGGCAAAGGTTAAATGATCAGAAAGAAGTATATAAATACATTTGTTAACACAAAACAAGTGATAGAATAATATGAAGGAAACAGGAGTAAATGTCAATTCAAAACATTGGATTGTCCTAGTGAATGGGCTGAGACATGCTGCACCACTGGTGCAAATTTCAAAAGAAATCAATGTATAACTGGGTCCACTCACTGCTAAATATGGAAATACTAATCTGATTTTAATCTTTGTGCAAAAAAAAAAACCTTAAGTCATTGGAGAAATACAACCATCTCTAAATGGGCTATATTGGGCCATCAGTCTATGGGTTTGATCCAAAGAACATTAGAGTAAATGGGAAGACTCCTGTTGACTTCAGTTGACTTTAGATCTGGTCTATGCACACAACTCAGATGTCACATTGGTATTTCCAGAGTTGTACTTACAAAAAGAGGACAATACAATTAAACTGAGTGTGTGCCTTATGCTGCTGTATTTGCTTAAGCATATCTGCGTTTGGATGGAGATTCTGTGCAGGTGGCAACTATGGACAATGTTTATTTGGACTTGGTCCTGCTGCACATGTTTACTTGATTTAAATTGCACTGCTTGTAAGGGTGTAAAGCAATCAATAGATGAGCTTACCCTGGATAACACAGCAAAGGTCTAATATTTATTTAGGAGCTAATTGACTACCAATGTACAAATAGACATATAAGTAATGTATATATGTAGGTTTTGCCTACATGTAGGCCTGCATAATCAAGTGATTTTCATAACCTCTCTATAATATTTTAAAGATAGAAAAGTGCAAGCAAAGGTTCCTGGCAAGGAATATTAACATGTGGACATTCATTATTGAGTTTGGGGGTATCTAGAGAAAATAAAGAAAGTCCGTTTCAAATAATAGGAATGATAGCTTTGTTAGTGCTAAAAAGGGGAACACGTTATGTAACATTATGTAATTTGAAACATCATGTATGGCAATAAATATTACCCAGTAGGGAAGGGAAAATTTGGAATTGCAAATGAGAAGAAGAGGTGTTTATAAAAGATGATGTGTAATATTGTGTATAAAAGATCATGTCAGAACCCAAGGTCTCTGCCTCTCACCTTGTGATTATATAACTAGTGCACTGGCCTAATACATCCCACTTGATCATTGGGGTGTAACACTCTGTTGTACCTATGCAAATTAAACCTTGTCCTTGGATCTAAGAACTCAGTGGTTTGTCTGCCTAAGCAGTGGGTTTGTCTGCTTTCCTTGGGTTCATGAGGTAACCTGTGGGCCTGGTGGAATCAGTCCTGAAGTATCCTTACATTACTCATGTGAATAAAGTTAAGCACCTGCCTAAGTATTTGCAGGATTGGCACCATCTATCTCACATTCCAATTTTTTATCTGCCTCTGGACTCATGTTGGCTATCCAAACCTGGAAACCTATTCTGGATATTATGAAGAAATAAATAATGTTCAGAGAGCCTATTCAACAAGAGCATGAACATGAAACTATACCCTATTGTGATTTGAGCCCAGAAGCACAGTGTACCTGACTAATATGACCTGCGACATTTTTCTGTTAGGTTACAGCTTTTTGCCTTTCCTGGCATGCTTCTCACTAAAGTGAAAGCATATCACAACCTGTCTTTCAGGTCCCTGAATGCTAGATTTTGCCTCCTGATATCTGAAAAATGTGCAAAATAACATGTAAAAAGACAGCACTCTGTTGACTATATTTCTGGAGGAGGCTCATGTGCATTGTATGTTTCAATAATGCCTAAAATAATTAATGCACATGAGATATGCCTTAGCATTAGTTCAAGAAGGAACACAAAAATAAAAGGGTTGTAGGTCTAAAAGCTTGCATCTGTAATCATATGCAGCCCCTCTTGGAAATCTTCAAAGACGGGAGCTATATTGGACATATGTGTCTGACCAGGCATGTCCTCTACAAGGACTGTAGTATCCTGGTATGGCTACTGTTTTAAGCAGACATTTCTGTTGCCCTTAAAAGGCAAATTTTATTCCTTTTATCATATGCCAATGCGGAAATTAGATGAGAACTGAGCCTTCATCATTATAGTTTGATTTCCACCAACAAGACAAATGAAGATAACAGAAGTTGGAATCTATTAGGGTTCTATGATTTTGGAAAGATTTCCCCATTATTGCTGCCTGACCTTTGTTGAACTGACATTGTTTTCCTATCTGCTCTGGCCTCTCCTTTAGATTTGGTGAGCCTTGTGACACAGTGCAGTATATGGCTACCCCATGTTGGAAAGAGAGTTTGTATAGTTAGTTTCATGATTTCCCGCCTTTTGGCCTGGTCTCCGGGCAGATTATGGGGTTTGCACACGGCCATTGATGATTTGCACCCCACACTCCAGTCTGCACACGGCACGCTAGAACTTTTTGCACTCTGCCCTATTGTGTGCACTCGGCACTCAATACTGGAGTTTCTCACTCTTTTGGGGCTTGTTTACTTGCCTCTATTTAAGGACAGCTTAGCTGTTTGTGAGGCGGAGATGACCGAATGCACTATCCAACGAAACCAAGCCTGGCCCGCTTGAAGCCTCCCCAGCTCCCGAGTTCGAATTGGAGTCTGCTGCGTATACCGAGTACCATGTGGTTAATAGCGATTAGTGAGTATCAATAGGGTGTGTGATTGTTGATGAAAGAGTGAAGCAGTGTCTCTGCTTGGTAATTGAAATCCCCTCCTGGGTGTGTGATTGAGGCCCTCTTGAAGGTGCAGTTCCTAGCCGGGCGACCGCGCCTAGGTCACTTAAAGAGGCCGTGTTTTGTAACCTAATTGTCTAACCAGACGGACCCCTTACCGTCTGGTCTGTGCCCTATCCCTCTTGTGTCTGTCTTGGTTCGTCTTGAGCATTGTTAATAGTTGAATATCTTTGTGAATAGTTCAATTGTCAAATTGCTATATGGAAAACAGTACAGGGGACTCCTTGGAAGATCCCTGTAGAGAGCTTGAGAACTATTGGAACCTAGAGAGAGCTCAGGGACAGTTGTTATTTGTATTAAGCATAGTAATACTACTAATGTTGATAATGTGCTGGAGACCTCACATGTGATGTGTAGCTATTTTTTTTCTACCTCACCAATTGATGTAAGCCTGATTTTTGTAACAGGCGAGATTTCCATTCACGTTTTCCCCTTTTTCCTAGCATTGTAATTTTCCCTAAATAAAAAGTTGATCAGTTATTTTACTTATCTGGGTCCATCGTTCTCTGTCACTCGCCATCCACAACTCCACTCACATTGGGTAACCTGGGTTACATTGCGGTAACCGACAACCTTCCGGAAGTTGTATACTAGGCTCAAAGAAACAATATTTGTAAAAAGTTGTAAATACTGGGCATAAAAGCACTATGCAAAAGTACAGTTCATGAAGGTGATAAACTGAGATTTCCCCTTTCTTTAATTATATATTTTTTTTTGAACCATTGCTCCTTATGGATCTGGAAATCTGGAGTTGAAACTGGAAGGAAAGGTTTAAGCTTTAATTGCCCAAGGTACATTGACTTAACACCTTCCATGAAAAACATTTGAATTCAAGAGGTGAGAAGAGGAGAAACTTTAATTATCTCCTTGTTGGGGACATAGTCTTTGCCTTCCATAAAGGGGTCAAACTTTCAGCAAAAATGAAAAGACCTTTCATCCTGTTATTCACTTCATTCCCAAAGCACCTCTATTATGGATGGCTCTTTGGGTTCCACATTAGCTAGAATACTCAGAACAGTGTTTGCATCACAGCCCTGGTTTCATCTTGTATTCAGTGAACTGCAAGATAGGAGTTTCCTGCATTCTGTTGTAACCTTGGCAATCCATTAAAGGCTTCAGGCTGTGTCATTAGGGTGAGCGTGAGTGATGGTCATGGAATTAAGGCATTCTGGAAAGAAGTCTGTAACATATATATTGAAATATGCTTAATTAAGGGATTTGCTTCTCATTTTAAGAATAAACAGGAATTAATGTGATACAAAAAACTATAATGGGTCAAATTTAAATTAAGGAAATAATATGAGAAAAATCCTGACAATGAAATATATTAAACAATGAAATAGTATCCCAAGGTAAGAAGCTTTTCATATTCCTTTATTACAATGAAATGGACTGACTGATCAACATCTTTTCAACCTCTAACTTTTGTGAATCAGAGCCTGAATTCTGAGTTCTTTATATTACTTCCTTCTGAAAACAACATCTTTTTGACCTCTCCAAATTGATACATCACAATTATAGTCTGTGACTATTGCCATCTTTTGCTTTGGTAACATAACAAAATACATAGTATACACTATTCATTTCAAAGGTAATAAGAGTCAAGGTAAAGATAATGATTCCTCTCTACTGAAGAGTTAATGAGATAAAATTTCCTTGGGAAGGGCATGAATTCTGTAATTGTCCCTGTAATGCTGCTAGTAGTGACTCAAGAGGGTGAATACCAACCTCAGGGCAGACTTAAGAACGAGGGCACAAACCCCAAATTGGTTGTTAATTCTATACTTAGATTTCACCAACCAGTTTTCAAGTGAAAACTCTTCAGGCACTATTACAGCCTAAACATTAAATCACAGACAGGCCCTTTAGGATTTATCTCGCCACCCAGGCTAACATAATTTTGTGATAGATGGGTCCATTCACCAAGAATCACAGCAATATTCAGATTATTCCCAGGCCCAAATGACAAGCCACTTACCTCGGGTCAATTGCACCTTAGATCTTGCTAGAGTGACCATATAGCAATTGTGAAAAATTGGGAGAGAGGGTGGGAGTTTAAAGGACCTATATAAGACAAAGCCGCGAATATTGGGACTATCCCTATACAATCAGGACACCTGATCACCCTACACCTTACAGCAAAGGCAATGCTTGTAGTCAATCCTATAATAAACTATATAAGGATTTATCAAGTAGTAAAAATAAACAAGAGATTTATTCACAAGGTTAAATCAAGTAAACATATATGCACAAATGAGTTACAATCTTAAATTTTAAAAGTAATAGAAGCGTCTATAATCAGCAAGCTCTATATGTCCTTTATGGCTAAGTCCTGGGCATCTCTTGCTTAGGCCTAGAAACCTTACCCTACAGAGTCCAACCAGCACAGAGAGATATAGTTCCTTCTCATTAGGAGTTTTTATCCCCTTTATCCTTGTGCTCTGAGCTGCAAACTCATCTGAAGGAATGAATCCACTCCCATGACTCATCTTTGGGGGGAACAACAAATGGCTTTGTCCTCTTTATTATCCCATAATAGTCCATTTGGTGTCAATAAACCTTTCCTGTGGGGCAAAACATAACACTTTCTGTTGGAGACCAACAATTCACACTAGTTAATGTCTCTCTGCTGTGTGGTGAGTTAGACAGTTACAGAGGCTCACAATGCACCCACTGAAATATTACCTTACAATACGCGATGCAGAGGTTATACATTTTTATAATTCTAATACTGATTTTAACAATACTAAGACAGAGATGAGCCGGACTGATTCCAGCTATGTATTTGTCAGTATTTAGTGGGGACTACAGCATAAGTGGGCACCTGGTCTGCCAGCATCACAGTCCCCACATACTCCATGTAGAATTGTGGAAAAGAAGTTGAAAATAAGTGTTGATAGAGTTGATTTGGAAGGATAGAGTGTCTTATAGTTAAGATATTCACAACATACTGTTCTGGAGTCCAGTCCTGACTAGTGAGGGGTTATGTCACTTTCTGCCTTGTTGGAAGGTAGACTGGCAAGGAAACTACCTTGAACAAAGGCTGTAGATTGTTTTATTAAGTCTTCGTTTCTAGAAAGCACTTTTCACTTTTATTTCCTGATAACCATTTCTAACTCTATCCTTTATACTTGAACTCACTTAAAATCTGGATTGCACCCCAGAATGTGACAGTAGCGTAGTCACACAGGATTTACACACAGCTTGCTGTTTTAACTGAGGATCATACTTTAACTACTGGTAAAACAGTCAGAAATAATTCTCAAGCGTAAGGGCTGAGGACATTTTCTGTTGGTTTATTTTGGGCCAGGGAAATAGAACAAAGGAAGTTTAAAATGAACAAAAGTAAAACAATTGCTAAATTAGAGCTAGTTATGTTGGACAATGATAGAATAAAAGAAGAATCTGAACATCAAAAATGACTAGCTGACAGAGAGAAGCAGAAGCAGAAGCAGCTGCCTACCAATAAGCCTTGGAGTAGCAAGAGAAGGAAGCCATAGAAAAAGAGGAGAGGCAATATATCCTAACCATGATGGAGAACATGGACTGATTCCACAGACACCAAGTATTCCTTCTCCACAAGATACATCCAACCTGGAAAAGCTCTGCCCTGCATACAAAGAGACAGGCTGTACTGAAGAATGTTTCACTATTTTTGACAGGCTTTGTGAGTTGCCTAAAGTTCCAGAAGACAAGAGATTCCCCACTCTGATTGCAAAGCTGTCTTGTAAAGCACTGAATGTATTTAATTAATTGATTGGGTTTGAAATTGAGTTAATTGAATTTGAAAATGAAATTGAGTTTGAAATTGAGTTAAAAAAGCTGTATTGCAAAGATTTCAGCTTACCCCCAAAATATATAGAATGAAATTCAGAGGTCTCAAAATGCATTAAAAATGAGTCAAAGAATATGTGCATAAATTATGCAATCTGATGAAAAAATGGGCCAAGGGGAAAGGGGCAGAGGTTTATGACCAGTTGTTTGATCTTTTTTTACAAAAATATTTGGACATATATTCTGAGGAAATCAGACAAGCTATCTGGGATACACCCCTAGATTCTGTCCATAATGCCATGGATCTTGCTGATGCATATGTGCAAGCTAAAGCATCCAGTGACTTCAAGCCTCAGAGGAAAGGGCAGAAGCCCAGTGTTAAGCAGGCCCTGTTTTGTCTCTGGGAAAAGAGAAGACACTTGGTAGCCCAGGCAATCTCCTTCCCAGAATAGATCCTTCCTTAGGAATCTCACTCAAAGACACCCCTGTAAAGGAGAATAGTCCAAGAAGATGTTTCACCTGTGATTCCACTGCTGAACACCTGAGGGATAACTGCCCTAAACTGAAAGAAGCTAATCCCACATATGGTATAGCCCAAATTAATGCAGCTGTACTTAAGACAGAATCCTAAGGGGTACCTGCAGGTTCTCTGATTAATTGTGTGAGTTCTGAGCTGTTGGAGATGGACATGGGATTTATTAAAGCTGCCAGGGTGAATGGTAAAGAACGTATGGAGGTGGAGAGATACTGGGCCTTAAATTTCTTTAATCAGGAGAAGAATGGTTAAACAGGCAGACCTGCTCCCTGGAAAAAGTTCAGTATTCCTGTCAGTGGGACAATTCAAAACCAATGTATCTTTGGCTAAAGTAACTCCACCCTAGACAAAGGAATGTGGTTCTGCTACCTCATAGGTATTTCCAAGGTATATTAACAGATAAGGGGAAAGCAAATCACATAGGACCATGTGGGGAAGGAGATTGCAGGAAACAGATAAATCTGCATTTTAACAAACAAAAGCTGGAAAAGAAACCATCATGGAACTTGCTTCATCAGAAGACTCAATGTTGCCTTCCTCATGGTTTGAATGAGCTTTATTTTAGAGGGTAACTTTCAGAAGAATTAATTTCAAAGGCTCTCTGGACTATGAAAAGAGGAGCAGAGAACCTCCAATTATCGTTCACCTCAGAAGACAAATGAACCAAGTATGCTAGACTTTGTGGGACAGCCTGATCAGAGAGGTGGCCAACCATCTTGCTGGGAGAGAGATTGGTAAGGAAACTATCTTGAACAAAGTTTGTAGCTTGTTTTGTTAAGTCTTAGCCTCTAGAAAGTGCTTTTCACTTTCAAGTTGCTTGTAACCACTTCCAACTCTACCCTTTATACTTGAACTCACTTAAAAACCTATCTCCTTTTGTTAATAAATTTGGCTTACTTTTAATCTAAACCAACCCAGGGCTGTGTTTGATTTAAAGTGAATATTAATTCCAGTTAATATGGCACATTGCTGGGTATTGTATCCTCAGAGGAACCTTAATATTTCTCTGAATGATCCAGGATAGGGCTCGACATTGCAGAGCACATGGTTTTGGAAAAATTTAGAACAACAATGTATACAGTACTCCCCATGCAGAGCACAGGGCAAACCCAGACCCTCATTTCATTCCTAATATCCCATAAGGGTCGGCTCGCTGTACCATCACAGAGATGGTAAGCAAAGGGCACCTCTTGTGCTATAGAAAGGATTGGTAATCTTTTTTTAAAAGATGCCCTGTATTAGAGGGGTGCCTGGGCAACATGGTTTAATTTGGATGACCGTTTTATCACAAAGCGTCCACAGGGGATCTGCGGACAGCATGAGTGGGTTTATAGTCTCTTCTGAAACCAAATCAAAATAATTAAAATGACTTGGTAGAACACTACAATGGGGAATACAGAGGTACAGGGCATCCGCTGTATAGATTGGGTATTTTAAACATGTGCCGTCTTCCCTAGGTGACCATGAGCAATATCAGTCTCCTGAGGGTAACGCAGGAGGAAAGGGAAGATTTGCTGCACACAGCAGGGTACCAGCTTGGCCCTTATGCTGCTATGCTGTGTTCTGTCATGATGCTGGCTCCCCTGATTGCGGTGTGGTGCAGCAAAGTGTCCTACCAGGGATGAAGGAACAAGGCAGCCCTCCCCTGAAGCCTTTTGTGAAGGATAACAGATTACCTACTTGAAAGTTTCTGTGAGATATCAGCTGATGATTATCAGAGCATATCTCATCACATAAATAATTTGTTCTGGTGATAACCCCCCCAAGTAAAGTCCACTAAATGCCTGAAATTCCCTTCCACAGAACTGCTAAGGAAAAAACTTACCAGATGTGCCTTCACTGGGATTGCTGTCCTATGTGCTGCTGGACTGCTCTGGGGTCAGGAATAGCTCCTGACTGTCTGGGAGAACAGACACCCCACTCTCCTGCACCCTGCTCTCCTCAGCCTCCTCCCCGTCCACAGAGTCCTCATCATTGTCCATGGACTGTGATCTAGTGGAGGTATCAATGCTGTGGGGTGGCACCATGGTGGGGCTGTGACCGAGAATTACATGCAGCTCCTCGTAGAAGCGGCATGTTTTGGTGAGGAGTCAGAACAGCTGTTAGCTTCCCTGGCTTTCTGATATGACTGCCACAACTCCTTGATCTTCACACGGCACTGCTGCGCATCCCTGTTGTGTCCCTTCTCCAGCATGCCCTGGGTTATCTTCCCATAAATTTCCAAATTCCTTTTTCTGGCTCTAAGCTGAGCCATAAGACTCCTCGTCCCACAGACAGATGAGATCTAAGACCTCTGGTCGACTCCATGCTGGAGCGCATTTGAGCCTTGCAGTAGCCATGAGGAGCACAGTGACAAAGCTCTCTCCATGCTGGCTGCACAGGAAATGAAAATTCAATTTTTCCTGGGGCATGAGGGGAGGGGCCATTTCAGAGTAGCATGACCACATAACAGCAGAGCGTGAATGTCCAGAGCGGTCACAATGGGGCATTGTGGCATACCTCCCAGAGGCCATTAATGTCAAACTACATTACGCTCTGTCTACACTGACAAAAATTGACCCAATAAATTTGAATTAGGCACTACGCCACTTGCAGAAGTGGTTTTATTACGTCGCCTTTTGCTGTGATTTAGGTCGACGGAACTGCCATGCCAGGGTAGACAGAGGCTTTTGGAGAGCAACATAAGTGATGTTACATCAACCTCCATTCCCAGTGTAGACCAGGCCTGAGTTCATGTTTATGTACTGGCTGGAAGCATCCAGGCATGAGCACTACAGCAGCAAAGCATTTTGAAGCACTTGGGAACAAAACCCCTCATTGGTTTGGATTGCATTCCAGAACTTGACACATACCTACTCCATCTTATAGAGAATTAAGTCAATTCAAAGGCAGTATTGCTTCTTGATTTTATTTTATTACTTTCCACAGCAGCCAGATTTCTGTTAACCATCTAATTTCATATGACGTAAGACTGTAGCTTCCTTGAGTTTTTGTTTTACCTTAACATTCTGCACAGGCCATGAAACAACCCTTTTATGACCATAAAATTGTATGTAAAATTGGAATACAAATCATTTCATCTCTAGAACACTGCTCTGAATCTGGCAAAGATTAACAGTAACCAAAATGTATTAATAACAAAACAACTAAAGCACTTTCTCTGAATATCTCAAAGCACTTGAATTAAACCTCATACCTTCTTTATGAGATAAGGCAATATCCTTAGCTTCCTTTTACACTGGGGCACAGAATGAATTTATTTACCTGAAATCACGTGGCAGAAATGTGGATGGAAGTCAGCTCTCCCAAATTCTAACCCTGCTTTCTTTAACTTCTACCTATTAGCCACCGTCTACTAGTGGGGTGTCTTAAGTGAATTGGGTGGTCTCCATCCATTTCCCAACAGGTAAGTATCTTCCACATCTTCAAAACCAGAGTAGAATTGGCACTTGATTAGCCCATAGTTGGCAGAGAAGACAAGGACTGACCCAATTAATTTCTGAGGTATTAGTTCTAACGCCTAATTATTACCATTTAAACGACCTTGCTAAAAGTTCATTGCTGATCAATCATTGGAGAAAGCGGGAGGATCAGGCGACGAAAACCTGTGCCATCTACAGTGGGCATAATCTCATTTGGGGACCACAAGCAGATGGAGTGTGTGTGGGTGGTGGTTGGAGCTTGGGAGGAGAGAACCTGATTACCCTCGATCCCCTCCGCCGCTCCACCCCCCTCACTCTGACCGCTGGGGATACTGGGAATGTTGTATGGACACTTCCCATGCTCTGCAGTTTACCAAGGAACCTCGAAAGAAAGAAGCAGTTAGAGAGTGGAGAATTTTTCCATAGCAAATCACATACCTACGTCCTTGCGTTGGCACATATCCAGGGATAGGTTTCAGGCTTCCTGCTATTCCAGATGTGAGCTGGTGGGTAGGGAATAGCTAAGGAAAAGCTTAACTGAACAGTAGAAACAGTGCAAAGGAAACTGATAAATCATTACATTAGCTTGCAGCTTTCACGCAGAAGGATACTAAAGTGCTTTCCTCGGAGAGGTGCTAGACGCCTCGGGTCCAGCACAGCTGAACGGGCTAGACCCGTTGCAGGACCGGGGGGGCGGGGACTAGCTGAGGAAATATGATTTTATGCAACCTTTGCAGAGCCTGAATCCTGAGAGGGGGCAGGGAGATAGCTTGATCCCCAGTGCCATTTAAAACAGCCGCATGGGGTGACCTGCTCCAGTCCCGCCTCTTTTCTCCCAGGAATGTCCCAATCCCCAGAGCCAGAAGAGAGGTGGTGGAAAACGTCTACAGCCACCTAGTTTTTCTCCCAACGCTGCCGGAATCCTCAGGGAGCTGGTGAGACAAGCCTGACAGTCCGTTTTACCACCAAAGGAGTTCAAAGGGGCCAAGAATCCGGCAAATAGAGGGATACCTCAGCCGGCGTTGAAGGGAAGCCGTAGAGGTGAGAAACGCAACCGCCCCTGTGCTGCAAGGGCACACCCACCAGATACTTGAAAAAGGAAAGCAAGGGCTATAGCCTCTTCCGCGGAAGCTACAAGATGAAGCATTTCAATATTGTTAGCATGCACTCAGGCAATCGCGGCAAGATACAGGGCTCTAAAAGCTTTCTAGCAAGCTTCGATCAAGACCCTGCTCTGAGGCCATGACAATTCTATTCTGCCCAATAAAAGGTAAAAAACCAAACCAGCTGAGAAATCGTTTCTAGCGTGGCTGCCATTAGTTGCCCATAAGAAAAGCCATGTATCTATTTGAGCTATTAAAATACATTTTTATTGGTATAAATCAAACACTGTGAAACAAACGTTACGTGGGAAAGAATTGATCATGCACTGCATGTATTGTTCCGAAATGAGCAGTAATTCAAAAGCCTAGCACTATTCCTTCTGTGACTCGGGCACAAGCTTCTCGGCTCGGTTTCCATGCCCACAGACCAAAAGGATCCCTCCAGAAAAACTGTTCCTCTACATTATTTTAAATGGGTCTGTCAGCTGAAATCTTTAAACCCACAGGAGTAGCCGATTGAGAATCCAAGGCCTTTGGGCTCTCAGGGGCAGTCTCCAGCAAACCAAAACTCCAAGCAGAGCCTCTTCGTTAGTGGGCTGTATCTGCACTCCCACCTGCCTCGTACAATTTTGGCCTTCCTCGTGGTGATGGACAATCATCTACGGTGGAGTTTCGCAGAGAGCTCCAGGCGGAGTACAACTAGCAGAGGAGTTTATAGAAGGTGCCTGGAGCGTGTTTTTGGACTGAGATTTTGCCAGCTTGGTTTTCCTGACCCAGTGTTTAATACCTTAAATAGTAACGTAGGATTACGCTCTTTGATCTGCCAGGACATTGATGAATTTGTGTGTGTGAGATCCTCACCCCCTCTAAAGGTGGGTCCTCCCATACAGTTCACCACGAACACTGGGGAGCTTGTCCCAATCCATGCAGTTTTTTTACACCTCCCATAGGGGGAAAAAACAAGAATGGGGAAGGAAATCTCGCTGAGATCCACTGTACATCATCAGCAAGGGGGCTGTTATTGGTGGAAAAGACAGCAGAGTTTTCCCCCAGATGTGGAGATCTAAGGGGGCCAACGCCACCCGCTTAGAAGTGCTGGGCCCCTGTACCATGTCTGACCTCCATGCGGGTCCCCGGCTCCAGGGCAACATGGCCTCATTAAGACTATCATAACCAGGGACTCTGCCACCGCTGCTCCAGAGATTCCTGAGAGAATCTCAACAGAAAAAAAGGATATAATCCCACTCTGTACATCCCCTAGATACCCAGTCTCCATCCTCCTTCCACATCACAGACCACAAACAAGAGCCAGGTGTGGGTCCCTTCCACGCCTAGGAACGCGAGATTTGCTCATAAACTCTCTCTTTAAGGACTCTTATTAGATCCTGGAAACTTTGTTATAATTTTAATAATTAAAAAAACCAGCCTTCCCGTGGGAGATTTCCGTTTTTGTTCAAGGCGAACGGATCAACAATTACAACACCTGGCTCTTGTTTGCCTATGTTTTTAACGGCCGGTGAAGTCAGAACCAATTAACTGCTTTTAGCCTGCTGCCTCCATATCCCCTGTGTAACAGGTCTGAGATCCAGGTCTAAGGAATTATTATTCCATAACGCCTTAATTTATGGGAAAAGATCTCCTTGACCAGGCACTACCTATGTTTGCTTAAACCCGATGAGCTCTCTCAGCCCCCGTGATTTTAACATTGCATTTTGCAGCGATTCCAGTGCGTTAAACAGTCAGAAACACACACGTGTACTTGATACATTCACACAGCCGCACGAGAAAAGAAGTTACAATAGTTACAAAATGGAGCTTGCTCAAGGCTTCTTGGAGTGCGCGAAACATGGCCGAGGGCTGCTCGGACTTCCAGCCCCCAGAAGAGTCTGCAGGATGATGTGCTTAACACAAGGCAAATCCTTCGTTTAATCCTCACACCCACTATTAAACGGTCGGGTCCCCGCTAATACACAGACCAGCTACCACCCGTGCAGAATGAGACGGGAGGAATCTTAATGTCAATCCTCCCGTCTCCCATTTCATTCCTTGTCTCAGTTCAAGTGCTACAAATCCATCAGCTGCAGGCAAGAGGCTGGACTTGATTAATTACAAGAATAGGTACCTGTGCTGCAATCAATGTCTTAGCATCACACTGTTCCGCAGCTTATCGAGGGGGGCACTTCGTACGGAAGGACCCACGGTGTGAAGACTACAGGCTGGAAAGGGCAACCGACCCTCTCTGGCATTATTTCAGGTCATTGTTGATCATCATTCTGTCGCCTATGTCGCAATAGGTGGCCATTTTCTTCCTTTTCCCAAAAGTGGAGAAGCTGTTCTTGTCTTCCTGACCCAGGAAGAGAGGCCCCTCCTTGTTTGCCAGCACAGTTGGGGTCCCTGGTATATAAACGTTGTGCTGATAATCCAGAGGCGGGATGTGCTGCGGATACAGGGGGCCGTACCGGGGGGTCCAAATGCTGTTGGGGGCCTCGGGGGCCTTCTGGAATTCTGGAGAAAGCAAAAGATAGCTAGTGACCGAGAAAAGCCTCCGGGGAGCACAGAGGCCCAGTGTCAGGCAGGTACGCTGAGCATCCCCGCCACATTCACCTCTCCTCCCCTCCCCCCCGTACGTCTTCATTTGCCTTTAACATGCCCGAGGCTGCAAGAAACAAATCAATTCAACGGGCTTGGCGGCAGGCCGGTGGCTCCGGACCACCGCTGTAGAGCACTAGTTCTGGCGCCCGTAGCTTTTGTGTGTCCTCGCATTACCGGGAGGAGTTTCCACCGCCTCAGCACTCCCCCCACCGCTCCCGCCTGGTGGTGCACTCTCTCCCTAGGGCGAAGCTAGGGTTTGGGGCAGCCCAGGCTCCAATGAGGGATGAAGCACATCCTTAGATGGCGCTGGTGGGGAATGAAATACTCAGGTAAGGCCTTAGGCTGGCAGCCGGGTTCAATTTCCCAGCTAGTCTGGGAGCCACCGGCTTAGAATTTAGAGGGTGATGTTCTGCCTACCCAGCACTGACCTGAGACTGGAGTGACCAGGGTACGCAGCCTGTCGTGTTCTTTCTGCACTCCTCTGCGCACTCCCCCTACGTCCTCCAAACTCTGCGCACTAAAGAGAACGAGCAAGACAACAAAGACGCCATGAAGACCCCACTCAGATTCGGGTCAGCAATAAGCTTCCCGCCCCCTTTACACCGGAGCATGTCCTCTAAGGATCCGGTTCGGGTACCTTTTCAGGGCTGATCGCTGTATTTTTGGAGGCAGCCAGTCCGTGTTGGGTTGTTTGAGCTGGAAAACACAGGACATAGATGAACATTAGACACGTGGAATTTCACTCTTTATGGCGCCTGGGTTTGCCATACGCCTCACCCCCTTCAAACGGCCGGTGGGATGCGACGCAGCTTCTCACTTTAGCTTTACAAAGCTACTCACACAAAGAGAAGCTTTGAGTGCTCAATGCTAACAGCAAAGGGAATTGAACGCACTAGGTTAGATCCATCGGCTATATGGCTAGATTAGGTTGGTCTGAGCTAGATGAACGCGGTCTGCTTTTCGAGTGAATTGAGACGCCCCTGAAACTCCAGGTTCCATGAGATTAGGGTCGAATTCGATGCACCGGGAAATAAGTAGGAAATGATCGCTAGAGAAAGAGAAGCGAGATGCTTTCTAAGTATAGCTCCTAGGATTCTGTGAAACCGATAACTCAACAGAGTCCTTAGCTCTGATTTTAAAAATCACACCCATACTTCTGACACTCCGCGGATAGTGTGCAAGGCAGAGACACAGAGCAAACAGCAGGGTAATTAATGTTGCCCTCGCTATTTTCCTTGCTCCCGAGGAGGTGTATTTACCTTTCCCAGTGAAAGCTGAAATTGTCCCTCCGCACCCAGTTATCGCTCTGCTTTAGGATCTCGGGCAGATTACAATATTTAATTACTATCCCTGCAAGGCTGCGGCTCGCTTGTGGGATTTCAGCTAACAAAGGGAGCTGTCTTATCTTTTATGTTTCACCAGTGAAGCAACAAGCCCGCTGCTTTCAGAAATCCATTGAAAACCCTCTCTCGCCCGCACGGCAACCCACTTCAGTTGCTCTCTGTAAATATGTAGCCGTGCTAAATAATCTGCCTGGTGTTCTAATCCGCCTCCTTCAAAGAATAGAGGGTGAGGGACCATCAGATACAAACATGGACGGGGAAGCGAACCGGCCTTTCAAAGAGGCTCATGTGTATTCTGTTTTCTCGTTCCAAAACACAATCAAGAGAAACTCCAGTGGAGTTACAGTGGCGTGAGTGAGAGAAGAATGCGGCCAGCTACTAACTGGCTGGACATAACTGAACCCTTGAAAGCTCTGAAAGCGCTTGGTAACAGGGTTTTTTTTATAACAAATAGCATTTCCCCTTTACAGAGCCATCCGTCAGATCTCAAAGAGTCCCTCTGTCATTCAATAATTAAGCCTCACAGAACCTCTATGAAGTAAATAATCCTATCTCTATTTTATAGAGGGGAAACTGAGGCACAGAGACACACAGGAAATCTCTGACAGACCCGAAAACTAAGCCTTCCAGCCTTGTGTCCCCCCTCACACACACTATATCACACCTCTTCTCTTCTCCCCCCAGTTTCCACTTCTGAACCCTCGTCTAAGTCTGGAGCCATTCTTTCATTACAGATCTTTTTCTCTTAATATTTGTAAATCTTTTTTTAATTTAGTTTCGATTGAGGAGGCTTAGTCTGATATCTTCCTAAACCCGCCTGAGGCTGAGAGGTGTGGAAATCAGCTGTGTGCGTTATGTCACTAGGGGGAGTTTGTAACTGACTGGAGGAAAATCGCATTAACATATTAGACAACTGTGTCCAATGATCCAAGGGAAAATGTAAAAAGAAAGCCTGTCTACAGACTGTCTTGTCCTTATTTTCGAAAAAGGATATTTTGTTAAAAGTAAAATGTTGGTAAGTGGATTAGACTTCTCATCCCCATCCATCCCCAGTAATCGCGTTATTGAAAGAGTATTTCATCTAAAAAATTAGACGTTATTCATTTAAATACCTAACAAATGTTGACATAAAAATCTCTCTAAATCTTTTTTTCTCTCCGAGCGCAGAGTCTAGGGTTTTGCACCATCTAGTGATCAGTTCACTGAAATGTCAGGCATTTGTCTTCTGCAAAGTGCTTTTCCCCTTCAATGACAGTATTTCAGCTTTAATTTTAATAGATGCCAGAAGAAAAGTGGTGTCCTTAGGAAATGGGGTAATGGCGAAGAATCTCAGTTACAAAGGCAGTGAGATGCCTCTGAAAGAACCTAACAAGACACCAGGTCTTAGCTGTAAGGGCTGGAGAGGCAAATACTGCAGCGTGACACCCTTTTTTAACGTGACACACTTCCGTCCCTTCTTTAGTTTGGGAAAGATTTTAATCATGACAGGAAAGCTCCCCCGCTCCCCAACAAAACCACTTAGGGCGATTGATAAATAATCATAAAAACCGAAAGAAATCCTCCTGAATAGGAAAGCACTGGGTACTGATGCAGCACCGGGCAGCGACTACGTCTGAATTTGCTTGAACAGGGTGTAATTGCCTGAATTTCTTAGTGAGACAAAGGAGATGAAAAGCCCCATGGGTCACTAGAGCGCCTGAGTGATCCGTGTCGCCTGTGATAGGCGCGGTGGGGAAATACAGAATTAAAGGGTGACATTTCAAGAGGCTTGCTTTGCTGCCTGGGTGTCACGCCTGGCTAGCTGCAGGAAGGTTACAGGACAGTGCAGCCCAGATCGCAGGCTGAGCGGAAAGCCCGCAAAAGGGGATTGTTATCTCCCGAGACAACACTGGGCAAGCTCTGTATTTCAGCCTCCACAGACGCTGGAGTGCCGCTCCCGAGCGCTTCCTGCTAGTTTTGCTCATTTAAAACGAGCCTGACGTTTCCCAAATCATTAGCTCAAATGGGAAGGAGCTTGCTGGAGAATTTCCTGCTGCCTGACGGTTACTAATTCCGACACTGCCACTTGATCAAAGGGTCGGGTAATTATCTTTAAAAAGTTGTGTCGGAATGAAAGGGTTTCTCCCAGCTCAGATTTGTTTCGGGGAGGGAGGAACGGGGCGGGGGAGGAAGAGAAGAAGGGGGGAAAGCTCGGCTAAGCTTTTAACGAGTATTTCATGGCCCTCTCTCCTGCCCCTGCGTCTCAATGAGCCCCACCGGCTGCATTGCAGCTCAGGATTACCTGGCTGGCGGCACCGAGAGTGTTATTGACTCGGGGCTTCCTCCCTGGCCCTGGCAGGTTCTCGGGGGCGCTCTCGTTGTTCCTCGGGGCCCGCGGGCTGTAGGGCTTTAGGAACATGAAGTCGCTCTTGGCGGACTCCGGGGTCAGGCAGACTTTGTAGCAGTAGCCCGGAGGGCCGCTGTCCCCTACATCCATGCAGTTGGCGGGCGCTTTGCTGCCCGAGGAGATCTGGGGCTTGATGTTGGAGTTTTTGAAGACCTCGGCAGAGGCCCTGGCTCTCACGCAGCAGCAGCAGGTGGGAAGGGAGCAGCCGTGGCCGTGCAGGGAATGCCGGTCCTTGTGGCACTTGATGGCCGCGAGGATGACGATGGCCACCAGAAAGGTGAAGGACACGGAGCCCAGGGAGACGATCAGATAGAGGGTGAGGGTGGAGGAGGAAACCTCGGGGTTCAGGGTGAGCTCATTGAAGTCGGACAGGGTCTCGGGCAAGCTGTCCACCACGGACAGCAGCAGGGACACCGAGGTGGAGAGGGGCGGTTGCCCGTTGTCCCGCACCTGGATGACCAAGCGCTGCCTGGGGGCGTCTTTGTCCAGGAAGGCTCGGATGGTGCGGAGCTCGCCGGTGTACAGGGCCACGCTGAAGAGGCTGAGGTCAGTGGCCTGGAGGATCTGGTAGGAGAGGCGGGAATTCTGCCCGGCGTCCGCGTCTACGGCTGACACCTTTCCCACCAGGTAGCCGGGGTCGGCCGAGCGGGGCACGGCCTCTGTGACCAACGACCCGTTGCGGGGCACGGGAGAGACGATGACGGGCGCGTTGTCGTTCTGGTCCAGGATGAAAACGTTGACTGTGACATTGCTGCTGAGCGGGGGGAAGCCGGCGTCCTGCGCCAGCACCTGCACCTGGAAGTTGCGGATCTGCTCGTAGTCCAGGGAGCGCAGGGCGTACATGTGCCCACTGTCCGAATTGATGGAGACGTAGGTGGCCACGGGCATGTCCTGGATCTGCCCGTCAGCGATGGAGTAGGACAGGTAGGCGTTCTGCTTGCAGTCGGGGTCCAGGGCGCTGACGGAGCAGATGGAGGCGCCTGGGGCGTTGTTCTCCAGCACGTAGACGCTGTAGGAGGGCTGCAGGAAGCGGGGAGCGTTATCGTTGATGTCCGACACCTGGACGGTCAGGGTCTTCCTGGTGAGCAGCGTGGGCGAGCCCATGTCCCGGGCCGTGACGCTGAGGTTGTATTCGGCCACGGACTCCCGGTCCAGCGGCTCGGTGGTGACCAGCGTGTAGTAGTTGCGGAAGGAGGACTGGAGCTGGAAGGGCACGTTGGGCGGGAGCTCGCAGCTCACCTTGCCGTTGTCCCCGGAGTCCCGGTCCAGCACGCTGATCACGGCGATCACTGTGCCCGGGGGCGCGTCCTCCAGCACGGGCGTAGAGACCGAGGTGAGAGTCACCTCGGGCGCGTTGTCGTTGATGTCGAGCAGGTGCACCAGCACCCGGCAGTGCACGGCCACGGCCGAGGGGCCCCGATCCTTGGCCTGCACGTAGAGCTCGTGCAGGCTGGCTCGCTCGTAGTCCAGCTGGCCCTTGAGGCGCACCTGGCCGCTGCGCGGCTCCACGCTGAAGAGCTCGCGCACCCGGGGCGGTGCGTGGCCGCTGAAGGAGTACTCGATCTCGCCGTTGGTGCCCTCGTCCAGGTCGGTGGCGTTGAGCTTGATGACCAGCGAGCCCTGGGGCGCGTCCTCGGGCAGGCTCACCACGTAGGAGGACTGGTCGAAGGCCGGCACGTTGTCGTTAGCGTCCAGCACCGTGATGACGACCCCGGCTGTGCCCGACCTCTCCGGCAGGCCGCCGTCCAGGGCTGTGAGCAGCATCCGGTGGCTGCGCTGCTGTTCCCGGTCCAGGGCTCGCTCCAGAACCAGCTCGGCGAACTTGCTGCCGTCGCTGCGGGTGTGCACCTCGAGCGAGAAGAAGCCGTTGGGGCTGAGCTGGTAGGTGCGCAGGGAGTTGGTGCCCACGTCGGGGTCCTGCGCGCTCTCCAGCGGGAAGCGGGCGCCGGGCAGCGCCGACTCGGTCACCTCCAGCACAAACTCGGGCCAGGGGAAGCTGGGCGCGTTGTCGTTGATGTCCAGCACCTCCACCTCCACGCGGTACAGCTCCAGCGGCCGCTCGATCACCAGCTGCAGGTGCAGCAGGCAGGCCCCGCTGGCCTCGCACACCTCCTCGCGGTCGATCTTCTCGTTGACGAAGAGGATCCCGTTCTCCAGGTTCACCTCCAGGTGCTGCTTGGCGCCGGCCCGCGACACGATGCGGAACCGCCGCGCGGACAGCTTGGACACGTCCAGACCCAGGTCCTCCGCGATGTTAGCCACAAAGGCGCCGTGTTCCAGCTCCTCGGGCACCGAATAGCGCAGCTGGCCGGCCGCAGGGGCCAGGCAAGAAGTTGCCAGGAGCAACAGCATCTGCCGGCTCCAAGTCCAGCCCCCGCCCCAGACTCCAGCCCCCATGGCGCTGGGGCCGCTGCTCCGGCAGGGCCTCCAGGGGCAAGGCTCCCCCGAGACCTGCGGTGCCACCCGGCGGGAGCCTGCACGGTGTCCCGGGGAAGAAGGCATCGGAGGCGAAGAGAGCCGTGGCTAGCCCGGAACTGAGCGCCGCCGCTGCCGCTGCTGCTCCGGCTGCCCCCCTTGTGTTTCTTCGGTACTTGGACTTCCAGCTACTTTGGGGCCCGCAGAAGGAGCAGCGGGGGGAGGACCCGCCTCGCATTTCAGCACCGCATTGGTGGACAGAGGAGTCGAGAGCCGGAGCTGTAATTGCTGGCGGAATGGTTAACCCTTTGCTGACAAGGGCGAGGGGAGGGGCCGGCAGGCGGGGAGAGAGAGCGACGTGTTCATTCCGATGCCCGGGGGACCGTAATCATTTCCAGCCAGTAAAAGGTCAGGTATCTTCCCAGCGCGGCACACAACTGCCTGCCGGAGGCGGGTTCTGCCCCCAGCGGATTCACTGCAAGGAAAACGGCTGCTTGAAGGGAAAGAATACAAGTGCTGATTAGGATCACAGCGCCCGCCAGGTCCCAGCCCCACGGGGTCACCCCGACCGGGCTTCGCTTCTCTCTCCAGGGAGATGAAGTTTATGTTACTGATCACTCGGCGATAGGATCTCAGGCCCCGAGCAGATGAATATGGGGGGAGTAATATTTTCCCACAGATGTTTGCTTCATCATCACGGTAGATTAAAGAGCCCCAAACATACCGAAAGCCAAATCCTCCGTATGAATGTCCCGACCTCAGATCCCGCGCAGGGATTTAACCTTTAACAGATGGTTAAGCTCCTACAGAATTGATTACATTTTACTGCACACCGTTTTCCTTGTAATGCCGACTTTTTTAATTACTAGAGAAGGGGATTACATCCCCGACAGCTGGATAAAGGCTGATTCCATCGGCACAGAGACACGGAGAAAGGCCCCCCTCCTGCTTTCCCAACACCCTTTCCACTTAGAGCCTGCAGGATTTCCACAGTCTCTCTAATCCAGCAGACTCTCCTACTGTGATAGCAGAAACTGCGGAAAGCGCCCAAAGGGGGCTCCGTGCAGCTGGCTGTTCAACAGATTTGACATTCACCTTTCTTTAGCAGCGCACACACCTGCAGTGCACGCTGAGGCGCATGCCAACGCCTGCCCGTGGGAGGCTGAGACAAAACTTTCTGCTTGTTAATTTTGCCCTTAAACCTCCACAATTGCATCTCTGGTCGAGGTTTCTCAGCCGCTCTTCGCAAAGGGAGGGCAGCCGGGGTGGAGATGGCTGAGAGACAGGGGTCCGCATAACGGGGAAAGGTGGAGCTTCTTACACCCAAGCCACGTCGGCTCTCTGAGCCCCTAAATGTGAGCAACTCAAGCCAGCTGTGATGGCGATTCCCAGTAGAAATTCATTTTATTTGAAACACGTCCTGTTTTTTGCCCCGAGGCACCCAATTAAGATTTCTCCATTGGATTATGCGGCTCCCACTTCAACATTTTCTTCAGAAACCTCTGTAAAATGACACCGGGTTTTACTGGCCAGGAAGCTACTCGCTTCCCCTCTTCCTAGATGAGGATGGAAACTGCCCGAGACGTCTCCAGGCGTTAATTAGGGGATCTTATGTAGCCCGGACAAGCCCCCTAGTGGCAGATCCTTCCCGATGACTTGATTAAAGGGGATGATCTGTTAATCGATTTAAGGGATTCGGAGCGAGGCAGATTTCAGAGAGGAGATTTATTTCTGCGGTGATATTTTACAAAACACAGCTCGGCGCGAGCGCTTTCCCCCCCTTTGTCTGTTGCGCCAGCTTAGTACTGAATAATCGGGAGGTGTCTGTCACTGTGAAATGACCCGATCCCCAGCCCCCACCCTCACTTTTCCCCTCCCGCCAACCACCCAGAGTAAACCAGGCCGAACCCGAGCTGAAGGACCCGGGCGGGATCAGTGAGAGGACGGGGGTGCTGCCGGTCTCGGCCAAGAGGGGAAGGGGTATGTGAGGTGGTAAAGATGGGGCGGGACTGGAGGGGGTCGGTGATGGGGACGGGGGTGAAGTCAGGCGGCAGAGAGGAGGTTTCTGATGGAGCAGTGAGGAGGGCTGGGAGGTTAGTGTGGGGAGGGGGCCGGTGGCGGCTGGAAGGGTCAGTGATGACAGAGTGGGGGCTGTATATGTGGGGGCTAGTGGTGGTCCAATGTGAGGCTGGCGGAGTCCCGAGGTGGAGCACTGAGGGCGCTGCGGAGGGATAGGGGACTCTGTGGCAGCTGTGGCGGCCACGGGAAGGTGAAGGACAGTCAGCTGTGAGTCGTGGGCAAGCTCCGGGTGTCAGAAGTAGGCGGGGGCCCGCGGCAGGGCAGGGAGCGTCTGCAGAGGCGCCGGGGCAGCTAGCGGTCAGGGACCGGGGTAAGAAGTTCCACGGCGCTGCGCCGGAGCGGAGACCGTCCTAGCTGTGAGCTGGGCCGCTCCGGAGTGGCAATGAAAGTGGCGCCACGCAAGGCTGCGGCAGCGCTAAGCCTGCGGGCACCGATGAGACCATCCGGCTCGAGGGCGGCCAGTACAGCCAGGGGAGAGACGCGCTTGGCGCTGCCCCGGAGAGGCACAGTGTCAGGGCTTGGGGACTTGGTGGGGACACAGTAGGAGGGAGGGAGAAGGGTCCCAGGCTAGCGGGAAAACAGGTGGGCTAGAGATGCCGAGTCTCAAGCCCCTCTCCCTATAACCCTACTGCAGCTGTTTGACGCAGGGAGCCCCACAAACCCGCGGGAAGCCAAAAGCTCCCCCGCGCCTTGTGCCAAGAGGTTGCTAACTACGAAGGCACATTCAGAATATCGCGAACACAAGGAGGCTTCCCTTGGCACTAGTGTCCCGAAACCGTTGCCAGGACTGTGCTCAGCAGGATGCCGGCAGACAGGAGCCAAAGGGGGACCCCCATCCCACTTGCAACAGCACTATGTCCCCCGCCCAGCCCGTTAGCGAGCAAAGGATTCAGGGTTTCCAGACCCTCCCCACCACCCTTCCTGGCGCTGTTGTAGGTTTCTTTTTATGTAGGGCAGGTCCAAGACAACTCTCCAGCCCTCACACCTAATTAGAGATAAAAGGAATCACCTGCCGTACCACCTTCCCTGGAGGAGACAGAAAGCACTCAGCATTGCTCCCAGCTCTCACACTGTAGCCACTCTCCTGCTCGTCTGGCCCCAGAGAAGGACCCACTACGCCCGGCACCTGTTTCTACTTGGCCCGGTAAACAAGGCAGCAGCCCCAC
This sequence comes from Mesoclemmys tuberculata, assembly GCA_007922155.1. Lineage (NCBI taxonomy): Eukaryota > Metazoa > Chordata > Testudines > Chelidae > Mesoclemmys > Mesoclemmys tuberculata. The sequence continues at coordinate 433,937 of ML675615.1, forward strand.
GAGCTCCTCGCACACCAGTTAAGGATCCTTTACAATCCCAACTAGGTCAAGCCAACAAATCCCTTTAGCGTTTAATTGGCGGATCGGCAAGACCCCCAACATTCCCCGCTCAGTCATCCCAGATCGCCATGGCCACAACCCGGCCTTCTCCAGTCACCACCCACCGCCACGCCAGCTTTTCCCGTAGACTTGGGAAAGGGACTTGGGGCGGCCATCGTCGAAAGTGCCTTGCTCCTGGAAGCAACGAGACTCCAGGGAGAACCGTGGCAGACGCAGGTATTTCGTGTTTGAGCCGGTGTTACTCTTGGGGTTGAATTTTACCCCACAAATACTGCCCGGGGCTGTTCACGCCTCCATACATCTCCAGTCTGAACTCGAGCCTTATGCGTAATGGCTGTTGCCGGTTGTTCTTTGGGGGTTATTTATACGGGAGCATGGACGGGCTTGGTTTCCTCCAACCTCGTTTTGCAAACGGGCAAAAAATAAAACCAACAAGTAAAAACCCAATTAAAATCTCTTCCTTTCGTCTTTTTCAAATTAAAAAGTGTCCTTCTGTCTGGGCTTCCGTTCTGCTCCGTGCACAACCTACTGCTCCCTTCAATCTGCGCCCCAGTTTTGTCCTCACTGCCTGTGTGCACTCTCCCCTCCCCCATGCAGTCACGGTGTCTTGTCACTCCATGCTCTGAGTAGCGATCTCTCTGCTTTTCTCAGGGTTTTGCTCCCTTCGCTGTCTCCCCCTCTCCTGGCTTCCCTTTGTTCTCTCTTCCTCCTCCTTTTTCTGCTCTCTTCTCTTCGCTTAATTTTTGCTCTATTTTCTATTCCTTTCGGCTTCTTCTCCCCTAGCTAGTAGAGCGCCCGCGATCCCAAGGGGTGGCTCTGTCTCCCCTGAGGACCCTCCTTCCCCGCTACCTATCGCATCCCCTTGTGGCCTCCTTGCGGATCCTTCCACGTTCCTTGCTCTCCTCCTCCTGGCATTTCTTGGGGCTGCCACGTCTCTATTTTTGGCGGGGCCTGGTTACTTCCTTCACACGTCAATATGCCAGCACAGGGGAGTTTTCACAGCACAAGAGGCGAGGCTGCAGAGATTGCGGGGTGGAGGAGTCCATAGCCGTGATGGGGAGATGGAGCGTGGTATAATGCTGGTTTGGTCCCGGAGTTAGCCCATGTGCTAGGTTAATGCACTTGTATGTCACCTGTAAAGTTCAAATTTTGACTGAGTCACAAATGGAAATTGATGTGGCTTCATCCTGCTCCGTCGTGGTTTGTCTGTACCACAGAACCATTGCGCAGCTGGGAACCTATTTCTGGGAGAGGAGGCCCAGAACTAGAATAGCAGGAAGGGTGCAGATCAGGACTGAAGTGCATTGGCAGAGCTATGTGGGGGTCCCAGGACTATGTGGGGGTCCCAGCGGTTATTCCAGGTCAGAACTGATGTGCCCAGGCAGATCTGTGTAGGCTAGAATAGCAGGGGTGCTGCAGGTCAGCGCTGATGTGCATTGGCAGAGTGGTGTGAAGGACCAGGGTTGGAAATAGCAGGGGTGCTGCGGTTAGGATTGAGATGCCTTGGCAAAGCTGCATGGGAGATGTTTCTCCAGCTGCCTGCCGGCACTCAGCCTTGCCTGACCTATGTTGTTATTCCACTTCCATGCACACCAAATTTATAAATTTATTTCTTTCAACAAACCACTCTAAGACTTGCAGAGGAATTTAAACAAAAGCTGACTATTTATGCCTGTATTAAACATTCTAATATGGGTATAAAATCCACCATCCACACACACTGTGTGTGTGTGACTCTATTTTTCCATCGAAATGTCAGCAGTTTAAAGCTTGACACTTGCCTGAAAGGCAGATGCCGCCACAGGGAGCACATATATGGAGATTAGAAAGGGCACTGCTTGTTTGTGAGACCCACAATATTGCTATTAATTTGGTGACTCATTTGCAGGTTGCATTTGTATAATCAAATGACAAGCAGGTCATTTCCCCTTTGGTGAGGGCTGGTTTTACTAAGTGGATATGTTATGTGAAGTAGGTGCCTCTCTGAGTTAATCATCCATCCTTCCCTCCAGGAGCTTTGGCTCCCTGGATTAAATTGGTAAAATAAACAGCAGCGCCTTTAGGGGAATAAGGTGACTGTGTCAATGAGGAATTTTTATTTATTAACTCTCATAGGACAGACTGCTTGCCTCCATGTGCTGGGATGCAAAATATGAAAGGCATGCTCATCAGACAATGCTAGCAGCACCAGTGCTAAGAGCCAAAGTCTGTAATAACCCATGCTAGTCAGGGATGAAAGGCAGAAATGAAATGCAATCAAGTGAAAAAGCAAATAAATATGGCTTCTATTGTGCCCCGAAGGGTCCCAAGCACAGGCTCTGGCAGACCTGCCAAGGGGAACGGGTTTGAAAGGCAGGATGGCCCCCTCCTGGAGAGTTCATTTCCAGTTACCTACAGCTAAAAGGATCAGCTCATCGCAGCTGCCACAATGGGGCAGAATCTGTGAGGCATCTCTCAGGGAGCTGGGTCCTTGACAAATCAGAGCTCTGACGATTGTGATTAATACCTTGAATTGCACTCAGGAGCAAGCAGGGAAGCGATGCAGAGATCTGAACTATGGCTTTAAGGGCCACATTTTCAAGAGAGCTCTGTTCCTATTTAGGTACCACAATAAGTGGCCTGGTTTTCAGGTGAGCTCTTTGGCTGCATCTTGGATGCTGAGCTCTTTTGAAAGCCTGGCCCTAATCACCGGGAGAGCTGCAGGGTGTTGAGCACTAGAAAAATCTGATCCCACAGTCTCGATTCTGCAAGATGCTGAGCAATTGGAGCTGCTCCGCAGCTTTAGCTCTGATTACTAAACACTCAGCACCCAGGAGTTGCTCAGCACCTTGCAGAATTGAGTCCTATATGTCCACTGTTGTCTGCTTCCTCTCTGAAGCTTCCAGGTGGTCTTCGAGAGAAGTCATGTGTAAAGCAAAACCCAGTAGTCCAGATTGCAGGGACAGAGAGGTGGATGACTGCTACAAGGTCCACATTAAAAAGGACAAGTTGCATCTTCTTGGCCAGCCGTAGGTGGGAAGTGGCACTACCAGATCCCCACTGCCTTGGAATTCAGGAGCAGCCATGGCTCCAATATGACTCTGAGGCACCCACCTCTCTCAGCAACACCAGAAGCAAATCTTCCGTAGATGTCTTCTACCCCTTCAGCCATCCACTCTTACCAGGTGACAGGTCAATTCCTCCTCAGCTTCCACCTGACCTAGAAGCAGCAGTTTCTTTTGCTTGCCCATAAAATGCAGGTTCTATTCCCTGCCAGACAAGCAGCAGTTTCCATTCCTGTCCCTGGGGGAAGGGTTTTGATTCTTAGCCCAAGAGTTCAGAGTTCCACTGCTGGCCCCTTCTGTTAAAAGCTGGTAGAGAGAGCTGTTCTAGTGTCCCCCTCTTCAGTGTGCCCATACAACTGCTTCTTGCCTCATGAAGTATGTCCCCAGGCAGAAGACAGTGATTCTGAAAAGGGTTTAGGGATCATAATGGACAAGCAACTCAACAGGAGCTTCCAGGGTGATACTGTAGCAAAACGAACCAATGTGATCTTTGGATGTATATACAGGGGACTAGTGAGTTCGGGGGTGGTTTTACCTCTGCATATGGCATTGGTGAGACTGATACTGCAATATTGCATCCAACTCTGATGTTCACGTTCTAAAAAAGATGTTGGAAAATGTGAGAAGAAGAGTCACAAAATTATTTGAGGGTTGGAGAAAATGCCTTACAGTGGCCCAAGCTACACTAAAAAGCTAGGCTGACCCAGCTACATTGCTCAGGGGTCTGAAAAATCCACACCTCTGAGTGACGTAGTTAAATTGATCTAACCCCTGGTGTAGACAGCGCTAGACCAACAGAAGAATTTTTCCATTAAGCTAGCTACCATCTCCCAGCTACCACCCCTCCAGTCAGCATAAGTAACATCTACACTGAATCACTACAGCAGTCCAGCTGTGCCTCTGTAGGATTTCAAGTGTAGATAAGCCCAGTGAGAGACAAGATTTCAATCAGTTTAGTTTATCAAAAAGAAGATTGAGAGGTGATTTGATTATAATGTGTAATTTCCTTCACAAGCAGAAAATGCTGGATAACTAAAGAGGTCTTCAATTTAGAGGAGGAAGGCAGAACAAGAACCACTGGCTGAAAGCTGAAGCCAGACAAATTCAAATGAGAAACTAGACACAATTTTTTTAACTGTGAGGGTGACTAACCATGCCAATGTATATCATGATTCTTTAGGGACCATGTGACAATTAAAGAAAATAGCATAGAGACATTGCAAAGGAACTTTTAAACACACTCTCACACTTTACCCTTAGAAAGCATAGGAGAGGTACAGATCTATGGAAACACAACAAACACCTGAATCCAAACCCCTCCTTCCAGTGCTCTCATCACTCTCAAGAGTCTTTCAGAGGTGTCCTTTGGGAGGTGTGGGTCCTCCTGACCCCTCTTCTGTGGCTGAATCTTTTGCTGCTGTTAGTGGAATGGCCTTATCAATCAGAGGTCATGTCTTCTTACAAAAGTCTGCCATGCCTTGTTGTCCTGCCAACAGGAAAGGTCTACTGACACAGAGGGTCTATTGTGGGATGATAAGGAGAACAAAATACATCTGTTGTTTTGCTAGCTCCTCTCCTCCCCCAGAGATGAGTCATGCAAGTGGATTCCTCCCATCAGCTGAGTTTGCAGCTGAAAGCACTGTATGTATCTCTGTTACTTGGACTCTGGGGTTACCAGGCATAAGTAAGAGATCCCAGTGCTTAACCTGGGTTAGCCCACAAGGACATATAGAGCTTGCTTATTCTAGAAGCTTCTATTACTTTTTGAAATTCAAGATTGTAACTCATTTGTGCATATATGTTTATCTGCTTTAAGCTTATGAATCTAATTTCTTTTTCCTACTTAATAAATCCTTACATAATTTATTATAGGATTGGCTACAAGCATTGTCTTTGTTTTAAGATCTAAGTGCAATTGATCTGGGGTAAGTGACTGGTCAATTGGTCCTGAGAGTAACCTGAATATTGCTGTGATTCTTGGTGTAAGGGATCACCTATCACAAAACTATGCTAACTTGAGTGGCAAGACAGCAAGACCAAAAGGCCTGTCTGTGACCCCGTTTAGGCTGTTATAGTGCCTGAAGATAATTGGTTGGTGAAATCTAAGTATAGAACTCAGAACCAATTTGGGGGTTGTGCCCTGGTTCTTAACTGTCTGCCCACAGGTTGGTATTCATGCTCTTGAGTCACTGCAAGCAGCTAGACACCACCTCTCTATATACCAAATTCTCCCATTTTTCTCCCCATGCCAGGGGTTTTGTGTGCCCCCTTTCTATCCCCCATTCCTGCTTTCTCCCCCACCATTATTATTTCTCTTCTTTTCATCTGGGAGATAAATCATTCAGGCTGTCAACATTTTAAATTCTATTGGGAGGGTGAGTAGAGCTGAGGGGGGGGGTGTTAATGGCTGCCATCAACCGGATCTTTGATCTAGAGACAATTACAGATGAGTGTAAGATCTCGCTTCACTCATCCAATAAATAGAGTTCATAAAATCAAATGGAATTCATAAGTTTCCGTAGACAGATCCTCAAACTGTCACAGAAGAAGAGAAAGACAAAAGTGGGAGAATGAAATGGGAGAACGAGAGATGGTGAAAGTGTGGGGGGGAGGGGAGGAAAGTGATGGGGAAGAGACAGGGAAAGTCAACAGAAAAATGGAAAGAACATGCTTAGAGAGAGAATCTATTTGAGGAAAAAGAGTGAGAGAGAAGAAGCTGAAGAGATGCAGCATTTGAAGGAAGGAAGGAAGAGGATGAAGCTAAGGGGGGGGAACTGATTTTTTTTAAAAGTATACAACGTAAGCATGCAGATTGTGCTCTTTGCCTCAGAGAGAGAATGTGATGTACAAACAGCAGAAAAGAAGTAGAGTGAGAGAAGTGAAGGGGAGGGGGAAGCCCTCCTCCCCCACATCCTGCCTGTTTGCTGTATCCCCCATATTGTCTGTTATCTTACAGTTAGATTACAAGATCTTTGTGGCAGGGGCCATCTTTGTTATGTGTGTGTACAGCGCCTAGCACAATGGCACCCAGATCCTTCCCTGGGGCTGCTAGGTACAATTTTAACAAATGTAATAATAATACATAAACACAATGGAAAGATATACCCTATTTTTAAAAAAAATATTTTAGTGTACATCTGACATCAAAAACTGTAGTTAAAGTTAAACCAGTTCTCTTAAATCATACATTTTCAGCTACTCAAAACTTTCAGAAACAATCACCTTTCAGACTGAAAATGGCCTCTGATTAAAGATGATTTTAGTTTACTTTGAGCAACAAATACTCATTCCATTTGACCATGTGCCCCAGCACATTATCAGTAGAAAAGTCCATTCCACTGAATCACAATGTTAAACACAGCTGTGCTGTATGTGTGCTCATAGATATTTACCTGTCAAGTAAATGGCCTAAGGTACTGGGCTGCTCTGAACCTGTCAGCACTTCCAATTCCTGGAGTTCATCTCTAGCATTTATTTCCCTCTCCTTCTGCCTCCCAAATAGTCCCTGAGCCTGGCTGAGCAAGCTTAAAGCTGGGAGTCAGAAGCAACCGATGTTTATTCCCACTTTTGCCAGTAACAAGCCTTATAATATTTTCCACTTTATAAATTTGTTTGTAATAGTCACAGGCCTCACACCACCTCCATGAGGTAGAAAAATATCATTAGCTCCTCTTTAAAGATGGGGGGCCTGGATCCACAGTGGGATTTTAAGAACCCAAAGCCCAGATTTAGGCACTATTGTGATCCACAAAACCCCTGCTCAGCTGCCATTTAACCCTATAGGCACCTACATTTTTGCTGGAGAAAGTCCCCTGTGTGAGCCTAAATTTCTGCCTCTGGGCCTGCACATTGCTGCCTCAGATGGGCACTTGAATGCCTACCTGGCACCTACACCCCAGTGTGGTATTCAAACCAGGTGAAGGCAGGCATTGCCTGCCTAACCCCCCAGACCAGGCCTGCTCCACATCAAACGGCCATAGAGGGCAAGGAGAGGAGGCCCTCCCTTTAGCACAGTGATCAGGGAACTCCTCCAGGATGTGGGAAGCCCTTGTTCAGTTCTTACACATACCCCTGCCTGAGGAGGACAAGAAATTAGAAGGTGGGTTTCCCATTTCTTAGCTGAGTGCCCTAACTGCTGGATTACGGGATATTCTGATATGAGGCTCTCTCTCGCTCTCCTCTGGAAGCCATTCTGCTTTGGATAAATAATTAAATATGCACTGGGCCAGAAAGCATGTGAGTGACTCTATGGCCCCGTGGCTAGTGCCATCACTTGAGAATGGGGAGACCTATGTTCAACTCAGGGTTTGTGGCACTTAGGTGTTGCAAAGCCTAGCTTTTAAGTCCCTTTGCAGAACTGGGCTGGGGTGATGGAGTCATGAAAGATTACAGAGAGAGTAGCATAGCTGGCCTTGGACTGAGGTCTCCTCTCAGCTAGCTACACATCTTAGCTGCTTGTGATAAGCTATGAATACATTGTTAATTCAGTGTCTTCGTTTTCCTATTTGTAAAATTGGGCTAATGCTTACCCAGCCTCATATGGCATTTTGAGGGCATGAGGTGACAACATGCTACATAAAGCAGCCAGTGTCTCCCACTACAGTCAGGCTTTACAGACTGATCTAATTTAGCAGGGTGTTATTCCAGCTGTACACTGGTATAGCTCCCCTGACATCAATGGAATCACACTGGTGTTAAACTAGACTGATACACGGGTGAATTAGGCCCACAGAGTTGAAGTACTCTGCCCATTGGGCTATGTTGGCTAGAGGAGCAGGCACCAATTACAATGTCTGCAAAGCTGGTTTACCAACCTCACAGGGGGACTCTGCTTCATTAGTTAATATTTGTACAGCAGTTCATAAGCCCAGAGCATTGTATAACTATGGTTATTATAGTCCCGCTGCAGCTGGAAGGAGCAAAGCGAAGCACCAGACAAGAACAACATAATGTCTTCACTTCTCTGCATTTAAGATCTTCCACAGGGAGGGAAGCAGGAGAGTCTCATGGTATGCAAGAATATAACTAGTTGTGGCTGAGAGAAGAGAAATGTTTGACAAACATTTTTGGTGTAGAGAGAAGCTGATTTTGAAAAGAAAATGAAAGAGAAGGTAGAGAACAGCAACAGAGCATCCTTAGAGCACCTAGGTGCTATGATAATGCAAACAACATACATTGATCAGTTCTGCTGGTGTTATAATTATCTCATTTCTCTGAAGCCACCCAGTCAAATCTAGGCAGGACTGGCTCACCTCTTCATCCTCAAGATAGACGCACTGAATCCTACACATTTGGGTCGGTGGATTTTTCAGACAAGACTTTAGACTGAAACTCTGATTGTCTATGCAGCGATGTAAGTCCAGGATTAGAGGGTTCCCAGTCCATCGACCCTGCATTTGCAAACCCAGGGATAGAGCATCCATACTCATTGGTGACCCTAGGTTTACAATTTCTGGACCTGGGCACCAAACCCAGGGGTTCAGAATCCACAGGAGTATGCAGAGCCAAGTCAAATCACAATATCCCAGGCGTTTTAGCATAATCCCTAGCTGGGGCTGCCCTAGCCCCTGGTTCATGGTGCAGTGGGAAAACTTAACTGTCCATCGCGTATGTTACCAGAAGTTGTCACAGCCTGCTAAGTTCCCAGTGCATCCCACCAAGCTGTCTTTTGGGCTTGCACACTCCTAGCAACCAGAGCCAGCAACATGGAGGAGTCACAATTTGAAGAGTTTCTCCTGCTTGTGCTTTCAGCAAATGAGCAGAGCATCCCTGAGACACTGGTGAACATTCCCCATCACATTTTCTGACTCATAGATTTTAAGATCAGAAGGGACCATCATGATCATCTAGCCTGACCTCCTGCACATTGCAGGCCACCAAACCTCACTTACCCACTCCTGCAATATACTCCTTACCTCTGGGTGAGCTACTGAAGCCCTCAAATCATGGTTTAAAGACTTCAAAGTTACAGAGAATTCACCATTTACACTAATTTAAACCTGCAAATGACCCATGCCCCACACTGCAGAGGAAGGGGAAAAAAAACAACCTAGGGTCTCTGTCAATCTGGCCCAGGGGAAAATTCCTTCCTGACCCCAAATCTATCCATCAGACAGACACTGAGCGTGTGGGCAAGATCCAGCACGCAGACACCTGGGAAAGAATTCTCTGTAGTGCCCCATCTTCAGCCATTGGGGATATTTGCTACTGGCAGTTGCCGATGGGCTCCATGCCTTCATAGGCAGTCCCATCCCATCATCCCCTCCATAAGCTTATCCAGCTCAGTCTTGAAGCCAGTTACTTTTTTTGCTCACCCTGCTCCCCTAACCACACACCTGTTGGAGGAAGAGGAGGGCAACAATACAGACTCAAACCGGCTTATGCTGATTGCTATTCTCAGTATAGCCATTGCTGCCCTCTGTAGCAGGGCCACACATACAGGCTGGTGGGATCACGTTGCCATGCAGACATGGAATGACCAGCTGTGGGTCCAGAACCTTTGCATGAAGAAAACTACCTTTCTGGAGCTTTGTGAGCAACTTTCCCCACTACGGACTTCTTAGTGTTGGTGGCTATCGCTAAGTTTCATTCTGCTTGCAGCTCAGCAGCCAGAATAAAATGGAAGGATTAAACACTGAGCAGCTGTACTTGAATGAGGGCTGTGGCTTCCATTTCCAGGGAGTCAACTGGCCAGTGTTGGATTAGAAAAAACCAAGGACCCCATCCCATCAGATTGTGGGATAGCATTAATGGACTCTCAAGACCCATGTTTGGGGGGCCCAGGCCTAAGCTTTGTTCACAATACAAAACAATGGCGTTTGGACCTGAGTCCCTGGGCTCAAACCCTCCAGACCTGTTGGCTCTTGGGGGCTGGGCCTGAGTCAGATAGAATTGTGTGTAGACAGAAGCGGTGGGGGGTTGGGCTCAAACCTAAATCTGAGCCTGGGCTTACATTGCAGTATAGACTTAGCCCCCCTTGTGTACTGCTTGTAGACATTAAAGAGTCTATGATGTATCTTGTAAGCGTAAAAATCTACCCAGTGGTTCCTACTCTACTGTTGCACAGTGTCTTACATGACAGTTATCTGCTAGCCTTTCCATCCCGCACCTTCAGAGGCTGCCGCAATTCTGCATTGCTGAGTATCTGTAATTTCCAATGTGCTTTAGCTAGCCGGTAGACGCTATATGCTACATTAGTGGGACAAAGTAAATCAGGATGGGTGTTTTACAGGGATGTCTGACATGAAAGTGATTCAGCCTGATAGTGAATAGCAATAAGTGGTGCTTAATTGGGACAGGATTAGCATATGTTCTGCCTAAGGGGAAGGAACATAGCTAGCACCAAGTAGTTAAACCTTGAGTCAGTGGGTATTAAACACGTGTGAAATACTAAACTCTTGTCTTTTAATACAGAAATCGCCGAATAAAGATTTAGGTATATTCTCTTGGCTATCTGGAGGCTTATTCCACGAGCAGTGGGGTTTTGGGAACCTTGATCAAGGACAGTAGAGCTTAGGAGGCATTGAGCTACACAGGCCTAGATCCCCAAAAGTATTAGGCACCTAACAGAGCCAGCACTAGTAATAAGCAGATTATGCAATTGCTTAGTGCCCTGAGCAGCTCAAGGGGCCCCCTATTTGCTTTTTTAGTATGTGCTGAGGGGGGAATAGTCCTGCTTAGGGCCCCCAGTGGGCTCACACCACCTCTGGTGCCTAAATACTTTTGCAGAGCTAGGCCATAGTTCCACATTATGGAATTATCTTGCCTAACAAGTCAGAAAGACAACTCCTCTCACCTCCTGCAAGACAAAACACAATTATTGTTGTTTGTATTGTGGCAGCACCCAAGGCCCTAATCAGGGCCCTATACAGGCTAGGCATTGTGTACACATATAACACAAAGAAAATCCCTGCCCCAGAGTTTACAGTCAAACTATAAATTTAGACACACAAGGTGGTTATAACAAACAGATGTGGAAGCACAAGGTAACAGTGAAGCAGTTCTGATTAGTGTAATAAGCAGCCAGCACAGCAGTTGTCTCATCTTGTCAAGTATTGTGTAGGGCCTCTCATCACCTGGGCTTTCCCACAGCAGCAATATTAATAATAATATCCAATATGCCCTCTCATGTGGAAGAAAAGTGTGGAGAATCAACCATCAGCAGGGATTAGACCGCAGGGCAGATCTATGTAATTCTGTAAGGCACTCAGCTATCATGGTTTGAGGCCAGAATAAGTGCTGGGATAGATGGCTTAGATGAACTGGAGAGATAGCAAAAGAATTTTTTTTGCATAGGTTGACATAAAAGCCTATGTGCTTTTCCAAGTGCTCCTATAAATATTTAATTGCATTAAACACTAAGAGAATCCCTACAGCCGGCCACATCCTGAAGCCAAGAGTCCTTTCTTGGGCAAAGCTAATGGCAGCTCTGCCTGAGCAAGGGCTACAGGACTGGGGATGCTAAAATATTTGCACAACTCACAAGAGACTGAGAGGGTAGTTGCTCATTACTCCTGCCTAGCACAGCAGGCCTTCCTTCAATGCAGTTCCCCTTTGCCTGGGGCTCCAGCTGCACCCACTGCATATTTCCCTACAGAGCTGAGACAAGGTGGGTGAGGGAATATCCTTTATTGGACCAACTTCTGTTGGCTAAAGTATTACTATACAGATTCTCACACTCTCAGGCTCAATCCCTGGCCATAACCAGCTCCTCAGAGGGTGGAGGCCCCACTGAGGGGTTACTCTGACTCAGGGCTTCTGCTGGCCTCCTGGGAGGCAAAAGATAGGGCAGCACCTGCAAGACTTGAAATCCTAGCAGTTTGCTCACCCAGAGCATTTGCAAAGTAACTGCCAAACTAGAGCCAGCCAGGAAACAAGGGACAAGTGCCTGGGAGAGTTAAAGGAGCACCCAGCCTGCTCCAGGAAAACACCATGCAGACAGTCTGCAGGACGGAGAGGGCGAGAGGAAGGGCTGAGCCCTGCTGCCCCACCACGTCCAAACCTGAGCTGGTTGGAGTTCCACTGAAAGGGCGCCCCCAAACCACAGGAGGAGAGGGAGGAGGGGGGCAGTGATTGCAGGGGGCCTCCCAGCCAACCACTCCATTGCTGGCTACCCATGCTCCACATCGTCTGGCTCTCTTAGAGGTGGCTAGTACTGCACAAAGTTTGGGTTTTTTGGGGTGGGGTGGGGAGGGGAGGATCATTGCAGGTGACCATGCGTTGTGTGTGGCGATGTGGGGGGAGAGAGCATATCCAGTCCTATGCTAGAGCTAAACCCAGAAGCCAACTTTTCCCACCTTGTAGGCAAGGCTGCCCTGAGGAGGTCACCCCAACAGCCTGACAGGACAAGGTTTAATACCCTGGGGGGGGGGGAGGAAATGAGAGGGAGAGAGGGGAGCAGAGGGTTAATGTTCTGCGCTTGGAGGGAGGGAAATGAAGGCTTAATACTCAGTGCCAGCCAGAGAGGGGAGCACAGGGTTAATGCTCAGTGCAGAGGACTATTATCCTTTTTTTTGCTAAATATTATTTCCTCCCATGAAACTGGCTTTTCATCCTTGGCTGGAGGCAGCTCCTGCTGCTGGGAATCCAGCACAAGCCTGCATCTCTGCCACTGCACACTCCACTGCTCCCAGCAAGTAACCAAGACAAAGAGCCTCTCCCCTGAGAGCACAGCCCCAGTGCTGGGACTGAGGAAGCGGGCCGAGATACTGGCATGTGTAGGCAGAAGCTTAGGCCCAGCAGAGGCAGATGGCCTCAGGCTTGAGTTTAGGTAAAAGGCTTTTAATGCAGAAGGGGGAAGAAATCATGCAAATGAAAAAAACAGCTTCCCCCACTTCTGACCCTGCCAAGGGATTTCCCTGTTCTCTAGGGCAGCTTGGAGACTGATCTATATCCATTCCTGCTAGCAAAGTAGGACGCACACACCCGAAGATTTCCAGGTACAGTGACACTGGAGCCCAGCTCTCTCGCTAATCTGCTGCTAACATCCCTGGCCTAGTAATCCTTTACTAGCCACATATGCAAAAGCTCTCAAAACTGAGTGAAGAACTCACCTAGACCTGAGCTGTCTTGTGCTAACCTGAGACAAGATGGGTGAAGTAGTATCATTAATCAGACTAACCAGAGCACGGTCCTAACCTTGTCCTATTACATTGCCAATATTCCTTCAGAGATTATGCCTCCCTGCTTGCCTGCCCCAGTGAGCAAGGGCTGTGTGTCCTGGGGGCAGGGAATCTACAACATAATCACTATGCAGACATTAATTAGTTAATCCCCATAGCAGCATATGCTCTTTTTACATAAAGGGAAATGGAGACACCTACCTGTTCAGTCTTCTCTCAAGGTCATGAAGAAAATCAAGACCAGAGCCAGCACCAGGACACAGGAGGTCTGCTCTAGTGCCCAACTCTCTACCCATGACCCACTGGACCATGCTGCTTTTCATCAGCACTAACCAAAATTAATTAGTTCAGTCTGCAGTCATGAGCTGTTTGCAAATATCTGAGCAAAGGATGGAAGGGTCTTAGCTGGCTGCAAAGCCATTTCCCAGGATAAAACGGCTGATGTAAAAATCTCATCTAAAACATCCTAAACTTTTAAGTCATGAAACAGCGACATGGTAGCGTAATCCCTTTTTCCCCTGCCCAACAGGCATGGAGGATACAATGATAGGCTTCCTTTCTCTCTCTCATTTAAATGTAGTTTTGTACTTTGGTTTGAACAGGGACAGGTACGTGGCTGGAATGAAATTAATTTTTCCACTTTGTGCACTGTGGATGTTCCTGAGCCACAGTAAAAGGATTTTTGAGTTTCAAGGGTCAAATCACCAAGGACAGTTGTATCTCGGCTGGCAATGCTACTGGCTGTATATCATTTCAATAGCATCTTCAATGGGGATTATAATCTGAATTGAAGTGGAAATATCCCAGGCAATGAAGCTGTCAGCAGTCTAAAATTAAGGAATTAAAAACAGCAGAAAAGCATTACAGGATTTATTGTGTGTATTAGAAAGAGAAGGCTAAATTCACTGCAGCCTTTCCTTGAGTTTGAGATTTCATAAAGGTACAGAGAGAGGCAAGAACAATGATCCCATCAATATAAAAAGGATGGTACTATGAAAATCAGTGACATGAGATGTAAATCCTCCTAACTGGAAAAAGCAGATGAGTCACAGAGGGTTGGACTGAAGTAAATAAAAGGAGCAATGAAAAGGATTTGGAGAACAGGAAAGCTGAAGTGGCTCAGAAAGCAGTTCTCCAACCAGATGCAAGATGGGAAACAAAAATAAGACGATAAATTTAGGGGTGGACTACAAAGGCAATTAAATACTACAGTCCATTTTTAGCCTAGCCAAGAAACAACTGTCTGGGATTTCCTACCAACACACACACACGAGACCCAAAGATGGCCCCACATACATACCCAAAAAAGAAAACCAGCACACCAACCACACACTTTGAAAGTCATTATCTGCTCTGTTCTCAAGTCCTCGCTTTAAAAGCATAAAACAAAATTTCCTACAAAACAATCTGGAAGTTTCCAACAATTTATTTTTTTTAGGCAAATTCCACATATTTTTCTGCTGTTTTCCCTTTAGCTCTCCCGCAGGTAAATCCCAGAGAGGTATTCATAACCTAAGCTAAAGAAATTCTGGTTACACCACTGAACACAAGGAAAAACAGCAAACATAAAAAAGAGAGTCCATTACAGATAAGATACAAAAGAATTTTCAGCAAACCCAGTGTTCAAAAAGCCTCAAGCTCTGCTCAACCAAAGAAATAAAAACTCATCTTTTCCAAACCATATTTAACACTCATTACAGTGTTATTCCTTTGGTTACACATTCTAAAAAAAATTAAAAGAATTATCTGTAATTTAAGCAAACAAAAGGTATACCCATTTCCCAGATGGATGAACAATTCCTGAACCATACCATCTGTACAGAATTGTATTAGTTTAACACAAAAAGGTACCCTAGAAAATGTTTCCCCGCACACACAAGGCCACAGAACACAGAGTGACAAGCAGCCAGCACTAGTACAAAGAATGAGGTGGCCAAAGGCCAATGGAGTTTCCAGAAGAAACATTCAGCTTGCAGACTCCTCACAAAAGATTAAAAGAATCAAAGCCAGAAACCATGAGAACACCACAGAATTTACTGCAGAGTAAGATGGGGGAGAGTGTGGAGAAGAGGCTAATTGAAAGGTCTCTTTATTTGGAATTTAGAAGTTTGCCAGCTAGGCTAAGGTTACGCTCTCTCTGCAGGCAGTGGGGCACTTATGACTGGGGGACAGAGCTTGTTCTGCAGCACAGGTTGGGCGTGGAATTGCTTCAACTCCTCCAGCCAACTTCTGGTGGGAGAATTACATACAAATTCTCTGTCAAGTCTTTAAAGAGTTTTTCACAGTCCCCTGGGTATAAACAATCTTTATCAAGAAAGAGGAAAGTCCAGAGCAGATCAGTGAGTCTTCTTGGTTGAACCGAAGCCAGAGAAACCCATCACAGCTGCCATTTCATCATCCTCTTCAAATGTCAGGTCTTCCTCTGCTCTCCTCTTCTTCTCTCTCTGTTTTTCCTTCTTGTAGGCTTTGGCCTTTTCCTCCTGCAGTACAAGGAAAGAAATGCAGTGTGATTCTAACGTTCTTATGCAGCAAACCCTTTAAGATAGAAGGTCTGGACACCTATCAGTCAGTCTAATTTCTATCACCAAAGGGAGGCAAGATTCTTTTCTGTCTGAAGAACACACAATGGATGGGAAGAAAACGGTGGACTTGAAGGAGAATGGCCTCCCACAGGGAAAGACCACGGTCTGGTGATCTTAACAGGTAAATTTCACCTAAGAAGATTATACTGCAGTAGTGTTGTGTGAATATCAACTTCCCTGGGTAAACAAATGCCAAAGACTTAATCAGAAATCAACAAGGCAAAAGGAGAGTTGTTTGTAAAACAGGAGGCATTTCTCTTGTACTGATGCCCTGTTCCAACAGCTGTGGTGCCGAATGATGGCCACAGACAATGTCACTGGCTGATGGCTTTTGGTGCAGCAGAGTGACAGCTGCTCAGTGGAACATAAGCTGAGTTCTGAGTGGCTCGGGGGTTTTTTGGCTTCAAAGGGTTTTCATTGCTTTAATCATGTTTCATTCTATGAAGATTGCAGGCTCTGGAACAGTGCCAGACTTGTGCTGGGGGGATGTAGAAGTGTGACTTTAGCTCCCAACTCAGCAGCAGTTCCAGTTGGTCTCAAGGTCTCAGTGTTTCCATCACCACCTGCATGTCTATGGCTTTATAAACTAATAGAGGGATTTAGTCTAAGACAGACTTACCCAGTAATATGTGATACCAAGAGCTGCTGCTTTAATTAATTAATTAATTTTAATATGCATATTTCCATCCGTTTTTAATCCCAAGGAAGTGCCCGCACCCCTAATATGTCTCTGCATTTGTATTTCCCTACAGAGACAAATAAAAAATTCCTCAGGTTCATCAGCAACAAAACCTGCAATTGATCAGCTTTGTCCCACCCAAGCCAGTACAGGGCAGCTGGAGATCATGTTTTAGGATTCCATCGGTTGCTCTAGGGATAACCCTTATGGAGACTAAAGCTCAGAGAATCTGGATACCAAGGTGGGAGAGGAGCCTTATGCACTAGGAGCTTTTTTTTTTGGTAATGAGCATGCTTAGCAAATAAAAGCATCAAAGGGGTCAGGCAAGTAAAAGATGCACTTTTCTGGTTATTTAGAAATGAAATTGAGGCAAATCTTCATTACAGGGGTTTGCTTTTGTAATTTAAAAACATGTTCCAGTGGAAGGGAAGTGACACAGGGCATCTGATTTTAACATGGTTCCTGTGTGCACACTTCCTAAAGCTCTGGCACCCACTGTGGTAGCATAGATGTAGTAAACTACATAGGAGAAGTTCCTTTCCCACCTGAAAACTAGAAGCCATGGCACCACTACAAGGAAATATATGAAAAAAGTCAGCTTTAATTACCAGTTTCTGAGCCCTGGTATCACATGCAGGTTATGGGAGTTGAATATATTGAATGTAACATTCTGATCAGTCTCACTCTGCCTGGGAATGTGAAGACCACAGTTTTGTTTGAAAACAACTGTTCTGACAATTCAGAGAGAGAAAGGACTTTTTGGGTTGGAGAGAAGACCTTCTTTTAACCCCACAGAGATGCTGGTGTACTTGAAGCACCTACTTCCAACATTCTTTTCACATTTGGGCACCATTTTTGTTTGATAGTTAGACATGTGGCGGCTTCCTTCAATGAAGGTGTCCTTTCTTTCAGGTCATGCTGAATTGTGGCAATGCTGCTGTTGCCTCACCTCCTCTCTGAGTTCCTTCATCCTCTCCTCAAAGTCATAATCCTTTTGCTTCTCCTCCATTTTCTTCTTGTTTACTTCAAAACGTTTCTTCACTTGATCCAATGTGGAGCGCTCCACCCTCATGGACATGCCCAAATTCCTCTGATCTGGAGGGGACAGGAATGAACACGGCTATTACAGCTGCAGCCATGTTACTTCTATTTCAGTACCCATTAAACATCTGCAGACAGCTATTCCATGATCTAAAATTAGACGTTGCAACACTCAGTGTCCTTTTCACCTCCCCCAATTCGCATTCCACTCCCATATACCCCCTTGCATCAATGTTCCTCAACCCACTCCCAGTGCCACCACAGGGGCCAATTCACTGTTGCCCTGTACTCATTTACTCAATTACAAAGCAGATGTAAAACACTGCTATTCTGATTTAGTAGCACTTTATGCCCTGCACCTTTTAGTGCAAAGTGGATAACAGTAAGTCCAGTCCACAATGAACTCACTGCCAATGCTTCACAGGAGCCACCTGTGTAAGATCAATGGGGGAAAATGCCCCAGCAGTGATCTGCTCATAGAGCTCGGTGCTACCAGACAGCAAATTAGAGCTCCAGTCTCCATCTTAGTACCTTGTTTCCATATTCAGCATAGTTTGCAGTGTCTGACAGATGACGGGTTTTAAAGGGACATCTCAACAAACTAAAACCTAATCAAATTTAAAGTGTAAATTTAAGATCCACACCTGCTCTTGAGCCCCCAAACCAATTTGTGGGGATTTATAATCACCTGTATTTTTTTTTTATTGTTTCTCTCTCTTCCATGTCTTTGTGAAAGACCCACACAAACACCAAGCAAACAAAACCATCAAAGATCAAGTTTGCGGATGACACAAAAATCAGGAAGTAGTAAATAAATTAAAAGGACAGTGATTGACTCAGAGCAATTGGGATCGCTTGGTAAACTGGGTGCAAGCAAACAATATGCATTTTAATACAGCTAAATGTAATTGCATACAATGAGGAACAAAGAATGTAGGCCGCACTTACAGGATCAGGGACTTTATGCTGGGAAGCAGTGAGTCTGAAAGAGATTTGGGGGTCATGGTGGATAATCAGCTGAGCATGAGCTCCCAGTGTGATGCTGAGGCCAAAAGAGCTAATGTGACCTTGGGATGCATAAAAGGGGAATTCTCAAGTAGGAGTAGAGAGGTTATTTATCGCTGTATATGACACTGGTGCGACCACTGCTAGAATACAGTGTGCAGTTCTGGTGCCCACAATTGAAGATGGATGTTGATAAATTAGACAGGATTCGGAGAAGAGTCATGAGAATGATTAAAGGATTAAAAAACATGCCTTATAGTGCTAGAATCAAAGAGCTCAATCTATTTCGCTTAAGAGAGAAAAAGTTAAGAGGTGACTTGAGTAACTTAAAAGGGGACAAATATTTATTAATGAGCTCTTCAGTATATGCTGAGAAAGGTATAAAACAATTTAATGGTTGGAAGTTGAAGCTAGACAAATTCAGACTGGAAATAAGGTATACATTTTTGACAGTGATGGTAATTAACCATTGAAACAATTTACCAAGGGCTGTGATGGATTCTCCATCACCATTTTAAAATCACAATTGGATGTTTTTCTAAAATATCTGCCCTAGGAATTATTTTGGAGGACATTCTCTACCCGATGTTACACAGGAGGTCAGACTTGATCACAATAGTCCCTTCCGGCCTTGGAATCTATGAATGAAACAGGGGAAACCGTGCTTTTGACAGCATTTGTTACAGAAGCAGTTTTGCCATGTAAACAAAAAAAAGGAAGGATGGGAGAGAAATGCATTTGTCTCATCTTTCAGTTACAATAATCTTAGGTGGTACTTATAGTAATAGTAAAAAAATATTTATGTACAGAAGTGTGACAAGTTACCATCATTGCACCTTTAAAGAAACAAGTCAACCTCTGTACCATCCCAGATATTTTGAAATGTCAGGTGTTCTAAATGGAGATTCAGCTCTGTCCTATCCACCGAAGGTGCAAGTGACTGGAGAGGTATAGATTGTTGATGTGGGAGATACTGCTTATCAGAATTAAGTTCTGCCATGCAGCAGACCTCCACAGTGAGGACGGGACAACAACAACAAAAAAAAATCAGTGGCATTTTGCAGAAGCTCAGAGTTAAGCAGGGAATTTCTAGTCATTGATAAAATGCAGGCAGCAAGATTAAAGAGCTACCCATTCTCCCATGAAACACCAAGATAACTAATTATAAATAACTAATTCAGAGAGACTGAATAGGGCCGATTCAAAGCTCTCTATAACAAGTCGAGTTGATTGTGAACAGGTTTCCACGTGGCAGTGTTTTCAAAGCATTTATGCCTGGCCGATTCACCATGCATTCTCGGCTGCCTGCCACCGTACTGCCAGAGTCTGCTGCCGGTGTGGGACCTGCCTTGGGGCAGCAGATTGCTTTGGAACCACCCGTGCCAGCAGCAGCTGTTATGGAGCAGTACAAAGCTCAGATATAAGTGCTGTATCTCTGAAATCAGCTTCAGGGTGCTCCAGAAATACTAGGCAGCTTCACTTTGCAGACAGCTTTATGGATTAGATCAATAGGCCTCAAACTTCATTCTGTGAATGAATTTGCACAAGAGAGATGGCTTTGCGAACCACTTCCCCTCCCAACCAGCAACTCCTTCAGGATCTTACAAAAAGGATAGAGTTTAACATGTGAGGATCATGCAGTCAGGAAATAAAAGTGTCCCAGGATATCTACTTCCAAATTCTATTTAAATGTAGATCCATTCCCCACCACCTGACCCCAATGTGTGTCAGATATATATCTACTCCAAACAGTGCACTTCTAAATACATTTCAACAGACTACAATGGTTTATTCTCAACACTCCTTTAAAAATTTCATTTTTCTTTCTGGTTTTTCTTGTTTCTCATCTCAACAGGTTTCTTTAGACAAATTTTGCATTCTCTTCATTCTTCCATACTCCGACTTCCAATCTTCTCTCTTCCCTCTCATTCCCTATGTTTGTCTCCTCCCCCAGTATTCCCCTATGATTTTCTCTCATGCCCCTTTAACTCCCAAGAATTGGGCAACTGGCCCAAAGATTATCCCAGACTACAGTCCCACTCCATTAGCTTACCTTTTGTGTACAACAGAAGAAGTTACAAAATTCCAATTTATTACTATACTATACAAGGAAGACTCAAATATACTTGCTGTTGTAAACTCATGGAATGAAAATGTTCATGGCTGATGCATGCAGTTGAAACTTTCTAGGAGAGTGAGATTGCCTCATTTCAACTCACATCCTTCACCAATATGAAGAAAACGGATCCATAGACAATTCAAATATTTTGATGACCCCAGAGTGGTTCATGAATTCAGAGGTTCTCAAACTGTGATAAAGGGATTTCCAGTGAGTATCCAGTATAGGATGCCTGTCCCTAGCTAGGATGAAAAGGTTCCAGAACCCAAGTGTATAAAAGGACCCCACCCAGAATCAGTACTCTGTTCCTCTTACTCAGAACATCCTAAAAGGAATGTCGCTGAGGAAGAGAGAAGGAGGCAGGGTCAGTGGGGTTACCTGCTGAGGTAACACACACTGTGAATGTAAGTTAGTGCGTGAATAATGTGTCTTTCTCCTTCAAAGATTGTCTCTGAAACTGCTTATTGCAGAAGACTAGAAAGTAGCATCCAAGCAAAAGAGGAGTGTTGAATGGGCCTCTAATTAAGCAGAGAATCCCATTCAAACTGCACAAATTTGGATTGCACAGAATGTAGCCCCATCTAAAGAGGTGTCATTCATAACCTTGCTCAGAGTTAAGAGCATGCATTGCACCATGACACTCTGTACCAAGATGTAAAATCTAGCTGATACACTAGTTATTCCCTGATGAGCTGCATTGTCTCTAACTCTTGGAATAGGTCAAGCAGCAGCAATTCAAGTCTCTTCAAGGAATCTAGAGTTGCTGTGTGAAAGTCATACTTTGACTAGACTCCAACATCAATTTCTCTGCATTCACTCAGCTTCTGAAACTTAGGCAGATTGCAAGAGATCTTGAGCCATTTCTTTGACAACTGGCTGACTGAGCCAAAATTATCCTAAGTGCAGACAGGCTTGAAGACTGTCTTCTGAAGTGAATAGCCACCACAGATAAATATGTTGGGGCTTTGGAAAATCCAAAATGGTCAGACCTTGAATTGGAAATGCTTGTTGATGAACTGGAACTTTGGACATTACCAGGGTCTTTTTCCTTATAGAAATATGAAAATAAATGTCTCAGATAGAGCACTTTAAACCTGTGCTGTGAAATAACGGAAAGACTATTTGACAGAAAAATTATGTAAGACTAATTTTAATGAATTTGTTTAGCTTTTTATGATAGAGATAAAAAAGGCCCTCACTCTATTTTAAGGACTTAAAGAAAAATACCAAATCAGAGAATAGAAACCTTTTTGTCTTTGAACTCAATACACATTGTTTCCATAGCACGAATCTTTAAAAGTGAAGTAATTTTTCCCCCACAGCACCAACTTGTGAGAAAGACCCCTAAAAAGAGAGAAAAAATACAAACTAACTACCCTTTCCCATAATTTCTAGTACCCATTCATCTGACTGAAATGGAAAACGTAATATGAAGTAATCTATGCCCAAAACGTATTATAAGGGAACAGATGAAGAAAAACAATTTGGGGCTTTTACAGATGCCAGGAAACCCTCTTTGACAGAGGAATAATGGCTTTGAGGTAGAAAGTTGTCTCTATGAAAGTGGGATTTACAGGACTTACACTGCAACTATCTCCCTCTTCAAATGCAAGAGAGATCCACAAGGGAAAAAAGGGACAATTGATATATGGGTCTTTGGAACAGGAAGGATGAAGACCTATCTTTCTACACACTTAAATGGCTCCCACTACTGTATATCATCTAAGTAATCCACAAATATGATTGAATTTGACCAATTCATTTCCTTTACTATTGCTGATACTGTGGCCAGATGCGCCCATAACTTCCTAGCTAGATCCAGAAGATTTTATTACTGGGTCAGCAACCTTTTTGCTCTCTTTACACTTAAGAACATATAAAAAATTCTGAAAATTTTCATTCAGAGAGAGGAAGGTCCAGAGCCTTGGTCATCTAAATCAGTGACTCTCAACCTTTCCAGACTATCGTACTCCTTTCAGGAGTCTGATTTGTCTTGCATACCCTCATGTTTCACCTCACTTAAAAACTATTTGCTTACAAAAATATTAGTGTTAAAGCACAATATTACTGAAAAATTGCTTACTTTCTCATTTTTACCATACCATTATAAAATAAAATCAACTGGAATATAAATATTGTACTTACATTTCAGTGTATAGTATAAAGAGCAGCATAAACAAGTCATTGTCTCCATAACATTTTCATTTGTCCTTACTTCACTAGTGCTTTTTATGTAGCCTGCTGTAAAACTAGGCAAATATCTAGATGAGTTGATGTACCCGCAGAAGATGGCTGTGTACCTCCAGAGGTACACGTACCCCTGGTTGAGAACCACTGATGGAGATTACGATCTCTAGCAAGGCCTTGGAATCTTCTGGTGGTGACACAGAAGAGGGGACCATAGAATCCACACACAAATGTGCAAGAAAATCCTCCATTTCCTCCTCTTATTCTTCTTCCCCAGTTTTTAACCAATTCCTTCTTTTTAGGAGAAGGGGATCTAAAAGTAATATGGGAATTAGAAACAGAACCTCTAAGGATTTTCTCCCTAGAATACTCAGAGGATGTTGAAGCCAGTTACAGCACTGACCAACCACATTTATGATGAATGAAAACTGCCACTGCTTCTTAAAATGGTAGTGTTTGTCACTCTTGCATGACACTGCACCAGACATAAAAGCAGCACATTGGGAAGGGGACCTACTAGTGAAAGTGGTGCTTTTTAAGGTCAGTTCCTTGAACAATGCCAAAGTATGTTTCTGTTCACTTGGATGGATCAGATCTTTCTGTGTGCCTATGCTCCACATCAGTGTCAGATTATACTAATCCCTTAAGAGCTATACATCCACATTCCAGCTGCAAAGTCAGAACAACAGACCCTTCACTCAAGAGAATAATAAGGGTTCTCATCCACAACCTCTAAATTTCTGCCTTTAGATAGTGTAAAGACTTGACTGGTGTAGACCAGGAAATTAGATCCAAGAGGTCACCCTGCACAGAAGGATGAGTTGTCAAAACCTTTAAGAACTGATGGAACCACCACTGGTAACTTCCTCAGAACAGATGGGTTCTCATGACTGAGGATTACTTAGATTGAAAACTCTTTGACTTATCTCTTTGGACTAGGGTGTTGAGATCTCCTTTCCCATCATTTTTTATCCATAGCAACAAATGGAAAAATCAAAGATTCTTGGTACTGTCCTGTCCTCCTTCACTTCCAATGTGAGGGATGAACCCCAGCTCTGCCCTTTGCTTCCTTGGATAAAACAATATCTATGCCAGCTTTGATGATAGGCTCTGATTAATGTCTGGATAATGCTGACCTCAAAGGCAGAGAACACAGGCTCCCACCAGAGGACTTAGCCATTGATGAATTAATCATGTTTGAAGTGTAAGGGCATGGAATTAAATCCTCCTCTATTAGGAAGATCTCCTTCTCCACTCTCCATCATGCTTTAGGGAGGACAAAGGCACACAGGATGAACAGCTGTTAGGACAGTACTTCTCTCCTACGCACTTTACTCACTAACATGCTGATCTGCAGTAGACATTATACCCAATTATAAAATAGGAAAGCTAAGACAATTTTAAATTTACATTAACCATAATAAGATGAAGTTGAGAGAACCTGAGTTCCCACTTCCATGAATGATCACACAAATAGAAAAAGGAAATGACAACTGGTCCAGAGGATAAGGGGGTAGCTTTTTATAACTCATGCTCTGGAATCTTTCAATCCTACCAAGACACAAGCACCTCCTGAATGGTTGTGCTGCTATCACAACAGGAGCCCAGCACATGGCTTGCACAGTTTGGCGCTATAAGGCAATTCAAGAATTCTTTTTCATAGCCCTCATCTCTCTTCATCTTCAATGAATTTTATAAAAAACTAGTTAATCCCCACAACATCCCTGTGCATTTATCCACATTTTAGAGATGGGGAAACAGACACAGGTTGAGTACTTTGCTCAGAGCCGTAGAGGGAGTCCAGGTCAGGGCTGGTATCAGAGCTCAAGAATTAATTATGTTCTGACCACATCCCTCTAGGAAAGAGCTTCAGGCATGAAGGGGCATATCTCTATTCCTTCCTTAGGCATTTCTTTCCAACACTGAAACTCTAATGACATTTATCACCTACTCTGAAAGGTCCCAGAGGAACTGGATAGCTTGCTGACAATGGGGTTCTCTGATCACAGAAATTCTGAAGCATTTTCTCACTCCCAATCTAATGAAGGGCATAACTGCTGCAATTTCTCCTGAGCTCATTTCACACCAGTGGCCTCCAGCACCATAGAGAAGTTGTTAGGAGACAACCAGTCAGTATTTTCCATGGCCCTCTCCAGAAAATGTTGAGTAAATCCTAGTATCAAAAGTATTTATTTCAACAGATGCCAACACTTGGCACTGTGGGCCCTGGACACACAGAAGGAAGTAAAGTTGGTAGGGGAAAGTTTGTAACAGTATTTTTGCAGCCTGGCAACACATGGCATAGAGAAAATAAGTTATCCTTACGCTTTTTGCCATTGATATGATCCAAGAAGTTGATGGAATCTTTCACCACACAGTCACATACATTACAGTAGTATCTAGGGAGAAAGAGAGAAGGCATTAGCTCCAAAACTGAAAACAAAATTCACCCTGCAGGAATTTTCCTTTCATGCCAATTCATCTGGACTCACTGGTTAAACTCCAGGTAGCAGCACTAGACTCAAAAATATTGCACAGGGAGAAAGCTAGAATTCTGGATAGTACTACTGAGCATTCAGAAATATGGTAAATATATTCCAGCATTACACAGGAGCATTTAACTGTATTGTTTGGACTCTGATAAGTCAATACCAGAGGACTAAATCTTATCCTGGGATAGTAGCTCCTCCCCCAGGGTAAAAGGGAAGTTATCTACAACAAAGAGCCCCAGAAGCAATGTGAGCTACCTACTTCCTATAAAGTCTGGAGTGATTGCTCCAAGATATTACTTCCCACAACATTTTGACATGCGGTGAGAGCAGAGCTGGAAGAGAAACTCGCCCATATTTGCAGTAGTACGATGGCTTATTTTTGCTTTCAATCAGCCCCTTTCAAAAAGGAAGCCCCTTCCCTCCCATCCATACATTTCTCTTTTGCTACATTCAACAGACAACTGAAATGCTTATTATTACTCTGGGCTGTCTTTTAAACTCCTTCCAGAGGCTTGATGGCTCAGGATATTGGGGATGGATTAAGACGACTTTCACTAGCTCAAATCTGATCCCTGTCAATAGTAACCAGAAGTCATTATTACAGCAGAGGCCTTTGGAGATTTCTGTGAAGCAAACTGGACTCACCCCAATTCCTAGTGGCCAAGCATCGAGATCACAAAAGCATCTCAATATGTAGTAACTGGCTTCTTATTGCCAGTCTTAGCCAGGAGCCAAGGACTGACCAGACTACAGAGGTTGCCTAAAGGATGTTTCCAGAGTGTGGTTGAGAGAAACAAATGTGGGATGGAAAAGGAGGAGGAAGCTTGCACTGCTGCACTTCTGGCTGTCATTCCAGACAGTTAATTTCCAAATGTAACAAAGACATAGAAGCTGGTGGAAGTTGCTGTAACTAAAAAGTATTCCGTACAAAGACTAGCACTGTATGGGCTTCTTGTTTTGCCTTGGTCCTACTTGCATAATACACTGTCCTGAGACTCTCTTTGTTAACATCTGCACACATGAGGAAAAAAAAAAAAGTGCCTTACCCTCCCATCTCTGACTGAGGGGTAGTTTTGGTGATGACAATGGTTTTCCCCAGCTTGGATTCAAGATCCACCTTATAGTCTCGGTGCCGCAGAAGCTCCCTCTTGACAGGCTGAACTGGTTTGCCTAAAAACATAACCAAAACCAAACACACAATGAAACTTCTTCAGAAAAGTTTGGGAACCTAAAACAATGGATCACAAGTTGCCCGCTGCCCATGGAGAACCATTGGGCCATCTGTTTATGCCGGGATTCCATTTTTTAAAGAGCAATACTTTCCTGCATTGTAAGGAATGGTAGAGTATTGACAGTTTATAATTAAAAACATTACTAAAGAATCCCCAGTTCAGCCACACTTTGAGCATTTCCTATTTCCAGATGTTGATCATTCCTCCACCTCTATATGGAATAGAACAGGGAAGGAATAAGGTAGGTACATACATGTACATGCAGGATTACATTCTACAACAAGTAGAGAAAAAGGAACAGAGGACAAGCAGGCCCTGAATTCCTGTTATTTCCCTTTAGTATGTTGCTTCTAGCTGCTCTCCCTCACACACTCAAAGGGGCTGGATAACTCTCTGCAAGACAGAGTCTGCCTGGAGTCAGTGCACTACTCACCATCTTTCTTCTCTCTTTCTTCCGTGAGCCGTTTCTCTGCAAGTTTCTCATATTCATCTTTATCCCACTTCCGACGGAAGTCCAAGTTTTTTGTCTGTGAGGGAAACAAAATGTGAAAATTTACCACACAACTCCACTAGCAACAAGAAAAGACTGATCCTGGACAAAGCCAGAATTATATGGTTTGTTGGGCCATGGTAACAAGCAAGTGCACTAAACTGCACTCCAATGCCCCACAGCCAAGAGCAGGAGGTCTGGTATAGGAAGATAACACTTTGCAGTTGTACAGCACCTTTCAGCAGAGGATTTCATGGCTTTGCACAAACCAAAGCTTTGTGAGCGCTTGGGGATTATCATCTCATTTATGGGAACAGGGACAAATAAGGAGGTTTAAAAAAATTACTGAAACACATGTTTACAAGAACCAGGTGAGGAAGCCCAATACTAAAGGAAAAGTGACATTTCTCTCATCAAATTTAAGTAATTAAATCTGAATCCACAAAAGATCATGTTAATTAACACACTAAGACTGAGATACTCTTGAGAGATTAATGTGCACACAAATGCACTGTTTTTTAAATCCCTCCAATTGTAAAGCCCAGATCCCAGAGACACAAGGAGACCAACTGCATATGATTTCCAGTGAACAATGACCCCTTAAGAATAACCTAGAATAGATCTTCTATGCATAAACATTTCCCATTTATAGTTGTTTCCCTGGTCCTTTCAGGACTAGAAGTGACTGTTGGCTTTCAAAGGGAATTTTACCTAGGCCTTAATTGTAATGCCAAAATTAAGGCTGTGACTTAAACCAGGATTGAAATCCCTCCATTCCACTTCTTAATTATTCAATTTGGTCTGATTTATCCCATTCAAACTGATTTGATCAGGTGCATCCCTCCTGCAAACCACGGAAGATTCACTAAAGGCAGTAGCCAAATCCAGAATGGTGCCTTACCCATACCACAGGTATCTCAAGTAGCTAGTCTCCATCTTACCATTGATTTATAGAAGTGCAGGACTAGAAGGGACCTCAAGGTCATCTAGTCCTATCCCTTGTACTCTGGGCAGAACTATGTAATAACTAGACCATCCGTAACAGGTATTTGTCTTATCTGTTCTTAAAAACCTCCAATGACAGATTCTACAACTTCCCTAGGCAATTCGTCCCTGTGCTTAACTGCCCTCACAGTCGCTTCAGATTCAGCCCTCCTTTGCTGCAATCTAAGCCCAGAGCTTCTTGTCCTATCATCCAAGTTTAAAGAGAACAATTTTTCATCCCCCTCCTTGTAACAACCTTTTATGTCCCCCTCTCAGTCTTCTCTTCTCCAGACTACACAAACCCAATTTTTTTCAATATTTCCTCATACATCATGTTTTCTAGTCCTTTAATCATTTTTGTTGCTCTCCTTTCTCCAATTTGTTCACATCTTTCCTGAAATGTGACACCCAGAAACAACTGGACACAAAACTCCAGATAATGCCTTAGTTCGGAGTAGAGCAGAAAAATTACTTCGTGTGTCTTGCTCACTATGCTCATGCTAATGCACCCCAGGATACTTGCTTTTTTCTGTTTTTTGCAAGAGTGTTACACTGTTGACTCTTATTTAGCTTGTGATCCACAACAACACCCATATCCCTTTCCACAGCACTCCTTCCTAGGCAGTCATTTCCCAGTTTGTGTGCGCGCGCACAATTGATTGTTCCTTCCTGAGTCTTTATTGAATTTCATCCTATTTACTTCAAACCACTTCTCTAGATTGTCCAGATCATTTTGAATTTTAATCCTATCTCCCAAAGCACTTGCAACCCATCCCAGCTTGGTATCATCCACAAACTTTTTAAGTGTACACTCTATGCAATTAT
This sequence comes from Mesoclemmys tuberculata, assembly GCA_007922155.1. Classification (NCBI taxonomy): domain Eukaryota; kingdom Metazoa; phylum Chordata; order Testudines; family Chelidae; genus Mesoclemmys; species Mesoclemmys tuberculata. The sequence goes on from ML675615.1 coordinate 462,798, forward strand.
CTAAATCATTTATGCAAATATTGGGCAGAAACAAACCAAGGTCTGATCCCCCTTACTATGCCCTTCTAGCTTAACTGTAAACCACTGATAACTACTCTCCAAGAAAGGTTTTCCAGCCAGTTATGAACCCACCTTATAGTAGCTCCATCTAAGTTGCATATGCCTAGTTTGATTATGAGTAGGTCATGCGAGCCTTACTGAAGTCAATATACACCATATCTACCAATTCCCCTTTATCCACAAGGCTTGTTATCCTGTCAAAGAAAGCTGTTAGGTTGGTCTGACACAATTTGTTTTTGACAAGCCCATATTGATTACTTATCACCTTATCATCTTCTAGGTGATTACAAATTGATTGCTTATTTGCTCCATTATCTTTCCAGATACTGAAATTAAACTGACTTGTATGTAATTCCCCAGGTTGTTCTTACTCCCCTATTAATAGATAGGCACTGTATTTGACCTCTTTCAGTCCTCTGGAATCTCTCCAGTCTTCCATGAGTTTTTGAAGATAATCATTAAAGGCTCGGACATCTCCTCAATCAGCTCACTGAGTATTCTAGAATGTATTTCATCAGGCCCTGCTGACTTGAAAACATCTAACTTGTCTACATTTTTAACGTTTACTATCCTTATTTTGGCCTCTGATCCTACCTCATTTTCACTGGCATTCACTATCTTAGATATCCAATTTTTGGTGAAAACTGATGAAAAAAAATCATTTAGCACTTCTGCCATTTCTGTATTTTCTATTATTGTTGTCCCCCCCCATTGAGTAACAGGTCCAACCTGTCCTTGATCTTCCTCTTGCTTCTAATGTATTTGTAGAATGTTTTCTTGTTATCCTTTAATTTAATCTCATTGTGCCTTGACCTTTTTAATTTTACCCCTACATGCTTGTGTTTGTTTATATTCGTCCTTTGTAATTTGATCTAGTTTCCTCTTTTTGTAGTATGTTTTAGAGTTCCAGATCATTGAAGGTCTCCTGGTTAAGCAAGCATGGTCTCTTGCCATACTTACTATCTTTCCTACACAGTAGGATAGTTTGCTCTTGTGCCCTTAATGTCTCTTTGAAAAACTGCCAACTCTCTCTATTTTTCCCTTTAGACTTGCTTCCCATGGTATCTAACATATCAACTCCCTAAATTTGCTAGTATGCCTTCTTGAAATCCATTATCTTTATTCTGTTATTTTCCTCCTACAATTCCTTAGAATCATGAACTCTACCATTTCATGCTCACTTTCACCATAACTCAGCTTGTTATTCATATAGGGTTGGGGGTGAGGTGGAAGAGAGAGAGTTGCAGCTCAGGATAACAGTGGAGATAGTTCAAGTTAAGATGGTGAACTGATGAGCAGAATGTAAATGAGGTTTTAAATCACTCAGCTGCTTATATTTTTGTTTTTTACAGTTTGTATTGGTAGGCTATGCAATCTTAGCTCAAAGTTCACCACGTTTTTGGTGGGAAACAAAAGCCAGGAGCATAACCAAGACTGAGACAAATTTTATTTTAAATAGAAAATTAATTTTAATATGCTATTACATTTGCCATCACGGGCTATTCTAATCAGTAAGTATTCCATCTCATGTATCTATTCTTTGGGTGGGCAGTTATATATTCCCTTTGCTCCAAGAAATAGGTGTTTCATTACCCGGCCCAACACCCAGATGGGTATCAGTGAGGAACACCAATCAAGGAAGAGGTTCATAAAAACTTAGATACTTCATTTTGTAAACAAATCAAAAAACCACATACTACCTCTGACAGATGATTAGGATCAAATATATATTATTCTCCAATTTTACTTTGCAATGGCAAAGGGGTCAACATTTGAAATCCCATTGCATGCTTTTAATTTCACATTGATAAAAAGAAAAAAGTTTCTGTAACTAGCTCACAGCTGCCGAACAAAAAAACAAACACACTTTATACCCTCAACACATAATACCTTTCTCTTGCTTAGCCAAATGAAGAGTCCAATCATGATCCAAAGAAAATAAAAAATAAACTCATTTGAGATCATAGTGACAGTACAATCATTCAAAATTTTCCCCTTCTGACAAACCTTAGAATGGAATTAACACCAGTAATAGAAATAAAAATGTCTTGGAGATGAATAGAAACTTCTAATTTATTCCCAGAGTTTCTTAAGCATTTTAAACATGTCACAACTAAGATTATTAGCAGCTTCCCATGTAAGAAAAAAGGGAAATTCAAAGTGCAAATTTTATGTTTTGTGCTCTTTTTCAGACTACTAGATTCTCCCACATAAAAGCAGTATTATCATGAACCAAAGTTGGCTAGAGCCTGAAGAGAAGGCAATTTCACTGCTACTTCACTCTCTTTTTATAAAAGAAGGGATGTAGTCTTTTGAAGATATTTTACCAGTGTCCCATGGCCAGACACAGTGAAATGAATCAGAGCTAACTTCTGATATCTGTAACAAGGGCTTACCTAGCGATTCTAAAGGAACACGTTCAGATTGATCAAACAGAGGATGGAGGTTGCCACAAGCCCCTAAATCTTTATCTTAACTTCTAGAGCAGGGGTCTCAAACTCGCGGCCCGCGGGCCAACTGCGGCCCGCGGGCTTGTGTCATGCGGCCCGCAGTCCGAATCCGGCTGCAGGCTTGTGCTGGCATTTTTTTTTGAGCGGAGCTCCGGGAAGCTGTGGCCGTCTTAAAAAGGAAATGGCTGCCGAATGTGGCCCCACAGGGAGATTTGACGGCGGAGAGTGGAGTCTGCAAGTCCCTGTGTGAGCCTCTCTGTCTGCTCTACTGTGCTGCTTTAAAAAGGAAATGGCCGCCGAATGTGGGCCCCACAGAGAGATTTGACGGCGGACAGTGGAGCCTGCAAGTCCCTGTGAGAGCCTCTCTCTCCAACTGTGCCGCCGAATTTTACCCTGCGTGGAGATTTTTTCGGCGGAGAGTAGAGCATGAAAGGTACAGTAGAGTAGTGTGTGTCATGTGCGGCCCCCCTGAACTCCACTCAATGTAAATGCGGCCCGCCACAGCAATTGAGTTTGAGATCCCTGTTCTAGAGGTTATAGAAGATATTTCCCCCAATAAATGACATCTGCTAAGGACTGAAAAGTACCTGAGGCCTCACATTCATTGTAGGGCACAGAAGTTGAATGGCTTGCTGAATGTGACATAGCAAGATAGAAACAAAGCTGAGAATAGAACCCAAGAGTCCTGAGTCTAGTCCTGTTTTTAATGAATGAACACCACACCCATCTACCACAAACAGAATTCATGGGCCTGTCTCCTGCACTAACCATTAGATCATTCTGCCCCTTGAATGTTCCATTTGTCTTGCTCACTTTTCACTATGCAACTCAAAGTGATGGAAAGCTTTGCCAAGGAAGAAGAAAAATATATAGCTTAAGCACCACTGGGGCTTGTGTAACAGTTCTCTCTTTGGCATTATCTTCGTTTATTAAAACAACAGTCTTGATCTCCAGTTAGCAAGTAGCTTTAATGAATGCCCTCAGCCTTATCCCCAATGCTCTTTTCATTTAGTTTCAACCCAAAACCCTGAAGAGTTATTACGCAATCAGAATGGCCTCCTCACAGCCACATAGCATGGATTCAGCAACTTAAACTGAGTGCTGGGATAAGTGAGAAGCAGTTTAAGACATCAGGAAGAATGTGGTCTAGGTGAGTGAGGTTTCTCTACTTCGCAGATGGGCAATGAACAACGAAGATCTTTCCACACAGTAACAGTAATACAAGAGCCAATCTGGAAGCTGTCATTTCTTTCACAGATCTGGGGACAGAGGGCTAAAAGGGAAAAAAAAAGAGGCCAGAGAGACAAAGGATAGGAACAAGAGAAGACAGCAACAATGTGAGAAATTTGGAGATCTTATCCCCAAGCCCGGAAATAGAGAGACTTATGTCCCTCAAAAATCCCTGAGCAGAGGAACCTCTCCTTACAAATTCAGGCAGATCTCTTAGATTCTGAGCTATGTTTTTGGGGGTGTAAGTCTCTATGTCTCTGGGCTTGGGGATAAGATCTCCAAATTTCTCAAAAATAGCCAAATCTCTTAGAGTTGCTCTGCTTGAAGTATAGCAGAAACAGTCTCTTCTACTTGGAAGAATGAAGGTATTGCCCAAGTGCATTTTTGTGGGGGAGCTTCACCCCCTTCTATTTTTGGCTCAGAAAAGCAGGGTTTCTCTAGGTTTTGAGTAGGGCAGAGAATGATGTCTCTCCTCTGCTCATGAGAGGTTTTGATTTCATTTTGTTTTTGAGAGAAGAGGAAAGAGAGTGGTGAATTTTTCTCTTGTATCTTTTTGTAGGACCAAGTTGGAAGAAGTAACCCCAAATCATTTCCTTTCCTCCTCTCTCAGCAGTACCATTTTCAACATAGACAATAATCTGCTAAGTGTCTACTACAGCAATTCTCAAAATGCACTCTCACTAAACAACTGATCCACTCATAAACATGGATGACCTTAGCATACTGTCATCCTCATAGGTCTCTCCAAGTACTTACACCCACTAGAAACATCTCAACATTAAAGGTCAACATAGATAAAATAAGAGTTCTGATCCTTCAAGCATAGCCACAAAACAAAAAGGTTTTGTAATAAAACTGAAATGTAAGACATCTTAAGTTATATATACTTAAGCCTGATAATGAAATGGTTGAGGGGATTTCAAACTAGTTATAAAAGCATTAGAAAAACCCCTGCAGGACCTACTACACCACAAAGAAACCACTAGATTGTATCTATCACCCTAATGAAGTTATACCTCCCATTCTACTACTAATTAAGGGAGCAAGTCTCTGGTCCACCTTTGTCAGAAAAGCATACATAATGCACAAGCCCCACATACAAGCCCTTACACCTGCAGTCCTACTAACAAATGCTACTCGCACAGTGGAATAGAAGTCACAGAGCAAAAGAAAGATGTTCTTCACCCTCGTTAGCATAAAAACACTCCACAATCATGCACTTCTGGCTCCACCTTGGCTATAAAGAAGCAACAATCTTACTGCAAAGCAATGAAGGCGCAAAACCCAACTCTGAATGAGCCCATCCTCCACTCCTAACTCCAGTCCCAGCACTCACCAACACTAACCTCCAACCAACCAAGGAAACTTCTCCCAGAACAACTGAAGCGAACAGCGACGAGGAGACTGCACCAGAACCCGAATTCACGGGTCTGGAAAACTAGATCAAAGCCACACGCTCCGGGGCACCAGCTCCCTGCCCAGAAGCACCGCGCCAACCGACACCGGCCCGCCACCCCCGGGGGAAGCTCCTGCACTCTGTCCACACACGACTCGGGCCGTGCGCTGGCGCTGCCGGAGACACACACCCGGCACGTACCGAACTGCCCGCCCGAGACAGCCACGGCGCGCGCGCCCGGCCTCAAGTGAGCGGCCACGAGCAAGGGCGCTCCAGGCACCAGAGGCAACGACAAACTGCGCCGAGCCCCGGGGGAGGGGCCCGGGCCAGGGCCCCAGAGCAGCCCGGCGAGGGTCTCCAGGGCCCTTCACCACGGCTCTCCCTGGGCTCGGGGTGCAGAGGCCCTGCCCGGGCCGGAAGGGGAAACTACCCCGGGACGGGACGGCTCCCCCGACCCCCTCCGCAGCACCTACCCCGCTGCCCGACGCCATGTTGACTGTGTGAAGGAATTGAACCGGGAACCAGAAAACGTCGTACTCCGGCAGCAAGGGTCGTAAAGTGAGCCAGTCCTCCCGAGTAACATGGAGCGGGGCCCGCGGTAACCTCGGCCTCTGGGAGGAATGAGGCCGGCGGCGCGCGGCGACCCAGCGGAAGCGGATGTTGAGGGTGTCGGCCGAGTGCTTGCGGCTGGCGTGTGAACTTACTTTGTACCTCTCTGGAAAGTCCACTGAGACTCTATGGTTCCAGATTGTCCTCTCTGCAGTTGACCCGGAACACCCCAGAGCCGGTGGGCTCCGGGACGCTCTAGTTCTGCGGAAACGCCCTAGAGGGCCTAAAACTCTATGGTGAGAGGGTGCACTTTCTATCCATAGCCGCGCTCTACTCTATGGCTGTAATGCAGTGGGGCGGACTGAGTCCTCCGGGGCAAGGTGTTAGTGCGGTGCGGTGGCCCCAGCCTCCCGGTCAGCCCGTGGCCCTGCGGAGCTCGCTGGGGCCAGGGCGCTGAGGTGCCCGCGCCAGCCCCGCACAGTGGTCTCCCCCTCGCCCCGTCTCTGTGCCCCCGGCTCCCCTCCCGGCTGGGTAGGCTCGGGCCTCCCCGCAGGGAGCCTTCGGGATCCAGCGGCGGCCCGAGCCATGAACTGGCTCCGGCCCCTCGCGGTGGGGCGCTGCTGCCCGGTGCCCTTCGGGGGCCAGCGCCTGGCCCCGTTCTGCGCCCTGCGAGCCTTCGCCGCCCGCCGCCAGACCCAGGTGAGCCCCAGGCTGGGTGGCGGCCCGTGCTCCAGCCGCGAGGGTCCGTCCGCTCCCAGCGGACATGCCTTTGGCCTTCCGACTTGGCTCTGGTGCCGGGGGGCGCCGCCGAGCTTTGGGGAAGCAGCAGCGAGCCGCAGCATGCGCCGGGCAGCTGGCTCCTTGCCGCGTTCCCCTCTGCCACGGACGCTGGGTAGCTGCTCAGCCCGCCGGCGTCACTGGCTCCCCTTCCCCCTCTTTAGTCCTCCCGATTCGGAGGGGCGTTGGGAGGGCTAACGAGGTAATTAATGCGTCTGCCTCACGTGCAAGGTGCGACGTGCTAGGGAGTGCCCAGGACGTTATCACCGGAATGGGGCTCCAGTGCAAACGGGCAGTCAGCAGGGCTAGAGCAGCGGCTCTCCAACTTCACAGCACTGCAACCGCTTCTGACCACAAAAGTTCATTCCGGACCCCAGTGCCCCCTGTTACTTTGCAGCATCCCGCAGCAGGGCTGAAGCCCAAGCCCTGCTGCCCGAAGCTCAAGCTTTTGGGCTTCTGCTTCAGCCCCAGGCGGCGGAACTTGAGCTTCTGCTTTCTGCCCTGGGTTCTAGTGAGTCTGACCTATTAAAAGGAACTGGTGACCCACTTGTGGCTGGGAGCTGGGCCCAGACGGGACTGAGTGACACTCAGTCTCCGTGGGGGCTGGCCTGGGCCCCGCTATGTTCTTCCGTGGCCCCCTAGGGGGGCATGTCCCACTAGTTTAGGGACCATAGCTCTACTCTGTAGTCAGTGGATGTCAATGGCTCGCAAATTCCTGTGCACTCTAACAGGCTGCTGAGATTCCATTGGGTGGTCTGCTAACATTTAAAACATCAAATACAAGAAAAACTAGTTAAAGCAAGGGAGCTATTATTTGCAGTGCTGTTGTGGTTATGTTGGTCCCAGAATATTAGAGAAACAAGGTGGGTAAGGTAATATCTTCTATTGAATCAACTTCCATTGGTGGAAAGTACAAGCCTTCAAGCTACAGAGAGCTCTTCTTCAGGTCTGGGGAAGGAAATCCAATTGGAAACTGATGAGGAGAAAACGAACTTCATTCTCCAAACCCCAAAGGTAACTCCTCACCTACCTCTTTATAATGGAGCTGCCAGTAACTGAGGAAACCTGCAGGCCTTGTAGTGTCCACCAGTTGAGCTGATATCTTGTAGACCTTTCTCCATACTGTGGCAGCATGCTCTCAGGAGTCAGTGTTTATACTCTGTTTATCAAAAGCTTTTTCTCTGTCTCCAGGTGGCAGAGGGCATGGTAAAGCTCCTGCAGCCCAAGGCACAGTTGGGAACTGATGAAGGGAAAAAAAGCCTCATCCTCAAAACCCCCAAGGTAACACTCCACCTCCTTCAGAGCTGGGCCTCTAGTGGGTTGCTTCCTCTCCTGGTTACTCCACCCCATCTCCTCGACTGGCATATGACCAAGGTGCTCCTATCACTGAAACAAACTGCCCCTTTCCTGCTTGTTATCCTGCAATTTATGGTAGGGTGCACAATTTTTCCTCAGCTCCAGCCTTTCAACCCTAAGGCTCTTTCTCCTTCTCCCATCCTATTCCCTCTTTCCAATTAACTCTTATGTCTAAGGGCATATCTGAATGAGAAATTAGTGTTTGGCAAACTGGAGCATAAATCTACAATGCTGCAGTGTGCCATGTGTTAACTGTCCGTGTGGATCCTGGGCTTTGAGTATTGCTGTTTGAAACAGCAGTAGGTCAATGAATCATCAACTTTCATTATTCTATTATTTCATTATTCTACGACCCTTGTCGTAGTGCCAAACTTTTGGGCTCAGAGCTTTGAGCAGCTGCAGAAACTGGGAACAGTTTAGATATTTGATGGTTTTATTGTTGCAGGTTGGTGGTTATAATTCTTCACTGTTAACATTTCTCTTCTCACCCTCTTCCCTTTGGTTTGGGCTCTCAGGGCACCAGGGATTACAGTCCCAAGCAAATGGCCATCCGGGAGAAAGTCCTCAACACCATCATCAGTTGCTTCAAGCGCCATGGGGCTGAGGTTATCGACACCCCTGTGTTTGAGCTGAAGGTGAGGGCAGGGACTGCACTGTGATGTCTCAGAGGGGCCAGGTGGGCTGCTGGAGGCACTGATCCCTGAGTCAGATGTGATCCATAGGTCTGTACCTTTATGCCGCTTGACATTTTTGGGTGCATTTTAAAGGGCAGTAGCTGCATTAATTGTGACCTGAAGGGCAGGTGCCCTGTCTAAGAACTCAGCTGTGAACACCTCCCGTGGCAAGTGAGTGCCTTCTGTGGTAAAGCTGGACGGCGTTAGATCATCTGACTGTGATCAGATCCAACTGAAATTAGGCTCAAGGATTCTCTCTGCTTTTTTCTGGGTGCTTCTTGCTCCTGGAGCTCATCCTCCCTTGCCTGACACAGATGTCTTGCTTTTTCTTTAGGACACCCTGACAGGGAAGTACGGGACGGACTCAAAGCTCATCTACGACCTGAAAGACCAGGGGGGAGAGATGCTCTCTCTTCGCTATGACCTGACTGTATCCTGCCAGAGTCCCTGCTCTTGGGAAGCACCATCTCATCCAGCGGTTTCTGGTGTTTCTTAGACAGGAGTGTGTGGGGCAGAGGTGAGGACAACGTACTGGAGTCTCTCACCTCCTCCTACCTGGGGAGGTGGCCATTGTACCTTGTATGCATTCAGCCCAGTACTCCCCAGTATTTCCCTTGTGTAACAGCCTCCATGTCATTGCCCACGTACACTCATCTCAACTCATTCACATCCAAATCTTCATCCCTCCCATCTAGACTACTACAGCCCCCATCTCTAGTATCCGCTCAAGTCCCAGCCTTTCCAACGCCAGCACTTGTAGAATTACTGCTCACTGCTAGACACAGAATGGTGACTGTATCACCCCATCCTCAAAACTAGCTCGCTGGTAACTTCAGGATCTGATTTAAAGTTGCCCTCTGTACATAGAAACTGTCCATGGGCTTGCTCCAGCCTACTCCCTGGACACTCAACCTTCTCTGTCTACTCCCTTCCCCATCTGCCTGTGCCCATCTAGTGCTAGCCTTTCTGACTCTTCACACCGCCTCCCTAATCTCAGTGAAAGAGCCATTGCCTTTTTTACTCTTGCCAAATGGGTCATCCATCCAAGACCTCTGTGCTGTACTGAGTGCAGCTCAGTTAAAATTTCACCTGAAAGCTCCCTTGTCTCTGGCCCTATTCTCTCACTGAATTATGTATGTAATCCCAGTTTGTATTGTAGCAGCTAAAGACTGCAACATCTGTTCAAATGACCCACTAAAGAGGCTGTTTGTTCTGGCTGTTAACATGGTGTGATGAAGAAAAAGATGCTGTCACAGGGACTTAGATTTTACTGTCCATTAGGATGGATGGCCACAGTTTGCCCGTGACCTTTAGCATGGGCTTTGCTGTGGTGTTGTGTTGTATTGGCCTAGCAGCTGTCTGTAGAATGATAATGGGGCTGAATGACTCCAAGCCACAGAAGATTCCCTCTAGGTTCCATCCTTAACCCTTTGTGCTCAGGTGCCTTTTGCTCGTTATTTGGCGATGAACAAAATTACCAACATTAAGCGCTACCACGTTGGCAAGGTTTACAGACGGGATAACCCGGCCATGACAAGGGGCCGCTACCGGGAGTTCTACCAGTGTGTGAGTACCTGCAGCCTGAGCACTAGCCATGCAGTGGGGAGCTGTGTGCCTGGGCCCAGGGTTCCCCATGGAACACAGAGAATGGTCGAGTGGAGTCTGGGGTCCTGCCTTCCCACGAAGTATGGGGAAGAGGACAGAGGAAGAGGGTTCTCTGTGTGTCAGGCCTGCTGTACTGAAAAGGGGGTGTCTCACAGATAGGATGTTAATGAAACGCTTTTTACTGTTAGAACACTTTTATTGTTACAACATCAAACAGTTAAGGGTGGGCCAAGGTTTTGTGCCTCCCATTGTAACAAGCATCATTAACAGGAAATTGAAAACATAAGAAAAGAAGGAAAAACAGTTACAGCATTTGAAATGTCAAGTATTAAGTCAGGCTTAACAACATCACTTATTCCCTTCTAGCTGTACAGCCTGTATAGGGGAAACTCCCTATCTGATAGACTTTTAAATGAAATGAAATATGTCACTATCTGTCCTTTTGGGGGGAAAAGAGAAAAAGTTAGTTAAGACGGGCTGGAGCTGATGGTGTTAAAGTCCAATTCTGTTTCTTTAAGAGAAAAGATGACAAACACCCAAGGGGAGAAAGCAGAATTACAAAGACAGAAAATGCTGCTTCTGTCATTATGCCGTCTCTCATTTGCAACCTCACTGCTGGTGAAAGTCAGACCCAGCACTATCAGAGTCCTGGCAAACTTTTACCAGCGTCAGGCTGTTGAAGGCATTGCTTTTAGCTCACGTTTTTGGTCACAGGCTCAAAGCAGTGTTTCAAAAGACAGGGTTGTCTTGGCCGGCTAAGCCAGACTCTTTAGATAGAAGGAAAGGGAGGGGAGACAGAAAAAATAAGGGGGGGAGAAGGAAGATGACACGTGAGGGAGGGGGCGACGGCACAAATGCAAATCTCACATTCTGGGTGAAGGCAGCGATGCCATCAGTTCCCTCTCTGATCCTGTCTTAGCACCAGGCTCACGAAGGCCCAGTGGTTTTCTGATGGGTCCCAGGAAATATTAGGGATGGTAACCGTGATGGTAAAGCTCACACCTTCCAATCCAAATGTTCCATCCCATGGAGCTTTGCAGTCCCCTTAGCACAACGCTTTAACTTAAACGGTCCAGTTCATTGTAGTCTGGTTGCCTAGCATTTGTGCCAACTTTCACAAAGAATTTTCTGTAACAGGCTGAGTTGGAATTGATACCTTGGACAGCTTAGAGTACAAGCCTCTCTGCACACCAGGCCAGGACTCCTCTTGGGTGCAGGGAACAGGGTGCAGCATAGGGATCTGTGTGTCTGGGGACTCTGGTTGCTGCCAGCTGGGTTACACTGCCTGGATTCTCACCATCTTTTCCTATACCCCAGGATTTTGATATCGCCGGTCAGTTTGACCCCATGATTCCTGACGCTGAGTGTCTGAAGATCGTGCATGAGGTTTTGAGCACATTGCAGCTTGGAGACTTCCTCATTAAGGTAAAACCAGAGCCAGCTGGTTTCATAATTACCTGTCTGCCCAGGCCAGAATGTGTCTGCCCTCCCAGCCATCCCCTACTCTAGTGTTCCCTGAATATGAGAAGGCCTCTGAAGGAAGGGATGGGCAGGACTCTAACTACAACTACTTCAAGGACCACTGGAGCGTACAGAGGTCAATCGGAAGTGATTCCATCTTACTGGGAGTCTCCTTTGGGTTCCAATTGAGAGTGACTCTGCTTCCTGCCCCCAGGTCAACGACAGGCGCATTTTGAATGGAGTGTTTGTGGTCTGTGGCATTCCAGAGAACCTGTTTCATAGCACTTGCACTACTGTGGACAAACTGAACAAGGTAATTCTCTCTGGATTTCCCAGCCTTGGCTGGCAGGCACTGACTGCTGTCTAGCACTGCCCTAGCCCTCATCTGTACACTTTCTAGTGGGAAGATTGTGATCCATCTTCAAGTGCAAAGGATAGAAACACCCACTTGAGGAGGAGGCTTTCAGAGCTGACATTCTCCGTGGCTCTTCCAAGAGCCTAGAAGTCTGGATTCTGTTCTTGGGCAAGTCACATCCACTGGCTGGGGTCAAGCTTTTCCATCTGTGAAATAGGGATAAGACAACCTACCTCTCCAGGAATCTGGAGGGATTAGGGCTCAGCTCCTCAAAGGTGTTTGGTCTGTTAACTTCCCATGAAATAAATAGGCACTTAATTCCCAAATATCTTTTGAGGATCTGGGCCTAACTCATTCAGAAAGAGCTTTGAGAGCCTTAGGCTGAAGGCACTGAGTGAGAGTGAAGTCTGACTATTATTACTTCTTCTGGGAAGGTTCCCATTTACAGGTTCCATCTGTAATATGTGAGCTCTCTAATTGGAATAGCCACCAGGCAATGCTCTCCTCTTTCCTGTAGTTTCCTGTCAGGGTGTGTTCTGGACCCATGGGGTGGTGATGGTTTGGAAGCAGGAAGCTGGGGAAGGGCTTTTCACTCCCAGGAGCAGCTGGTTCAGCCAGGGGAGCCATGATTAACCTTCTTATCTCCTCCACTCCAGGTGACGTGGGAGGATGTGAAGAGCGAGATGGTGGGAGAGAAGGGGCTTTCGCCAGAGGCTGCAGATCGTATTGGGGAATACGTTCAACTGCATGGTGAGTTCTGTGGAGCTGCAAAACCTAATTCCCTGTCCAGCCACACCCAGGTCAGTTGAGAGTCCATGGGGGTTACATCACCTTCCAGAAGACACTCCAGCTAGCTCAGTCCCTGCAGGGGCAACTTCGGCATTCCCTAGACATTTGGCTGCTCTATCCCAGACCAAGCTGACTTGCAGCCTTAGGAAGGAGGCAGAGATGCACAAGGCTGGAAGGGCAAGCAGGGGGCTGTGAGCCAGGCTTGGAGCAATCCATGGGAGCTTGGCCCTCCCTGCCTGGTGTATTTCAGGTATGTCTTGTTTCTGCAGATGGGCTGGGTCTGATTGAGCAGCTGCTGCAGGACCCTAAGATGGCCCAGAACAAGCTGGCCCGGGAGGGACTGGAAGACATGAAGCTGCTGTTCGAGTACCTGACCCTCTTTGGCATCGCAGATAAGGTGAATTGGGGAGGGGAACTGACTCAGGCCTGGCAGAGCAGCCCAGGGTCCCGTTGTTGTACCTGCTAATGGGATTCCCCTCCTGTTCTGTAGATCTCCTTCGACCTGAGCCTGGCGCGGGGTCTGGATTATTACACGGGGGTGATTTATGAAGCCATCCTGCTCCAGCCTCAGAACGACCTCAGGGAGGAGCCAGTCAGCGTGGGCAGTGTGGCTGGAGGTGGTCGCTATGACGGGCTGGTGGGGATGTTCGATCCCAAGGGGCACAAGGTGCCTTGTGTGGGAGTCAGCATCGGAGTGGAGCGGCTCTTCTCCATCATGGAGCAGAAGATGAAGGTGTGTGCCACTCCATAATACCCAGAATGACAACGCTGTGGGAACCAGCCAGGGGTGCAGCTAAGGAGGCCATTTTCTATAGGACACCTGCTACTTTTGCTGCAGAAATTAGAAGATCTGTAGCAGTGAGGCAGGGGACTGCAGTGAAAGGAAGGATAGGCTTGTGGTTGAATGAGGCACAGGAGATCTGAGTCTTTCCTCGCCTCTGCTACAGGCTTCCTGGGCAAGCCACTTGAAGGAAAATGTTCTTTAAGGTAGGGCTGGGACTTAGGAGGTCCTGACGTCTATTACTGGCTCTTCCACTCCTTAGCTGAAGCTTAGACCAAGTTACTTTGCTTTTCTGTCAATTTCCCTGATTGTAAATCGGCACTCTCATTTTGGCCTTAATATCCCTGTGCCTTAGTTTTCTATCTGTAAAATACATGTCTCCCAGGATGCTACAAAGATAATTAACTCAACAGTTGTGAATTTCATACTACCATGGTAGGTTGAGGAAAAACCCAGGAGGAAATAAATAATTCCTATTTAGTTGAGGGTTGGGTTGATGTGTGGTAAATAAGATACAGGAAACACATTGGTGAGCTCAAAAAAATTGTACAGCTGCCTCATCCCCAGAGCAAGTCTGGTCTGTGCTCAGAATGAGGCAGGGGTCCGGTGGAAAAAATAGTACATAATGAAATTCTGCGTCATGATGCATATACTCAAGAGGGATAAATTAAGTTTGCACAAGCTTGACTCCAAAATAACATAGTTTGGAGGTTTTCTTTGTTTTTCATGTAATCTCGCTATATTACAGCATGTATTAGGAAAATGGTGATATTTTCCTGTAACAGGTACAAGGGGTAGATGAGCAGCAACTGTCAGGTGCCTTGGAGCATTTCTGTTCACCAGCAGCAGGATGTTTCCCCATGTTTCATTCACAGCTCTGTCCCTTCTCCCAGGATTCTGAGAAGATCCGGACAACTGAGACACAGGTGCTGGTGGCAACTCCACAGAAGAACTTCCTTGATGTGAAATTGAAGCTCATCTCTGAGCTGTGGGATTCTGGGATCAAGGTAAGACTAGGCAGTCAGACTGGCCTAGTTGTGCTTCTCAAATCAGTGCTTTAGAATTGGGGGTGAGAGAGAGTGTCTCCGGGGGAGTGTGGCACAGCAAGACAAGACTCACCAACCTTTTTGTTGTTTGGCTTTGGGCTTGAGCTAGTCCTGGTGGAGAAAGGCAGCTGCTGGTACTGAGCCTGTTGCAAACATCTGCCCTGGGGTCTCTGTGCTAATGGCTAGAGCTGTGAGGAGAATGGTAATTCTGTTTCATAGAAGCATTTGGAATTTCAAAATTTGGCTTCGTTCCAATTTGGAACAAAACCCACACATTTCAAAACTCCCCAAAACAGAATTCAAACAAATCACATTTTGATAACTTCCAGAGCAAATTCCACCTAGGAGGTTAAAGGGGAACTGGGAGCCTGGAAGCTCCACCTGAGCCGGGAACCTCAGAGCTTGGGAGCTGGTGCTCTCAGGGCCTTGGAATGCGAAGTAGTTTGCAGAAGAATTGGGCACCTGGAAGCACATGTTCCCCAGTAGCCCACGAGGCAGACAAGCTGGCAAGAAAACATGTCTAGCAGATGGGTTTCAAAACTTGCCTGGGTTCTGCTGGAGCTTAGGCTAAATTGAACCTGCCATAAAATGTTTAGATGCCCACTAATCTGCATTCTTCACCAGAAAACCATTCCATCAGAGAATTGCCAGCCAGCCCTAGTAGTGTGTTAGAAAGTGGGATAGGTTTGTCACTTCATATTCTGCATAAGCTCTTGAACACAACCACATTGCCTGCTGTGGGTCCCCTCTAGGCAGAGATGCTGTATAAAAAGAATCCCAAACTGCTGAACCAGCTGCAGTACTGCGAAGACACGGGAATCCCTCTCGCTGCCATCATAGGAGAGCAGGAGCAGAAGGATGGAGTCGTCAAGCTGCGAGTTGTAGCTACCAGAGAAGAGGTGAGGATGTCCTTGGATATTGGGGATGGGCTAGGGGATCCAAAGACTGCCCCAAAACCCACTGAAGGGTTCTAGATAACCTTCTCACTGGGTTGATAGTGCCTGGCTATTAGGGCATCTTTGGGAGCTCTTTGAATCGCAGATCAGTAGGGTTAGCCAGGCTCCAGTACAGATTAAATCCTCTTTACAAAGTGATCTAAGTCCACAGCGAAGCTTCTTCAGAGCTACAGATCAACAAAGCTCTCTGCTGAGCAGTCTAATTCTGTCCCTAGTGGGTGTAGAGCAGGAAGTCCCCCTTGGTGGTCATGGAATGCATTTTTATGGGATGGGTGCTTCCAGAGGGAATTCAGAGCGGAGGGTTTGTGGGATAGCAGAGGACAGGTCCGGGTGGCTGCAAGGGGTAAGAAAATAGTGGGAGCTTGGGATGCTTCCCACAAGACAGTTTTATTGCTGTGGTCAGTTCCTTCCTGTTTGTTTTGCAGGTTAATGTCCCTAGGGAGAAGCTTATTGAGGAAATCAGGAAGAGGTTGGAGTCCTAGAACCCTTCTTTACACAGCAACTTGACTCACTGGAGCTGTTTCCTGCTGTGTGGATTGTTCCCAGCCATGGGATGCATCTGGGTTTCTAAACTAGTAACTCGGCACTGCCAGGCCATGATTCCATGAGAATTTGGGCAGTGCTGATTGGGCTGAAGACTGCACTGAGACTAACCTTGCCCTACCAATCCTATGACTTGATACAGCATCTCGGTGTGCAGGGAGAGGACATATTTTAAAGGCATAGGGTGGGTTGCCATGTGTTATCCCTCTTAGGTTAAGTAACATGAAGAGTGGGTGTGTTTTAATGTGCTTGTATTACCAAGGTAGCAAGCTCACTGGTCAAATCAGAACTCTTACAGTTGCAGTAAAGCAGATTGCCTTCTCACTGACCTAGAGAGTAACAAATCAACTCTGCACTATCTTGAAGGAATTCATATCTGCCCAGTCCTGCACAATGCCCAGATGCCTTTGCAAGTTCACTATGTTCAGGCTTGCTGAGGGTGGCCTTGTGAGCATCACTATTTATCCAGAACCTCCACAGAAACTTGTCCTTGGAATCTTTCTGCCCTTTGCCTATGTGGGGCAGCTCTGAATTGCTGGAAGGTCAGTCCCTATCTGCGCTGCCTGTCCCTCCTCTCACCCCCCACCCCAGTCAGGGGGCTGAACTAGTAAATTTATCTTCCCCAGTTCAGCAGGATGGGAGTACCGGTGCTATGCTTCTAGGATGCTCTTTGGTCTCCCTACATATCCCGGGGGGATTGGACATGATATTCCCATTTTGCCTCTGGTCTGGACTGTTGGCCTAGGGCTGCACAGTAGCTACATTCCTCCTCCCAGGGAATGAACCCATCTGTCCAGGTTTTAGGGATCTAGTCTCTTCTCCAGTGGTTCTGTCTAAAATGAATGAGTCTGCCAGTGAGAAGTGCTATTGCCAAGACTGGTTTCCATGCAGACACATATAAATGATGTAAATAAAATACTGTAAGTTCTTAAGGATGTCTGACAGTTGTTTACAGCTCTAGCTGAAGTCAGTAATATGCTACACCTGAGTTTCTGCTACTTGTGTGGGTTCCCAAGTGGGATTTTCTTTTTGTTGTTTATCAGAAGAAGCATCCCCAGCTTGCTAGAGTAGAATAGCTTTTTTAAAAAACTATTTCCAAATGGGTGAAACAGTAAGCAGTAGAGCACAGCAGGTACTGGAAAAATGGGCTGTTCCAAGTTGTGGTGTTTGTGTGGCCATACCAGGTCACACCAAGGGTCCATCTAGCCAAATATCCCATCTTGTGACAAGGGCTGCTGCCAGATGCTGCAGAGGGAGTGAGCAGACCAGGACAAATTATTGAGTCATCCAGCCCCAGCTTCTAGCAGTCAGAGGTCTCCAAGCACTTGTGGAGGAGAGAAAAGTTCATTTAGCACTTTTACCCTGAGGCGCTTGTCTACACGGGAAAGTCTTAGCAGCTATACAAGTATAATCTCTGTCTCACACACCCCTTGTGGACATTCCTATTCCATTCTAGGAGTGTCTTTATCTTAAACCCCTTCCGTAGGAGTAAAAATTTACACTGCTAGGTCATAGAAACAAAAAGTTATTGCCTAGACAAGGCCTGTTGTGATTCAGGGCTCTCTGAGGCTCTGTCCAACATCTGGTCGCTGAGGACACCCTGTCTCAAGTCTCTGGGTTGTGCCTTCACCTCTCTTATGATGGAATCATTATTCTCTCAAACTGGGCCATGGGCACTAGCAGTTCTTATGCTGCATGTCCAACTGGGTTTTGGATACCTGCTGTTCTTCCTACTGGGAGCTTATGAGCAGAGCTCATTCAATGACTCAAAACAGCCTTCTGAAAGCCGAAGTGGTGTTTAACCATGGGAACAAAGCATTTCAGAAAAAAGGATTAAAGCAACTAAAAGTTTACACGTGCATTTATTACCTACTAACCATCATTGTGATGGGGACACTGAGAAGTCTAGTTTTCCACACACCTTGCAGGCTTCTGGGTGTCATCCTGTCTTTGCATCCTGCTCAGTGTTTTGATCTGTGATAGAAAGGCCTGATAATCCCAGTGGGGGGGTTAGGATGAGCCACAACAAAGGCCTTGTCTACACTACACAATGAAGTCAACCTATGTTAAGTCAATTTACAGTCACAGCAGTAACTATGGTGTTTTTTCATGGCAACAGTACTCTCCTGCCAGTGGTGCATGTCCTCACCACTAGCGCTTCCACCAACTTAAGTGGGGCAGTATTGCGGGGCTGAGAGCCTGAGCTATCAGCTCTGTGCAGCACTCCCAGCTGGGAGCCTGGCACTATCCGCTCGTGCAACTGGATACTCTATGCACAGCTGACAGCCCAAGCTCTTAGCACTGGGCAGCTGGGTTCCCAGCTGGGAGCTTCTCATGGAACTGAGAGCCCGGAGTCTTGGCAGTGGGCAGTGCAATGCTGACAGATGATGAAAGTAACGCAGTGTCTGCACAAACACTTCACCGCCTTCCTTACTTTGCCCTAAGTGCTATGCCTTTCATGGAGGTGGAATTATTAGGTGGGTATAGTGAGAGCAATGCTGTAGCATAAGCACTCACAGCATTAGGTCAACATAAGCTACCTTGTGAAATGTTGTTGCAGAAGGAAAACAGAATATACTGAACAATCAGGACTTAACGGAAATAGATTGCAGAGGCAGCTGGGAAGGGTGGGACCAATAGAGGGAATACAGAGAGGATGTGAATTTTGGAGCTGAATTTAAAAGGAATGCTGTGTTAAGGGAGGAGTTGGGCCAGAACGTTTTGGGAGGTCATGTAACATGCAAGGCCAGACTTTCAAAGGTATGCACACAAATCCACTATTTGTTTCCTATATACTGTAAGGCTTGAGATTGTTTTCAGCTAACAAGCTGTAAGTCAAAACTCATAAATGGCTCAGGAAGCCAGATGTCCTCTTAGTGATTCTAATTCTAATGAGAACAGCACATTTGCTTTTAGAATTTCTGTCTGTCTGCCACCTATCTGTAAGGAATCCCCCCCCTTCTTCCTCCACCCTACCCCCCACCAGGTGTAACCCTAGCATCCTTGATGTAAGTAAAGTGATTAGAAATGTCTCTGCATATATGTAACGACCATTATCACTGTTGTTCTCTCAGGACAGGATCATGTCTGTATTTGTAAATGAATAGATAAAGAATTTAAAATGTACTACGTAATTGATAAGAAAGGGTATATAATTGACCACTGTAACACCATGAAGCTGAAGACTTCCCAGTATCGTGAATAAACCTCTTCAGTATTGTCTGTGCTGCCTGATTCTTGGAGAAAGAATCCTTAATGCTTTACAATTTGGCGCAGCGAGCAGGGTGTAATTGGGATCCTCGGAGTTCTTCCCATGACCTAGACCAGAGGTGAGTACCTCTTATACTTACCCCCTCTGGCACGCACCTTGGTCTGGGACTCCCTGAGATACCCCTTCTCACCCTTTGTTTTTATAGAACAAACCATGCATAAGGCACAGACAAGAGGACTGAACAGGGATTGTGTTTTGGGGTTGTAGTTTTGGCCACGTGCAAAACCCTGCCACCCTTCGGGGTGCAGAGATTGCTTCGGCAAAGGCTGCACTGCCAGGGTTTTTGGGGTGCAGGGATTGCTTTGGCAAAGGCTGCACTGCCAGGGTTTTCGGGGTGCAGGGATTGCTTTGGCAAAGGCTGCACTGCCAGGGTTTTCGGGGTGTAGGGATTGCTTCAGCAAACACTGCATTGCCAGGTTTCCAGGTTGCAGGGATCGCTCCAGCAAAGGCTGCAATGCCAAGTACTGAGCACTAGAGTGTGCTTCAGTAATGCTGGGTACAAGCGCGTGCTCAGCTGATTCCCCTGAAACACCATTTAAGTGGGTTTTAGGAAGCTGGGTGACAATGTCATATTAATTGCCCCAGGGTGCTTCAGTGATGCCCTCAATGGGAGGAAAAATCATTGAATTTCTAAAAAGAAAAACATGCAAAAGTTCAGAAATCTATGGTGAAAGATGGATGTACTGGTGTAAATTATGGTAGTCTGCTCAGGCGAAAGGTAAATTAGATAAAAGAGTTGTAATACTTTATCGTGAATATGAAATAAGAGGTATTTTAAGAAATAATCTGCCACCCCCAAAAGGGGATAGAAAATGTTATTTTTGTCTTTCAGAACTTCAAGAAAAGTGGGTGCTAGCAAAACAGCTGAAAAACAACACCATGAATTTATTACTGCAACAAAGATTGTGTTTTGTGTTGTTTGTCTTGTTACTAACATTGTGTGGTATACTACATTAAGCAGAAAAAAAATCAATAAGCACTGTTTGTGGCTGGTTGGGAAGTCTGACTTCAGTGTCACCTACCAGTGCTGGGAGAATCTGCTCTCCTTTTATAGCCTGCCCTGACCTTGGCATTATCAGTGGGCTACCCTGGGCATGGACGGGTCACAGTGGCATAGCTGTAGCAGGATCCACAGAACCAGAACATTTGGGTTTTGGATCAGAACCTCACGCTATTCCAAATTTTAAAATTTGATATTTGAGAGTGTTAAAGATTAAAGTTAGTCAAAATGAGTGATTCACAATCAGATAAAGCAATCAAGTTGCAGGCCTGAAGAGAGAGCCTCTGCAGCATGAGAGAGAGAGGGCAAATTTGCAATTTCAGGATAGAAAAAGTTTGTCCAGGAACAGCCAGATGGGCTGAGACAAAGGAGAGGAAATTTCAGGCTGTTTGGATGTTAAGAATAGCAATTTATCTGCTGGGGGAGAATTGGCTTCCTGTTTTCTGTCTGTGGAGCAGGCAGAAAGTACCTCACAGCTTATGCTGGTGGAGGATGTGTCAGTTGTGCCAGAGCTAACTCTGGATTCAACTAAAACCCAGGAAGGAAGTGTTCCTAAGCCTGTGTCTGGTGGGGATATAGACTTGCCCGTGGAGGAAGCTACCCCAGTCTCCAAAAGTTTGTCTGGGAACAGCCATGTGGGCTGGGACAAAGGGAGTGTTAAGGATAGCAGTTTATCTGCTGAGGGAGAGTTTGTGTCCAAACTTCTGTCTAAAGAGCAGATGGAGTGTGTCTCTGTTTATTCTCATTGAGGATTTGTCAGCTGTTTCAGAGTTGGTGCTGGATTTAACTGAACTCAGAAAGAGTCTGTTAGGGCTCAGGAAAATGTTTCTTTAGAGCAGTTTCTAACTGAAGAGGGAAAGGACATTTCTGTTGAATGTGAATTGTTGCCTAAAACTGCTCCTGAAAGAATAAAACCTCCTGTGACCCTCATGCCCCTTCCTGGTTTTTGTTTTTGTTTTTGTTTTCCATTTGTTGTTCCCCCATAATTAGTTGAATCCGGGTCCAGTGGCTCCTCCCCTAGGCTGGGTTTCAAATAGGAGCATTTGCAAGCAGTTTTCTGCAACTGAATGGTGTGAAAGTGAATTGATTAGGTTAGCTCAGGATGAGTCACTGCCTGTAGCAAGCAACAGTTTACATGTTGAGAGACTTGGTTCAGTTTCTAACTGCCAAAGATTTTCAACTGTGAATGGATTCAATTACTTTGTTTTAGAGGATCCAGTTTGGATATCTTGGAAAAGCTTCCAAATGGAGTGGAACTTATTAGGAAACTTAAACAGCCCTGTGTGGCAGGACTTGGTCAGTATAAGGGGGATACAATAATGTTGGAACATAACTGTCTCCAGGCTGTTAGCTCTGTAAGTAAATGGACAGTGTATCAGTTTCAGAGGAAGGACTGTGCAGCTAGAGCTACACAGCAGGACAGATGTCCTGTTGATCTCTTGAGAATGCAGGGGTTGGCAGGCAAACTCTCACCTCTAAATGCTTTGGATATATCTTGTAGTCTCTTAAAGGACTCCGGTACATCTGATGCTATGTGGAGTCAAAGATTGGCAATGAAAGAAAAACAGAACCCTGTTTATGAGATGCTAGTGAGAATGGTTGATATCTCTTTAAAACCAAGTCCAGACTTGAAATGGATGACAGCTAAAAACTTGGAAGCTAGTGAATTAGCGCAGGTGATAGCGCAGATTACCCGCCTGATAGGGGGAAGAAAGATCAACCCATAGCTGTTAGCAAGAAGGACTACTCTTGGGTGTGGCCAGCTGAGAGTGGATTGGATGTGTCTGGAATGGCTCTGAATTTGAGTGAAATTCAAAAGGAGTTTGTTAGGGCTCAGCAAGAGGATGTTTCATTGCAGGGGGCTAGAATGGAGGCTCAAAGCCTAGCCCCAGCAAGAGAAGGAGCAGGTAGATTTTTCATGCATGAGGGCTTGCTATACAGAGAAACCCCTACAGTGAAGAAGCAGCCTCACAATGGAAACTGCAGGCAGCTTGTAGTACCTAAGGAATATAGAAGTGAGTTATTAAAGTTAGCTCATGATGGTCCCTTTGCAGGACATCGGGGCATAGAGAAAACTTGAGCAGGCTGAAGCAAAACTTTTATTGGTCTTACCTGTTTGACACAGTGAGGAATTATTGCAAAAGCTGTGATTTGTGTCAGAAATGCAAGAGTTTGAAGGGTTCTAAGAAGGTACTGTGGCTATAGCTTTAGCTAATGTTAAGGCTGATACAGTGGCCACAGCACTGTTTACTGTTTTTAGTGGAGTGGGGGTTCCCAAGGAAATTTTGTCAGACCATGGTGCCAATTTTGTGTCAGTTGTGTTTAAGCAGCTATGGGAGCTGTGTGGAATAAGTCATCTAAAAGCTGCCCCTTACCATACAGAGACCGATGGTTTGGTAGACAGATTTAATGAGACATTGAAGACTATGCTAAAGATCTATGTGGATAGATGCCAGAATGACTGCGATGTCTTGTTGCCTTATTTGCTGTATGCATACAGGAGTGTACCCTGAGAATCTTCAGGGTTTGCTCCTTTTGAGCTGCTTTATGGGAGGCAGATCAGCGGACCCCTGGATCTGATTTGTGACTCCAGGGAGGGTGATATAGAGGTGACAGAACAACCAGTGGTGGAATATGTGTCACAGTTCAGAAAGAGCTTGCAAAGTCACATAAGAGGAGCATAGGTTATGCACCAAGAACCCACTATTATGCTAACTGAACCCTTACAACTGTTTGTAAAAAACTGAACAACATTGTTACCTCCATAGTGAACCTTACAAAGAAAAAGCCTGTTTTTACTAAACATGATTTTCCTGTTAATATTAGGCCAATGTTAAGTCTTGTAATTAATTTGTTGCTGATTCCAGAAACTGTAGATGTGCCTGATACTTTGTAAAACCCTTGCAACATGTTAAAAACTGTATTAACATAAAAACTGAAACGGGAAAGTGCCTGTGATACATTCAGCAGTGTGTAGGGACACCCCTTCCTGCATCAATTTTGCATGGGGGGGTGTCATGCTGACTAGATTGGGGGGGGTCCTTGAGGTGTATTCAGGAGCTCTGATTACTCCCTTCTACACCAGTCTCGCATGGGGGGTGTCATGCTGACTGGATGGGGGGGTGCATTTGTGTTATTTGACATCAATGTGTCAAAACCATAGTGATTCCTGTGAGACATGCCATGTCAGGTACTGTTAGAAAGGTTATAATGTGCTGAGTGAGATGATAATGTTTATGTTCATGTGCTGTATCTGTAATGGAAGTTATGGATATCTTTGATAGACCTGTATTTCAAACTATGCTGTATGAGACACGTCCCAGACAGAGAGGCCGCAGGACAATAGCCCACTTAATGGCCCATCAAGACCTTTACAGAAGCAAAAGGCCCTCTCTTTGGTAGACTGGGCTTCTGCCAATTCTACTTGCTTGCAATATGTTGATGATTTATTGCTTGCTTCCTCCACTGTCTCTGACTACTTAGGTACCCTTCAAATGCTGCTCCAGGCCTCAGCTGATGCAGGCTTAAAGGCCAACCCGCGGAAAGCTCAGGTGGCTCTACCTACGGTTCAATATCTGGGTTACATGGTCTCCCAGGACTCCAAAGGCCCCACATTACAAATGCATATTCTAACTTCTTAATCCTGCCACCTTAATGCCAACAACAGGGGAACCGCATCAGTGCCCACTCTCTGATGATACCATTATACAGGACTGACTTGTGTCTGAACAACCACTCCCTTCTTTTGATATTGTTTTGTTTGTTGACGGATCCCAGTACTATGTCACTGGTCAATCTTATTCAGGCCGGGCAGTTTGTGACCTGTCAGGTACATGCCTCTGCTCAGGTTCCTTGCCGCCTTCCTGCTCGGCTCAAGTAGCCGAATTAGTGGCACTAACATGGGCCTAACACAGGCCAGGCTGTTACCATTTACACAGACAGATGCTATGCATTTGGGGTAGGTCATGACTACCTTGATTCTTGGACTAATAGGGGTTACTTCACTTCATTCAGTACCCCTCTTAAAAGCTGACTGTGGTTAAGATCAAGGCACATACCGGAAACAGTGACCCCCTTTCTCTTGCAAATGCAGCTGTAGACGAGGCTGCTAAAAAGGCTGCAACAATTCCAGAGGAAAATTTCCAAGTGGCAGCCACCCCAGACTCCTGATGGTATTATCCATTTGGGATCTAATAAGACATGATGTAATTATGGTTTCTGTTAAAGTTAAATATGATTTGTCTAAGTTTACTGTACCATTACAAAATGTATGTTTCGACCATCCTAATTCTTTACAATGGCTACAAGAACAGTTAAAGGTATTAGTGCACCAATATACTGTCCGCACCTATGCACCAAAAAGACAAAAACGAGGCATCCTAGGTGACATTGGAGGAATATTTGGAAGCTCAAGTTCCATGATAAACTCGCTTAATTCCATTGCGGATAGATCTTTCAATGCCTGGGTTAAAAGCCAGACTACCCAGGCCCTAAAATACACCAATGCTGGCTTATTATACTCTTTCCCTGCTATTGATGCAGCCATGGATGGATTCTATACAGCCATTGAGAAATCCTTCGATGTCATATCCCAATCTAAGGGACATGCTTGTGATATGTTAGTTTGTGATTTGTTCAATATGTTAAAAGAAGATATGCCTTGGTTTTCCCCCCTCCCACATCCTCTCTTCCTCTGCCCTTGCAAACGTGGCAAATATATCTGCTCAGTTAATTGTTGCCTTCCCTCTGCCCCCTGAGGCCTCTTCCATCCCCTTTTGATTTTCTTCTTACATATCCTTTTGTTATCCCCACCCATGTTTTTCCTTCTTTTTATTTTAAATCTATTGGTTATGTATCTAACAACACTGTCTGTTGAATAGGACTTTCTGGCTTTATGTCTCTTTCCTCCAGTGGCGGCATGATCATAACAACTTCGGACTATTGTACAGAAACTACTGACTATATTATTTGCTTTTGTTCTATCCTCTGCCCTTTGAATACTACTTCTACAACTATGGCCCACTACGGTGTCCAGCCAACTCCTCCATGTGTCTACAGATTACAGACAGCTTCACTCTGGGTGACATTCGTTTGCCCAGCCGCAACTTCACTGGAATGGCAACACTTCCTTGGTGGTATGGCAATCTATATCCGGACAATATCCCTGTCCAAATAGCAAAGGAGCTGCTGGCTAAAGTGGTCCTTGCTGCAGCTGCCTCTGTCTGCTACCGCTCATAAGAACACTGCTAAAGGCCATGTGAAGGTCCAACCCTCCACTAAGATTGTAACCCACTTGGAAGATTCAACTTCTGGCCTGTCCTATAGTCTCATCACCTGGTGGACTGTGCTGCAAAGAGCTGCTGCTGCTGTTTCTCTTTTTGTCCCGTTCACTTGTGTGTATGTGCTGTTACTTTAAGCACATGATTAACAACTCCACTACTGTTGCCTCCACCCTCTGTTTTTCCCTCTTCATAATACCTTTCCCGTATAATCCTAAAATAGATCATGAATCTAAATAATTGATCATATCTCACTTATGGGTTCGATTTGTCAAACAGGAGGGAACTGTAAGGCTTGAGATTGTTTTCAGCTAACAAGCTGTAAGTCAAAACTCATAAATGGCTCAGGAAGCCAGATGTCCTCTTAGTGATTCTAATTCTAATGAGAACAGCACATTTTGCTTTTAGAATTTCTGTTTGTCTGCCACCCATCTGTAAAGAACCCCTGCCCTTCTTCCTCCACCCTACCCCCCACCAGGTGTAACCCTAGCATCCTTGATGTAAGTAAAATGATTAAAAATGTCTCTGCATATATGTAACGACCATTATCACTGTTGTTCTCTCTGGACAACGTATGTATTTGTAAATGAATAAAGAATTTAAAATGTACTATGTAATTGATAACAAAGGGCATATAATTGACCACTGTAACACCATGAAGCTGATTTATCAGACTTCCCAGTATCGTGAATAAACCTCTTCAGTATTGTCTGTGCTGCCTGATTCTTGGAGAAAGAATCCTTAATGCTTTACAGGGGCATGGATCAGCATTCACATCACCCTCCCATCAGTACCCGGCCCAAGCTAGGGACATTAATAATCCAACCAGCTAATCAAAGGTGGTGATGAATCCTGTCATGTGCCACCTGAGGCACCTTGTTCATACACTAAGTAGTAAAGCAAGTTAGTCTCATGGATGGGCTGTGTTCTTTGGGCAACAAGGCCAAGGGCACTGACACCAATCAGGGTCCTTTCCTATGTGTATGTTGGGGCTTCCCTTACCAGTAGGGATCCTACCTTCAGACTTTCTGGAGATAATTCACCCACAATCACCAATAGTAAACACTCTGCATTATCAGTACAGTCACCTTTTACTGTTATTTGTTCTCCTGTCATGCCCAAGAACCCCAGCCATGGAGGCCCTCATGGTGCTCGGTGCTGTACAAATGGAACAAAAAGACAGTGTGATGTCTCTTTGGCATCACCCCATCCCCTTCGCGACCCTCTGCTGTGTTGTCATGGGAACTGAAAGGGCTTTGAGATAATCAAGTGTTGGGGGCTGAGCAAGAGCGCCACGCTCTGCCCCAAAATTCCCGCCACGCGGAGCATCACGGGACGCATCAGTCATTCCGAGCTCCTGTCCTATGCCATTCCGCGGAGGCAGCCGGAAGCAGTCCCCCTCCTCTCCCTGGGTCCCGATGAGCGCCTTCCCCGGAGTCCTCCAGTCCCGCCCCCTGGGTACAATCGATCTCTATGGGTCAGGCCGCTCTTGGCAGTCGAAAAATCCTCTCACCTCCCCCTTAGCCACCTCCTTTTCCGGTGACGCACGTTACCAGGAACTTAATTTCTCCAGGACTCCCTCAGCCCGGTAGGAGATGTATTTCCTTCCGGTAGATCCCGCTAAGCGGAAGTCCTGCTCCCCCTTCCTGGTGGGCGCCGGAAGTCCTCCACCTCTCATTTCCTGTTAGCTCCGGTTTTCCGGTAGGCGGAGGACCCTTTCCCCGGAAGTCCTCCCGCTGTCCCGGGAAGCATCCATCCCACCTGGAGCCGAACCCCCCGGAAGTCCCGTTCTCGCCCCTCTCTTTCGCGTTCCACAGGCCACTGGGGCCCGGGGGCGGGTCAGTGTTACCACAAACGGGGGGTCGGACTCCGCTGTGCCACTGAGCATGCGCATAACCTCCCCGTGCTGCTGAACAGACTATCCTCGTTCCTCTGCCCAGGGGCTGCTTGGGGGAGGGGCGCGGGTCTGCTCTGCCCCCCGCTATTAAAGGAGCGCATGGCGGGGCCGCGCTAGGCAGGGCCGAACTGCACAGGCGGGGCAAATAGCTGGAGGCGGGTGTAGAGGCCGCGGGCAGGGAGGTAGAGGCACTGGCAGGCAGCAGCGAAGAGCGAGGCCATCGCTGGGGCAGGGCCGGGCAGAGTGGCCGAAAGTTACCACAGATGGGGCGAGCCGTCCGCAGTGGCTGCACAAAAAGGATGTGCGAGGCAGGGGTCTTTTTTTTTTTCTCCTCCCTCCGCTCCGGCTTCCCAGGGCTGTGTCCGTAAAGGCAGGGTGCATCCCACTGCCGGTCAAGGCAACACTTAATGTATTGTGCTGCTGAAGGACACCCGCTCCCGTGGAACGTTTTGCACACACACCACTCCAAAAATTATCATTGTGGGTGATTAAAAGTGTCCTTTCTCCGTTTGTATGTCTGCATAAAGCCTCAGAGCAGCAGTTCAGACAAATCTGAGTGGCTAGTTGCCTGAACTGCGCTGCCTTTTTCTGGAAACCACTGTACAGGGAGTGGCAGTCCTGTAAAGTTACATATTTTTCTGAATGTTATTACTCTTAGCGCTTCCTCATTTACCTTTGTTAGTGCAGATGGATGTCACTCTCCTATTTCACTGATATTTTAATAACAATCATTTAAAATAGGATTAGTTGCTGGTAGCTTTATTCTAAATTTTGGGGGTTTTTTTCCTTCCTGGCAGGAGATATAGAGAACAACACAGACTTCTTTATAACAGTCCTTCACATATTGGAAGCTATGAACAGGTCCCCCTTCAGTCTTCTTTTCTCAAAACTAAACATGTCCAGTTTTTTAAATCTTTTTGCATGTCAGGTTTTCTAAGCCTTTTTTGATTTGTGTTGCTGTCCTCTGGACTCTTTCCAGTTTGTTCAAATCTTTCCTAAAATGTGTCACCCATAATTGGACACTATCCAGTTGAGGCATCACCAGTACCAAATAGAGTAGGACAGTTACTGCCTGTGCCTTACATATGACCCTTCTGCAAACATACCCCAGAATATAAGCCTTTTTCACAGCTGCATTTAATTGGTGACTCAGATTTAATTTGTGAACCACTATAACCCCACATCTTTTCCATAATACCACTGAGCCACTTGCCTCCATGTTGTAGTTGTGCATTTGATTTGTCCTTCCAACAGAGAAATGCAAAGTACTTCACTTATTAAATTTAATTTTTCTGAATTCAGACCTATTCTCCAATTTCTCAAGATCATGGTCACCAGACCTGGCTTCTCCCCCACTTCAAAGCATGCATTGTCATGACCAGTCTTTTGCAAGGAGGCTTATTTCCTTAACAGACGTTAGCAAATAACACAAAAACAATCAACTCATTCCTTAGCCTCAAAGCCGCCCTTCCCAGGAGTGTCTGGCACTCCTACTCCTGGCCATTTCTCAGTCAGCTCTCTTGCTGTCTTGGAGCAACAGCCCCAGCCAGGACTGCTTCCCTGAGCTCCTTGCCACAGGGACCTACCATAGGAGCTAGCTCCACTGCAGCATGGCTTTTCCTCCCCAGGACACAGCCGGTCTCAGTCCATTTCTCCCAGCTGCCCATTAGCAGCCTGTCACACTATCTGGAGTGGCTCATAATCAAAAGTGCCAGCCTCAAGGCAGACTGTCAAAAAGTAGGGCAGGCACCCCAAATTGGTTGTATGTTCTATAAAAGATTTCACTAATCCAGCAACAAGTGTGTACTTCTGGGTCACTGTAACAATCTTACCATGGGGTCACAGCATACACCAAAGATCACAGCAGTATTCAGGTTACTTCCAGTCCCAAAGGATCAATCACTTACCCCAGGTTAATTGCATCTTAGATCTCACACCAAAGATAACACTTGTAGCCAATCCTATAAGAAACTATCTAAAGATTTATTAACTAGGAAAAGGAAATGTTATTTACAAGGTTAAAGCAGGTAAACATACATACACACAAATAAGTTTCAACCTTAAGTTTCAAAAAGTAAGAGAAACTTCCATAATAAGCAAGCTCTATATGTCCTTTAGGGCTAATCCAGGCCAAGCACAGGGGATCTTTGTCTTATTCGTAGTAATCTTTGCCCCTCAGAGTTCAAGCAACATAAAAGATACAGTTTCTCCTTGTTAGGGTCTTTTTATTCCTTCTCCCGTTGCCTCAAGTTGCAAATTCAGGTGTTGGGAGTTGCACATCTCTTCATGGAGGTGAGGGGGGAGCAATCAGCAAAGTCTTTTGTCCTCTGATGTTCCACAATGGTTCATCTGGTGTTGATGGACGTGTTTCCGAATAGCTTTGGATCTGTGATGTACCTGCATCCACACCCTGTGTTTGAGTCTGATCAACTCAGCATAGTGTTGCTGTATGCCAAATAAAGATACCTGAGTGACAAAGCCTTAAGTGAAACTAAGTTCTTCGAAAGCTGAGTGCAAAGAGGTCTTGGAGGGAATTCCAACTTGTGTGACCTTAAACACACCCTGCTTTGAGTAGTAATGGAAAGGGCTGTCTACATCATACCCGTCAGCTGAGCTGGTGGAGGACACACCACTGGAGACTGAGAAGGCTAAGACCTCCCCAGATCTCTGCTCTTTGTCCTCAGATGTGTTTTTAGTGTGTGTGTGTGTGTGTGTGTGTGTGTGTGTGTGTGTGTGTGTAGAGTGAACTCCTGACATGGCCTCAGAAGAGCCAGGACAGACTGGCAACAGAGAGGCCTACCCACACACAGGCTTATCTACAGTGCCAGTTTTAGCCACCAGTGTAGCAACTGTAATTTTGCTGCAACAGTGCAAACTCCTAGTGTAGCACAGTGCAAGTTACTAAAAACTCAGGAGTAAACATGACCATAGTACCTGGATGGGTTAGTGCCAGGGGACTTGGGAGTCCCCACAGAGCTTTGTGTTTGAGAGTTAATCACACAATATAATTATGGGGTACTGTGTACTTCTGAGTCATAGTTTCTGGCTCCCTGCTTACCAAGGCAGCATCAGTTACACATTCAGATCACTTTTTCAAGGCAGGGACTTTAATGGGACTAATCATGCTTAAAATTAAGCACATGCGTAAGTTTTTGTGGAATCGAGGTGGTAGTAAAAGCCAAAACAAAAGAGGGAGGTGGATTAAAAAGGGAAGGATGACATGGTAACTAGTATAATACTTTTTAAATTTATGCAGAATAGCTGTGTTAACAATTCTTTTGGCACAGAGGTTAAGTTGGGATAACTACTAGATGTGTCAGCTTTCCAGCTGCTTACTGTTACCAGGTAGCAGTGTTCAATAGACATCATGGTAGAAGTGGGCCTGAGGGAGGGGTTTAAAGTTAGATACAATAGTGCCTTTAGTGATTATTTAGGAAAGTAAGATCAACACCCATGAGGTTACGTGTGGCAAAGTACTGAACTGCTTGTGGGAGAGTGAAATAACTGATGACAAAAGTCATTTGTTGTTGGCAGAATAAAGGCAGTGGTCAGTGACATGAAGCCAATGTAGTGAAGCATCTAGCATGGGAGTCATAGGGTGGCCAGAATGAACCTGTGCTGTACAAGGAAGGAAACTGGCAGACAAATAAAGAAAAGGAGTATGGAGAATTACACATTCACAATAATAGCATAAGTATTATCACAGCAGTTGGCCTAGCTAAGATCTTCAATTTTGAATTTCTGTAATTAATATAGTAACACCATAAGTTAAGTCTCACAGTACCAACCTTCTGTATAATATTGAAATATGTACATGATAATTTTATGAGGAACAGCAGCAGCTAACAGAAAAAACATTTTAAAAATTAAGGCATGTTAAAAGTGAAAGTAACATTAACACTGAGCTAATGAAAATGCCTACTTGTGAATACGAAAGTCTGAATCTCTATTGCATTTGACTTTAGACAAAGGCCTTAACATGTTACCATTTTAGTAAGGACAATAAAGAAACAGTAACAATTATTGACTGACAAAAATCAACCGCTCAACTAAACCAACCAGGGAAAGAACAACAATACAAAGTACACCAGCCGTTCTCAAACAGAATGGGGTTGCCAGGGCTGGTGTTAAGACTTGTTGGGGCCTAGGGCTGAAGCCAAAGCATGAGGGCTTCAGCCCTGGGCAGCAGAGCTCAGGCTTCAGCTTCAACCCTGGGGGCAGGGCTCAAGTGATAGCCCTCCCATCCAGGGCTGAAGCCCTTGGCTGCTGGCTTTGGTCCCCCTTCCCTGGGTCGTGTTTGTATTAAGTTTTGTTGCCAGAGGGGGGTCGTGTTACAAGGAGGTTTGAGAAGCACTGAACTACACCAGTCCCTCTGCCACAAGAGAAGAAACGGTGGGGAAGAGTCAGCTGGAGGTGCAAACAGCAGGGCTCAGCCCTCCCGGACCATCTCCCTGCAGCAGCAGGGAGCTCACCCTGGGCCGGGCTCAGCAGGAGCAGTGAGGAAGCTTCAGAGCTGCTACGAGGCTTTCAGTTGAGGCCTTGATTCAGCAAGGCACGTAGCCCGTGCGTAACTTTAAACGCGGACAGGCTCGCTGTCCCCACGGCCCGCCCCGGTAGCAAGCGAGCCCTCGGAAGGGCAGGGCAAGGTGTGGGCAGCGGCCTCGACCGTTGCTACGACGCATGCCCCACCCCCGCGCATGCTCACTGCAGTGACGTTCCGGCCGGGCCGGGGCTGGGGAGGGTAACGCCGACGCCAAGCCTGCGGGCGGGCTCAGGCTGACGGGCGGCGGTGGCCATGGCGGACCAGGCGGCGGGGCTGGACGAGGCGCTGCGGCGCCAGGCGGACACGGTGCGGAGGCTGAAGCAGGAGAAGGCCAGTCCGGAAGAGGTGAGTCTGGTCCCGGCCCCGGCCCTGGCCCTGCCCGGCCGGGCAGGGGGCTCGGCCCCGCCACGGGCTGCCTCTCCGGTGCGGGCCGGGCGGGGGGTGCCCGGCCGCCCCCCCCGGGCTGTGCTGCTCACCTGCCGCCCGCTCTCCGTCCCCAGGTGGCTGAGCAGGTGGCGAAGCTGCTGGAGCTGAAGGCGCAGCTGGGCGCAGAGGAGGGGAAGAACAAGTTTGTCCTCAAGACCCCAAAGGTGAGTCCCCACCCCCGGCTCTGGGCTGGGACAGCTGCTCCCCTCCCCCTCGGATGGGGGAGAGCCTGGCAGGGCCTGAGTCAGGAGCATGGGACTGGAGAAATGAACTGCAGGCAGTGTAGCGTGGCTCCCGGCTGGCATGTTATGGGGTCTAGGCTTGCCAAAGGCAGAGGCAGCTGAACCTCAATTCCAGCCACACTTGTCTGGCAAAGGCTCCGTGTGTGCTTACAAAGGTACCAGGAGCCATAGAGCCCTAAGACCCGGGCATGTAACCAGCCAGGACTAGAGCAGTCAGACTCGGAACTTCAGGCTTAGGAAAGTATGCTTTTGCTTTCGCTCCACTTCACAGAGCCACTTAAGGTTCTGCCAATGGACCTGCCCTCCTGAGTAAACTGCAGTTAAATACATTAATCGAGATAGAATATTCCACCCTCTTCCCCCAGCTATTTGTACCCTCCTCACTCTACCAAAAATGCAATGCTAACTTCCACGTGTGGGGTAAGCAGGCTCAGCTTAGCAGGATCCAAGTGTGGAGGGACTTAGTGTGGGGCGAGAAGCTTCTGTGTGGGGCAGTCTGGGTGCAGCAGGTCCATGTGTGGGGAGGATCTGGCTGCACAGGGGTTCTTGGTGCAGGGGGAGTGGAACTGCTTCTCTATTGATCTGCTCCTTTTTGACCAGAAATCATGCTGGCTATTCATGCGGATGACACTATGCTGAGGGGGAGTGGTAGATACCCTGGAAGGTAGGGATAGGATACAGAAGGACCTAAACAAATTGAAGGATAGGGCCAAAAGAAATCTAATGAGGTTCAACAAGGACAAATGCAGAGTCCTGCACTTACGACAGAAGAATCTCATGCACAGCTACAGACTGGGAACCGACAAGCTAGGCAGCAGTTCTGCAGAAAAGGACCTGGGGGTTACAGTGGATAAGAAGCTGGATATGAGTCAGCAGTGTGCCCTGGTTGCCAAGCAGGCTAATAGCATATTGGGCTGCATTAGTAGGAGCATTGCCAGCAGATCACAGGAAGTGATTATTCCCCTCCATTCGGCATTGGTGAGGCTGTATTTGGAGTATGGTGTCCAGTTTTGGGCCCCCCCCCACTACAAAAGGGATGTGGACAAGTTGGAGAGAGTGCAGCGGAAGGCAACAAAAATGATTGGGGGCTGAAGGACAAGACTTACGAGGAGAGGCTGAGGGAACTAGGTTTCTTTAGTGTGCAAAAGAGAAGAATGAGGGGGGATTTGATAGCAGCCTTTAACTACCTGAAAGGGGATTTCAGGGAGGATGGAACTAGGCTGTTCTTAGTGGTGGCAGAAGACAGAACAAGGAGCAATGGTCTCAAGTTGCAGTGGGGGAGGTCTAGGTTGGACATTAGGAGAAAGTTTTTCACTAGGAGGGTGATGAAGCACTGGAAGGGGTTACCTAGGGAGGTGGTGGAATCTCCATCTTTAGAGGTTTTTAAGCTGTGGCTTGACAAAACACTCACTGGGATGATTTAGCTGAGATTAGTCCTTCTTTGAGAAGGGGGTTGGACTAGATACCTCCTGAGGTCCCTTCCAACTCTAATATTCTATGATTCTGCAGAGAAGTTGACAGCTGAAGGCATCTGCATCAAAGGGCACTTGTGGCCATCCAAGCTCCAGCAGCGGTAGCCTGGGCAACTCCACCCATACAGCTGTGACCTGATCTGGGATCTTCCAAAAAATTAAGGGAACCCAGAGTCTAGCTCAGTGTGCCTGTGACAGATTGGTGACTAATCTGTGATTAGTCTGTGATCTTTAGGGCTTAGTGGTGATAAGTAAAGACAAGATTGTCACAGTTATTTTCAGCAAAAGTCAGGGACAGATCACAGGCAATAAACAAAAATTCATGGAAGCCTGTGATCGATCCCTGACTATTACTAAAAAAATAACTGACAAAATGGGGAGGAAGAGCGGTCCAGAACCCATGCTGCCTGCATATGTGCCTTCCTTCTTCTAGGAGGACCCCTCCTTATAGGCACAAGAGTTCTATCCTGGGCCTTTTTATTTTTGGGCCTTTTTTGAGAAAAGCAGAAAAATTAATGCCATTTGTGATGGTGGTTTCTGTGATGTGGACGTCTGTCCATTAGCCACTGGACAGAGACCCCTCAATTCATTCCACATAGGTCACTAGGCAACCTACAGATGGTAATGAATGCTGATCACCAAGCTAGGTGGCATTTGAATCAATGACTAATAGATGATAGGCTGGATAACCTGATCTCTTGATCCATCTAGCTCCTGTGCTCCAAATTTTAGCTAAAATAAAAAAGTAACTAGTCAGCTGGCAAAAGTGAAAGAAACTTTCTAGTTGTTTAAAATGTGAGACAATTCCCAGCTTCTCAAGGTCTGGAGAAATGTTAGCCACAGCCTCCCAGTCTCTCTGCCTAAATGACATCTCAGCACTGTAAACATAATATTAAAAGCCAATCTTCATTTTCTGACCCACAGACTCATATGTTACTCAATATTATGTGCCCCCTTTCTCTCATACGCAGGGTCAGGAGCTCTATCTGTGAAAGAGGCAATTACCATGAAAGAATAAGGACTGAATTTAGTAATAGTCAGCCATACTGTTTTTTGGATGTCTACAGGGGATGATCAGAATGATTCAGTGAGTCTATCAAAGAAGAAATTAAATGAAAAATCTCATCCCCTTCACATAGCAAAGGTGCACTCAGGAGACAAGTATCAGACCCTCTGGCCTCACTTACTAAAATGTCCCATCTCTCTGGGTAAAGGAATTCTTAGATTAAAACACCTATAAACCTTATGCTTTATTCCTCAGTTTCCAAAGTGCCTCTGTCCTCTCAGCCTTGTCCTCTAGTGGGATGATTTTACCAGAAACTGCCTTTCCTTGGTGCCTTTCTAAACTGTGAGCTCTTCAAAGCAGGGACCTTTCCTTCATATCTGTCTGTAAAGGGCCAAGCATGCTTTTGGTCCTGTAGAAGTAATTGTATCTGTATTGGATTCTGCACCTTCTGGCTCATGAAGTTTCCTTCTGTAGCCTAGGAACCTCTGGCTTCCATTAGCTATGTGCTACCTAGCAGCTGTCTGTCTAGCTAGGGTCACTTCTGGGCAGCATCTTGAGGCTTTCACCTGCACTTAGAGATGGTCCAAGGATCTCTTATTCTTCTCTGGGATGGAGCTTTTGCTTTTGGTTAGTTCCCTTTCACCAGGTATATTGACACTGTTCCCTGTTGTGTATCCCTATGTCACTGGCTCTGTAAATATTTTAGATGCATGACACACCTAGTCCACGGTTTCATTCCTGTCTGCTTCTGCCATGTACAATGCACCCATCCACGTTAACATTCGTCTGAGCAGAATTGTTCAACAAGTTTAGACCACGTTTGTTCTTTGCTCTCCTTCTCACCCACTTCCCTTTGATTTGACTTTCAGGGCACCCGGGACTACAACCCCAAGCAGATGGCCATCCGGGAGAAGGTCTTTGACATCATTATCAGCACCTTCAAGCGCCATGGAGCTGAGGTCATCGACACCCCTGTGTTTGAGCTGAAGGTGAAGGCCGGGACTGTGAGGTGACATCTGGGAGTGGGTTGCTATGCTACTGAAGGTGCTGACCCCTGAGTTGGACATGATCCCCCGGCCTATAGCTATGTGCCCCTTGAAACCTTTCGGTTCATTTTAAAGGATGGTAGCTGCATTAGTCATGACCTAAAGGGCAGGTGCCCTGACTAAAACCTCAGTGTGAGCAGCTCCCACGGAAAGTGAGAATCTTCTGTAGTAAAGCTGTGGTGGGAGAGGGTTAGGCCACCCTGGCTCATCACCTGGGCCTGTGGCATTTCCTTGCTTCCTCACTGAGCTTCTTGTTGCAGCTTTGTCCCTTCTCACCTGAGATGCCATCTCCTTGTTTCATATAGGAAACTCTGACGGGGAAGTACGGGGAGGACTCGAAGCTCATCTACGACCTGAAAGATCAGGGGGGAGAGCTGCTGTCTCTTCGCTACGACCTGACTGTATCCTGCCAGAGTCCCTGCTCCTGGCATGCTGATATCAACCATCTCATCCTACTTAGCACATTCACTGATGGACAGGCAGTGTCATCCGGAGGCCTTGAGGGAGCTAGGGATAGCAGTCTCTGCCTGGGTCTTTGATTCCAGATCCTCAATGGAGGGGCAATCATGCAGCGTGGCCCAATGGGTAGAGCACAGGTCTGGGAGCAGAGACCTGGGTTCTGTTCCTGGCAATGCCAGACTCACTGCGACTCACTTTACTCAGCTGTTTTAAATGTTATTCACATAACACAAGAACCACAGGTCACCTGATGAAATTAATAGGCAATAGATTTAAAACAAACATAAGGAAGTATTACTTCACGCAACACACAGTCAGCCTGGGGAACTTGTTGCCAGGGAATGCTGTGAACACCAAAAGGATAACTGGGTTAAAAAAAAAAATTAGATACATTCCTATTAGCCATGATGGTCTTGGATGCAGTCCCATGCCCTGCATGTCCCTAAACCTCTGACTATCAGAAGCTGGGACTGGACGATGGGATGGACCACTCAATAAATTGCCCTGTTCTGTTCGTTCCCTCTGATGCATCCAACCAGCCATGCTAGAAGCTAGGACGCTGGGCTAGATGGACAATTGGTCTGACCCAGTATGGTTATTTTTCGGGGTTAATGAAACAAAGTATCTGATATAATGATTGCTGGAGGGCTATCTCTTTTTCTTCCCCTTGGCTTCAGTGATTGGGGCAGTGAGCATGACTGTCTCTTAGCCATTCCTCCTGGAGAAGAGTGTACCCTGCTGAGCTTAGATATCAGCGGAGAGGTTAACCAGACTTAATTCTGTGCCCTAGTAGCTGCCCGCAGAGTGATAACTGGGCTGCTTAGACATGTAGTAGAAATGAGGCATAACACCCTTTGCTACAATAGCAGAGAAGTTGGGTGAGCTTGTCCACACTAAACCCCTTCGGAAGGGCTGGATGGCCCCTGTCCTGGACCTTCCAAGCCATGGGAAGCTCTTCTTATGTTCCATCCTTAACCCTTTGTACTCAGGTGCCCTTTGCTCGTTATCTGGCGATGAACAAAATCACCAACATTAAGCGCTACCACATTGCCAAGGTTTACAGACGGGATAACCCGGCCATGACAAGGGGCCGCTACCGGGAGTTCTACCAGTGTGTGAGTACCTGCAGGCCTGAGCGCTTTCTGTGCAGCAGGGAGCTGTGTGCCTGGGCCCTGTGTTCCCCATGAAGCACAGCAGGAGGACCTATATGTGTGGCTAGGTGCTGTCTCCCCTCAAAGCACAAGGAAGTGGACAGGGAGGATGAGAACTCCATGTGTTTCTGGTGCCTGGGTTCCTCTTGGGGTGCTGCATGGGGAGCTGTGTATCTGGGGATCCTAGTTGCTGCTGGGGTGCCCTCGCTACATTACACTGCTTAGATTCTCACTGTCTTTGCTTATGCCCCAGGATTTTGACATCGCCGGCCAGTTTGACCCCATGATTCCTGACGCTGAGTGTCTGAAGATTGTGCACGAGATCCTGAGCGGGCTGCAGATTGGAGACTTCCTCATTAAGGTAAAACCAAAGCTTGGTGCCAATGCTGACTTTTCTGGGCTGGAATGTGAAGTGGAGAGCATTCTCCTTCCTGCCTCTGTTCCCGGTCTCAACCTGGCAGCATCAGCTCTCTCTGTAATGCACACTGCAGCTTGATCCAGAACCTCTAGTGCCTGTGTTATCTCCACTCTTATACACTGTCTATGCTAGGCTTGAAACTGTCACCTGGCAGCCACCATCTCAAGCTACTCTTAGTTCTCTGGTGAACAGGG
The DNA here is from genome assembly GCA_007922155.1 of Mesoclemmys tuberculata. Lineage (NCBI taxonomy): Eukaryota > Metazoa > Chordata > Testudines > Chelidae > Mesoclemmys > Mesoclemmys tuberculata. The sequence goes on from ML675615.1 coordinate 501,230, forward strand.
TCACCTAACTCTTCTACTCCTCTGACTGTTGTAATAAAGGGTGTCATGTCTCATTTCTGGGATGTGTCTAACATGCTTTGCTCCAGGAGGTGTAGAGTTATTGATCCAAATTTGGGGTCTATTGATCAAGAGGTTCTGGAGATACAACCCCCACCCCCCAAAAAAATCCCAGCTTTTCTCAAAATTGAGAGATTCTACCAGCATTTTTTCTACACAGATCTAGGGATCAAACCATGGCTCTGATCCTGGCACAGGGGTCTCTAACACTGGGCATCTACCCCAGCTAGTGCATGGAACCCACTGTCCCTTCAGGGAAGCGAAACTGAAAACAGAATTTGTAAAAGAGGTTAGCTTTTCAATTATGCATATGCTAACTATTCCTAAGCCACACAAAGTGGGTGGCAGGGGCACTCAGGAATGACAGCCACCGTATTTCCTAGTAGTTAGAATGATGGACTGGGACTTGGTAAATCTGGGCTCTATTTTTGGCACTGCCACAGGCTTGCTCAGTGACCTTGGCCAAGTCACAGCATTGCTCTGTGCCTCAGTTTCCCCATCTGCAGAATGGAGAAAATGCTATTTTCTTTCTTGGTAAAGTGCTTGAGATCTGATGAAAAGTGCTGCATGAGAGCTAGATAGTCTCATTACATGGCCACAGTAGCTTCTCATCTGCAAACCTACATGGACATTATAACTGCCCCTAAATGACTGCTAACTTTTACCAACAACATTTCTTACTGTTCGAAACATTCAAAATTCGTTGACATTAAATTTGGTTAACGCAGAGTTACGGTTGCCCAGTGACAGCTCGTGCTCTGCAAAATTCAAAACTTGTGAAAACCAGGAAATAGAGAGTAAAAGTACACACCTACCCAACCATACCTCTGCCTCCTTCTAGCAATGCTTCCCATACCCATAACACATACCTGCACTCTGCCTTTGTCTCGTACTGCAATGGAGCGATTTCTACACTTGCCCTATACTCAGCTCCACAGAAGGAACACCACAGCTGTTACATTTTACGCCCCTTCATGCTTAGGCACATGATGCCATCTAACACTACGTCTTTCTACTATATTTTCACTTCCCTTTCATTAAACCAACAGACAGCACTCATCTTCTGCCCAACTGCTGCCAATCACCAGGGCAAGAACACCCCTGCACCCTGCTACTCATCCGCCTCATTTCAGTATTATGTTGAATCTCCCAAGGTACACATGTACCTCTTTCCTTTGATCACACACAGGTCAGGAGAGGGGCTCACATACACCCTAATCTTCCTCCCTGAGATAGTGTCATATCATAATCACAGTTCTTCCAAGCTGCACCAGCTAATCCCTCCACCATTCAAAGCAGCGACACACCCACCAGGGTGAAAGCAACTGGAATGCATGCAGCTAATTCCAAGGGGCTACTGCCAGCTGCGGGGGGGCAGAGTGAAAGTGGTCTGGGCATGAACCTTCACTCTGTATTTCCTCCTCCTTTTCAGAAGCTTGAGTTCTTTTGGCATCAACATTCTGGAAGGGCACAAGATACCAGCCAGCAACCTTAACTCTGTGTTAATGAAGCTTTTTGTCAGTGAATTAATCTCTGCAGCAGACTGTCATTCCAATTGTTTGAGACTCTCCCTATTTGGAAGACTTTCTAGGCCTCAAATCTCTACTCTCCCCTTGTTCTGCACTCCCTCTTTGCTTTTGCTTTTTTGAGAGAAGGTGACCAGAACTGTCCTTGGGATTCCAGGTCAGGCGTGTCTAATGGATTGTAGTATTTCCAGTATTCTCTGACCCATTCTTTTTGCATCCTATTTTCATTTTTGGCCACTGCTGCTCACAGGTTTTCATTGATGCTCAGGTTCTTTCCCCTGAGTGGTGGTAGTTAGATTTTCTCTGCTGTGCATTCCCTTGCATTTGAATTCATTGAGATTCATTTGCCTATGTACCTTGCATGGCTCGGTGTTTCAGACATTTCTCAGACTTGGCTAACTATAATAAATGTCATCTGTACACTTTGCTACCTCGCAGCTTGCTGATGTGTTCAGTAAATGCTGGTCCTTATATAAAAACGTGGGCCCCCTGCTGTTAACCTTCGCCATGCTGAAAATTGACCATTTTCTCCTCTTTGTTTTCTCTCTTGGCCAGTTTCTGATCCATGATAGGACTTTACTTCTCAGCTGTGACTCTGTTCTTTCCTGAATAGTCTCCTGTGAGGCCTTTTGTCAGGGGCTTTTGGAAAGTCCAGCTAAATTGTCATCCAGTTCTCACTTATCCTCTGGTAGCAGCTTAGCTCCTGGACTACTGGGAGCTGATGGTGGTAGGGGTAGTTGGCTAGCTTGGGGTGGCAGTGGCAGCCAGTCCTTCTCCACCCCCAAAATCATAGAGGAGTGAAGCTGAAGATTCTGTCCTAATTGGAGCATTTCCATTGGGTTCCTATTGAGTGCCTCTGCTTCCTTCCAGGTCAACGACCGGCGTATCCTCGATGGGATGTTTGCAGTTTGTGGTGTGCCAGACAGCAAGTTCAGAACGATTTGCTCCACTGTGGACAAACTAGACAAGGTAAGGGCTGCAGTTTCCTATTCCTGCTACTTTGTGAGTTTCACAGTCTTCAGTCAGCACAGACTGCTCAGACAGACTAAGGGCAGTGGAATCTGTCTGGAGAATGCAAGTTATACGTTGTGTTAATAACGTGGAGTTATTTCTCTTCCTCCCTCTCCTCCCATGTGTGGGTGGCGCAGTGGCGTACCAAGGGTCTCTGGCGCCTGGGAGCCAAGCCTGCATTTGCATGCCCCCTCCTTCCCCAGTGCTCATGCCCCTCCCCCCCCATCAGGGCAGAAGGGGTCCCAGTGCTGCCCCCCAGCTGTCCCGGGAAGGGGGTGTCTGTATTTGGGGGGGGTGGGCATGAGGCTTGGGGGTGGGAAGCAGTGCAATTGCAGGCTTGGTTCCGCTGCTCCCCCGTCCCGCACTTACCCGCTGTGCAGCACCCGCACCTCCTGCTGCAGCCCCGCATCCTGGTGCCAGCTTGAATGGGGCGGCCACATGGCCTGGGCAGGCCCTTCACGACCCGCAAGGGGGAGGTACTGAGGGGTACCCCTCAGAGCCACCTGCGCCTCTCACCCATCGTGAAGGGCCAGCACCCCCCCACAGGCTGGTGCTCGAGGGCCTGGCCTCCCATACCCTGGGGGTTCAGCGCCTAGATGCTGTAACTAGATCTCCATGAAACCTCCTATTTCCTTTAACATCCCCAGTGGGCTCCTGAACAAACAGATTTACAGTGCAAATTCACCCTAAATCCATGGGATTCTGCACGTTTCTTAATTCAACATCAGGAGACTTAAAGGAGCTGCTGATTATTAACCTGGAGCAGGAATGCTCCCTGTGTCTGGAGCAGGGATCTCCCTGCCCTACTCTTGGTTGCCATTTTGAATCCATGCTGCATCAGAATGTTCAAAACCTTGTGTCTAATTCAGTGTTCTGGGGGCCTCGTTACAGCCCCGCACAGATCTGTGGTATAGATAGAACCTTGCTAAGCTTTGGAGTCTGGCATAACGTCTGACTGCTGCAAGAGGGAATAGAAGCCAGGATCCCGCAGGCCAGCTGTAAGTCAGGTGCCTGATGGCTGAGTTTTGGCAGGTGAATTTGCAAATGACTAGGTTGTAGAAGCATTGTCCTGTCAATGGCTCTGTAAATACCGCCCTGTGAGCAAGTGCCATATAGCTCAAGAGCTCTCCATCAAACATTAAAGCAAGAGACATCCTGGCTGTGGAGACTGGGCATTGTTTGCTGCAGTGTATGTGGGAGGCTGGGATCATGTGCAGACTTGTCACTTTAAAGCATCCCCTGGCCAAGCAGCTCGTGTCCTGTGAGTAAGGAAGGAGCTGCACTGTGGGAGCTTAGGGAGATGGGGTAATGGGAAAGCCATCTCCCTGTTCCAACCAAATGAAAGCACAGAGGGAGCAAAGAGAGACCAGCCTGAAGAAACTGGGAGGAGTGGGAATGGATGACCATAGACAATGCTGCCGTGATCGTGGAGAAAGGAATATAAGAGAGATGGAGGATTCTCTGTGGTAGGGACAATGGAGATGAAGTGCGAGCATCAGTAAAGGCAGGTCCCCTACATCGTGTGATTTGCCTCAGAAGCCTTCTTTCTCTACACCACAGAATGCTAATGCTGCACCCGCGCCATGCTTGTCTTCAATACACATGCACAAGCATCACTCACCAGGGTTGTGGCCTGTGTCCGGTCCCAGTGTGTCTTTGCAGTGCAAGTCTACGCTGAAAGTACTCTGGGGGCTGCTGGTGCTGCGCTATGGGAATTAGGTCACCTAATGCTGTCCTGCAGTGTTCCGGAAGCAACAGTGCCAGATCCTCAGATGTGGGGGGGAGGGGCACAAGGCTCTGCTCCTCTTCTTGGCCACGCCCTGCTCCTCCTCTTCCCCCTGTGGCCGCGCCCCCATATCCTCCTCTTCCCTGAGGCCCTGCTCCCTGGCCAGGCTGGAAGTAGGTGCTGGGTCATGGTATGAGCCACCCAGGGGAGTACGGGTCTCTGTGGGGAGCCCTGGACCCTCCAGCTGCCCAAGAGCACCCCCTGGCTTGTGTCCCCACCCCTTGGGGTGCGCCACCTAGGGCAAGTGCAGGACTCCCTAGGCAGCTCTTATCATGCAGCTCTTCCAGCATGGCCAGAGGGTGGGGCCACAGAGAGGCGCAGGCTTTATGGTAGCAGGGCTAAGCCCCAGACCAGGAAAAAGCTGGCAGCACTGGGCAGGGGCAGCATTTTGCAGTAGGTGCAGTCCTGCCGACATTGCTCCATGTCTGCCCGAGGCTTGCACTTTGTGGTATCAGTGCTGCCCCACAAATTATGCCAATGTTAAAAAGGGAGCAGGCATAGCCAACCAGTTCCTGCACCCCTGTTCTGATGCACCTTCCATAGTCGCTTTGGGCAGTGTCTCCAAACTACTCCCGTTATGCTAGAAGTGTTGGCTACTGCAGTCTTAAGGTTTTTCATTGGTTATGTGATTTATTGGAAAAAGCTTGGGTTCATATAGTTATAATATGGTGCAGAACCTCTGTACCTGTGCATTGCTACTCTCACAAACCCCTGCTTCGGAGACCTCTGCTGGAAACGCAGGGATAAGTACCCACAGTACATGGGATCTGCGAGCATCTTGGAGTCTGACGGGCTTATGCCAACCAGCCAGGCTGGCTAGTGTGGATGAGCTGGAATGGTGCAATTCTCTATTGTAGCCAAAGCTAAAAGATAACAGCCAAGCACACAGTGCTGTCAATTAGCTTTGACTCCAGGGCAGCTTTTGATCAACAATAGCAGTAATTCTCACCCCCACTTTGCTTTGTGAAGATGAATGAAGTCAAAAGATGGATTGGCCCTCAGCTGCTGGTCTAGAGACAGTTTTCTTTGCAGCTGACTGCCCAGTTGAATGGAGTCTTGACTGTAATTCCCAGGCAGACTTTACAAAGCTGGAGTTAAGGCTGTAAATGGTTTTGCTCTTCTGTGCTAACTGAAGGGGGAAAACTTAAAATAAGATTGTCAGAAACCAGACCACTGGAAAGTCTGTAAACAGAGTTAAAACCCAGCTAAAGAGCCGGGTTAATGCAACCTAGGGCCATAGGGACACCAACTGTGACGCAGGAGGGCCTCTGTGACCTCCTTCAGCGTGGTCCCCACACACTTCAAAATATGTTTGAAAATTATTAACAGAGTTTTACCCAGGGCCCACCCCTACCAGCGCATGGCAAGCACTATCCTTGCAGTCATTGGGAGTTGTGCATTCCTATGCAGGTTAGCAAAGGATGTCAGTAGGACATTTAGAAACTTGCTGGAATGTTTATCAGATTCAGAAGAATTTTCAAGAGAGAAATCTACACAGCTGCTTTAGTGAAGTCACTCAGGACACACAGGAAAAGGCATTGTGGTTAGTCAACTAACTATATCTTTGAGTCACTGTGACTAAAAACAGTCTGCAGCAGCTGGTCTTATCTTTAGCAGCCCTCCTTCCCCCATTGCTCTAGAATGATCTTCTAACACTTGCATTCTTCTTCCTGGGGAGGCATCCTTTAATGACTCTAACAACATTGAATAAAGGCTGCTAGCTGGAGGCTTGGGTTTGAAGGCTCAGCAGTGAAAGAGTTCATGCTAGCAATCTGTGATTCATTTTTAACATTTTGTTGAGATCAAGTTTGTGTGTCTTTCAGGCTGGCGTGTCTGTGGTATAGTACAGTGCTGCACCAGTGCTGCTTTTTAGTGTAGATGCTAGAAGGGATCTTTCTATCACTGTAGTTAATCGGTCTCTCGCAGGCCGTAGCTAGGTCATCAGAAGATTTCTTCCATCAACTTAGTTGCATTTACACCGAACTATAGTGCTGAGGTCACACCATTTTTTTTCACAGCCCTGAGCGATGTTGTAGGATGATCTAATTTTTCAGTGGAGACAAGGCCTGAGCTATTTCATAACCAGAGCAGCAGCAAAAGCTGTATCACTGACAGGTCCTGCGTGGGGGCTCAGATATTTTTACTGCTGTAACCGTGGCCTGAGATCAAAACAAAAGCTTTGTTTGTTATGTCACCCCTGAGTTCTGTGGTAGCTCTGCTCCATGTTCTTGCTTGATTAATTCCATTATAGCTGCTATCTCAGGGGTGGATTTACAAGATGATTTTAAGGAAGGGCAAGGGGTAACAATGTCAGAGGAACAACAGCCCAGGGAGATGCCTAGGTAAGTGGGTAGTGTGTGTTGGATACTCTCATTGAATATGCTCTTTAGTGTAGCGCTCCCAAGAAATATACTAGCTAAGAGGGGAATGAATGGCCTGGTCTAGTGGGGTACTAATATATATAATTGGCTATTCACTTCTAAATGTTGGCATCCTTTGTCATTAGTCCACAGACAATTGAGTCACTAACAGAAACAGCCAATCTGTTCTTCTTCATTTCTGTCTCTTTCTTTGTAGCGGTGTGATCGCAGGGCTAGGAGCCCAGGTACTCCTGCTAATCCTAGCTTTGAAGCTGACCCTAGCTGTGACTTTGGAAAAGCCACTTAACCACTGTGTGCCTCAGTTTCCCCTCTGTTAAGTGAGGGGAGAGAAATACTTACTGATCCTCGGTGCTGTGGGGTAGGTTTATCTGAAAAGCGTGCACTGTTGTTTCCTTCTCTGCAGTATTTTTCCCTCCTCTCATTTTCTCTTAGCCTTCTGCAGCTGTGTTCTCATCTTCTTCCCTTATAACCATTTTTTCTGTACCTTCTTTTACTTCTTCCCCCACATTGTTCTTTTTCACATGAGAGAAACTGACTAGATCCTGGAACTCTGAGGCATAAAGGTTCTTTAGAGTCTGATTTCTTAATTTTTCTTTGCGGCTGTATTTATATGAATCAGGACAGCAGCAGACAGGGAGAGATGGTCGTCAGCGCTCCTCTGAGAACAATGCCCAGGAGCAGCGGGTTCAGCCAAAGGAGCTGCAATTAACGTTCTTATCTCCTCCGCCCCAGGTGACGTGGGAGGATGTGAAGAGCGAGATGGTGGAAGAGAAGGGGCTCTCGCCAGAGGCTGCAGATCGCATTGGGGAATACGTTCGACTGCATGGTGAGTTCTGATAAACTGTGAGACCTGGTTCCCTGTCCAGCCACACCCAGGCCAGCCAAGAGTCTATGTGGGTCATTTCACACTCCCAGCAGCTACTGCCGCTTCCTTGATCCCTGCATGGGAGGGTCAGAGTTACCCAGATGTTGAGGTGCTCTTTTCCAGGCCGAGATGACTTGCAGCCTGTGCGTCCCAGGTAGGTTGAGTGGTTGGTGTTCCCTGGAAGGGGAGATGGAGATGCAGGTGGCTTTGAGCCAGGCTGGGTGGAGCAAGTCCATGGGAGTGTAGTCCTCCCTGCCTGGTGTATTTCAAGTGTGTCTCGTTTCTGCAGATGGGCTGGGTCTGATTGAGCAGCTGCTGCAGGACCCTAAACTGGCCCAGAACAAGCTGGCCCGGGAGGGGCTGGAAGACATGAAGATGCTGTTCGAGTACCTGACCCTCTTTGGCATCGCAGATAAGGTGAATTGGGGAGGGGAACTGACTCAGGCCTGGCTGAGCAGCCCAGGGTCCCTGTTGTTGTACCTGCTAATGGGATTCCCCTCCTGTTCTGTAGATCTCCTTCGACCTGAGCCTGGCGCGGGGTCTGGATTATTACACAGGGGTGATTTACGAGGCCATCCTGCTCCAGCCTCAGAACGCCCACGGGGAGGAACCGGTCAGCGTGGGCAGCGTGGCTGGAGGCGGCCGCTATGATGGGCTGGTGGGGATGTTCGATCCCAAGGGGCGCAAGGTGCCCTGTGTGGGAGTCAGCATCGGAATTGAGCGGATCTTCTCCATCATGGAGCAGAAAGTGGAGGTGAGTGCCACCTGGCTCCTCCTTCCCCTTTGATTCCAGGGTGGTGAGCTGGCGCCTGTCCTTCCGCCATGCTGACCCAGGGCTGATCAAAAGCTGCAGGGCAGGAGAGCTTGCAGACTCAACCTGTGTTGGTCACCAACTTACACAACAATTTGATGTAGCAAAGTAATTACCAGTCTACATGATCAGCCAGTTTAAGGCAGGTAAGTTATTAAATCAGCACAGTAGTGGTTGGGCATTATCTGTAGCTCCATCTCACAACAAAAGATCTGGACTCAGAACCTCTAAGGCCCTGCTCACATGACAGCTCTTTTTAAAAAAAAAAAAAAAAAAAGAGTTGGGCACCTCTTACATGACACAGTTCACAGTCAAGTCCAGGTAAAGTTTAGAATGGCATGAGATTGAGGGGCCAGAGCCCTCTTTGCAGAGTAGAAGGTGGCCCTGATTATTTTTACAGCCAGATTTTCAAAGGACACCTTGGACCTGGCTTTCTGAGGTTTTGAGCACCCAAACTCTAGCTGGAGCCCAGTGGGGGCTGCAGGTGTTTATGACCACTACAGTCACACCTGACAGCTCTCGGTTTGCATACCCAAAACCTGAGGCACTTGGACTCAGCGGCCACTTCTGGGAACGTCTGCCATGATAGCTTGCAGCACTGGATAACTCCCATCTGCCTTCTTCCTAAACTCAGCTCCTATGTGGAGAGAAAGCAGGAGGGGATCCCATTGGCAAGGAGGAGATCAAGGCTGGCTTTGGAGGTCCGTTGGCACATGTCACATTTACATCAAAGGCAACTGAGGAATTCCGTGGAGTGGACTCATTATTAGTGAAGTCCCTAGGCCAGCAGATAATGAAGTGGCCTGAAAGCCATTGCTGTCTCCTTCTCTGGGCTGCTCGGTCTTAGAGCAGTTAGCCAGCCTTCAACTCTCCTGTGCTCCGTTCCAGGGAAGAGGGACAGCAACTTGTAGCCACAGTTACAGACCATGTGCCCACTTGCTATGGCACTGACTACCCAGCAGAGGTGCCAGTTAAAAGGGAGAGCATCAAGGGTTAAAGGAGACAACACTGGATCAGCAAGTCCTTTTTTATAGTCCACAGCAGGTAGCAAGGGCTGGAAGGACATCCCAGAAAAAGGTTTTTGGTTTTACTCTCAAAATGAGGAACATCAAGTCCCATTTTCCAAGAAACGAGACAAGACCAGGTGTGGGTGTCTTCCCAGCCTGTGCTTCTCGGGACAAGGCTCTAATATTTCTCTTCTGTTGTTCATCGTGTGGTAGTGGCCAAAGGCCAGGATCAGGAGAGGGACTTCTAGGGTCACATACTGCATTAACACACAGGAAGATGGAAAACACAGCACCTACCCCAAAGAGCTTACAGACCAAAAGACAAAGCAGTACAGCACAGAGTTGTCAGGGTGACAGCTGCCATGCAGTGGTGTTCATGGGTTTTAATACACTGAGCAGGGAGGATGGAATTCACGTTCTAATGGGGGAAAGCAGAGTCTCGTCGTGGACAGCCAGGAATTGTGAAGGTGCCTCACCCCATCCCCTTAGTGCTATCCTTTTCCTTCCTCCGTTCCCCAGGCCTCTCCTCCTGGCTGCAGGGGAGTCTGCTTCTGGGAGCTTTTCTGCCAGGTCTATGTCAGGAGTTGAGTTAAATAGGTGCTTACAGAAGCCAGAGCCCAGTGTAGGCTGCTGGCTTATCTCACAGCCCCAGCAGGACTGACAGCATCCCAGTAGCTGGTTCAAGCCCTTTTCCTCAGGGTTTCATTTATTGTTCAAACTAACACATAACAAGGCTTTTCCCCAGTCCTCCTATGGGCCATTGGCCTGCAGGTCCTTTGCCATAGGAGCCAACCTGCTTCCTATAGCCTCCTTCTTCATCTGAGCTCTTTTAATTTGTATGGGATGTACCTGACCCCTTCCCAGCTGGAGCTGATCATTCGTTCTCCCAAGTCCAAACACCTGTTCTCATAATAGTGCTGGCTGGCCCTTAATGGAGCAGATCACCCAGGGGTCAGTGCTGGGACCAGTTTTGTGCAACATCTTCATTAATGATCTGGATGATGGGGTGGACTGCACCTCAGCAAGTTTGCAGATGACAATAAGCTGGGGGGACTGATAGATACTGTGGAGGGCAGGGATAGGATACAGAGTGACCTAGACAAATTGGAGGATTGGGCCAAAAGAAATCTGATGAGGTTCAACAAGAACAAGTGCAGAGTCCTGCACTTAAGATGGAAGACTCCCATGCACTGGTATAGACGGGACCAATTGTCTAGGTAGCAGTTCTGCAGAAAAGGACCTGCAGGTTACAAGGGACAAGAAGCTGGATATGAGGCAACAGTTTGCCCTTATTGCCAGGAATGTTAACGGCATATTGGGCTGCATTAGTAGGAGCATTGCCAGCAAATCGAAGGAAGTGATTATTCCCTTCTATTCGGCACTGGTGAGGCCACTTTTGGAGTATTGTGTCCAACTTTGCGCCCCTCCCTCCAACTACAGGAAGGATGGGACAAATTGGAGAGAGTTCAGCAGAGGGCAACAAAATGATTAGAGAGCTGGTGCACATGACTTATGAGGAGAGGCTGAGAGAACTAGGCTTGTTTAGCCTGCAGAAGAGAAGAGTGAGGGGGGGATTTAATAGCAGCCTTTAACTACTTTAAAGGAGGTTCCAGGGAGGATGGAGCTAGGCTGTTCTCAGTGGTAGTAGATGACAGAACTAGGAGCAGTGATCTCAAGTTGTAGTGGGAGAGGTCTAGGTTGGATATTAGGAAAAACTTTTTCACTAGAAGGGTGGTGAAGCACTGGAATAGGTTACCTAGGGAAGTGGTGGAATCTCCATCCTTAGAGGTTTTTAAGGTGCAGCTTTACAAAGCCCCAGCTGATATGATTTAATTGGGGTTGGTCCTGCTCTGAGCAGGGGGTTGGACTAGATGACCTCCTGAGGTCCCTTCCAACCCTAGTCTTCTATGATTCTAATGCAACCTGATGACAATACCTGCCCTGCTCCATTGCTCATGTTTCGTTTTCTTATGATTTCATGACCCTCGCTCTCCCGTCATCCACAGAGTCCACCAGCAAACACAGACCAGAGAAAATCTGAATTCTCATGTTAAGAAAACAAATCTTTTTAGGTTGCCGCTTCCTCTCCACCTTGTGGCAGAAGCCCAATGCTTCCCCTTAACAGGTGACCTTTACAAGGGGCCTCTTTTAGGCAAACTAGAGCCAGGAGAATGCCACTTTGAGTAACTGGCAGAAAGGGGAGGAAGAATATAAAGATGGTGAAGCTCCTGGCCTCCAGAGGGGCAGTAGAGTGGAGAGAATGTATTTGTTCAAGCTTGGCATTGCTTACTTAGTAGTACCTGGCTCAGTCCGGGTCCTACATTCCTGCTGCTGTTGTGGAGCTGGTGATGGTTTTCTATAAGGCTATGTCAGTGAGAGTGCATCCATTACAGCGGGAAGGCCTCTGCATGGAAGCTGCCATGGAATGGTTAATCTCCTGCAGAAACTCCAGCCCCATGGCCCTGGAGTGAAGAAAGCTAAATAAAACTGGATCCCAAAGGAAGTAGAATGTAGAACTGTGGGATTTGGCTCATTGGGGTTTACAGAGACTCTTCCACTGCGTCACTGCTGCTGCTACTGCTGGTTTGTTCTTCCACTGTCTAAGCTACTGGCTTCTCGTCCTCATTTAATCTGGGCTTGCAAAGAAATGGTGGTGTTCCCTGATAGAAAGGGTCTGGATGGGTGAGCGGTGTCTACATCTTTGACAACTCTCACAAGACTCTGTCCCTACATCCAGGCTTCAGAGGAAAAGGTGCGGACCACAGAGACACAGGTGCTTGTAGCAGCTGCTCAGAAGAAACTTCTTGAAGAGAGACTGAAGCTCATCTCTGAGCTGTGGGATTCTGGGATCAAGGTATGACTGGGAAGTGAGTGAAAGAGAAGAAGGAAACTGGTTGGCTCCAGGCCTTCTGTTCCCGGTGCTGGGCATGGACTAGAGCCATCCTGCTGGTCTTGTTACCCTAACCCCATAAGTGGGAAGGAGGGAAACGTGCCAGAAGAGCAGCAAGCCCTGCCTATTTGAATGTGACTGTGCTGCCTTTTCTCTTCTATCCAACCTCACCACTCCCACAATTAGGCACTGCCCCTGCTCTGCATGAGGCAGGACCAGTCTCTGGAAGGAGGGTTGGTACCCCTTTAAGGAAAGCAGTACAACTCACTCTACATTCTGGCAGCACGAGCAGGTGGTTTCCAGACTTCCTTCTTTCCCTGAGCTATGGAGCACTAGAAATCCTTTACACAAGTTCTCACTTGGCTCCAGATTGGTTTCCAAGTTGGGAATATCCCTAATCTCATCTACAGGGCAAAGAGCACTCTCTAGCATGCATCAGCTGCCCTTCTGACTCCAGCAGAGCTAAGACAGAGAGCTATGTGCCACTGCCTTGCCTAGCTGGGGAATACTGCATCTTGTGATCTCTAGCTTCAGCTGTCAGGCCAACCATTGGCACTGGTAGGAGAGGCTCCCTAGGCTTCAGCAAAGCAGTGTGGAGGAAAAGAGTTCCAGCTGTGCCCAGTGCACACTTTGCTAATGCTGAAGGTTAAGCTGTTTTTCAGCTTTGGAAGAATTCTAATTGAGGTGCTCTTTAGAAAGGGGAGCCTTACCCCCTGCCTGGGGAGTGAGAGATCTTGTCCTGTTGCCTCAAATGCAACAGATGGGGAAATCCAAACACAGGAATGGCAACTGGGTGCCCAGAAAAATCAGCTGGTATCAATTGTATTGCTGTGCTGTGGACCCTGTCTAGGCAGAGATGCTGTATAAGAAGAACCCCAAGCTGCTGAACCAGCTGCAGTACTGCGAAGACACAGGAATCCCTCTCGTTGCCATCATAGGAGAGCAGGAGCTGAAGGATGGAGTCGTTAAGCTGCGAGTCGTATCTACTAGGGAAGAGGTGAGGATGTCCTTGGATATTGGGGATGGGCTGAAGATAGAAATTAACAGTCTCTGTCTTGCCAAAGATGAAAAGAACCAGGGCCAGCCCAGTATGTGGGAATGGATTCAGGAGATTGAGGGACCAGTAATCTCTCAGCTACACAAATGATTGTTCGGTACCATAGCTGAATTTTCCCTTATGCCCCAACTGTGGATACAGTGCAGCCGTATTAGCGTGGGGATATTCTCACACACTGCCTCTCAGGAGGCCTTGGAGTTAATAACAGCAGAAGGAATCAAAGGAGATAGGCACATTCCTCTGACATGAAGTCAGTGAGATACAGGAAGGCTATTTGATGTGGCAGGTACAGCAGAGGAGAAGGCTTGCCCACCAACAATGGCTAACCTGATTGGGGGAACAGAGGGAAGGCAAATGCTAGATGGGGGGGGATAAGATCTGAATTGGTGACAATACTTAGATAGGTTGGAGCAAGTCTATGAGGGGGAGGGTTCAGAAACAAGGAAGGCATGGAGAGCCTGTGAAGGGGTTGGAGGATGGCGTGATATGATTGTGCTTCTTTGCACAAGAAGAGGAGGTGAATAGCAGCATTCTCTTGTGTGCTAGGGAATTGGAGCTTACTGATGCCATAAAAAAAAGAACATTTCCACTGTTTTGTCAGACAGGGCAAAAGAGTGCGATTTGCAGTATTCCTAGATGGACTGGAGAAGAATTGTTCCAGGAGGCCGGATTACAGCAGGAGAATGATTCTATTAATTCATTTTTTATTTGTTTTTCAGGTTGATGTTTGCAGGGAAAACCTCACTGAGGAAATCAAGAGGCGAACATGCCATCCCTAGAGTACTTCCAGCCAGCCACACCTGCTAGTTTATGGGATTTCAACTGACATGGGGGGGATGGGCAGGACTCATAGAGATTTCCTCTGTAAATGCCAAAGTTGTTGGCTACTTTGCTCATGACATGTCAGCATGGGTGCTGGGGGTCTTTGAAGCTGTATTTATTTATCGTGAAATTCCTTTTCCCAGAGGGAGCAGAGATGCTGCTTCACCTTTTAAAGAATGTTGCGCTCCTGAACATATGCAGTGAGAGAGCTGGAGAGGACGTTTCCTGAGACACTCTGGAGAATGCCACCTTTGTGTTTATGACCCTTACTAACTCACGTCTATGATCATTACTATTTCTGGGCAAAGCTGTGGAGCCCTCTGCCATTGGCAGACACAGAGGATGTTGGTCCCAGCTTCATGTTCCTTTCTGTTTGAATAAACATTCTGTACGGTGTCACTTCTCTGGCTGGAGGGGAAATGACCTTGTCTCAAATTGTAAAACGTTCTAAGCAAGCTTAATAAACCTTCTGACAGGCCCACACCTGCCTCCTGTGTTACTGTCTTCTGGGATTGCCAGGGTGTCAGGACTTCTGTTCCCCTTCCCTGATACTCCCCCAGGACAAGAGCCTATTGTTAAATGTCATTGCTTCTGCTGTTGGTCCATTCCCTGAGTTTTAGGGACCTTTCACCTTTTAGAAAGTGCACTGATGACAGTATTTTGTTGTGTGCAGTGAAAAGCCTTGTCTGGAAACTCCCACTGGAAACAAAGAAAAAGCACTATGCAGAGCTGAGTTTGGTGGTGTGCAGAAGCAGGAGGTAGCTAGGGCGTCCCTGCCATCTCTTCTATGAGATTCCTTAAATATTGTAGAAGTAATTTAACTTTATGCCTGTCACCCATAATCCCAGGCAAAACTAGTCATCTTAAGCAACTACATTCTCTTCAAAGAGCGGCAGGCTTCTCCTAATCTCCCTTTATGGAATTGTATACATTAGAGTCCACCAATTGTGGTTTTAAATATATTAGTACTTGATTCCATCACTGCCACTGGGAGCCACTGTTTTCTCTTCACCAGTCTGTGTAATAATGCCTACTTAACTTTGTTTTACATTAGATCCTTTACATTTGTGCCCCCTGGTTTACCCAGTGACCTCATACCCATTCCCTTTAATTTGATGGTAACCCTTAGTTAACTGAGGTACTGCTGTCATTCCTTTTCTCAGAACTAATAATCATGGTTTTATCAGTCTCATTATTTTAGTTGTTCTATGCTGCACAAATTACTCCAAAAAATCTTTACTCAGTGCTTTGTACTATCACTTAATAATCTGAGCTTTCACAATATGCTTCCCTTCATAAACATCAATATCTTTTTATCCCCTTTGCTTCAGCTGCTGCCCATTGGACTAAATTTAACAGTAAGTAGGGTCTATCAGCTCTTCTTCCTCTTCTACTTCAGTACCATAAAAACTATACTATATAATCTAACTATACCTTAGACATTTCTACCCACCTTTAGTCTTGTAGAATATTAAATTGTTTACTGCTGTGACCATTCCACCTAATTTTTGTCCCAAATCCTCTCCAGATTATTCTGTAAAACAGCTATAACTGTGATTCTTAACCCCTCCTCCTCTTCTGTTTGCAAAACCCAATGCTATTACATGTTTGTTGAAGGCTGGAATTTTAAAATTTGTCCAAATCCCATCAAAATTTAGTGGAAGTTGGGTGCCTAATAACCATGGCCTTCTTGAAAATATCCCAGACTGATGAAAAAGTTGTATGCATTAAAAAGCAACATAACTTAAAGTCATGCTGTCATGTTAATTTTTATTCAAGTATCAGTAAATGGGAGCTTCCATGGTTTTACAGAAAGGGTGGAACAAGGCATAAGGTTCCTAAACAGTTAAATAGAACAGGATCCAATCCTGACATTTCTGTAAATCACAAAACTTCCACTGACTTCAAAGGATGCCTCTGATTTAATAATACTTAATGCTAAGGTGCTACAACTGATCACTGCAATTTTTCTTCAAAAACTACTGAACAAACCAAAGTTGTGCTGGCTTGGATGGGGGAGGAAGAAGCTGTTAAGGTTAATTTTGGGAGAAAAAGGTGAAAAAAAATTGTCTTCTACTTGAGCCAGTTGTTTCTGAAAAAGCAGAACTGGGTGGGTTTGGCTGGCTGTGGTACCTGCTTTCTTTTCTGGAGAAACTGGTTGTGAGCAGGGAGGATCATAGCTGTAAATTTCTGCAAGCAACTTGACTTCTACAGCAACCACACCTGAAAAGAGTGGGCCAGAGAGGGGGAGCATAATACTTCATTAGCCGTGGTCACACAGGGCAATGAACAAAGGGCCCTAAAAACGTTTTGCCTTTGTCTGACCCTGCTGGCAAATGCAGGGACATTGCCTGTAAGGCAGCACTCTTTGTTGAACCATCTCTAGTCCTATTACCCTTAGGTTATTCTGCATCTTGCTACCATCAGTGTGGCAGCAGCTGGGTTGTGGATCCCAGGGCATTGAGCTAGTGGTCGTGGGTTTCTGCAGCCCTAACTCCGCATGGTCTTTCCCCTTAGAAGAAGTGTCTGCTCAGTAACAGAGCTAAAGGGGGGAGGGGTGTCTGTGCATAACCCGTGCTTTGAACAGGAAGAAGTAGCACGTGCTGCTATCTTCCCTTGGTGCCTCCTGGGCGCCCGACGGGATCCGTTGGGGCTCCCGCGTGGGCTCGACAATACAGGTCTCCTACTTCCTCCGCGAAGAGACCGCGCCCCTGGCCCCGGCCCTTGCACCCTTGCTCTGCCGGCATGGGACTGGAAGCCGCTGGGGGGAGCGCGGGAGCAGAGGCTTGGCTCCGCGTGCAGTTGCGCCCGTCTCTCCCCAGGCCCCTTCAGACTGTAACGATGCCCCGGGGTCAGCAGCTCTTGCAGCCGCGTTCGGGGCCAGGCGCTTCGAGGGACCAGTCACCCAACGGAGCAGCCGGGGCGGGGTGGCGCGGGCCGACCCGGCCCCTCCCTGCAGCCGGGGGTGTGGCGAGCCCTGCCCAGCCAGCGCCCAATGAGCGAGCCCGGGGCCGCTGGAAGCTTCCAGGGCTGGGGCGGGTATAAAGGGGCGGCAGGCGGCGCGGCCGCGAGGGCTGGTGGCCAGGCTGGTGCGGGATGGAGGGCGCGTTGGAGGCGCAGGTGAGCGCCCCAGACCGGGCCTCTCCTGCCGGGTTCCGTCTGCAGGGGGCCGAGCTGGGTGGGGCCGGGCACGTGGTCCCGGTATCCCTCAGGCAGGCCCCAGCCCCCTCCCGCTGTCCGCCCCGAGGGCAGCGCAGATGCTTCGGCTGTTACGGCGCCTTCCCCCGGCTACGGGAGCGGGGCTCAGCCCGGCGCCCCCGGCTGCCGCGCCAAGCACTGCCCGTCTCCCGGCCGCGGGGCGCGCTTGGTGTGCGGCGCCTGCTGCAGGGGGTAGGGTGGGGCTGCCCGGGACCCCGCGGCTCCGGTTGGTACGTGCGGGGCAGGCGTGGGTGAGGGGGGCTGTGGCTGCGGCGCCGCCGGGGGTAGGGAGCAGGGTCTTGCCATCGCTGCTCCGGGGCAGCCGCTCGTGTCCTCCCCGGTGTAGCCCCCAGTGGCGCTCCGTGGGGACGGGGCGGAGGTAGCGGCCCCGCAAACTCCTCCCCGGCTGGGGTCACCCGATGGCGTGTAGCACCCGAACCGCTCCCTACGGGTCTGGCCCTGGGGCCGAGCTTCCACCCCAGAGACCGCCCTGCGTAGGAACTTTGCTGCGGGAATCGGGCTCCCCCTCGCCACTTCAGGGTGCCCCAGGGGCATTAATGAGCTCGGATCCTATTATCTGCTCCCCTTCCCCAGTGGGTCCCAAGAGGCTGGTGGCGAGGCAGGGCACCTTGTCAGCCTGGAGGATCCCTAGGGTGGAGATCTGCCAGGTGACGTCCATCTCCTGTAGAAGAACAGCCCTCCCCTTCACTCACCCCCAACCGGTGGGTGGGTGTAGTGCCGGTGAAGCGATTCCAGCGCTAGTTTCAATTCAGGGCATAGTTTGCATCCTGTGGTGTAGAGATGAGGAGTTGCTGCCCAGTGAGAGAGTTTCTAAATAACACATCCTGATTCTCTTGAGGGCTCGGAGAGTCTGCCTCTTGATCCTCATGGAGTGTTCGGCTGGGGTAAAGAACTGCCCTGAGACTTTCACCTTGATCCCAAATAGTGTCTGCTTTGCTAAGCCAAGCTTGCAATTCTGATCTCTCAACTACACTTGAGTAGCATTTATTTTCTGTTTATCTGTTTCTAATGTATTATTACTTTTGCCCAGTCTGCTTTCTTTGAGGAATTTGGTGGTCTTTTCTTCAGAAATGTTCAGTCTTAATCAAGTTGCATTTGGCTCTTGCTGTCTAAATCCTCTGAAGCCTGAGCCTCAAGATTTAAGAGATGTTAAGTAAAACCTTAATTGTAATCAAACTCTACAGGCTCCTTTGTAAGATGATCTCTTAGAGCCAGGTAGTGACAGCCGAAGCTGGAGAGGAAGTCCAGCTTTAAAAGGAGAGGGGGAAGGGGGGAAGGGGGAAGGTTTAAAATATAAACCTGCATTATGGACATCTTCTGGCCCTTACATGGGTGTGTTAAACCACCATGAAGAGCTCTGGCTGTTGGATTCTATATGCAGGGAGCATTTTGGCTGACCTTCCCATATGAACAGAACTAGGGAGTTTAGGGTCTATCTCTTTCCTGCTCTAGTAAAATGGTACAACTAAATATTTTCTAGCTGTAGAAACTAAGGTGAGCAGTCTCTAAAAAGCTTGCCTACTTTGCAAAGGTGTGCTGAATTAACTTAAGGTTCGATATCACCCTTTGTCTAGTTAAACTAGTGCAGATCCCTGTGTGGATGCTTTTATTTCCGTTTAAGTTGAACTGACTTCTAATCCCCTTAAAATAAATAAAAAAATCTAATCCCTTTAAGCTTAAATCAAAAGAAGAGCATCTGCACAGGGCTTTGCACCAGTTTAATTAAACTGGGTTAAAAAACCAACTTGAGTTATACTGATGCAACTGTCCCATGTTGGAAAGCTTTTCAGATCACCTTGTTGCAGTGTCAGTGTCTCCGTACCCATGAAAGATGCTGAGGTCTTTTTGGGTGGGGTACGGGAGGCTGCCACTTTACCAAAACTTGTTCAGTCTGTTCTCTCCAGCTGAGATGTAATTTAAGACTTAGAAAATGCAGCTTTTAATCGGAATGGGTGAAGCAGAGACTGTTACAGCAGTCTGGTATTGTCTCTGGTATCTGTTCCCTGTGCATGTCCTGTCTTGGCATCAATCTGTTGAGGTGGTGTCTGACTGTTTTATTCAAGATGGCTGAATCCCTTTGTAGGTGGTACTCTTTTTAGTTTTTCCTAATATTGAGATTTTTTTCTTGAAAACCTACTGCAACCTGGACCTCTCTCTAGAGTCTTTGCTGGGATCTGGGGGGTATGTAGGTCCTTGTCACCAGGGAGTGGGTGGGAAAAATCTGCTGAAGGCTCCCTGTAACATATGATCTGCTATGAACCACTTAATCAGATCAGGTAAGTGGACCTGGATTGAGTAGAGCCACTGTAGATCTCTGTGATGCAAGGAGTCTTGTCACATGTTCTCTAACCCTGGCGAGTAGGAAAGTAGTCTAAAGTTTTACATACTGCTTGGTAACTGTTTGGATGAAGGGTTAGTCTGTTCACTGGTGGGATGGGTCACTGCTCATTCAGTTACTTTGAAGGCCTCAGATGTGAGGTCAGAAGTAACCACTGAGCCAGCCTTAGACAAAGTGTCTCTGTCTGTCTGGTTCCTTGATAGATGTGGAGTGATGCTGTCAATCAGACCAATAAATCAGCCCTATTGGCCTGGGTGAAGGAGACTGGCATCCACCTGGTGCAGGTCAATGGTCAGAGGAAGTATGGAGGCCCTCCCCCAGGTAAGTAGATAGCTCTTTGGGGTGTGTTAAGCATAGAAATGTAGTCACTCTGCTGGTTCCAAACTGCTGAGCCTGCTTACAGGTCTGGTGTGTGTAGCAATGAATGGAAAACCAAGACCAGTTTCCTGGTGAGGAAGTATGGCGATCTGGGGGTGTCTGTACGCCTTAAGAATTCTGGCTGATGTTGTGAAGCTGTTGCTATGAAAATTGTATCACAAATGCCTCTCTCTGTATGTGGTTCCACCTGTACTGGCAAGGATATGTCATGTCTCTGTCAGACCAAGGACAATGGTGGGTTGTTAGAACTCAGTGATGACTTATTCAAGGTGAAGCACATTGGGACAGTGGGGGCATGTCCACACTACAAACTCCTGCTGATGCAAGATATTTAGGCATAAAGCTGCTGCAGTTAGCATATTGCTTCTGCATGTGGATATCTGGCTCCCTATCAGTGTTTATATTGATACACAGTGCTGTGTACCATGGGTAGGTATCCTAGTGTGCAACTCATCATCAGCCAGCAAACTGTTATGGGAAGTTTTGGCAAAGCATGGTGGGGCAGAAACAAGTTGCAGGGGGTGACTAGGACTGTGGGCTCTAGTTCTCATCATGCAACTTTCTCTATCCCATAATTTTTGCTCCTATTTTGAAAATCCCATGAACCTGTGCAAGACTTGTGGTTGTCTGCCATCTCTGACAAAAGCATGGCATCTGCACTATTGTCATGTGCATCCTGTTCTGCAGCACTCTTTGGTATTTGCAGAGCCACAAGAAGAGCTGCGTGGGGTTTAGGCAGGTGCTATTATGAAGTTCTCCATGGATTGCAAAGGGAGGGAAGCCTGCCTTTGAACCTGTAGGTCCACAAGGCTCTGTAGGATCTGTATTTGCTACTGGAGAAGCCCCATTATATCCTGATGCCTCTCCCTCTCTTTTTCCTGCTGGGACTCCTAGGTCTTCCTCCTGTCTGCTCTTTCCTTCTCCTTATGGTCTTATGCTCATCCTGTAGGTCCTTTGTCTGCAATCTGATGCATCATTGGCTTGCAGGATCTGGGTGAACATGTCATCCCAAGTCCTCTTCTTTCTCATCTGACTCAGGTATTCTGCAGGTGTTGAGGGGAGCCCCCCTAAAGCCCACAATAGCAAAAGCTACAGATAAAACCAGATTGACCGTTGGCCTCCCTATATAGCCTCTTCTCCCCACACCACAGGAGTTCCATTATCTCCTATCTGCTCCAAGCTGGCATGCATCTGGAGCGTGTAGTCAGCAGGGAAAACTGCATGCAACAATGAAATGCTGTTAAGTGTGCTCACCAAGCTCGGCAATCAGGAAAAGGCTTTTCAAAACTTCCTCGGACTTCAAAGGGGAAGGGGTGGGCTCTGGTCTCCCTGGCCATTGGAGTTGACAATTGCCAGTCAGTGTTGGGCATTGTGGGACAGAGGCTCGAGGACTGTTAGGGTCTACATAGGTAACTCAAGGTCTACACTGTCACTGTCACCCTGTGTACATCAATCATAGCTCAGTGCT
Source organism: Mesoclemmys tuberculata (assembly GCA_007922155.1). Taxonomy (NCBI): domain Eukaryota; kingdom Metazoa; phylum Chordata; order Testudines; family Chelidae; genus Mesoclemmys; species Mesoclemmys tuberculata. Next base: position 522,846 of record ML675615.1, read on the forward strand.
GCTGGGAGAGGTGGAGTTACTGTATTGATGTAATGAAGAGCTTATGATGGGAGACAAATGTAAGCATAGACAAACAGCTATGTTGATGCAAGGCAATTTACGTTGATCTTACTTTATGTAGACAAGGCCTGGTTTTGCTTGAGCTATGAGAAGATATTTGGATAAATGGAGGGTTGTCAAACAGAACGAAGAGGTGTTGATGGGAAGTATAAAATAGAAAAGGTCAGACACAGGAACAGGTAATGCATTGGGCGGGCAGCGGAGAGGAAGGTGCATGGATCAGCCAAGGCCAGGGAAAGCAAGGGGTCTAAAAGTCTGATTTAAATCACCAATCTTAAAAGGCCTCTATTTAAATCAATCCATCTTGCTCTGATCACAGCACACCCTCCCTCTTGGCCTCCCCACCATCAGTCTGCTACGAGGAACCAGCTGTTGGGTCTCCAGGTGTTTTTGCCTCAAGAGCCTGAACAAACCCCAACAACAATCCTAATCTTGGGGTCCCTTGGCATGCTCTTGAGGCACAGACCCTCTAGCACCCCCTCCCAAGAGCTGGAACCTGCTGACCAGCTGCCTAGGCCTTGGGCTCAGTGTTGACCCTTCAGAGCCACCTTCTCCCCCCTCCCCCTCCCCAAAAGAAAAACCCACAAAAAAAACAAAACACCTTAAATATCCTCTCACATAACTCATCCAAAGGCATGAGCCTTCTTGGTTACCTCTTCAAGGGATCATGTGGTAGACATAGGTGCTGGAACTATGGGTGGGGGGGAGGGTGGCAGCACCCCTGGCTTGAAGTAGTTTCCATCATTTACAGGGTTTACTGTTTGGTTCAGTGGCTCTCAGCACCCCCTCTACAAAACTGTTCCAGCGCCCCTGTTGGTAGGTGTGGATGCTTAACACATCCTTGATCTTTAATAGAGAAAAAGATCATTTCATTTATCAGATCATTTAGGAAAATCTAACTGCAATGCCCCTGACTAGCTCACCCTTCCCTCAGGAGACTAGCTCTGTTCAAGTAGCTACGCAGGGTTCCTGGCCTCTACATGCCTCTGTTTCAGTATTGATTTTAATTAACTTTTCCATTTGTATGTTAGAAAAGAACTGAAGAAAGGTGCAGTCTTGCTGGTGTACCGGTGAAAAGGCATTGTTTTATAATGAAACAGCCTTGACACTAGATTTGGTGTATTTTTCTGTTACCTTTGAAAGTTAACTATATACACTTACTAAGCAACTTTAGAGCATAATATTTTGAGTCCTAATTGTACACTTTTAGTATGTTAGGAAATGGTGAATGATGTATTGTTTGCTTACTAGATAATTAACTTTGCTCATGATTTGTCAAGCTTCATTAGGGTAACTGGAATTTAATTAAACACACAACAGCATATACATTTTAAACAAAATAAACATTTAATGCAGCACATGGTCTATTGTACTATATTTATAAAGATTGACCTCAAAAGTTAAATCTTCCCCTGATTTTCTTCATATAAAAAAGCAGCCTTTAGTTCTAAGTTTTTTTTTATTGTAGCTCATGGATTCAGCATACTTTTTTAAATGTTTTGAGATTATAATTTAATAATCAGATTTCATTTTAAACAGGTTTAGTTTTTTTTAAAAAAAAGCTTATTTAAATAAAGTCAACCCCCCCATTTTTTAAATGGATTTGTATCCCTCCTGGATGAGAGGCTTCCTTTTGTCCTCCTCCACTGAGCTTTTGCTTTTGCCCTTTTGGATCTGCCCCAGCCACTCCTGTGTGCTGGTGTCTACACTGCAAGGCTCATTGCCTACCCAGGATCCTTCTGTAACGTGAAGCTGGTTTGCTTTGCACCCTGGTGGCGCTGCTTCTTTTTCACACTGAGTTTCAGGGAAGTCTGGTTATTGGAGACTGAGTGCCACTCAGTCATACTGCTTGGCTTTTCTGTATTTGCAGGCTGGATCGGGGATCCCCCTCCATCTGGCTCGGAGGTATTCATTGGAAAACTCCCTCAGGACATCTATGAAAACCAGCTAATTCCTCTCTTCCAAAGTGTGGGGAAGCTGTACGAGTTCCGCCTGATGATGACGTTCAGCGGGCTTAACCGTGGCTTCGCCTATGCCAAGTACAGCAATCGGCACAGTGCGCAAATAGCTATTGCTACTCTGAACAACTTTGAGGTGGAGAAGGGCTGCCCTATCATGGTTTGCAGGAGCACTGAGAAGTGTGAGCTGTGTGTGGATGGGCTTTCCTCCTCGGTGGAGCAGGGCCAGCTGTGGACACTGTTGCAGGAGGTGACCCCGGGGGTCCTGAACATTTCACTGTATCCCAGCCCCTCCAGGAAAGGGAGACAGCTTGTGGTGCTGAAATACAACTCACACCGAGCCGCCGCCATGGCCAAGAAAACTCTGGTGGAAGGTACTCAACGGCTGTGGGGAAAGCGGGCCGGGGAAGTGATAGTGGCTTCTCTAAGCACTAGTCTGTGAACAGTGGTTGTATGCATCTTCTGGTCTGCTACAGCCTCTTGTCCTGGCAGGGCAATGTCACCCTTAAAATGGTAACACTGTGATCACCATCTCGCCCCTCTCCATGTCAGTTCTGATGTTGCTTTGGTTGGTGACAGTGACTGCCCTGGCTTTCCTGTGCTGTTAACCACCAGGACAGAAAGGAGAGCTTTGGGGATGACAGCAGAGCTGTTACTGGTCCTGCCTAGATGAGTTTGGGATTGTGTTTTTTCCTAGTTTAGGCCTATATCCAGCAATCTGTAGCTATTGTCAGTGTAAACCCAACCCAGAATTGCAGGGAATTATGAGTAAGATTTCAAACTGTCCTGTGTCCCGTACTTGGAATGTGACAGGGAAAGCTGTGTGCTTTCTTACTCCAGCTTGCTTTCCTGCCTGTATCTTCCATGTACCGTATCCATACTTAACACCAGGAGCACAGGCACTCTGGCACTGAGAACTGCTTCCTCTTGTCCATAGGTAACTTGGGTCTGCATGGAGAGGACGTTGAAGTGGATTGGCTGAAACTAGACATGAAGCAGAAACTCCGTTCAGAGAGAACCTTCCTGGGTAGCTTGCAGCGTGGTGGCTGTAACAGTGGCAATCCAAGCCAGGCGCCTGGTGACCCAGTGATGCGCCCCTTGCCGCAGACTCTCTGCGTGCTAGACTATCTGAATGCCCTGTGCGAGAAGCAGCGGCTGGGGACCCCAGTGTTTCTGACCAAATGTGTCCAAGTGAATCCTGATGGCTGGGCACGGTTCTGGTACCAGGTGGTGATTCCAGGTTATGCATCCCCATTCAGTGGCTTTATGTGGATCAAACCGGACAAGTCTGACTTGAGTGGACATGACAAGGCCAAGAACGCCATAGCACTGCAGCTGCTCAAAACCTTGGGTGAGTCCTGGCATGGCTTTGCAGGGGTTTGAGGCCGAGGGGAATAGAGGGGACCAGATCCCAACTGCCAGGGCATTAGAAACCCAGCAACCCGGGAAAGAACCGTAGAAACATTTGCACATTCTTTCCTGTGGAATGTAAGGGATTGATAGATGGTCCTATGCAGCGTTCCCAGCCCAGCCCTCGCAGCATAGCCCTCATGAGTGAGACCCTTTCTGCAGAGTTAGAAACCAGGCAGGAACTGCCCCGAGTCTGTCATAGCTGTCCAAGCTGAGGGAAATCAGCTAGTGAGGAGGAAGAGGAATGTAACCTTGCTTCAAAGTTTAATCTTTGAAACATCTCCTCCCTTGAAAGACTTCCTCTCCCACAAGTTAGGGGATGCTGATATCTCCTGTTGCCTTTGGGATTGCAAATGTTGGGAAGGAAGCAGGAATCAAAGGAATGTGAAATTCCTTCTGCTGGAGGGTAGATGAAATGCTGTGAGGTAGAAAGGTTGTCTGGGTTGTGGCCTAGCATGGCAGGGCCTGAAGAAGGGATGAGGGGGTGCCTGAAGTATATTGATGTGGGCTAAGGGTGAAGGAGGAGCTGAGAGCCCACTTGGGAAGGGGGAGGGGTGAGAGGTGTGTCTGATGCTTCAGCCCACTGGTGTGCTGCAGTGGCTCTAATTCTCTTTTCCTTCCCCCACAGGGCACCCGGTGGTGTAGGCTGGACGTTTCTACAGAACCGTGCACTGCCTCTCTGGGGCTCAGTGCCTTGGCTGTTGCTTTCCTGTCGTTGGGCCATTTGAGGGAGAGGGAGGGAGACGTGCTGCTGTTTGCTTCTCGTTTTGTAAGCTGGTTTTACAGGACGTGGGAACTGAGCGGTTAGTTGATGAGGCTGCTTCTGGCCTGTGGGTCACTCAGTTTTTGTTTCTCTGATTTGACACAGATTTGTTTTGTGGTTTTTATGTTGCTCTCTGCTATGGTGAGGTAACCCAGTGAGATGGAGGCAGAGGTGTGCATCATGAGAATTCCCACGTAGCATCATAAAGGGACTGGCTAAACTGGCTAGGCAATAAAGGACCCCATTTGCATGGGGATCACAGAGGATGCATGCTGGGTGAGTCTGACCAGGCTCAAAGATTTTTCTTTGGTTCTGTTTGAGTTTTATTTATATCAAAACGCACCTGTCAGGTTGGCAGGAGAGGGGGTTGCTGAGTGGCATTTGGGGATGGGCTGGAGAGCTCACTGCTACTGGACTGGGCAATTAATGACTCTGCCTGGCATGTACAGTGCAGAACTGAGTGGGTAGCAAGGCCTGTAGATGCACTGGGCCTTGTTCAGCTTCCCCCTCTCCTTCAGTCTGGGGCCAGGGCTGCTTTGTTTAAAGGCCTGGCCCTACACCTTGTTCTCTTGTTTTTTTATTGTTTGACTAATTCTGTTTGAAGGTTGTTGACTGTTTTTTAAAAGCACCGTGGAGTTTCTTATTGTGCCTTTGGCTGGTGCGGTCTGACAACTAGCCTGTGAAACAATGAAGCACATGGACCAAGCTCTGGGTAGGAAACACCCCATGCAGGGCTGCCTTTTTCCACTGGCCTACGTGCTGTTTGGAAGAATCCAGGCATCTCCATTGAGGCCTCCCTCATGACATAAATGTTGTCATAAATGCCCTGCGCTGAGGCATGAGTGGAGGACTTTCCTGAATCCTGCTCCTGCTAGCATCTGAGGAGGGAAGGAGAAGATGATGGCCTGTGTACTGATAGCAGCTGTTTTTAATGAGGAAATGGTGACCACCTTTTTGAGGCACCAAGATATTTATGAGCAAGGGGCTGGAAGGAAATGGCATGTGGGGTCGTCCAGGCCTTGGTGGTATTGACAGTCCATGCAGCTGTGTATGAATGTCATTCAGACTCCAACTGAATGGTTGGAGAGTTGTATTAAAGTAGCCTGAAAGGCAATTGCTGTGTCCTGTTTCTTCTGGCATACAGTGCCTCCGTTTGGTTTTCCTAATGCCAATGGCCTTTTGGGCCCCTCCCCCCATATGTGGAATGGATCCTGCCTCGGCCACCAGGTTTGTCTTGTGCTTCTTGGTGTGCATTTCTTCTCCACTGCTGAAATGCTGATTCTCTGTCCTGCTGGACCAGAAGAGCTAATGGCTTTGCCTGTCAGTAGTGGTCAGATGCTGCTGCCCTTGTGCCCAGCTACACATCTTCCTTCCCCAAATCCAGGCCAAAGAGTGGTGCTATTCTAGAAGATCCTCTAGTCTGGACCACGGCAGATCTATCATCTAGGCAGCCCTCTATGCAACTCCAGCCCCTGCCCCCAGTAGCATGAGCTCTGCTCTCCCCACTACTTTACCTCCGTCACTGGCTCGTGTGCTCACTTGGAGTTTTGGGTCTTGAAAAGCTCAGTTTCCTCTCCCCATTAGCTACTACCTGGTACCTGCAGGAGGAGTTGCTGGGTGTGGAGGGAGTCTTTGGCAGTGGGCAGCTTCATTCAAGAAGGCCAGCCAGTGATGAAGGTCAAGTGGAAGCTTAAATGCGTCACAGAGCAGTGGGAGACTGTGGCCTATTCCAGGTGTCTTAAAGAACTTGGGAAGTGGCAGAGACTCTATTTGTGAGCTGGCGCATGCATTTTTTTAAGAGGGGCATTGGTTGTTGAGGTAGATCTTTGGCTGTGACTGCAAAGACTCAGCTATGAGTGAAGCACCCACCTCACATTGGTTTTTCAGCAGGATGCGAGCAGCCTCTTGCTTTTGAGCTCCATTTCAGGGCAGCTGCAGTGGTCTCCTCCCCCCCATGCTTCACCAAGGGCACCTACTTAAAGGTCTTTGGCTCCCAGCTGTAACCTCACAGCAGTGGAGACCAGTGTGTGTCTCCATCCTTGGGTTTTCCAGCTGCATGGTTCCATTCCTGTTCTGAGACATTTCCCCACAAACCAGACTGTCTGAACTGTCCCGTATCTGTGCTTTGCTTGCTCTGCAGAGCTTATGACCTGAGTAACTGCCAGCAGTTACACCCAGTTGTTTCTAAGCAAGTACATTTATTCTTAAAATGAAAACTTACTGAAAACAAAAGAAGAACCTCCTTGCATGTAACAATGCTTCCTGGAGGTCATCTGTGCTCCATCCCAGGCCTCTGCTTCCTGCTATAATTTCCCCATCCACAATGGGATGGGTGGGCAGGCGCATGCACACCCAAGTTACAAGTTCATAGCTGTCAAACTAAATCCCAGTCTGGGCTGATGGGTCTTTTTATTTATTCAGCTCAGGCCTTTGATCTCCAGCCTCTGGGTACAGGTAATTGGCCACTCAATTTTTGTATACCTAGAATGAGGGAATTTGTATTAACCTTTCTTGGGGTATTTCCTAGGAAACCTCCTTCACGCTTACGGTTCCAAAATGTCCATTCTCATCTGCCACATTGTTCAGTACAGTCCTTGAGTCTCACATCACATTCCCCCAAAGAGTCATGGTGAAGTTGGAATCTTCAATAATATTTTGTATGAATATTGTGTGTGCACCTCAGTTTCCTTATGTGGTGCATATTTGTTGTGCTAAAAAGAGCACTCGGGATCCTTTTAAGGGGAAAAGGCAGTATGCCACATTTATTAACATGCTAAATCAATAATTATCTTAAACCTATATGCACACAATAACTATCTTAAACCCCCCCCCCAAGGAAATGTTCTGAGGTTGTATAGCTACCAGTCCTTATCGTGGCTTGATATCGCAGCTTGGGTTTGTTGCTGGAGTTCGTGGCTCGTGGCAGCTACCTGGCCAGGGAAGCTGGGCACGAGGAGAGCGGGGTCTTTGTCGGGCGCACACCGATGCTCTTCTTTGCTGGTCTGCAGAACAGTTTCTCTCTCCCAAAAGCTTTGAATCTCACCCAGTCTTTTATATCCTTTTGACTTCGGTTTAAACTTAGGAGTTCTGCTGAGTCACGTTGCTTCTCTGTCCATTGCTTGCTGGACAATAGCAGACGTGACTTTCAGTTCGTTCCTGGTGTCTTTTGTTTGCTCTTTTGTTTTCTGAGGTGGATTCTTGTTTTGCTTTTCAGGGATGTGTTCACACTTCTTCAGCCATTAGGGTGGACACCACACTTCATCAGAACAAGCTGGCAGTTTCAGTATGGTTCACTAACACCTTCCATTCATACCTTGTTCAGATAACATTACTTAATCATCTAACAGTTTAGAAAGAGTTTTGTGCAAGATGGAGTTTTACATTTACAACATGGAATATGGCTGATGGGAGTTCAAAACAGATTCTACAGGCTTACAATTTTATTCCTACATATTTAACTAGGTGGGGGGGAAGGTAGTTTAGTCTTTGCAGAGAGTCCAGCTGTGCCAACAGTACAGCACTTGTGGTGCAGCTGTGCCAATGCAGCAATCCTGGTGCAGACACGGTAAGCAGAGGGCTCTCCTGTCAACTTAATTACTCCAGCCCCCATATTAGGTGGTAGTTATGTTGGTGGGAGATGCTCTCCCACTGACACAGCAATGTCCACACCAGGGCTTAGGTTGTTGTAACTTATGTCATGTGGGGGTGGCTTATTCACACCCGTGAGTGACATAACTTACAGTGACATAAATTGTAGTGTGTCCGTTGTCTGGCACCCCATGCCCATGAAGAATCTCAAAAGACAATGGCCCCACCTAATTGCCCAGACTTTTGGTGCCTAACAAATAACCAGGGATGGCCCACAGTCCTTAGGAAGCCAGCTGTGTGTGGCCAGCTGGAGGACAAAGGACGGGGGAGGGTCCATATGGGGTTGTAAAGTGAGGGCTGCTGGAGGCAGGGGAGAGGTGTCCTGGACTGGGACTAAGGACAGGTCAAAGGGCTCTAGACTGAACCACATTCTCTGTTAACTAAGGACTTCTAATAACCCTTCTGCTATTACAGAACTGGCTGAGATGCTGGCTTTAGGAAGTTGGGGATGCATGGCTCCCTTTGGGTGTGCAAGTCTTCCTTGCCTGTCCAATTGAGGATGTGCTGAGGGGAGCTCTTGGCATGAAGCCAGGGTGCTGGAAGCTCTGAGGTTTGGTCCCAGGAGGTGGTGAAGCCGAGAGGCCTACACTAGTGAGAGTGTGACTTGAAAGGGGTTGACACCTTGAAAGGGCTTTTTCTAGGGACAGTTACTGGCCATTCAAGAGCACTGGGCCTGTGGAGCTGTGCCAAGGGCTGCCAAGGGCTGTAATAAAAACAGGCCAGAGTTATAAAGTTTTGTTACAATCACATCCCCTCTCAACCAGGTTCAATAGCATGTAGTAGTAGCTCTTATCCTATGGGCAACCTGTAATCGGTTGAGCGAACACAGCTTCTTCACAAAAATGTGCTAGGGTTGCTGGCTGTTAATTTTTCCTTCCCCTCTCTCACTCTAAACTGCCTCTTCCTAACCCCTGCCCACAACATCTAATTGATCAGGTCTCAAATGTTAAAAGCCACAGCTGGGGCCTAAAGGCTGAGTTAGCATGCTTCAGTGATTTCTGGAGTGCATAGTAATACCAGGTGCTGCACACTGGATAAAATGTATTTGCAAACAAGCTGCTTGATCCAAAGAGGTCACAGGCCCAACTGGCTGCAATCGAGAAATGCAAGTGAACAAACTCTTCACTTTCTTGCTGCAAGGGATGATTTTTTTAAATTTTTTTAATAGCAAATATCTTTAAATTTAGTGGAACTAGTCATCGGTATTTCAGATGAAAACATTCACCAGGTTAACAAGAGCCACTACCAATGCCGTGGCACCCGGCCCCCCAGAACAGAGGAGACCTCTCCCCCTAAGCGTACATGTGCCTCTCCCCGTCCAAAGGCCTGTTCCTTCCCGAGAGCAGGGAGCAAAGCCTGCGCCAGGAATCGGCGCTGCAGAGTTTAGTAAAACGGAACGCGAGGTGCCCAGGACTCAAAGCCCAGCCTGGGACTCCAAGGACAGGGACCGAGCGGGGATGTCCGCGCTTTGCGCTCCGCCCCGCAGCCCTGGCACGAGAAGCAGACACGGGGCCAGACGTTAGACATCAGCCTGGGTGCAAGGGGCGCCCTTCTGCTCTGCTCTGCTCGGCCCGGCCCGGAAGTGTGGCCTGTCCGCGAGCTATAAGAGCTCGAGCAGGGCGGAGCCATGCAAATAACCAAAACGACTTATTAAACGTCACCCCCGCTACCTCCCCCTCCCCCAGCCGGGTCCTGGCAGGGGACAGCCCAAGGCAGCGCTTAGCGCAAGCGCCTGGCTGGAGAAGTGCATCCTCCGCTCCTCAGCTGCCAGGACCGAGTACGACCAGTGCGACCATGGCGGCGCCCAGGCAGGTGAGCACGAGCCAATTCCCGCTGCCCCAGGCACGGCGCGAGCCCCTGCCGCGCGCGGCTTTTGGAGCGGCGGCTTCCCCCAGCCTTCGCCTCGCCGGCCGCAGAGCTGCCCCTGTGGGGCTGGCCCCTTCCCCCGCGTCTGGCCGGGCTGCGGGTCGGCACCGCCCGGCGCGGCGCAGGGGAGCGCAGCAGGAGAGTTCGCGCCTCGAAGGCCGGGGCGATGCTGGGCTTGGCCCCGGGAAGCGACCCGGGGCTTTCGGCGCGTGGAAATGGAGAAAAGGAAACTTCTTCCCGTCCCCTTTTGAGCGGGGCCGGGAGGGCGGATCATCTCCTCCTTTCGCGGCTCAGCAAAGCTGCCACCCGCCCCCAGGGATGGGCAAGCCCTGCCCACGGGAGCCAGGCGCATCAGCAGTGCAGGAGCGGAGTTAGCTTTTTACAGAGCATCAGCTTCCCGAGGCAGCGCCCCGTTGAGATGAACTGGCCCGTTCACACCAGACAGCTCCTGTTCAGGCTGCCTCTAGGCCCGCGTACCCGTGACTGTGTTGGGGTTTGGGTTACGCTGCTAAGGCTTTATTCACAGGCCTCCGTGCTAGCGACTTAATGCTTGTTCCTGTTGCTTCTAAAAGAAGTGCTGAGATTCCTGAGCATGGTCCTGCCCCAGTTACTTTGTCCTTGGGATACGCAGCACCCTGGCTTACTTGCAACTTGTCTGGCTTTTGTTGGCATTGCACTTTTTGATTCCGGATAAACAGAGAGAGTTCTGTAGCACTTTAAAGACCAACACATTTAATTCGTTCACCTCCTAGGCTGTGTCTACACATAAACTTGCAGTGGTTTAACTCAGGGTGAGTTTTTAAACTGATTCAGATGCACACAGCAAACCCCTTTGTGGACACTCTTGTGTTGATTTACGGGGACTTGCACTGGTTTAACTAATTTGGGTTGTGTGCAATTTTAGTTAAACTAGTCCAATTTCTCTGTGTGGTCCAGGCCTAAGGCCCTTGCATGCTGAAGGAGAAGGGCTGTGTTAACTTATTCCATTTTATAAACAGTAGGTGTTCCTTTCCCATTCCCTATGGGTCCTTAGCAGCAACTCTTCTTTCTCAATGGAGCTTGATAGCCCTGCCCTTCTCTTTTTGCCCTGTAGAGAACTCAGGGACATTTTGTCTTCCCTGTTTTGCCGTGTGGGTAGCAGCTATCATAGTTCAGGGCAACTGCATCTGTATTCCCTCTATGTTCCAGAAAGAGCATCTGCTTTAGGCTTCTGGCTCCTCAGAATGGTCGTCACTTCTGCTGGGTGGAGTGACTGACTCATCTCTCTCCCTTCTGACTGGGTTATTTCCAGGACGTACTATACCCCGTCTATGGTGTTATTCACAGCAAGCCAGATGGCCAAGACAGGCCAGCATTTGCACTTTGCTCTCCCTTTTCAGAAGCTACAAACAGTGTAATTGCCCACAGTTACAAGTCACCCCTCAACTTTTCCTAAGCAAGCACATTTATTCTGAAGGTGAAAAAGTTACAGAGAAAACATTCAAACAATAAAAGAACTTGCATGCATGCTAATAAGCTTCCCAGAAATCAACCCCTCACTCCAGCAAGGGCTTTGGTGAAGTTAGTCCTTCATTCCTCCCAAAGGGAGTTTTCTATGGCTACAGGTTCATAACAACTTCAGCTCAGAACAAGCACTTTCCTTTGTACAGCCTGGACCTTTGATCTTCCAATTCTTGAAACAGATAATAAGTAGACAGTCATCCTCTCCTCAGGATATAGCTTCAGAAGGCTGGGCTTTTGCATGACTAGAGCTGAGAATTTTCATTCTCCTCCTCTAGAGATTCTCCAGGCAAAGCACTTGACACTGTCTGTCCAAAAGCCCATTCTAGTTGGTCCCATCATTCAATATAGTCCTTTGAAGTTCCTAACATTTCCCAAGGCTTACATCCTGTCTCCATTAATAGGTCACATGCAATCCCGGTCCACAATAACATGTAACCTTTGCATTTGGTACAGTGGACTCCAAAAATACTTAATTCAATGGGATTTTTCAAGGATGTAGCAGGAAATAGCCACAAGACATTTCTTGTTGGGGGTCCATTTGCCTTGAGTGGGTTCCCTTGGTTGAAGCTGGTTGGAGGCAGGGTCACCAGCAACCAGCTCTCCAGGATGAGCTTCCCTGCACTTAAAATCTGATGCTGTCTTTCTCCTTCTACCTAGGGAACGTCTCAGGAGCTGGAGGCAGCTGTGGAGGAGGATGGTGATGCAGGGCACATGCAGGTTGGCTCCCCTCTTTGGGTTCATGTCGGATGGTCAGCAGGGGCCCCTGCTGGTGTCCCCTAGTGTGTGGGGAGGGTTCAGTAGTGGGGGATCCTGGGCCCTGCTTGAGCCCCTGAATGTGTGCATGGGGAAGAGTGAAACAGAGCTCCCCAGTGGCTCCTTGGCTGACCTTTCATGTCTCTCTACCCTACAAAGGCAGACGCAGAGGAGGAGGAGGAGCCCAAGCTTCGAGACACCCCAGAGGACATTACCTTTGAGGCTGCTGCCAACACCATTGCCTTCCACCCCAGCCGGGACATCCTAGCAGCTGGTGATGTGGATGGTGATGTCTATGTGTGAGCTGGATCTAAGAGCACCGTGTAGATAATTAGCAGCAGGCAGTGCAACCAGGGAGTTGCAAGGAAACTCCCAGGGGCCAGTACTGCTCAGGAGGCAGAGAGAGAAGCCCCTATGTGGTGTATATTGTGGGTAGGGGTCTGTTATCCCATGGCCCATCCATCTCTGCCCCACCACTGTTGACAGTGTCAACCTCAGCTGCTGGAAGTGATGGTGTTGGGAGAGGCCTTGGAGAGAGGCTTCCTGTGGAGGGCAATGTGTGTTCCGAGATGTTTTTTTTCCATGCTCCAGGGCTAAGTTGGCTTGAAGAACCCACTTATCTCTGCAGAGGAAGATTGGGGCTGAGCAAGGCTGCTTCTGGTATCGGAGCATTGTTGTTTGGGATGCTGTAGCTGAGGGCACATCATCCTTTCTCCACGAAGGGCTTAGCCTGGGAATAGGTGCTTGGCTGGCCTTGCTCCATTTCTTGCTCTTGATGGTGCCACAAATGTGTCTTGCACTTATGTGTAGTGCAAGATCTCTGTGCCTCTCACTGAGCCTGCCTTCTCTCTCAGCTGCAACAGTGCCTTTCTAGTGACCTGTCCTCAAAGGCATTAGATCAGATATCTAGGGAGCCCAGTCCCGGCATGTTCCCGGTATTCACAGTCCCGCTGGTTTGGAGACTGGGCTCCTACCAGCTGTGGAGAGACCCCAGTTCCTGAAAGTGGGCACTGGGAAGCAGGTCTGGGAGCTGAACTTTGATGCTGCCTATTCCTTTCCCATTGCAGAACTGGGGCTCCTGCTCCACTGGGATCTATTTTTAATTACGTGTGAATCCAGCTCCTCAAAGCTCTGACTCCAGTTTCCCTTCCACTTCTGGGGGCTGGCGGCTGCCGTTGAAATATGGATATGGCATATCCTCCCCCATCTCCAGCCCTGCACCATGAAAGCCCCCTCTGGGCACAGACTTCCCCAGTCCTGCACCAGGAAACCTTAACCCTGGATATGAATGCTCCACCCCCTACCCAAAAGCTGTGTTCCTCCCCTGGAAGGGCAAGACAGGAAGCAGCTCTCACTGGTGTCCCCTGAACACGCATGCTTTTGTTTCAGGTATTCCTACTCCTGCCTGGAGGGTGGGAACCAGGAACTCTGGTCTTCTGGACATCACCTGAAATCTTGCCGAGAAGTGTCCTTTTCCCACGACGGACACAGTGAGTGCACCTCCCCTTAACTTTCTTGCACCATTGTAGCAACCTGTGCAAACTCACCAGGTGCAGGTCAAGCTAGCAGGAGGATATCTGTCTATCGCTCCCATCTGTGGGGCAGCCCCTTTCCTTGCACCCTGGTAGGGGGCTGCCAAGTCTGTCTGGGTCTCAGCCGCGCAGCAGTGTGAGGAGTACAGAGATCTGCTCTGATCCTCTCAGATTTCAGGAGCTGAGCAGTGCCTGACCTCACACTGTGCTGACGTGAGGAGGAGGCATATGGGAGAAATAGGGTGCTGCAGAGAATGCCGACGGAGAGCTAGTAAGAGATGTGCATCTCTCGCTCTACCGAGTGAATGCCAAGGTGTTGCACTAGGGAGTGCTGTACAGCTGGAGATGTAGTTTTCGGGTGGGATGAGAGACTGTTTCACTCCATCATTTAGGGAAAGAATCATGTGACTGTGAGTCCCAGTGTCCTGGCCAGACCCCACCTCAGGTGGTTCCATTCTGCCTTCCCCTCCCATATGCAGCTGGGGATGGGAGGTGGTGTTGGGACAGGTGGGTACTTCCTGCACGACCTGGATTTGCTTAGACATCTCAGCCAAGTTCTGAGCAGATCCAGGTCTGCTTGGCTTAGGAAATGTGCTGAGCTCCCAGCCTGGGAATGGGAATCCCTTGTGATCAGTGGGGAGTGATGGTCCAGAAAGCCTGGGGGGGAAGGGGATGAACAAGCAGTGGTGGGGCAGGAGTTTCTTGACTGTTGCAAAGTGGCTGCTCAGAACCGTGCCATTGGGCCGTACTGTGGAGACTAGTGCTCTGAGGATGGGGACGGGGCAGAGCTCTACGACTGAGACTCCCACATTCCCCTTTCTCCTCCCTCACTGGAAAGCCAGGGGTTTCCTCCCTCTAGCGCAGCAGTCTTGTTCTGCTGCGACGTTTCTGTGCCCTGGCGTGCTGTGTTACGCTACTCCAGGGCAGGGCTAGGATCCTGGCTGGCTTCACAGTGTAACAGGAATCCTGCAGGAGCCCTGCTGGTGAGGGATCAGCACGGGCATTGGAGTTGGGTAACTTGGTGTTATTCCAGGGGCTTTCTAGCAGCTCTTGTTGCTGTGTGGGCTGAGGTGCCTTTGTGGCCTGTGTGGTGCTGAATGGATAAAGTGTGTCTTGTCCCCAGAGCTCTTCACAGTGTCCAAGGATAAATCCATTCACATCCTGAGTGTGGAAGAGGGCCGGCTGGTGACGCGCTTCTCCAAGGCTCACAAGTATGTGTCTGCAGGAGACTCCCAGCCCCAAGCATCCCTCTAGCCCAGCCCTGCACAGCAAGGGTCTCCTGGGAATGGCTGACCAAGCTCCCTAGAGCAGGAGAGTGGTTCCTCCCTGTACGTGCACTGAGTCCACTAGAGCTGGCAGCTCCCCTGGGTGGGAAGCTGGTCGGGTCTCCCGAGCGCTCTCTCTTTTCCCTGTCCTGTCTCCATCCCTGAGTGCCCGGTCCTGGCTCGGCCACGTGTGGGATGAGGCACGGGGGAACCTGCCATAATGCTACCCTGCCTGGCGGGGTTATCAAAGACTCATGTGGGACTCTGGGGCAAAGAGCAGTTGGAACAGCCAAAACCATCAAGCCGACCATGGGCTTGTGTCCATGGGCACTGTGTCCAGGTAGCTCCCTGTCACCTGCTCGCAACACTTGGGCTGAGTCAGACTGCAGGAACTAGCTCTGGAGGGAACAGTTCCCTCCTCCCCCACACACGCTCATGGGAGGTGCTGCCCTCTCCAGATGGCCCCCTGCAGAGGGTCGAGAGCTGCAAGGGGATGTCTCTGATGCCTGAGGATGGACTTGCTCCATGTTTCCTCACCCCAGGAGCATCCAGCATGCTGGGGTGCCAAATTCCCCTCTCCCCCTGTGCTTGGTATCGTGGCTAGAGCCACCATGTAGTCAAACCTCCCCAGCAGGGCCTTTGAACAGCAGACAGCTCCCGGAGGTGCCTCAGGGTCCCTCCCAACAGCAAGAAGCATCTTATAGGGCTACCTCAGATAGAAATGTTCGCTCAGGGTCCCACCTCTGCTGGTGACTGTGGGGTGGGGGTCTCCGCAGCTCAGCCCTGAACAGCCTGCTGGTGATAGACGAGCACCTGTTTGCCACGGGGGACGACAGCGGGATGCTGAAGGTGTGGGACCTCCGCAAAGGCACAGCCATCATGGAGATGCGGCAGCATGAGGAGTACATCAGCAGCATGGCCATAGACGAGAACAAGAAGCTCCTGCTCACCACCAGGTGACGTTGGGCTCCTTGGTCATGCGAGCCTGGGGATGCTTGCAGGCACGTTGGGCAGCAAAGCCTCCTCTGGGGGCCCTGAGAGCAGCCTCCGCAGGGTGAGGGCGGGTTTGTTCGCACCCCATTTGTTCTGTTTGTCTAATGCAGATGGGACAGTTGTCTGTGCCCTCAAAGGAGGGGTAAGTGCTGTTATTACCATAGTTCCAGTCCCTTTGTCATCCCTTGAGTTTATGTTGCGTGTCTCATCCCGGGAGGATCCCACTTATACCCGCTCTCTCTGACGTGTGCAGCCACCCTGGGGCGGTGTAAAAGTAACACTCGCCGATTTAGGACAGGAAGGGAAGAATCCCATGTCTGTGTGAGTGTGATGTACCGTTTTGATTCCCACAGCGGCGAAGGAACCATGGGCGTCTTCAATATCAAGAGACGTCGCTTTGAGCTGCTCTCGGAGCCTCAGAATGGAGATCTGACATCCATCGCGCTGATGAAGGTAGCATAGGGGCCATCTGTGTGACTGTCCTTCAGGTGGGGTAGAAATCTGGAGCCATGGCTTCCCTGCCTCAGCACTGAGCTGTTCCAGATGTGAGCAGCGTTGGGCATTCCAGTGCCCTTTAATACTCAGCCAAGAGCTCTCAGGACCCTGCTGTGGTAAACACATGGACTCCCTTATGTTAGTTCTGGACTAAGAGAAAAGGGGCCCATTCTGTCTTGTGCTCCCTGAGTTACTGGTCCCTTGACGTTAGCACTCCCTGCTAGAGAGCCACTATGAAGAGGGTTGGGTCCTGTCCTAAATTGGTGCTTTCTCAGCTCAACTTCATTCTCTTCCTTCTTGTCCAGAGGGGGAAAAAAGTGGCATGTGGCTCTAGTGAGGGGACCATTTATCTCTTCAACTGGGATGGTTTTGGTGCCACCAGTGACCGCTTTGCAGTGAAGGCCGAGTCCATCGACTGCATGGTCCCAGTCACGGAGAATATCCTCTGCATGGGTTCCATCGATGGAGTCATCAGGTTAGAGAGTTCAGTGA
Organism: Mesoclemmys tuberculata; assembly: GCA_007922155.1. Taxonomy (NCBI): domain Eukaryota; kingdom Metazoa; phylum Chordata; order Testudines; family Chelidae; genus Mesoclemmys; species Mesoclemmys tuberculata. Next base: position 539,584 of record ML675615.1, read on the forward strand.
CACCTCCCAGCAGGGAGGGTGAGAAAGGGGGGCTACCTGACTTGCTTCTGTTACCAGGGCTGGGAGGACATAATGGGTTCTGCTCAGAGGATCTACAGGGTGTGAATAGTGGGAAGAGAAGGGAATAATGGGGTGGTTTGGGCAAAGGGAAAATGTAGGCAGGAGCTATTTCCCTAAGGTGAGTGCAGTTGTGGAATAATCTGCCAAGGGAAGCATGGGAGCCCCATCAGTAGGGCACACTACAAGTAGACAGGGCAAAATCCTGGCAAGGGAAACTCCTGCCCTGATTGGGGAGTGGACTTCAGGCAGCTTGCTGAGTTGGATTCCTCTGGCTGCATCCATGAAATTCCCATTGGTGGGAATTCTTGAGAGAGAAACGCTTTTTGGGAGCTGTGCTGCTACCAGATGTAGGCACTTAAACTGGAAGGAATCAAAATCCCCAGGTTGGCCTCCCTGTGCGTTCCAGGCTGTTCCTACTGTGCAGTTTGTTCTGGGTGGTCCTGTTCTCAGTGCATTGCCCTTCCTGGGCTCAGGTGTTCAGTCCTGTGATGCTCTTACTGCTGGATTTGGATTTCCAGGGGATGTTTACATTAATTCCTGACAATGAAGTGAGGATTTATCTACTGGCACGTGGGTCTATTGAGACTGGGGTTTGCCAAACCCTTGCTTACTAAGCCTGAATTTGGGGCTTAAACCACTTTCCTTCTCCGAAGCTCTCAGCATCCCAGCTGGTAGGTTGGGGTGGCATGCGAGGTTACCGGACAGTTGGCCCTGTATTACAGTCTCCTAATCTCTTAGTGCCCCAGACACCTCCTCTTGGTGGGTGGGTGGGTTGGAGTAGCATGCACAGTTACTGCGGAGCTAGCCCTGTGTTAATCAAGCTTCTGTTCTTGTCCCAGAGTGGTGAATATCTTGCCGAATCGGGTGATAGGCCGTGTTGGGCAGCACTTGGGCGAGCCCATTGAACAACTGGCCAAGTCCCACACCGGCCAGCTGTTGGCCAGCTGTGGCCACGACCAGAAGGTGAAGTTCTGGGACATCTCGACGCTCAGCTCCATAGTGGTGGATGATTATCGGAAGAGGAAGAAGAGCGGGCAGCTGAAGGCTCTGAGCCGCAAAGCCTTTGGTGGTGGGGAGGACTTCTTTGCAGACCTGAGAGAGGAGACAGAGGCCCTGAAGGAGGAGGAGAGTGAAAGTGATGAGAGTGACTGAAGGAAGACCCGTGGCCTCTGGGAGGCTCCATGGCCAGCTCCGTGGGTACATGGACTAATGAAGCAGCCATGAGAAGGGCGTGTCCTCGCTGTGTGATGAAAGCAGCTGGAGGCCAAGCCCCAATCCCCACTATTTCCATTTTCCCTGTAAAGGACTGGATGGAGTGGCTCATCTGGGAGTGTCCCAGCAGGCCAGAGTGCTGGAAGGGCGCATAGGCAGTGTCCCCCTAGACGCTTGTGCAGCTCAGCTGAAAAGGCAACATGTCCCTCCCTGTGTTCTTCATTTAAGGAGCCAGGGGCTGGTGGAGGTTGTGTGGGGAGAGGGGCTGGAACCTCCTGTCAACTGGAATTATCAGGCTCTGTTTGGAAGGAAGCAACTCTCCTGACGGGAAAGGAGCTTCTCCAGTTTTCTCTCTCCAGGAGGAAACAACATACCTCAGCCCCCTCTCCACTTTTCACCCACCCTCGCTAGCTGTCACAAGTGCCAGGGTGCCTTATGACATGCCTGACCTCCCACTTGTGAGCTGAGCCCTGAATTCCTTCCCCACAGCTGCTTTGTAGAGGGGAGCCTGGTGCTCCAGGAGAACTCTCCAAACTTCTTTGCGCACCGAAGAATCCCTTGTGGCCTCTGGAGCATGTGGAAAATGCATCAACCCATGTGATGCATGTGATGCCCAGTCCCCTCTGCATGGAGTACTGGGCCACGCCCTCTGGTGGAGGATCTGGCTGTGCAGTTCTAAAGCAGGTGCTTGAGCTCTGGGTGCCTCCTGTGGGATCACACAGCTAGAGGGTTCCCCTTTGCTCCTGCCTCACCTGAGATGCATAAAGCCGCTTTCTCAGAACTGCTGCTTATGCAGCTGTAGTAACAAGATGGGGGGTGGGACAAAGAATCCCTCCCTGCCCCGCTGCAGTGTTTTGTACCAATCCTCTCCCTAGCCTCTTGAAGGCTGGGTGTGGGCTTATTACAAACCACTGGGCCCAGAGCCTCTTTCCTGGTCCAGGTGACATGCTTCGGCATCGCACTGTTGCCAGTTGTATGTGTTAGGCAGAGACCAGAGCCACCATTCACTGGCCACCCTCAAAGATGCCTTTAAAAAAAACAGCAACAGCCAATTGTACCAGCTTCTCTCCAAGCCGAGAAGATTCATGTAAACAAGAAACTTGGACAAGCCAGGGTACAGGGCCCAGGTGCTGTCTGTCTGAGGAAAGAGACTGTGAGATCCACTGTGAATTTGTATGCGAATAAACCATCACGAAGCCTGTGTTGCGAGCTGATCAGGGTCACTATGTGACAGGGTTCAGTGTGTATATATGTGATAATTTAGCAGAGTTTGCTGTTAGAATATGCAGGCAGCACATGTCTAATGGTGAGAATGTGTTTGACTGACCATCACATTGTTACTGCTGTAGCCCCACTTGGCCAGGGGAGTGATCCCTGCTTTCTGCATCTGTCTCCTGGGAAACTTGGGAACACATTAGTTGCCTTCTGTGCAACTGCCTAAGGGGAAGAGAGAGACGTGCACTGGCGTACAGTCACACTGCTGGGTGGCCTCAGAGATCTGGGGTACAGTGTCCTAAGTGTGCAGATGATAGCCAGCGTTCCAGCTCAATCTCATACACACAGACGTTTGTGGATGAGTAATTTACCCAATCCCTAGTAAAGACAATGGCTAGGATTACAGCCCGCTGGCAATGGCTCAATCCAGAGAAAACCGACAGTGTTTACAGGCACTCAAACAGAAGAGATATCTTGGTTCTCCTGACCAAGGCCAGCCTGCCATTTCTTAGGTTGACAGGGTGTGGGGATGGGGTTTCTGGCTTTGCTGCTAGTGCAGAGTCTAGAAGGCTAGGGAAAGCATGCTGATGAAAGAGGAGAGATTGTACTGAGCCGGTGCTACTCCACAACGGGCCTCCAGGGTCTCATGAGTCTGATTTAGGCTTGAAAGGATTTTTTTTTTTTGCCAACCTAACACAGATGATGAAAAAACATTTCAACCGATCATCAAAATTTACAGCTAGGTAAAGAAAGGAGAAGCACTTCTTGAGACTGTACCAGTGTGTGATTTAAGGCTAATTACTTTGTATATTTTGACACAGGGTGCTGACAATGTGTTTTAAAAGTTACAAAACTTGATGAATCTTAACATCTACTGGACTGGAGTAGAAGAACGCTCAAGGTCCCTTCTACTCTTACACTTCTGTGATTCTATTGTCATTAAATAATTGACTGATTTCCCCCCTCTCCTCCCACCATGAAAATTTAAACCAGTATTGGAAAAAAATGCTTAAAGTATCATCCCTGTCATCCCAGGCAAGGGTAACAAACACAAACTGAATTCAGCCTACTGGACTGGCCAGGGGCACATCCCGCATGGAAGGAGGGGCATAAACTGTGGGCTTAGACCCACTGGGGGATGAGAGAGAGGCTGGATCTTGGGCCCGGCTGCTCTGGGCTGCATGGAAGCGATGGCTGCTCCCTGGGCGGCCGGGCCTCCGTGATCCTCTGCAAAGGGTAAGGGTCGATGTGGGAGCCCTGCAGGAGTGTGGCTGGAGCCAGGAACTTGGGGGAGTGGGGCTTTGTCCCCTTGCTGCCCAGGGCCTCCCACAGCTGCTGCGGCCTCCCAGGCCCTTCGGGCAGTATTGGCCCCCCGGACCCGGCATGGCCCCCCCACGAGTCCAGGTGGGAGGCTGGCGCGGAGGGGTCCGCAGCGGCGCCTCCCTGCGATTGGCTCTGCACAGGGCAGGCCCGGTTGGGGGAGTGAAGATCCCGGTGAGGGCAGAGCCCCGAACCCCGGGGAACACAGGGGCTGGGGAACAGCCTGGCCTGGGGGGAATCAGGGAACCTGAACCTGCTTCGCTCCCCCCCGCTGCGACCGCGCCGGGCGGTGCCGACCCGCAGCCCGGCCAGACGCGGGGGGAGGGGCCAGCCCCACAGGGGCAGCTCTGCGGCCGGCGAGGCGAAGGCGGGGGGAAGCCGCCGCTCCCAAAGCCGCGCGCGGCAGGGGCTCGCGCCGTGCCTGGGGCAGCGGGAATTGGCTCGTGCTCACCTGCCTGGGCGCCGCCATGGTCGCACTGGTCGTACACGGTCCTGGCAGCTGAGGAGCGGAGGATGCACTTCTCCAGCCAGGCGCTTGCGCTAAGCGCTGCCTTGGGCTGTCCCCTGCCAGGACCCGGCTGGGGGAGGGGGAGGTAGCGGGGGTGACGTTTAATAAGTCGTTTTGGTTATTTGCATGGCTCCGCCCTGCTCGAGCTCTTATAGCTCGCGGACAGGCCACACTTCCGGGCCGGGCCGAGCAGAGCAGAGCAGTAGGGCGCCCCTTGCACCCAGGCTGATGTCTAACGTCTGGCCCCGTGTCTGCTTCTCGTGCCAGGGCTGCGGGGCGGAGCGCAAAGCGCGGACATCCCCGCTCGGTCCCTGTTCTTGGAGTCCCAGGCTGGGCTTTGATTCCTGGGCACCTCGCGTTCCGTTTTACTAAACTCTGCAGCTCCGATTCCTGGCGCAGGCTTTGCTCCCTGCTCTCGGGAAGGAACAGGCCTTTGGACGGGGAGAGGCACATGTGCGCTTGGGGGGAGAGGTCTCCTCTGTTCTGGGGGGCCGGGTGCCACGGCACTGGTAGTGGCTGTGCCCGGGCTGCGGCCCTGCCTCCAGGTTGGTGCTGCTGTGTCATCATGAGATTCGTAATCCCTGGCGATGGAAGACAATTGCAAGAGTCTGGGCGTGTCACTCCTCTGGGTTTGCCGGGTGGGCTGCAGCTGGAATGGTGGGAGCCAGGGATCTGCCTGTTAGAAGCTTGAGAGGTTTCCGCTTCTCTGCTCTCGGTGCATCACCCCTTTCACCCAGAAGGAGGCAGAGCGTGTTTGGAGGCAGAGCGTACTTTTCCAAGTGCGAGGTTCAGTTTTCTAAGCTGGCCACCTACTGTGTCTAGAAAAATGAGTTTGCAATTAAAAGGAATACATCAGCGGGGCCAGAAGACAAGTCTGCAGGGTACCAGGGCAGTGCCAAGCGCCTTCTGCTGCCACAGCTAAGAAAATTCCATCTTGTACAACTAGTTACTGAGTAAATCCACGGGAGTCTCCTGGGCATTGTAGGGAGGGGTATGTGGGATCGAGTTGGCACATACCTTCAGAGGGCCGGCATAGGTGCAGGTGTTGGAGCCCCTCTTAATGCCAAGACTAATTCCTCTCACGTTCGCTTTTCATCCACCATCAGAGCTTGCAGTTTCTGTGCTAATAAATCCACATCTAGTGACATGGGTGCACCAGCAGAGGACTGCTCTGGCCCCAGAATTGTGCATGGAGTACCCCCTGCTTGCACCTTTTTGGGCACCTTATCAAGATCTGCTTCCTTGCAGTGAGTACATACTGCTCCCATGCCCTTCGCTTCACAGCTGTAAATACTACACACCCCCAGTGAATCTCCTCACTTTCATTGGGTTCTGTCTCTTCTGGGAACCTGGTCACCAGCACACTCTTGGTTACTGAGATCTGCGCCCCTCGGCCCAGGTCTTCTAGTAATCCGCTGCCCCTCTTTTTTTGACTGAGAGGAAAATCCCCCCAGTGTCTCTGCTCTGTGATGGGGCACCCAGGGTGTGTGACAGCTGTGTGCGTGTGGTACTGCAAGTCCCAGTACCAGCCACCAAGTGTGACTTTGGCGCCAGCGTGACCGAGCTGCAGTCTGCTCTGCAGGCAGCACTGGCGCATGCAGGGAAAGTCCCTTCTATCCCAGGGGCGCCTGTGCCCACCCCCCAGAATGAACACACGCACTGGAAGAAGGCAATGAATATAGGAAAGGGAAATACTTATTGTCAGAAGGATGAATGGAGAAAAGCAATGGGAAGAGGGGGGGTGGTAACACAGTTGCATTCAACACAAGACCCCAGAGGCCCAGTGGTACCACAGCCTGAAAGGGCAGACACTGAGCAATGCATCTGCATTCGGAGTTCAGGGCAAAGTTCCAGTCTGATGGTGAGTTTTTTTAAGTGCTCCTGGTCATCTTCAACATCAGTCAACGTTCCCCACCAACCCCTCTGGTGGTGCCTTCTTCTGCCGCTCTCTGCCAACTACACTTAGCCAGAGCCTCCCCACTTAGCTAGCCACAGCCTCTCTGCTTAGTGCCAATGCAAAGTCCCAAGCCCCAGAACACACCGCCCCACGCCACTGTGGGTGACAGTGATACGGGGTCTAGCTCCGGTTTGTCCTCCGACAAGGCCTCACTGCACTGTGCGCCTCCTGGCCTGGGGCGGCCGCTCGGTGGCTCTGTTCCGCCAAGGCTTTGGGCAGGATTTCAGCTGCTTCCCTAGGGCAGGGCTTGTTTGCAGCAGCCCTTCCTTCTGTCTGGAGCCCCAGACACACCTACTGCTGTCGTCCCCCCAAACCAGATGCGGTTTCTCCTTGTGGTCTGTGTGACTCTGGGGCCATGTTTCCATCCTCGGTAGATTGGTAGGCGAAAGCAGCAGGAGGAAGTCCAGGCCGAGTCTCCGGAAAGTGCCCCTGGAGGACGTGTTGGGTCAGGTCCAGTTTAGGAGCCTGGAGGCTGTGAGCGGTCGGGGCAATTAACACTGAGCCCTGGGCAGGCAGGGAAGCCGCGGGCAGGTTCAGTAGGGCAAAAAAAAAAAAAAGGCCAGATAGCGCCCGCGGGGAACGAACCCCCGAAGGGGCTGGGTTTTCACTAATGCGAATAGCCGATGGAACCGCTGGGCTAAAGCCGGCCCGAGGAAACTTTCCCTCCGCGAGCTATAAGAGATGACGGAAGGGCGGGGCTATGCAAATGATCTACATGAACTGTTAAATGTCAGAGCCCCTTTCCCTTCCCCTCCCCCATCTGGGTCCTGGCAGGGGACAACTGAAGCCGGTGCCTAGCACAAGCACCTGCTTGGAGAGGGAGGGCATCCGCGACTCAGCTGCCAGGACCCGTGGCCCAGAGAGGCGAGCCAAGAAGCAGCCACGGCAGGCGGTGGCCTGAGTCACACGCGCCTGCCCTGCCTGTCACGGCCGAGCCCCGCAGACACCCTGTATGACCTTGGCCAAGTCATTTACTCTCTGCCTCGCTCCCCAGCTGTACATAGCGATACCAACACCTGCCCCCCGGGGAGGAGACATAGACTCACAGGGCTGGAAGGGACCTCGAGGGTCACCTGGTCCAGCCCCTGCACTCCTGGCAGGACTGAGTAATTGTCTAACCTGCTCTTCAAAATCTCCAGTGATGGTGGTTCCACAGCCTCCCTAGGCAATTTAGTCCGGAGATTAACTACCCTGACAATCAGGAAGTATTTCCTAATGTCCGGACTAAACCACCCTTCCTGCAATTTAAACTCATTGCTTCTTGTCCTGTCCTCAGAGGTTAAGAACAATTTTTCTTCCTCCTTCTTGTAACAAACCTTTTATGTACTTGAAAGCTGTTACGTCCCCCCTCAATCATCTCTTCTCCAGGCTAAACAGACCCAGTTCTTTCAGTCTTGCCTCAGACATCATGCTTTCTAGACCTTTAATCAGTTTTGTTGTTCTTCTCTGCACTTTCTCCAATTTGTCCACATCCTTCCTGGAATGTGGTGTCCAGAACGGGATATAATACTCCAGCTAAGACCTAATCAGCAGATTAGAGCAGAATAACTACTCGTGTCTTAACTTACAGCACTCCTGCTAATACATCTTAGAAGCATGTTTCCTTTTTTTTTTTTTTTTGCAACAGCATTACACTGTTGACTCACATTTAGCTGTGGTCCACTATGACCCCCAGATCCCTTTCCACAGTATTCCTTCCTAGGCAGACATTTCCCATTTTGTACATGTGCAACTGACTGTTCCTTCCAAAGTGAGTACTTTGCATTTGTCAAATACAAATATCTTCTATGGCCAGTGATGGGACAGTAGGTGAGGAGGACTGAGAGTTACTGCAGATAATTCTTTCCGAGATGTCTGGCTGGTGGATCTTGCCCACATGCACACTGTCTGAGTGCCATAGTTGGGGTCAGGAAGCAATTTTCCTCCAGGTCAGATTGGCAGGGACTCTGGAGGTTTTTCACCTTCCTCGGCAGCATGGGGCATAGGTCACTTGCAGGTTTAAACTAGTGTAAATGGTGAGTTCTCTGGAACCTGGAATCTTTAAACCATGATTTGAGGACTTCAGTAAGTCAGCCCAGAGGTTATGAGTCTACCACAGGAGTGGGCAGGTGAGTTCTGGGGTCTGCAATGTGCAGGCAGTCAGAGTAGATGATCACGATGTTCCTTTTTGGCTTCAAAGTCTAATAGAGCGTGAGGGGGTCCAATGCTAGGTGAGGAACGCTAAGGAGCTAAGACAGGCTGCCAATGCAGCCCTTGTGCCTCTAGGTACTTGAGAAGCTCCCTTGGAGGTGAAGGTACTTCTTCAAACCAGCACGGCATTTTTATGAGGTGGGAGGGGAAAGGTCCTTCATTATTTTAATTGAAAATACTTAAAAACAAATTTAAAAACCCATTTCTCCCCATGTGGGGGTAGTTCATGTTTTCTAACCCTCTTTTCTAGGGGCTTCCTGAACTTTTGGCCCCTCTACCCTCTGAATAAGCTTAGCCGCTCTTCTTTGTGGCCCAGTAAGCAAGGGCAGCATTTTCTTTCCTCCCATTGAACATGGTGGGTGAAGGAATTTTCTCTGACCTCAAGGTGGGCACCACTGGGGAGCTGCTGTGACTGACACCATGAAAAAGGTCAAACTGGTCACTCAGAACGTGGCTGTGGATACATCAGTGGCCCCAGCCAGTGTTGTCTCTCAGGACACCATAGTGAAAGCAAGGTTTATCCTGTGAACCTGCCCCAAACAGGTTCTCTGTCTCCTTCTCTTTAAAAGGGGTGATGCACAGAGATCCTCCACAGGATGGAAAAGGGAAGCAGAAACCTCTCAAGCTTCCAACAGGCAGCACCCTGGATCCCAGCTATTCCAGCTACAGCCCAACAGGCAAACTCAGGAGTGACACATACAGAGAGTTAGCGCAATTTTATTGCATGAACAAGTCTTACAAATCACATGATGCAGCTGCGCAGACTCTGGAGGAAGGGGCAGAGCCTGGGTGCACAGCCAGTACCAGTCCATGGGCACCAGGCTCCTCAGGACAGAGAAGGAGAACTCTCCCCCAACGTGCACATGTACCCCACCCACCCTATTCCTTCCTGAGAGCAGGGAGCAAAGCAGCTTTGTGCCAGAGCCTGAAACAGGAATCAGAGCTGCAGAGTTTTAATAAAAACAAGAAGCAAAAATGTCCAGAAATCAAAGCCCAGGGGTTCCAAGGCTGAGAGACGGGAACTTGGCTGGAATGTCAGTACTTCGGCCTCTTCACTTCCACCCTGAAACCAGAAAGACATGAGGCCAGCCATCAGTCATGCCACTAGACAGACAATCCCTGGGGGGGCTCTAATTTGAGGGTTCCCCTCAACCTGTTTCCTGATGGAGAATGAACATTACCCCTGGGAACTCCCATGAGGCGCACCTGCCCTGAGTGAGCTCCCTCCCCCAGGGTACAGCACCTTCTTCCAAGGCATGCATCCTGACTGCCAAAGCAGGGCAGCATCACTGAAGAGACACGTTGTGTCCTGCCTGTGTCTTGAAGGAAGGAAGCTTGCAGGGAACAGCAGTGTACCTTGGGGCACTCTGGCTGCCATAAGGCCACATCAGAACCGTGAGCCCAAGCTGTCCCTCAGTTTAATTCTGGTGCAGACCTGAGCCTAAACACAGTTGCTCTTTGGAGCTCCATAGGGCTGTATGAAGAGAGGAGGGACTTCAGGAGAGCCCTTCAAACCAGGCTGGCTCAGGTGCTAGAGCCAGTGCTCTGATACGATGATGCCATACACAGGCCTGGGGAGATAATCTCTCTTTTGCTTCTGATCCTGCTAGCTCAGGATTTCCAGAGCTCCTCAGATTTCCAGGCCTGCTCAGCATGCTTATGCTAAGGGCATTTAAGAACATATGTCGGGGGGTGGAGGAGACAGAGCCCAGCCCAGCAGGGTAACAACTGAAAGATGGGGTCTTTCTCTGAGGTCCTAGAGGATGTGTCCATGCCGGCAGCTTTCTTCTGAGGGCTGGATGGGCTGAGCACTCTGGGGAAGTTCTAGTGGACAGGGAGCGAGCTGCAGGGCAGAACTGTGCTGGGAAGTTTAGTGCTTTAATATACAGAGCCTAGTGCTGGAGGACAATGAAATAAAATAGCTGGCTCCCTGGATGGTAGTCTCACAGAGATGAAGACTGTTTGGGTCAGAGCCTTAGCCCTTCCTCCACCCTTGGAGGTGAGCCAAATGTGGCACCACTGAGGCAGCAGGAGGATGCTTGTCCAGCTGTTCCCTGTGTGGGGGACAAAGACTGGTAGGCCCCAGTACATGCACTGCAGGGCTCCCCAGCAGCTAATTCATATGAATGAAGAGGAGATTCCACTCACCCGTCAGCCTCCAACTTCTTCCTTTTCTCAATGATCTGCAGAGAAAGCACAAAGACCACGTTTGGATATGAGTGTCACAAGCTGCCCAGAGATTGTGGGGCACGAGGTCTCCCTTCCCACAGTGAAAGGTGAAGGCTCCACAGGGGAGGGAGTTGCTTTTCAGGTTCTTAGGCCTGGTAAGGGTGGAGCCAGAGCTAGGGCTTTGGAGTTGCAATACCTGCTTAGGGAGAATTCTGTGCAACCAAACCAATTTGTACTTGAGACCTGGTGGGAAGAGCGAGTGCATGGGGCCAGAGACATGAGGTTTCGTCTCCACTCCTAGATATCTGCCAACCCCAGAGACAGTTCAACCAACCCCAGAGGAAAAGGATCCTCCCTCTGGGGCACTAACAGTTCAAGTTCTGGACAAACAGCACCCCTCAGCAGGGAAACAGTTCTGCCTCCAGGGAGCGCCCAGCCCACCCCCAGACACTCACCGCACTGATCTTCTTCCACTGCCTGTCCAACTCAGCCTTGTCATTGGTCTCCTTGAAACGGCGTGTTTTACGGCCCTCTGACATCTTGATTCCGTACTGGAAAGCCGCTCTGGGGAGAACAGAGGGGAGGTCAGGTGTGGAGGACAGTGACCATGCCCTGAGCTTGGACTAACGGGGCAGGTGGCTGCAGACCAATCAGGCGGCCTGTATTATTGGGCCAGATTAGGGGCTGTCCTGCCCAAGGGACTCAGACAGCAGCTGTGCCCCATCACCCACTCTGCACTCTCCATCTGGGTGGGGTTCCTCTCTTCCCACCCAACTTCTGAGTATGTGCCAGACTTACTTGGGCAGAGCCTCTTTGTTGTTCATGTACTCGCTATACTCCTCCTGTGTGTCAAAGTCCCAGCGGCCCAGGGGCCCCTTCTTGTTACCCTGCAGCAGGAGAGAGAAGGGCTTAGCTGCTCCTCAAGAGCCCAGGGGAGAAGAAAAGGCTAAGGGATCTTATTCCAAACCAAGCCAGGCACAAGCAGGCAGAAGTCTGATCTCCTCCCAGCTGGAATTCAGAATTCTGGGAGCTTATGGATGCCATCTCTGAGAAGGTCATTGCTCCACATGGGAGATGCCCAGAACTAGAGAGCTGGTACAAGATGCCAGTCACTGTAGCCATGGGGTTTTCCTTCACCCTGCAAGGATCTGCTCCAGCCCTCACAGAGGCAGCAGAAAGGCAGGTCTTTAGATGGATTCTCTGATTCATCTTTGCTTGCTGGCTGGCCCCTGCTCACCCACCCCTTTTGGAATAGGAAGTCCTGAAGGCAGACAGGAAGGAAAGGCCTGGCTCCAATCCTGGCCAGTGAGCAAAGCTAAGAGGAGTGATGGGCCAAGGAGCTAGGCAGCTAGAGTCCAACTAGACCCCTCCCCCAGCCAATGATTTGAGCACCAGGCAATGTTCACCACCACACACACCCCCCACCCCCAAGAGGGAGAGGGAGAAAACGTGCAAACAGGTCAGAAAGATGCAGCCCCAGAGTGGAGAACACCAGTATTTCCCTCTACCTGAGAAACAAACACAAAGTTAGCTTGTGGAGCCAGGAGTCCATATCCGGGCCCGCCCTGCAGAGATTCTGGCCTCTAGCTGGGCTCTTTTGAGCCCGTGTTTTTACACCTGCCTCATGAACTGGCTTTAAAAGCGTGCTGGGATTACCTGATCCATTTTACTGTAGTCCACCTCTTCATCACTGTCCACAGCCATGTCGTCCATTCTGAAAGAGGAGAGGGAGAGTCAGCTGGGGCACAGGCTTAGACCCTGCAGCACACAGAGTTCAGCCCAAGTATTCGCTCCGTTCTGGCAGTGAAGGATTCTATGAACATCTGACTTTCACTCTAGCTGGGCACCTACAGCAGCTCCCTGGGCCAGATGACAGCACCTGCTCCATCCAGCAAGCAGAGCACTGACAGCCAGCCTACAGGGTGCTCTCCAAGCAGGGCCAGGTAAGTGACAGTCTGGACTCCTCAGCTCTGACCAAGCCCCCAGCTGCCTCGGAAGCAGCTGCACGGGGACCCCCAGCAAGCCCTTACGTCGCAGGGTAGCACTCGGCGTAGCTGTTCGACATCCCAAAGAAATCACCCAGCTGTTTCTTGTCTTCAGGTTTCTTTAATGTATCACATGTTAAAGAAAATGCAGCAAGGAGACCCTGTCATCTAGGAGCAGGAAGGGGCTATAGGAATGGGCTGTGCAGACAGAGCTGGCGTGGGGACTACGCAGGGCAAGGCACAGACCAGATGGCCGAGATGGTCAATGGACCCCCTTCTCTGGTGGGACACACCAGGTGGTGATTCATGGTTTGCACCCAACATACCACAAGGGACACAGTGTTCAGGTGGCTTTTCCAGCCCTCCTCTCCTACCAGCAAAGTGTGAGAGAGAGAGAGAGAACCCTCTGAGAGGAGGGACGTGCCGGGGGAGAAGAGCTCTCCCACAGCCCAGGGGAGATGCCCAGACAAACCAACAGGCTGCCAGCAAGAGAAGCCTAGAGCCCTGGTGCCAGCCAAATTGATGCGTGAGCATAAAGGATATGATTCTGCTCCTTCCCAGCCAGCTGCTCCAGCAAACTTCTCATTGATGGATTTAATCAGCTCCTTGGCTGAGCCTGGTCCTGTGGGCAAGAGAAAAGCCATCAAGACTCCACTCTAACCAGGGCACCGAGAGGTGCAGCTCCCTGTCTGCAACACACAGGGCTGGCAAGAGACCTCTCACATGAATGCAAGTCATAAGCCCCCCCAGTCATGATGATCAAAGCAGCTTCTCAATAGAGCATCTGGTAGCTAATGGAATGAAGCAGGTGATTCAAGAAGATCCTCCATCAAGCCACAGGAGGAGGAGATGCAATGGCTAGGGACTAACGGGGAGACCCACGAAGGAGGAAATAAACCTGATCCAGAGGAAACAGCCTCTAGGATCAGTCCAGACCAGGCCCACTGAGCCCCTGGGCTTCCTGCTGGGACCTGCTGACTAAAGACAGCAGAATGGGACCTCCGTTCAATCAGGAGCCAGACAGAGGCTTATCTGAACTATGCCCCAGTAGGAATGAATTTCAGACTGTCAGCCCCGACTGGATGCACACCAGTGTTCTAGAGCGTGCAAGGCTCTTTATCCCATTTCCAATCCCCCACAGCCAGACGGACCTCCACTATTTTATAGCAACATTACAGGCTTAAGGAGCTAAAGCAGAACACTGTGGACCTGGACTGGCAGGGCCAGGAGCACTGCTCGCCATGCAGCCAGTAGGGTTAGAAGGTCCCTGCTGAGGGCTGGAATTCAGTTCCATCTGTCTCATGCCACCCATCCAACACAGTAACTCACCTTTGTCAATATCCAGGGGCTGCAAAGCAAAGCAAAGATGACAGTGTTACTATGGTGGGCCAGAAAACAACTGAAAATGACAGCCCAGTCCTGCCCCCACGCTACACAAGGAACGCAGGACTGAGCCTTCAGTGTGTAGAAGGGTAAAATGCTCCCTTTGGTCTTGCTTTTCAAGGCAACTGCAGGAGGAGGGAGTGCGGAGGTGCCCAGCCTCCCCACCAAGCAGTTGATCAGTGAGACTCTGCCCACATCATAGACCAATATGGAGACACCTGAGGATATGTCACACAGAGAGGCCAAAAGCTCCAGATGCAGCAGCAGTAACACCCTCTCCTACAAGCACGCCGATCCCACTGTCAGCTTGCAAGGCAGTAAGCAACCCAGCCACATTCCTGCCCTAAACCACAGCCCCCACAACACTGGGGCAACTCAAAGCTGCTGCGGCCGAGTAGAGTGAAGTCAGCTTGGATTTCCCATAGCTCATTGCAGGTCAGCATCTGCCCACACACTTTACTGCAGACTCAGAAAGAGCCTTGCTACTGACCCGGCATTATCGCCCCTCCGACCCCCAGAAAGTCTCCATCACAGAACAGAATGTGGACAAGGCACTGGATCTGTGCCTACTTGGAATGTGGGAAATGAAGAGCAGGATACCCAGGGCTCCCCCTTCTCCAAGGAGGCTGTATTCTCATCACAGCATGAGGAACCAGCGGAAGATGCAGGTGTTGCTACCTGATGACTCTCCTAGGCCATATTCCCGCTTTGGTATGGAGAGGCCCAGTATGAATTCCCCCCAGCTCCGTGATAACCCGTCTCATTTGGGGGTGGGAGGAAGCCAAAGAGGCCTTCTTTAACTCACCTCATCGTCAGCTTTGGGTTTCTCGAAGTAGCTGTGTCTCTTCTTTTCCTCCTCCCGTTCCCGCTCTCTCTCACGATCCCGTTCCCGCTCTCTCTCGCGCTCCCTCTCCCTGTCACGATCTCGCTCCCTCTCCCTGTCACGATCTCGCTCTCGGTACCTCTCTCGCTCCTTCTCCCGCGGCACCTTCGCTGCAGATGGCACGTAGTCACCAATATCTTCAAAGATACTGCAGGTGAAACAGATGTTCCTGTTACCGCTGGTATTGCGGCAAAGCCCAACAGATCAGCTCCTCGGAGCTGAAGACTAACCAGGAGCAAGCAGAAAGAATTCAGAGAAGACTACAGCATCTGACAGGTCCCAGCCAGTTGCATCCCTGTGCTCACCTAGCACACATTTCTCCATCAAAAACAAGAGCTTTCTGCCCTGCGACTCCTGCTATTGGCACTGGCCTTCTCTGTGCCCAGGGAGGTACAGATGCTCCAGCCATTTCTAGTTTCAACCAAAAACCTCTCCTCTCCCTTGTCTAGGCCTCGTCATCTCTCACACCCTGCTTACAGGGAATAGGGGGAATCTCCATGCTAAATTGTAAGTAATGTGCCAAATGCAGCAGCCAGTCTGCCCCCAATTCCCCAAACCAACCCAGCAGCTATCCCCCAAAGCACCAGGCAACTTCCTGATTCCCAAATCCCATAGTATGAGCAGCCAAGAGAAACCCCAGCAGAGAGGCCTGCATCACCGAGAAGGTTACTTACTTCATATCAGCCTCAGGGGGCTTCTTCTCATCCAGCTTTCCTGCAGGCAGAAGGCAGCAGTCAGTGAAGTCTGCCCACCTGTCTTGCTTTCTCTGTGTCCCCTGCCCTGCCCAACCAACTTACATGCACACAAGAGGGGCTTGTCCAATCACTATAGAACCTACCATACGAGGCTCCAGCAGGTCCCCAGGCCACATACACAGCTCTTTGTAGAGCTGCCTCCAGACAGCTTTCTCTCTTCCCCTCCCATGTGTCTGGTGATGGGAAATAACTAGCTTCCCTTCAGCCCAAAAGGAGACGAAACTGAGAAAGTCACAGTGCAACCCCCATTTAGAGCCTGAACTTTTAGACTAGCCAGATTCCCCACCATCACCGCAAAAGAGCCTGCCTTAGGGATCCAGCCCTGCCAGGGATCCCCTAGGGCCATTGGGAGTCACAGGAACACTGGCCCCAGATTCTGCCCCCTAACACCAAAGGAACCCAGCCCAGCCAGGATCCATCTCTTCATTTCTAAGAACCCTGTCCCTCCCCCCCGAATCCATCACCCATTGGGACACAGGGGCCCCAGCCCCTATTCCACACCCTCCTTCCTCCCAGGCCACGGAAACCCATCCAGGATACACACAACTCCCTTTACTCCTTTGGAATTTCACCGAGGTCAAGCCCCAGTGTGTGGCTAATCACAGCCCAGCCAGTAACTTTTCCAGCAATGCAGTTAGCTACAACGTGTAGAAGTTTCCTCCCCTTAGGGCTACCTTTGTCCTTCTTCTTGAGCTTCTTGTTGCGGGTCCCCTGCCTCAGATAGGAGAGGATCTGAGTCAGCTTGCTGATAACAATGTCGTTTGTGGTCAGTGTGGTCTGTGCCTGGAAGAGAAAGCGTCAAGAGAAGGAATGATTCTCTAGAAGGAGGATTCCTGAGAGTTGCAGCCCCGCTGTGAGACAGGACTCCAAGCAGCCATGCTCCTGCTAAGTTAGATTTAGTACTGCCAGACAATGCAGTAAGAGAACCAAGAGCAGCCCTAGGCAGCTACCTCCATGGTGGGGCAGTCGGCTTTGCTCCGGATCAGGGTGGTTGGGATATCTGTGTCTGCGTACTCATCATCCAGATCCACTACATAGGCCATCCTCCCCGGTAGGTACAGCTCATTTCGCTCATATGCCTTAGTCTTGAACAATATGCGATAGATGTTCCGACCTGGGGAACAGTGGGAAGTGTAAGTGTAGAACAGTGGCTCAGGAGAGGAGGAAACACAAATACCCAGACATCTATTGATTGAAAGAGCTAAATTATTCCTGCTGAGAGGCTCCAGGACCTCACAAACACAGCCTCTCTCCTGACAGCGAGAGCCGATCTGCCAGCCCCTCACCAATCCAGAGTCTTCCACACTCCCCTGGATTGAAGGCAAGACCCCATCCAATTTGCTCTCTGCCAAACCCAGGGCATGACCCTCAGCCAATCCACCAATCCCCTTCCTGTCTATGCACACCCAGCATAGCACACCCAAGGAAAGTGACAACACGGCCACATTCATACCCAAACGAGTCTTGAATTCTATTTTATTTTCAGGATCTTCATCTTTTCTGAAAAGAAAGTGGAAAGCGTTACACAAACGGCTGCATCCATTCCTGCTCCAACCCCATGGGATGCGGCTGCACTGAGCTCAGAGGAGAGCTCAGCCTTCCAGCACTCACTTGGTTTCCTTCTGTGGTTTCTCCATCAGCTCCTCCTCTTCCTTCTCTTTGCTGGCAATCTCAGCACGCACCTGGTCAGAAAGACAAGGCAGACAGGCATGGAAGACACTGTCAAAATGTGACTGCTGCCCTCCTGTAACCATAAGAGAGGCATTCAACCTTTCCCCAGGCTCCAGTACCTTCAGTGGATCAGCCAGTGCTTTGCCCTACCCAGCCTCACACAGGGCAATTCTGACCAAGAAAAAGGCTGAACGAGCGCAGAGTAGCACTTGACAGAGCTATTTCCCTGTGCGTGCCACTCGCTAGACTGGGGCAAGGGATTGCGAGATAGAACTCCTGGCTTCTAGACCTGATTCAGCCATGGCATTATTATGTAGACTTGAGTGATTCACTTCACTACCTTGGGACTTGGTTTCCCCATGTAAATTGGGGATAATATTTATGTACTGCGCTGGAGAGGTGAGAGGTCAATGGCTTAGCTCACTGAAAACATTGCTGCTCAAAAGGAAAGCCCTACTGATGTATTATCATCTGTACTCACCTTCTGCAGCAGCGCAAAATCCAGACCCTTCACCAAGTGAGTGTGCTCCATGTCACCACCCAAGAACTTGGACTCCTGGATCAGTTGTCGCCTCTTCTCAGCAGCTGACTTATCCCTGGGCAATGAGAAGGGAGCACATTACACAAGCTCTCGCTGTGGGCTGGAGCTCCCTGGACAATGCCTGGACACAGGCTCACTTACGCTTCTGCAGTGGGTCCCACTGCCCTGTAGTTGGCAGTCGTGCTAATCAGCTCCGTTTCTTCATAGTCTTTGTTGACTCCATCTCTTCTCTCCTTGGCTCGATCCCTGTATTTTTCAGCCAGCTCCCTCTCTCGTTCAATCTCCTGCTGACGCAGCTTTGCATAATAGCTGGGGGCAGAGAAAAGGAGGAGCGTTTGAGCTACTGGGATGTTTATAAAATACTGACCAGGTGATACCACCAGCTTCTTCCCATTCCCACAGCACTGCCCTGTGTGGGCCACTGCCTCCACTCCACCTCCGCTTAAATTCTCACCCATGCTTTTAGCTCCCCTTTCTCAGCTAGCACGTCTCTTCTCAATGATTCCCCAAAGTCCCAACTCTCCAGATTCCAGCATGTAGAAAATACTGCTGACTTCCTTCAGCCATGTAAACCCCATCCTCAGACACCTTCAGTGGCTCCCCACTCCTTTGAAGATGCTTGTTTTTAAAACCCTTACTGGACTTGCTGCAGACTCTCTTAGACATTGTCTTTCTCTACTGCCCTTCTCACTCCTGCTCATTTAGCGCTCTGTTCCTTTCCACAATCTCATCACTGTATATGCAATAGTTTTTTCCTTGGCAGCAACTCCTATCTAGGAAAACCTGTAATCCTCAGCTCCAACCAGTCCTATGTCTTCACATCTCAGTGGAAGACAAAACTTTTCTTCCTCAGTTATCAGGCTTCATATTTTTACCTCTTCAGCATTTGGGGACACAGTTTGT
This sequence comes from Mesoclemmys tuberculata, assembly GCA_007922155.1. Lineage (NCBI taxonomy): Eukaryota > Metazoa > Chordata > Testudines > Chelidae > Mesoclemmys > Mesoclemmys tuberculata. Next base: position 558,336 of record ML675615.1, read on the forward strand.
ATGGAAAATGGTAAACAACATAATATTATTATAACAAGATATTGCTGAGGAACGGAGTAGCTTTAAAAGTGAAAAACCCACTGTACTCACAGTCACACAGTGTAAATGCACCATAGCAAGTTCAATACTTGAAAAGAAATACCCCCATGTTGTCCTAACTGATGCCCACAGAGGGCAGCCATGTCAGATGCTGTCTCCTAACATTTTTCTAAGGGCAATCTAAGTAGCCTGTCCTACTGCTCATCTAGTGCAATCACTTTGGTGGTTATGAAAATTGACAACCTCCCTATTAGAGTGCTTCTAACATCATTTGGTTCCTTTGCCATCAATGCAGAGCCCACTGATATTTCAGGCCTCTTAAGGTCCCTTTCTGTATTCTAAAAGGCAGCAGCTGGCTGACAGGTGAAGGTGGCTTCTGATACAGCACAATTTCCATTTACCTCTTCTTCTTCCTCCTGCGAGCAGCTGGATCTTCATCTTCGTTGTACTCCCGAGGCATCCTGAACAGAACAGAAAAACAGCAGTCATCACCAACACCAGAGACCCACAAAACAAGAACAGGAGGGACTAGAGGTAGCAGTCACACAGGACCCTGGGCTTGAGAGGTCTAACACTTAGATGTCCAAAGCTTGGTATATTTAGAGCAGGAAACTTAGATTTCTGCCTGACATGACACCTAACTCTACTGTACCAACAGGGAGGCAGAAAGAGAAAGTGAAAGGGCTCAATATAAGAACCAAGACAAACCTTGGGATTCCCATGCAGATTTTAATAAATCCATTGAATCCACACTCTCATTCACGGTGTTCCTGATTTTACTGGTTTCCCCACCCCCCACTGCATATACAACACACAAAGCAAGTTAGTCAGTAATGGAGTATAGGGAAGCGAGAGTCAGACATACAATAGCTGCTTGAATGATAAGTTCATGTTCAGTCTAAGAGCAGTGAAAGATTAATGAAATCTACTTACTCATGATGGCGCGATTTGGAGGGTGGTGCGGATGTTGGCGCAGCCCGTGGGGTCATAAGAAGCTTTCGGAAGTCTTCATTGGTCAGCTTGGACCTAGGAGGATGAAGAATTGTTTTTCATTGCAACAATGATAACAACACCATCACACACTCCTGCTGAGAGCAGGTTTGTCTCTATTCCTTAGTATTTATTTATTTATTTCCTTGTTATTTTTTCCCTGCATGTGCTTGGCCAGATTGTGACAGTGCAGTCTACACTGGATTGCCCTTATTCACCTGAGTTTTGCAACAGTCAGACTGGAAATAAAATGCATTTTTTTAAACAGTGAAGATAATTTACTAAGGGATGTAGTACATTCTCCAGCACTTTGGAGTCTTTAAATCAAGATTAGATGTCTTTCTAAAAGATATGCTGTAGTTCAGCTACAAGTGACTGGACCTGGACATACTGGAGAATATTGTCAGATGATCATAATTCTGGGTAAAATTATGTCACGGAGGTCACGGAATCCGTGACTTCCTGCGACCTTGGTGACATTTTCTGCTTCAGCCGGGGGGAGGGGACAGGGCAAGAGCTGTCAGCTGGTGGTGGGCCTGGCAGCTCCCTGCCCCTGTGGGTAGGGGAAAGGGGGAGACACAGAGCTCTGAGCCACACCAAGCAATGGGGAAGTCCTGCAACTCCCAAGCACTGAGGGTGGCCAGGGGGTTCCCTGCAGCTCCTAGGTGCAGCAGGCAGCCGGGGGGTCCCTGCAACTCCCAGACTTAGCCCCCAGCTTCTGAGGGCAGCAGGGAGACCCTGTCCCTTTGCTCTCATGCTCCCCTCCTTCAGCCCCAATTTGTCATAGATAGTTACTTTTAGTAGATGTCACGGCTTCTGTGCATTTTAGTTATTGCCTGTGACCTTTCCTTGACTTTTATTAAAAATAACACGATAAAATCTTAACCTTAATCATAATGGTCCCTTTCTGACTTTGAAATCTATTAATTGGTGCTAAGAGATTGACTTCACCTCAGAATATCCAAATCCTTCCCTCCCACAGCAAACCATATTGTGCCTACTGCCTTTCTGTTTGAATGAAACAGAGAGCAAAAGCTTTTCTACTCACTGATGGAAGGAGTGGGAATCGTCCACCTCATGGCCATCGGGGGCCAGAGGGTTGGAGAACGGCTCACCTTGGAGGAGGAAAAAGAGAATTGGTTAGAGCCTATCAATCTGTACGCTGTTCTGCCAGGCCCACACCTGCATCTTACTGGTACCAAACTGTAGAAGAATTAAAAGCAGATTTCAGAGAGTAATGAACAGAAAATTAGATTTCACCCCTTCCCAAATAAAATAAGTGTAAGCCACAAACATGACAGCTTCTCCTTTCACAGATCACATCAACCGGCATTTTTAGCCTAGTCAGCTACTGCACAAAAGGGCTCTGTTATGACTCCTCTGATCCTTATAACCTGGCATCAGTTTAAGAGGAGTCGGATTCCTAATGCTCTGGAATCACCTTCAGTCACTCTGAGGTGGGAAGGCACTTTTTACAGGAATTTTTTTTGTCATTTTAAAGTCCTGTAGCTGTTTTGGCAGATGAATGGTTACATTAGAGAATTCAGAACTACAATGGGAGCATCTCTCATGCTTCAGAATAACCCTGGCAAATAGCCTCATTTCTCACAAGGCAATGGAGAGAAGTTCTGTTAAACAACAAAGCACTAAACACCCAGTGAAGGAGTAAAATTCTTAGGTCATGCAGAAATACCCAGGTTTTTGGCTGTTACCCAGAACCTAAAAAAAAAAAAAAAAAAATCACCAACACACAGCCATACTTCTATTGGAGAATCTGATCCTCCAGCTAGCCCCAATAGGAAATAAATGCAGGAGAAGCATTTGCCATTATCGATTGTCTCCTTAACTCTGTGAGTATATCTACAATAACGCCACTACAGTGGCACAGCTATAGCGCTGCAACTGTGCCCCTGTGGGGTAGATGTTCCTACATCTATGGAGGGGGCATCTCTGGCTGGGTCCACACTGATGGCGGCAAATTCACTGCCATCAGATCAACCGCTCCGGACTGACTGAGCGGTCTGTGTAGACCCGCTCAGTTGATCCAGCAAGCGACGCAGGAAAACCACTCCGGTAAGTGGCACAGCGCTGCGTCGAAGGGAACCGTGTGGATGGTGCGTGGAGGAGACGCTGCAAAGTCGACGGGAGATACGCAAGTGATTTACGTCACTTGCGTATCTCCCGTCAACTGCCTCTGAATCGCAAAGGTAAGTGTAGACCGGGCCTCTGTTGATGTTATTCCAGCTCTCCAGGAGGGGGTAGCGAGGCCAACAGGATGAATCCTTCCATCGACCTCACGGTGTCTCTGGCAGGTGTTTGATGACCCAACTGTGGCGCTCAGGGGGCAAATTCTTTCACCGCCCCGAGCACTGCAGATAGGTCGAGCCAATTCTGAAGCACGCCCCAGGCCTAAGCCGCTGACCCTGGGGCGAACCTCATCGCTGGAGCCCCGCGCGCACCATGAGAAGGGGGGAAGCCGGTTTCCCGGGGGCGGCGCATTCCCAGCGCAAACCCCGCCGGAGCGGCCAGGCGTGGACCCGTCTAGCCGCGAGCCGCTGCCCAGCCGCCGGAGCACACGGACCCCGCACTGGATCTAGGGGTGCCAGGCAAGGGGATCAGGGCCCATCCTGGGGCGGATTCTTACAGCCCCGCCCCCCGGTGCGCCGCGGGGTCCTGGGCTGGCTCCCCGCACCGGGCGCTCACAGCCGGTCTGGGTGACTCTCTGCTGGGGCGAGAGCCGGGGGCCTCCCCAGCCCGGTCACCGCTGCCCGGCCCCCAGGGGCCGCGCTGGGGGGGCGGGGAGGGGACCCTGCGCTCCGCACACCCCCCGGGCCCGGGCCCGACACTCACTGTCTCGCTCCGGCATCTTCGCCCCTCAGCCACCAACGCCACAGGACACCCGGGAGCGGTCCCGTCCGCCTCCTTCCCGCGATGCTCCGCGCGCGACCCGCCCACGGCCACCATACACCGCGCGCAGGGAGCGGAAAGGAGCAGAAGCCCCGCCCCAGCTGCGCGCTCAGCCGCCTGCGAATTGGCTGAGGAGGTTCGAAGCGAGCTGCGATTGGCTGCGGTCCGCGTCATGCTCCGGGCCTCCCCTACCTGGCGGCGGTGGGATTGGGTGGGGGCGGGGCGTTGGGAAGATGGCGGCGGCCGCTGCTGTGCGGAGCGTCGGGAACGGCCTGGGTCGGAGCCTCAAGGAGCTTCGGATCCATCTGTGTCAGCGCTCGCCGGGCAGCCAGGGCACCAGGTGCGGGGGAGCCGGGCACTTGGCCGCCCCTCCCCCTCCGAGCCCCCCTCACGGGAACTGGCACCCACTGAGTTACCGGGTGATCATCCCGGCGTGCCCGGCGCTGTACGGCCCGGCAAAGAGACGGCCCCTGCCCCGCAGATTTTACATTAAGCCAGGGGACAGGCGGGGGCGCGCAAGGCAGCGGGGAGACAATAGGCAGCCGCGCGTCCCGAGAGACGCGTCTCGTCTGGACTCGGAGCCGCGTGTGAATCGTGGGGTGCGGAGGGTCTCCGGCCCCCGGGGGCCGAGCCGACATTTGTGCTGCCTCACGCCCCCCCCCCCTCGCGTACGGCAGAAAGGGGTCCAGGTGCCGGCCCCCAGCTGCCTCGGGGAGGGTGGGACGTGAGGTGGTGAGGGACTCAAATGCAGGCGTGGCTGCGTCGCCCCCCACACTTCCTGCATGTACCCAGCGTGCAGCGCCCGCCTCTCTGCTGCAGACCCGCAGCCCGGCGCCAGCTCGGACGGGGGCAGCCTTCGCCCCCAGCCTGGGCCAGCCCTTCACGATGCGCTTGGGGGAGAGGCACTGAGGGATGCCTCTCTGAACCTCCCACACCTCCCTACTCCCCACCTGTTGTGGTGCCAGGTCAGCCCTTCACTACGGGCAGAGGGTGAGGGGCAGCTGCTCCTGCTTTCAGGCTGGGGCATGAGGCTGGCGCGGGGCTGGAGCCGCAGGAAAATGCACTCTGGGCCAACCCTTCACCGAGGGTGGGGGGCACAGGAGGCTCTGTGCTGCGCTGAGCCTCCTGCGTTTCCCGTCCCCTCCATGTTGTGAAGGGACAGCCTGGTGCCCCTATGCTGGCCAGCATCTGGGGGCCTGCCTCTCCCACCCCCCTTCAATACACCACTGTGTGTGAACCAGCAGTACTATCAAGTCAGCACTCTGTCTAGTCTATGGTCTCTTTTCTGTGGCTAGTGCTGGAGACTGCAGAGTGAGATGCAGGCACCCCAAAGTGGGCAATTATGGAATCTGCCCAAGCGACAGTTTTCTTCTCAGGAGGCCTTGCTGGTGAATTGAAGTATAGTTGGTGTGGTGATGACACACAGTTGGGTTCTTTCATTAGACTCGTACAGTCTAGTTGTTCAGCTTTCCCAAGGGCTGGTTGAGTGAGCCAGACTGTAAGGACTTCGTATCTTACATAAACTAATAGTGATTACTTGCTACTGCAAAGCATTGCTTGATTGGATTTTATTGGACAGATAGTTCAGGCAGGCTGCATTTGGGACACCATCCCTATGGACTGTGGGGGTGATGCATCTGTAAATTGGGGTCAGGAGGTTGAGCTGATACTCCTTAGACCCCAGGCTTATTGACTCCTGAGTATATTGCAAGGCCTGTTTTGCTAGGCTTATCCTTAGGGTAGGGATTATGTCTAGGGAGTTGTTTATTGATTAACTGACATGAACTCAGCTAATGCTATGTGCACTGAGAACAACTAAATTATTTTTCTGTTGTTAATGTGTTTAAAGCCTGTAAACCTCCAGGACTCCTAAAACTGCAATAATAATGACATGCTCACTTAGAACAGGCGGGCTATGTCATGGAGATGGGGTTGGTGTGAATGTAGGTGAGAGGCCTGTCTAGGTGTCCTGAGTGGACACCATGTCCTGTAGGGGTCTCTGATAATAATATGGGGTTAGTGGTTAAAAGATGCTCCTGGACAGCATTGACTGATGCGTGGGTAAACAGTTAAAGCTCAGTGAAAGGCAGTGTTGTTCTGAGTCTCCTCTTTCCCCTGCATGAAGATGGTACATACAAATTGCTCTTCCTCTTTCCTGCTTGAGTTCCTCTGTATATGGCAGTGGAATTCTCCATCCACTGCTGTGACAGTTCACTCAAGCTAAGGTCAAGGGGCAATACTGTTCGTGACTTGATTGAAGCATAAAATAGAATGGAGATCCTGTGTAACAGCACCATTATTATTTTTTGACATGTTGTTTCTCTGTAATGCTTGTCCTGCACTTCACATAACCTTGGTGAGGTACACAGGCCCATAGAGGTGGGGTGGAGATAGCTCTACAGACAAGAAGTTCATTATTGTGCCCTTCCATAGAGTCTGGCCGCCTCTGCTGCATGCTTCCAAAGTCTATGGATGATTTGGCAGGGCTAGGTGCATACAAGACTTCAAAAACCCCAGTAGAAAAACTACCAATTTTCTTTAGTTTCACAGATTTGTCCTTGGAAGTAACATTGGGCTTTAATTAGCATTGTTTGTTACAGAGACTTCATTGAACAGCACTATGTGACTCTGAAAAAGGCAAACTCGGACTTCCCCATCCTGATCCGGGAGTGCTCTGATGTGCAGCCTAAGCTCTGGGCTCGATATGGTGAGTTGGAAAGGAGCCCTAGTCAATGTCATTAGCTCTGACTTTGTTGTTGTCTCTTGCTCAGTACAGTATCTTCAGAGAAACCTCCCCATGGTGGATGTGGTACTAGGATGCTGGAGTCTGTATCCAACTAGAAATTCAGCAATAAATTGCTCACATTCCAGGAAAGAGCAGTGCAAATTACACATCAGTGAGGAGTTTCCATATGTGGAGAGATGAGGTTAGGTCCTGTATGGTTTGAGAAAGGGGAAAGCAAAGAGACACTATACAAAATAAAGGCAAAAAACTGACTAATGGATGTCTGATAAATTAACTTGTTAGAAAGTGCAGAAATCATGGTACCTGCAGCAGTGCTCTGCCCGATCAGTTCAGCTGCTTAAACAGTGATTCTGACTCCTCTGTGCGTGTGTGCGCGCATGCATGCAGTGGAGCTGAGTGCCTTTGTAATGTGAATCTTTAAAGGGATAGTCAATTTGAAAATCACAAGTCCACCTAAAAGCTTTGTATCTACTGCTGTTACCCCATCTAAAATTCCTTGCAACAAAGCTGAGAATTTTTGCTAGGTTTTGTTTTTTTCAATTTTACTTGTGTTTGTGTAATTTATTTAATTGTTTCCCTCTATAGTAATTATCCCAGCTGGACTGACCCTTATAAACATCAAAAGAACAGGAAAAACTTCCCCTCTCCTTAAAGGAATGTTTTTTAAAAAAAACATTCAGGACATACTGTCTAAACAGGGCTCTATCAGAAAGGAAGTTTAAAAAAAGTTGTTTGTGTGACCCTGTCTCATGATATCTCTGTGAAATCTAAAATGTAATGGTAGCCTGTGAAATGAACTGATCTTTTTCTTTTAAAAAAAGGCATGTCTAAATTAGTAAAATATGCTGCATATGCACAAGAGACAGACTTTTCCCAATATAGCTAAACTGGAAGAGTGCTCTGTTGCTTTAACTGTGTAGTGTTCTTACACATACACAAACATGCTTGTCTCCAGGCTAAAAACAGCAGTGTAGACATTCCAACTCAGGCTGGAACCTGAGCCCTGATCCCCAGCAAAGGGGAGAGAGTCTGAGCCTGGTCTCCAGCCTGACTGAGAATTTCCTCATTGCTATATTTAGCCCTGGGTTTTGGTTTTTGCTATGTAGACATATAGCGCCACAAAGCATACAATAGTGCTAAGCTGTAGTTGCAAAAAGCTGGTGCCAGCGACGCTCACAACTAAAGCTCTTGAACCAGGGTGGAAAACTTGTATGGTGCAAAACATATATAGCACTTTCAAGCTTAAACTAATTCACTGAGGATTAGCCACATACTCTGGTTGAAGTTTTAAAAAATAAGCTCTTTGAATTTTTTCTTAGTGGTGGAATCAGAAGCATAGAGAAGGCCAGTTAATTACACAGACTTAATCTCTTAACACCATGAGAACAGGAGGATTTGGAAGGCTACCAAAGGAAATGCTACTTTTCTGATTTGCGATATATAGTTATGATGGAGGCAAAAATCTCCGTGAGAACTGAGACGGAGAGCTGCAATGCCAAGTGGCAGTCAGGCCTGTAACAAATCTCTTCAGACAGCTTTTCCCCAAGCATTAGTCAGGACTCTGAAATGAACAGGCTGCAGCTAAAAATGAAAGTACCAAGTCTGCTCTGCTTTCAATGTAAGTGTCCCTTACATCTTGGGGTAACAGGCTGTCTGTTCCTTGCTCCTGAGGGCTAGCCAGTGAGACCAGCCTGTCTGAATAGCTGTTTGTGGGAGTGGGGCTGACTTCTGAGGAAAGTGGGCTAAACTTGTAGAGTTCAGATGAGCAAACACTAGAGGGGAGGGAAATAATCTGCAAATGTTCTGAAGAGTGTGAGCACCAAGGAGGATTATAACTAAGCAATAGAAAGGGGAAAACAAACTGAGTCAGGGAAAGGGTCCTTACAGAGAGGCTCTGAGATAATCCAAGAGTAAGAGTGGAAGCCCCGTGCGATTGAACACTTGGGTTGGGAATTTGACCAGTCCTAATAAATTAATGCTTTAAATATTTGACTAGTTATTTCTGAACAGTAACAAACGAGTAAGACTTTAGGGTTTGCAATATGTTTTGCCTTAAATACTTAAGCCTAATTACATAAAACCACTGTACTTCACTGAATTATTTTAACTCTGATAAATGCAAAACACAATGACATGAAGTCCTAAAAAATGTAGAAATGGCTTCATCATGCAAGCAGAAAAGTCAGCCCCCGCCTACATGGGGTATTCTTGTTGGAATATTTGACTGTAGTCAAATAATAGGCAGTCATTTGACCAGTTGTCAAGCCTTCACTAGGAAATAAATCTGGCACTGCCTCTCCTTGGGGAAAAGGACAAGGTGGTTTCTTCATCTAATTCTCTCTCTCTCTCTTCCCCTAGAGTTTGGCAGAGAGACTTGCGTGCCACTGAATAATCTCAATGTTGACCAAGTGGCCAGAGCCCTGGAGAATATAGTTCACAGCAAAGCATGAAGACCAAGAGAAACCTGCAAGTGCAGGAGACTTTGCCTAAATGGGTTTAATGTAGAATCTGCATATCTGTAATCATAACTTATTAATTGCATATAAAAGCGTGTGTCTGACACAGTGCTTTGAGGGTCTGTCCTAAAAGAGATGTTACGTGTGGAGGTAGTTGCTTGTCCTCCCATGCAGAGAGGGGGGCACACTGAAGAGGGAGCAAATCCACAGTTACACCCCCCTCTTTTCCAGGAGTGAGACACTTTCCTTCTGCTTAGTTGAGACCCAGCTCTGCTCCTTACCTAAGCAGGCATGTGAGCAGCACTGCTTGCTGTGCTGGAGCCGGGATCCTTTCGCTGAGAATGGCAGTCAGCGTGCTTGCCTAACCAAGCTGAGACTAAGATGATACAGCAGCGCTGAGTTATGGCTGCCATTCTCCAGGGATCCACACCACCCACCTTCCAGCCAGCTGGGGGGGGGGGGCAGTAAAATCAGCTGGCACTGTCTGAGTGCCTTAACAGGGCTTGACCAGTGCAGTTGACTCCTTCACGCTGTGACAGCAGAGAGCACACTGTAAAACAGTTTATTAAATTCCAAAATAACTTAATGTACAAAGTCCATGGGGAGGGAAGCAGGAGTGGAGGCAGCATGGTCTAGGTGGAGGGCAGGACAACAGCCGAGGCTCTGTGGGGGAAGAACTGAGAGGCTGCAGCTGGCTGAAGGGATGTCTCCTTGAGAGCCCTCACTCGCTCCTGTAGTTGGGGGTTGTCCTGGTGCTGTTCTAGGACTTTCAGTCCTGCTTGGCTGAGAAAGTCATCAGCAGCCTGTTCCAGGAAAGACAGCAGATTAGAGCCTAACAAAGGGATGAGTGGCTCTAGTTCTCTGGTCTCTATCATAGAACCCATCATATCAGACGCTTGGGAAAGGGGCTGAAGGAATCATTCATCGTATTCATTTTGGATGCACCTCCCACCACAGGAGCAATGCTCAGACTAACATAGTTGACTTAACAGTTTCAGTTTATCACCATCTTAGAACCATGGAGCCTGAGGTGAGCAGGCCCTGCAGTGCTGGGTCACAGCACAGGACAAAGTGCCCGTGGACTGTGCTCTTTGAATACACAGAGCTCTTGAGGGAGCAGTATTGTCCCTGGCATCTTTCCAAAGCAAACCATTTGTTTAGTAAGAGCCATGAACTCCTGTTAGTTCCCCTGCTCAGGTTAGGTGGAATTCAATACCCACAAGCCTTAGTACCACTGGTTCCCCTCTGCACAATACAGGGAAACTGACCACTTGAGCTGAGCCCTACCTCTGGTAGATGCAGGAAGAGAAGATGCAGCAGCTCAAGGCTCTGGCCGACCACCTGGGCATCGGAAAGAGCGAGGGTGCCGAGCAGCGCAGGCAGCACAGCCTGCTGGTGCAGCTGGTGGCAGTAAGCAGGGCCCTTCTCAGCGATGTTACACAGCACTGTCAGAACCTGGAGAGGGAGATGGCGGGAGGAGCCCAAGTTGCGCGGCTCAGTAACTGATGCCCAGGTAACTTTGACGTAACTGAAGCTGGTCGCAAGTTTTATATTGACCAGAACCAGCCACCTGTAACATTCCTGTACGTCTTCCTGACACAGGATGGCACAGTCGGTAACTCCACCTCCTAGAGGGAGATGGAGAGAAGCTCATGCTGTCACCCCTCTAAAGAGGCAGCCCTGCAGTACAACAAACCTTCGAAGGCAGAGATTGGCATGCTTGAACCCTGCTTCCTTACCACTGTCTGCTTGGCCCCTGGACAGACAGTGGGGTGAGCTGAGCTTTCTGGAGTGGGTGCCAACCCTGCTGATGCCATGGAGAGTCTGCTACCGGTGCTTATCATTGGGGCTTTGTACTGTGGCAGGCATCTGCGTGCCCAGAGCCATGCAATTCTGGAGTTATCTGCCAGGCTGGACTGCACAAAGGCCTGAATGTTAGCTGCCTGCAGGCTCATTGGGGAGTCAGCTAAAGTAGTCCCTCCTGTCAGCAGAACACACTGCAGAACTAGCTGCTAGCTTAGGTTTTCCTAATTTAAGGACAGGCTGGGAAAGGCCTTTCCAAGCCTGAGTCTGATGTAAAGCCCCTGCTGGTGTTTGAGAAGCTTTTAAAGTGGGTTCTTAAAAATCCGTTCACGGGTACTTCTCTTGAACTTGCTGCCTCCAAGCCTGAGTGCTGGGAGCACTAGAGCCCGTCTGCTCCTTTTATTTGCACTGCATTAGTGTTTTTCCTCTTTCACTGCTCAGATTTTGGAGCATCTTTTGAATTGGTCTACACCAGCTTTACTACTGGAGGAAGTGCATTTGCTGCTCTCAGATGGGACAGTCCCTTTCATAGGGAGAAGGCACTGGACTCTCTAACAGCGTAGCCTATTTCCCATGGGCATAGTAAGGGACTAGAACCTGGGCAGGCAGCTCTCCACGTATTCTGACATCTCCTCCCAGAATGACACACAAGCTGGGATGGGGAAGCGCATTTCAATGGAGTCCAGCTCCTTCCCAGGCAGGATGCAGTCAAAGCCTCCATAATCAGGTGTGAATACAGAGTTTAATAAGTAATGGGGGAGAACCAAATAGGACAGAAGTAAATAGCCAGGTGAGGCACAGGGTACTTCTTCCCTCACCTTGATTGTGAGCCAATCAAACTCTGATACACATGCACTGCCCATGTCAGGGCATAATCACAAGAGCACAATCTCTTTCCCCTGGCTCCCACCTGTCACCAAAGGCCCAGAAAACTGACAGCTCTAGCTGCTCTAAAGAACAACAGTGGGAGATTCCTCACCAGCAGGGTCATCATCCGGGAACAGGGCAGGAGCTGCAGGAGGGCTGGGAGTAGACCCAGCGTGAGCACAGCAGAGCAGAAGATTGGTTCGTCAGCTGAGAAGATCAGAAGATAAAAGTGTTAAGGAAACCCAAACAGATTCCTGAGAAAAGGCCTTCTGGGCAAGGCTCACAGGAGCATGCACTGACAGGCAGTGAAGCAAGAGGTTGCTGCTATATATAAAGAGAGACTCTACATAAGAACGGCCACACGGGATAAGAGCAAAGGTTCATCTAGCCCAGTATTCTGTCTTCAGACAGCGACTGCTTCCAGATGCTTCAGAGGACATGAACAGAACAGAGCAGTTATTGAGTGATCCAGTGTGGTCATTCAGTCCCAGTTTCTAGCAGTCAAAGGTTTAGAGGCTCCCAAAGCATGTTTAGAGGCTCCCAGAGCATATGTCCCTGCTCATCTTGTCCTTCATGAACTTAGCTTATTCATTTTTGAACCCAGTAATACTTTTGACCTTCATAGCATCCCCTGGCAAGGAGTTTCACAGGCTGACTGTGCATTGTGTGAAAAGTACTTCCTCGTTTGTTTTAAACCTGCTGCCTATTAATTGCATTGGGTAACCCACAATTTTTGTGTCAGGTGAAGGGGTGAATAACACTTTCCCATTCACTTTCTCCACATCATTCATTATTTCATAGACATCTAGTGTATTTCCCTTACTCATCTCTTTTCTAAGATGAACAGTCCCAGTCTTTTTAATCTCTCCCCCTGTGGAAGCGGTTTCATACCCCTAATAGTTTTTGTCAGCCTTCTCTGTACCTTTTCCAATTTCAATATATCATTTTTTTAAATGGGGCAACCGGAACTCCATGCAGTATTCAAGGTGTGGGCATAACAGATTTATATACTGGCGTGGTATTTTCTGTTTTATTATCTATCCCTTTCCTAATGGTTCCTAATGTTAGCTTTTTTGACTGCCGCTGCACATTAAGCAGATGTTTTCATGGAATTATCCATAATTACTCTAAGATCTCTTTCTTGAGTGGTAACAGCTAATTTAAACCTCATCATTTTGTATGTATAGTTGGGATTATTTTTTCCAATGTGCATTACTTTGCATTTAGCAACCCTGAATTTCATCTGCCATTTTTTTGCCCAGTCACCTCGTTTTGTGAGATCCCTTTGTAATCCTTGCAGTCAACTTTGGACTTAGCCATCTTAAGTAATTTTGTATCATTTTCAAACTTTGTCCCACCTCACTGTTTACCCCCATTTCTAGATCATTTAGGAATATATTGAACAGCACAGGTCCCAATACAGATCATTGGAGGAGCCTGAAGTTTACACCTCTCCACTGTGAAAACTGACCATTTATTCCTACCCTTTATTTCCTGTCTTTTAACCAGTTACTTGATCCAGGAGAGGACCTTCCCTCTTGTCCCTTGACTGCTTACTTTGCCTTTGATATCAGACCTTGTCAAAAACTTTCTGAGAGTCCAAATACACTATATCAGCTGAATTACCCTTGTGGATTCTCTCAAACAATTCTAATAGAGTGGTGAGCCATGATTTCCCTTTACAAAAGCTGTGGTCGTATCTGTGTCTGATATGTCTGACTGTGTCTGACAGTGTCTCATATCTGTGTCTGATATGTCTGTGTCTGATATGTCTGTGCATGCTCACTGCACAAGGATGGGGGATGTTGTGAAAGAATTAGTGTCAGCACTGCTGGGCTTGGACGATCAGAGACAGTAAGAAATTCCCCCGCTCTATGCTGGAAGGGAGCACCATGCTGTGTCTCATCAAACATACTGCCCAGAATATATTAGGGAGAGATGAGTTTGCGAGTGGCCAAGGAGAGGAACTTGAGAACTGGGCAGCAGTAGGATGATGGAATGGAAAGTTAGATAACACCTGTAAGATAGCATCACAGGTTCTGTTTCAAGGTCTCTTTGGAGTTTTGTCTCTTCTCAGAGACGGGCTATAAAAAATGTGAGTATCCCCTTGACTTTGATTTGAGGCAAGTCCCAGAAACCCCAGCCATCAGCCACACTTTTTTCCTTTGCAGCAAGTGCAAAGGTGCTAGGAGAATTCCCATTAGGCTATATGCCCAGCCAGGGTGCATAGGAAAGTCACCTGTGAGGTTGTTGAGAAGCCAGAGACACTCCTGCACTAGGAATGGGTGCTGCTGAAGGAAGTGCTGCATGAAGAGAAACAAAGCCACCAAGAGGCGCTCATCCTGGATCTGTACTTTACAGCCCTCTGTCTCATCCTCCGCAAGCAGGTTGCTGAGACACCGCAGCACGGGACAGATAAGCTGAAATGGTAAGAACAGCAGTATGGGGCATTCTCCCTCCTGCACAATATTGTTTCAGATAGCAAGGGCCCGGAGGATGGCACTGCTGACTAACCAAGGACCTTTACATCCTCTACTTACCAACTCAAGGCCCTCAGTAGCTGCTTTTGACATCATGGAAGCCAATTCCAGCAAGAGCAGCACCAGGGTTGACATGATCCCCATGGAGATTAACAGTGCGTTGTTCACATGGCTGTGAAAGGGAAGGAACATCACAGAAACACTGAAATCAAGAAGCAAATGCAAAACCCAGCCATCACCACTCAGCCTGCTCAAGCCCATGCACCAGCTGGCTTGGCTGAAGCCCCAGCTGAAAAATTGGAGGGTAGAGTTGTTTCATATTCTCTCAAGTCAAAACTGACAGAAGGGGTTTTGCTCCAGTGCTACAAAGCAGGTGCCCTTGGGCCGCGACTAACTCTGGAACATTTCAGCACAAAAGAGAAGCATTTCAGAAAGCGAAAGGCATGTGGAAACAGAGGGTTATAGCTGTTTGGAGGTACCCACGCCATACACCAGGCTTCGCTTCGCAAGACAGAATTCTTCAAGCATGGGAAAACTATCACGTGACAGTGCAACCCAAGATCACTAATCGCAATGAGGAGGGCCAGGAGGCTTTGTCAAATGAATAGCAGGATTGGACAAGAGCATCATCTGAAACCAACCCCAGGCAACAGATTACAAAAGCAATGACTCAAAGATGACATGTACCTGGTGAGCCTGGGGGGGATGAGGACAGATAGGTGGAGGACAGGAAGCTCAAAGGGGAGGACAGCTTCAAAGAGCTGCAGAATCTCTGGGATAGGAGCAGTCTCCAGTTCAGTGTCATTAACACGAGACTGGGCATGCCATAGAGTGCAAGGCCAGCATGGACCACCAGATCATCTAGTCTGAGCCTCTGTATACCATAGGCCCCACCCCCCCAGCATCTGCACACTGAATCCAAC
This sequence comes from Mesoclemmys tuberculata, assembly GCA_007922155.1. Classification (NCBI taxonomy): domain Eukaryota; kingdom Metazoa; phylum Chordata; order Testudines; family Chelidae; genus Mesoclemmys; species Mesoclemmys tuberculata. The sequence continues at coordinate 573,547 of ML675615.1, forward strand.
AGCCAAAATTAGCCCCCAGGAGACTCAACTGTTATGTGCCACAGGCAGAGAATAGAACGGACCAAGGTGCACCAGTGCCTGTAGCCCAAGGGCAAGCATATGATTAAGTGGGATACACCCAGATAATCCTGGCAGGTGACCCATACCCCACACTAGGTGAAAAAACCCCAGGAAGCTGAGGGCCAGGAGCATAGTTCATCCACAGCAGACAGAGCCACACCCCCAACCGGGACAAACCTCTTGGACACGCAGCTCTCCCTGAGAGGTCTCCTCAGGGAATCAGAGAGGGAAGAGGTTACACACAGTAATGTAGTCTCTGAACTAAAGCACCTGGCTAGGGATACTAAGGATCAGTTCTTTCTGTTCCTAAACACCAGGGGCACGGCCCTCACCATCTTCTATGGGCCTGGAAAGCCCCATGGAGGTTTGAGAAGCTATACCCGAAGTACAAGATGCATTTACCTACACACAATGTAATGAAGACACCAAGCAAACTCCACAGCGGCTCCCATCCCCAGCTCCAGGTTGCAGCTGACCAATCGAAGCATGTGCTGGGGGAGAACTGAGTCCAGGACCAAGCTGGGGCCAGAAGGAAGAGTTAAAAGAAACATGGATTTTAAAGAGGGATTAAAGTGGAGTACAAGCAACACTGTCACATGTGGGGCAAAAGCCTGGGCTGTCCGAGGAGGGTAACTGTACCGCTGTCCCCAGAGCTGCGCAGGTTTCAGCACCCTCAGCATGGCTCTCAAGTCCCAAATGGGAGAGACTCAGAAAACATGCCCACTGAGGAAGTGCTCAGAGAGCTGGGCAGGTTCCAGCAGGGCGAGGGGAGACATGAGATCTGTTGGTAAGAGTGTACCAGCATTTGTCAATGAGGCCAGTACGCTCATCATTTGAAAGGAATGGGTGGGGTCAGACCAGTTCCTAGGGGTCAGACATCTAACTCAGTGACAACCTGACAGCTGGGACTAATCATCCCCCTTAATGGCAAGCTCAGCAGAGGCCTTCAAGACTTGGCTCGCCTCATCCCTAGACATGGCCACTCCCGGGCAAGGCAGAGGAACCTCAGCAGGTGGTTGTGGCTTGCACTGATGCTCCCCAGGCTAATATCCTGCTCTGGGGTTAGATGGCCTCAGTCTCCAGGGTTGTCAAGCCAGTTCCTTTTATCAGCACTCAGACCAGTAGGAAGAAGTGTCCAGAGTGTTTCTCTGTTAGCCCCCTCGGTTTCAAGCAGCCCCTTACAGTTACTGAAATCTGATTAGATGAGGGGTCAGGGAATGTGACAGGGACAAGTGTCCTGATTTGTATAAAACCTCAGTGCTCTTGCCAGGGTTCTGCTCTGAGATATTAACATCATGGAGAGAATATGTGCCAGGAGGCTCTTCACCGCCCTGGCTCAACCACGTGCCCTGTCCAGATGCAAGGGGAGGGAGTGATGCTTACGGTATGATCTTGGCGGGAGCTTCCTTGGCCTGCAGGAGCTGTGACAGGACATAGCCCAGGCCCTCCAGCACTGCCACGTGAGAGGACTGAAATCAAGGACCACAAGGCTAAGCCAAGAGAACAAACCCCGCAGGATTCAGAAGTGAACAGGGGACAGACAGTGCATGCAAACAGACCCAATGGAAAGCAGAGAGGCTGAACTCGATCCCACCACAGCTCCCTGCAGTGGGAGCTAATTTGAAATATGTACATGTGATAGCCAAGCCATTTCCCTGAATCTCCACTGTCTCCAGAAATCCTGCAAGGCCAACATGTCTTTGATTGCTTACGGTTAAGAGACGGAGAGATCTAGCCAGGGAAGAGCACAAACACCGTATCAGCCACTGTCAAAATGTTATCCCAGGAAATTAAGATTATATATAGCAATGCACATGGCTTATGCCACCTGTAGCTGGGTTTAGCTCTCTGCAGAGTGCCCCCTGCACAAGGCCTACACCTGCACCACAAAGTAGTGCTCTGCCATTCATACAAGCGATTAGTAACTACACAAAGCCATTGGTTCAAAACCATAGAGAAATACACTCTCCTACTGGCAAGGCTTGTGGGAAGAGCCTGGGCCTAGTTTAGCCGGGTCACTCACCTGGATACAGGACACCAGGGCTGGAATAATGCCTTGAGGTAAAAGTCGCTTTCTCACTGTGTCACTTTCCACTGCCAAGTTCCCCAGAGTATACAAACACAGCTCCTGAAACACACACGTGGGAAACCACAGTTACTCTATGTGCCACAGGTGCCCTGCCAATCCAACCTGGTGAGATTGTCCCCTACTGGCATTTGGCGATATTGCCTCGAGAGCAGAAAGCAACAAACAGGACCTGGAGATGTATGTATGCTGCGCTCACGACAAGAGAGAGGTGGTTTCCAGGACCAGCAGAGCCAGAGAACCTCATGCTAACTGAAAACTCAAGTGAGTCACTTTAACCATCACAGCTTTCCTTGCTAGCCAGACACAGGCACCCAAATTTAATCCATCTGAGGGCCACACTAGTAATGAGAGGAACCCAAAGGACACACTGGCTGGAGCAAAGTGTACTCAACCTCCTCTACAACATAGGAAGCCAGGAACTGCCAGATGGATCAGACTCAAGGTCCATCTAATCCACCCTCCTATCACAGATAGCACCCAGTGCCAGATGCTTCGGACTCAATGCTTCAGAGGAAGATGCAAGAAACCCTCAGTAGTGAGATGTGAGATAATCTGTGCACTATGAAGGTCTCACACTAATCTGCAACAGTTAAAGATTGTCTTAAACCCTAACAAGTTAGTGGGTTGGGGTTTTTTTACCCCAAGATTTTGTTTGCATTAAATGTTATAACTTTGTATATTCTTGTTAGCCATATGACTGTCCAAACCTGTTTTGGATCTTATTCAATTCCTGGCCTCAATGCCATCCTGTGGCAGTGAATTCCACAGTCTGATTATAGACTGAGTGAAAAAATATTTCCTTTAATCAGATTTCAATTTGCCACCTTTAATTCAGTTTCACCGAGTGTCCCTTTGTTCTGGTGTTCTTCCTTCTTTAGCCTTGTCATTCTTTTATAGATTTTTATCAGGTTCTCTCTTCTTCGTCTCCTCTCTAAGGTAACAATCCCAGTCTTTCTCATCTCTCTTCACAGGAGAGTTTTTCCAGCCCATAATCATTCTATTCTCCCTTCCCTGAGCCCTTTCTAATTCTGCAACATACTTCTTGAAATGGGGTGGCCAGTGCTGCACACAGTATCCAGATAAAGATGTACCATCAATTTATAAAAAGACATTAGATTATTTCCTGGATTATTCTCTATCCCACTCCTTCTCCATTGTAACATCCTGCTTGCTTTTTGCACTGCAGCTACACATTGACTAGATCAAGGGTTCACAAACTGTGGTACACATACCCCTGGGGGTAAGCAAGATATCTCTGGGGGGTATGCAGAAGAAATTGTGTAACAGTGGATTTTATTTATTATTTTATTTATTGTATTTTCATAATAGGCTATGTAGACGAAGCTTTAAAACTCTATGAAAATTTGTTATATAAAATATGGTAGTTCATTTATTTCAAGATGTATCAATGAGATACATAGAGACTCTGACCTACAGAGCCCTCACCTCCAACCACCCATACAGCGCGGGTTCAGTAGCCTAGCAACTGTCCAGTCTAACTGAATTCAGAACTTATGCAGGGGTTTCGGCTGTATACCTCACCCTATAACTGTCTTTGTACGTAACAGTGGAATATGGATAGATGGACAAAGACAAGTGATGTTAAGAAGAAGACACAAAGTACAAGTGAGGAGAAAGGTAGGGGTATGCAAACAGCTGGTGGATCTGAAAGGGGGGGTACACAACAAGAAAAGTTTGGAAACCTTTGGGTTGGTTTTGTTGTGGTTTGGGGCACTGTGGGGGTGTCTAATTGGGCTAATTGCACACCGGGCTCAAACCCAAACTGTTGGGGCCTCACTCGGAGTCCTCCAGGACCACCAACAGTTTTCTTCATTGACCTGTCTGCAATGATGCTGGGGTCCCTTTCCTGAGCTGATAGTTAATGTAGACTCCTGTGTGATGTGTGGGTAGTATACATTTTCCCCTCCAATGTGCATTACTTTGCATTTATCAGCGCTGCTCTTCACCTGCCTTATGTTGCCAATCACCTAGCTTGGTTAAGTCCCTCACAGTCTTATCTGGACTTCACTAACCTCAATAACTTTGTGTTGCCTGCAACTTTTGCAACCTCACTGTTCAGCCCCCTTTCCAGTTCATTAATAAATATATTAAACCACACCAGAGCTAACATAGGCACTCAGCTATCAACCTTTGCCATGATAAAACCCGACCATTTAGTCCTACTCTTTGTTTCCTGTTGTTTAGCTCATTTTTGATCTAGGCCAACATTTTGCCTTTTACCCCTGATTATTTAGCTTCTTTAGTAGTCTCTTATGAAGGGCTTTGTCAAAAGCCTTTTGAAAGACAAAATAAATTGTGTCAAACAGTTCTCTTTTATCCGTTGTGAAAATGCATCCCACAGAGACTACAGGGCCCACCACATACTGTTCTATCTTCAGCCAGGACACCAGGCCATTGATCTTCCAATGAAGCGCTGTACACATGTCCACAAAACGTAGCTCTATCCTGAAGAGGAAGGCAGCTGCATGGCTGTATTAAAGACCCCTGTGGGCTCCATCTTGCCAACAGGCCACATTTTGGCCACTCAATCGCAGAAGTCCAATCACTAATGAAAGACCAGCTGATTCATGAACAATGGAGAAACACAGACCTATATCTTACCGTGAACTCTACACTGTGTCCTGAGAGATAGGTCAGGAGATAGGAAGTTGCTGGCAAACACGCCTCAGCTACAGCAGGGTCACTGGAGTGTGAGAGTTCGTGCAGACAGCGAGCTGCCTCCAACTGTACATCGGCCAAGCTGCTGGTGAAGAGCCCAATCAGGACCCTCATGCTGCCCTCCAACCTGCAAAAGAAACCAGGGCAGCTTTTCCTTCTGCTGCCCCCTTGGCCCAAACCACACCCTGCTGTCCCACAGTCAGGATGGCAGATTGTCTCTCAGGGACCAGGCACTAAAAACTTGCCCAGCTCATGGGCTGGCCATTCCTCAGCTACTTGACTTGAAAGGGCCAGGTTAATTCCTGCTTTCACAGCTGGGACTTCACTGTGGTTACACAGGGCTGGATTTGGCCCAGTGTGTGGAAATTGACTTTGTCCTTCTCCTTTTACAATACTTTCACTTTTTCCTTTCTTTCTGCTCCTTCCCTCTGTTTGGGAAGCCAAAGCTGCTGCTTTCTGAAGTCACTTTGCCACTACTACATATCATGGCAGAGTGTCTGACAAAGTTGTCCCTGAGCAGCCAGAAAGGAGCTGCAATGCCAGACAGCCCTCCCCATGAGAACATGTGCAGAACGAAGCCCCAAGCAAACCACTGAGACAGGAAAGTACAGCACACAGCTCTCTTGATCACAGTGAAGAGTGTTGTATGCATCCTTTGCAATATATTTTCCTGAAGATCGAAATCAGGTAGAGACATGTCCTACAAGCTCTCAGCCTCCCTTTGTCAATCTTGAGAAGCTACCTGCCCAGATTTCCCCCACAATCCCCTCGGGGCTTTCCCAGCTCAGGCTCATCCACAACCCAGCAGAATACAAAGGCACTCAGGCCAGGATATCAAGGGCACTGGCCCATATAATGTGAGCTCTGCTCCCAGTGAGGAAAGGAAGAGGTCACAGAAAAGAAAGGGATGGAGACACTTTCTAATGCACTAATAACACACTCCCAACCACAGCAAAATTTCCCACATCTCAGAAATAGCCACACCAATTCCTGCTATGCAGGATATGTGGACCCGTCCCTGTCTAAATGGATGCACAGTTATTTCCTTGCGATGACCACTACTGAAGAGAACATGAGGCCTACTGCTAGCCGGGTCCTTTATGAGCACAGACTAGCCATGCCTCTGGCTGGGTATCAGCATGGAAGCACAGACTGGCTAACCGGACAAATCTCTGCTGCGTCTCTTTGTGTTGCAGTCCCTGTCGAAGGCGACTTAACAATTTCTTCCTCTCCTCTGTTCTCCTCTGGACATCCCTCAGCAGCTGCAAAACCTGCCAGAAAACAAACAGTTGGGTGAATGTCAAGCACAGCTACAGAGTAAAAATCACAATCCTAACAGCATGATCACTTACGATCATTCAAGGTCCCATGGCCCTTTTCCAAAGGGTAACTAACCCTGACACCTCCGTGTTGCAACTGCAGCTTATATAGCAGTTTGTAAAAACACTTTGGAATCCAACCAAGTATACAAACTTAATATCATTATTATTATTAAAAGAGATAAGGGGCAGTGAAAGACACAGCAGTGACTATTTAGAAGCAGGGACAAATGGTATAAGCCCTTCACCTCTTGCTCAGAGAGAGGATCTCCTGCTATCTCCACTCCAGCCAGCCCATCTCCATTCACGAGGCTGTCTTCCCGCAGAAGTCTCTTACTGACCAATTGCTGCTGCCTCCGGGCCTTCCTCAGAGCTGCAAAAAAATCAACTTCTGATTACTGACAACAACACAGCTTTCCAGCTCAGGACAAGTTTTTACCCCACCCAAAAAAATGCTCTTTTTTGGGATGAGGAGAATCTGCTGTTTGTCTCTTTCTGTGACTGTTACGTATAATTTATGGGAGAAACATCTAGACACTGGCGTAGATGATTTAATACATATTTATTAATAATAAATAAATAATGTGCACACAATGGAGTTTGGAAAGGTAGGTCTTACATTTGCCATAGATTTGGGAGCTGCAAGTCAAAGCAAGAGGTGACGAAGGCCTGGATGACAAGTTGAAGCAGAGGTGGAGCTGAGGCAGTGAATACATGGACAATGTTATGGAGGTAGTGAAAGGCATAGGTGGGAAAAGAAAAGTTCAGGGATGACAGGGGAGGCAAATGGAAGATCTGAACCAAAAAGGAAAACAGAAGAGATGGAGGCATGTTTGAAGACACAGCAGAGGCACTTCTAACTTTGAGACATCCAGGTAAAGGATGGTGAGATGAATCCACCAGTTTACCTGGTCAAGACATGAGAGAACTCATTAAAGGTCTACAGGGAAATATAATTGAGTATCATCAGTGTCAAAGTTGAGCTGGAGAAGGCAGACAAGGAACAAGGAGAGAACCAAGAACTGAACCTTTCGGGACTACGGGGAGCCTTGGCAAGAAAAAGGAGCTTCTGCCACAACCAGAGACAGGGAGGGACTGGGAGGCAGTAGTGTGATAATGTAGGCAGTGGAAACCATGACAGGAGGGAAGCAGAGAAATGTGCAGGATGGAGTGGTCCAAAGAAATCAAACAGAATGTGCCTGCTCCATCTGCCAACCAATGAAAAGAAAGAGACTGATAATTGAAGCAGCTTCCATGATATGTCAAATCAAAACCTAGCATGAAAGTGGGCTTTGTTGCACTATTCCCCAGATGAGCCAATGAGAATCAAACTTATGACTCCACCAGCTGCTATATTAAGAGGATCCAGAAGACTCCACTAACAAACCACTATGATTCCTAAGGAGGTGGAGGGGAGTGAGGGAGAGCAGTAACAGGACAAGATGGATGAGACTCCCACCCCATAAACAATTCTTGAAACCAATAGACCAGATCTTACACCTCTTCCCCAAAGGCCTCAGATTATGTTCTGGAACCAACCCCACTTGCCAGGAGCCTGGGTGAGATCAGAACCAAATTTAGCCTCCTTTGCAGGGACTCAGTGCTCCTGCTCCAGATCCAAGCTTGGGGCTCAGGGCACTAGACCTAAGAGGAATCTGTTTCTCAGTCCCTGGCAGTGAGCCCAGTCCCTAGGGGTCTGAACCCCCTTCCCGGGACTGGATCTGCCCCCTCTCAGCCCAGATCTCCCTCCCCAGACACGAGGACTCAGAACCAACTGCCCGGAGCCGAACTAGCTCCCCGGACCTCCAGAACCACCCCCCAGCCTGGCTCCTGCAGAGCTCGGCCCGATTCCGTAGACCTGGGCCCCGCGGCTCTGTCGGGCCCGGACCTGACTCCTGCTCCCGCCGACGGGCCCGCAGCTCCTCCAGGCCGATGGCATCGGGCCGGTACCGGCAGCTCCTCCGGCGGCTCCACATGCCGGTCGCGGCCGAGCGGCTGGTGGGAGCCGCTGCCGGCTCCAGCGTGGAAGATGGCGGCCGGGAACCGCGCGCTTCCGGGAGCTGGGCCCGATCTGCCGCGGCGCTGGGCCTACGGGAGGCCGCGGTCTGAGCGGCCGCAGTAGGCCTACGGGCCCGTGCAGGGCAGGCCCCTGTGGGGATTGGAGCGCGGGTTCCAGGAGCGCCGGAGTCGGCGGGAGGGAAGGTGTCAGTGAGGGGGGGCTGGGGGTCCCGGGGGGCTGGGGGGTCCC